>CM035416.1:15664936-16264936 GCA_020310875.1 Ceratopteris richardii | reverse complement strand
TTCCTACTGTGTTGTTCATACTAAGCAAAAGATGTAGCAGGTGTCTAGTAAAAATAGAAGTTTTTCTTGAAGACTTGAAGTTCAAAGTTTTCTATTTTGATTCTATCTTTTCATACATCATTTCCAAAGTACATAGGCCATTTTATGGTGTCATTGGGAAGCTAAAAGGGTCCACTTATCAACTCTGAAGCATCAAAGGGCTGGTACAAAGCAAGATTTGGTAGTACCTACTCATTCTCTTGGAGTGTCCATCCATCTTTCCCAACATGCACATGAACTTATTTTCAAAAGCAATCATCAAAAATATGTGGTACCCTTGGACGAGATGAAGCCTTGTGACCTTCATGCTCGGCCTTACGTGGTTGAACCCGTGCATATGTTGGATGTACTTTCAGATGATGAACAAGAATCTTTCCTAAATGCTAACCAAGATTTGCTAGCACTGGGTACAGCTGATTTACAAGCCATTGCAGATAATTGGACTCTGGCCACTTGTACGGTAGTTCCGCTTACCGAAGGAGTGGGTCCATTTCCAGGTCAGGTCTACCATGAATCTACAACAATTATTCCATTCATCTGAGTATATCTCCATGTCCTGACAGTTTTATGTACCGAAAGATCAGCAAATCACTTGTAATTTGGGAAATGAGGCTAAGCCGCGATCGGTTAAGCTTAAGGCTAGGCTACCGAAAACTTTTCAAAATGATTTACTACAGTTGTTGAAAGAATTCGCTGATGTATTCGCATGGGATTATCGCGATATGAAAGGATAGGACCCTCGCATCTATCAACATCATGGGATTCTAAAATCGGATGCATGGCGAATTAAACAACCTAGTTACCGAATGAATCCCAACTATGCTACTCAAGTGAAAGCTGAATTGGATCGCCTATTGAAAGTAGGCTTCATTGATCCCATTGAGCATTATAAATGGATCTCTCCTATTGTAATTGTCCCAAAGAAAAACAAGTAATTGTGTATTTGCATAGATTACCGAAAGTTGAATGCAGCAATGGTGCCTGATCCCTTTCCACTTCCCTTTTTGGACACAATGCTAGATGATGTTGTTGGACAAGAAATGTATTCTCTTTTGGATGGTTATAGTGGCTATAATCAAGTGCACATGGCTGAAATGGACATTCCAAAGACTGCATTTATTACGAATTGGGGCGTATATGCTTGTACCATGATGTGGTTTGGTCTCTGCAATGCTCTCGGTACCTTTCAATGATGCATGCAGGAAATCTTTTCTCCCTACTTAACTATGTTTATGCGGGTGTATCTGGATTATTTTTTATTATTTGGTGATGCATCGGCTCACCTCTATCACCTACATTGCTGCTTTGCTAAGTGTCGGGAGTTCTAGTTGTGCTTAAATCCCAACAAATCGGTATGTTCAGTTTCTTGTGGCAAATTTCTTGGTCATATTATTTCGCAATAAGGCATTCAAGTGGACCCTGACAAAGTGAAAGCAGTGTTGAATGCACCTGCCCCTACGACACCAAAGGAAGTTATGAGATTCCTTGGACAAATACGTTGGCATGGACAACATCTTCGGTGGCTCGCCCATGTGGCTATACCAGTGAATCAACTGATTACTAGCAATCCTCGACACTTTGCACGGACTAAGGAGTGTCAACTTTCATTTGATCATTTGAAAACACTCTTAACACAGACTCCTATTCTGCAAGCACCGAATTGGCAACTCCCATTCCATGTTTTTGTGGATGCATCTGACATAGCAATCGGTAGTGTGTTAATGCAATAACAGGATAAGTGGTTTCACCCTATTTATTATGCTAGTCGACGGTTAGCTACTACTGAACGGAATTATTCCGTAACTGAACATGAATGTCTGGGTTTGGTTTATTCAGTGAAAACATTTTGGCACTATTTACTGGGATGCCCATTTACCTTTCATGTGGATCATGCGGCTCTGGTTTATCTTGTTTGCCAGCGACATTTAAGGGGTAGATTAGCCAGGTGGGTGTTGTTGCTGCAAGAATTTGATTATGAGGTTGTACATCGTCCGAGGTCAGCGCATGCTCTTGCTGATTTTCTATCTTGGCTTGATTTTGGTGAACTCCTGATGGTATTGATGATACCACTCCTACTATTTATGCGACTGATTCAGTTTCGGATGATTCCCAGGTGCTCCCTGCGTACTATGATACCTTATGATTTTTCTAACCAATGGATGTTCCCCGACCAATACTTCCACTTCTGCTCCCTCTAAACTAGCCATGTATAGTCGTCGATTTTGGATAATTGTGGGACAGTTGTATTATATGGATCCATCTGGTGAAGTTTTATGTTGTATTCCACCGCATGAAGTTTCTTCGGTCATTGCAATGGCTCATTCTGCTCCATCCGATGGCCATTTGGAATTCCTTAATGCAAGAATGTCATCATTATGCATGCATGTTTCCCTCCACTGGTGATGATTGTGTTTTCTACCCGCGCTCCCATTCTGCATTCTTGCTTAACCAAGATCTTCGTCCTCTTTTTCGTTATTGTCTACTTGCACTCTGTGTACTCTTTGCATTCGTCTTATGTCAACCGCCATGGAAGCTCTAGCCAATATTACCACCTTCTGTGTCGGTTTATCTCCTCACTTGAGTGATCTCTTGCATGCCCGTGGGTTATTGGCGTTCACCGAGTTGCCTTGGCATTCGGTCAAATGTCATCCCTACTTCGCTCAAGCCATTGCTGTTATTGTCGATACCCCCAGATGGAGACATGTTGGCCGATTACCTACCTCAATCCATGTGTCATTGTTACTCTGAATATTGTGGCTGAAGGATTCCATCTACCTCAAGATGGAAGTGTGGATGTCCCTCTCCTTTCTATGGCGATGATGAAGCAGTTATTTCCTCGCCAATCTTCTAACAAGTTTGCTATACTTTGTCGACCTGAACTAGAATGCTCTGCACTTCAATTTTTGGTTATTGCTCTCAACCTATAGAAATGCACATATGGGATATCTCAACCATTTTACTCCATGATTGACGCTACTGCCCGAGAATCAGTTAACTGAGCGTTATTCTTCTTCCAACGAATCCACCATAAATGTCAGGCAATCTCATGATAGATAGCCAAAGGTGATATCCCTCGGACTCATCTTCCTCATCGTCTCTCTTTTCTCCTTCCTGTTGTTCAACCTGTTCAGCCTCCTTCGATGAACACCCTCCTCTTTCGCGAAGAATCAGAGCAAGTCATGGGTGTTGATGATGATAATGTTGATCTTCTGCAATTCTTTCTAGGAAAACGTAGAAAAATCAGTTCCTCGTAGAGTCATGCACAAGCCTCATCCGCTATCGCACTTCTGCAGGATACAGCTTCCTCTGTGCAAGTCCTTTCTGCCCCACCATCCCCTAAGGGTCAAACTAATAAGGACACTATCATGGAAGACGTTCAACCTCTTGAGACGGTCAATGAGCAACAACAAGAGACTACTGATAAAGCACCGGACACAGTTGCGGACACTCTTAACCAAACGGAGCAAACACGGAATGAGGAGTCTCTTGTTCACCAAGACACTCAACCTGATGCGGTGACCTCCCTTGCGCATCCTTCCTCACCAAAAACTATGACTCAAGGTACCCATATCGAACCTATAGTGACACCTCCCCTTTCCCTATCTAAGGTCCTTTACCTCCTAGTCCTCCTCCCTCACCTCATCATTCGGTGGCCATTCCCCATTCTCAACCTATTCCCTCTTCTCCTGATTACTCTCCCCTTCCTCTTTCACCACAGTTTTTGTCAGCCCCTCTCGACCAGTATCCGCCTTTATAGTACCCGATTCCTTTGCCCAATTAGCCCAAATAGGTGATTTTTTCCTCCACCTATCTAAGCAACTCCCTAGTCAGCTACATGATGCTCATCAATCCCTTTGTACCAAATATCAAGCAAAGGTAGACTTGTTGGAAGCAAACATCACACCACTCAAGGAAGAGATTCTGGCCGTCAAAGCAGATGCCAATCTATTACAGGATCATATTATAGTTTTGCAGGGACCGGTGGAAGAAAAAGATGATATTATTGCAGCTCGAGATGCAGAGATTTCTCTGCTCAAACAGGCAGTGATGGATAAGGAGGATGCCATGCATGCTTTAGCTTCTGATTTAGACACCACTCGCACCAGGTTCATCACTATGGAGCAGGCTTATCTAGTGCTGGCTGAGAGAGCGTTACAAGGAGAAACAGAACTAAAGAAGGTTACCAAAGAGTTATTTCATAAAGGCCAAATTTTGGATGAAGAAATTGGACAAACCATAAAGTTAAAGAAGGAAATTGAATCTATTCAAAAAGAACGCCAGGATTTCTTCAAGATTATGCGATTTCAGTAGTAGGAGTTGAAACGCGGGGAGAAACAACTCGGCATCGAGCAGGATCAATTATCAAGAATTGATGCAGAAATAGTAGAAGCAAAGTTACACAGATATTTTGCTATAGCCAATGATTTTTATTTGCAAGAAGCATTTTTACAGAATCAGAGTGAAATGTTGATGTCGCAAGTAATTGCTTCTAATTTTGTGCAGACTGATGCTCATTTAGTAGAACCCTAGATCTTACAAGAAATGCTAGAATCCTTGAAGCAGAAAATCTCCCGTACCTTTAAACTAGCACGAACCATGTATATACAGG
The DNA here is from genome assembly GCA_020310875.1 of Ceratopteris richardii. Classification (NCBI taxonomy): domain Eukaryota; kingdom Viridiplantae; phylum Streptophyta; class Polypodiopsida; order Polypodiales; family Pteridaceae; genus Ceratopteris; species Ceratopteris richardii. The sequence goes on along the minus strand of CM035416.1, from coordinate 16,260,288 downwards.
GCATCATTGCTGACTCTTAGCTTTTGTAAATTAACCTTTTGGGTTCAAGTCCACCGTGCATGCCAGTGTTAGGCCACCAGAACAGAATGTTATTCTATTTAGTGGAAAATGTAATTAGGAAAAGATGCACATTGAAAGGATGTAGCACAATCGTTGTAACCTTTTGATAATAGAAGAGTCGTGTGGCAAAGAGAAGCAGTGGCATCCCCGGACTGTGTGTTTGGGAGGTATGCCTATGGATTGATTCCAGTGTAGTTCATCTACATTGTTGTACTCATATATTCTATTTATGTTCGGTATTGAATCACTCTGGTGCTGTGTTGACATTCTATGAGCCATTAGTGAAGTATGAGGTTAATAGTGATAGTGTGTTAGCCAACATTAAGAACTTGCGTATATCGGCTGCGATGAGTATTATGTTCAGTTGTGTACTGGTTGTGGAGATTAGCAGTTAAGTCATCGGAATTATCAGATTAAGTTAACAAAGAAGTCATTACAGTAACAAAGTAACTGGGAAAATATATATAGGGCCTCTGTATTACAGACCCTTGACCATCCCAAGAACCCATGAGCAGTCTGGTTCCCTTTATAATTAATCTGATACGTTAACACATTGAACATATGGAACAAGATATCTTGATTACAAGAACTCCCTTCCAGAGATGAACTAGATACAAGAAAGAACTCGACAAGATCTCATACTACAAGACTACAAGAGGACAAGACATGATGTCCAAGAAATAGATTAGACAAGACTAGAACAAGGAACAAGACAAGAACTGGAACTCGAACTTGGAGAGTACTTACTTGGCAGTCACGACTCTTTGAGCTCCCAAGACTGGTATTGGCAAGACTAAGAATGAATGTGGCCAATCCCTCCTTATATAGGTTTTCCAAGGGCAGTTCAAGGGTGGTTACAAATTGATGATATCATCAATGATGTCATCAATTTGAAGCATGGTCTTTGGATGTCAGAATCAAGCAAGAAGACAGTCGATCTCAGGGTTTTGGCATTCCGGATGCAATGGAAGCATTGGTTTCTCCTAGTTCTGAACCAATCATGATTTAGGATGGTTTCCTTTGTCCATGACATCATCACCCCCTCAAGCAATGAGTTCCATAAGGAGCGGTCATGTTCTCTGGTCTCGGCTTCATTGGATTTCTCTTATGGAATTCTTGAACCCTGATTGGTGCTCTCTGAAGGTTCTCTGTAGGTTCCAAAGTACAATCACTCATGTCATACCCTTTCCAATGAATAAGGTACTCTAATCTTCCTCGAGATATTCTTGAATCTAGGACATGCTCGACTTCAAATTCTTCATGATCATCAATCTCGATAGGTGGTGAAGACTAGGTCTCTGCCCCCTCAATGGTGAAATCTAATATGGTTCCAACATGGATACATGGAAAACTCGATGTATTCTCATGGTACTTGGTAGCTGGAGCTTGAAGGTGACTAGGTTAATCTTGGCCAAGATGGTAAATGGACCAAATCTTTGATGATCTAACTTTGCACAAGACCTTTTTCATTACCATCAGACTTTGTGTATGAGTTTCAAGAGGACGTACTCTTTCTTAAAGAAATTCTGGCTGTCTTGCTATACCCTCAACTGCCTGACCCGCAGCGGTGCCTTGACCAACACCGGCTCACAAGATTTCTGGCGACATTATCGAAGAAGGAGAGACTTTAATGACATTGCCTTATGATAGGTTAAAATCTGGGGATATTATAGAAAAGACTTTCCCAGTCTATACGCCTATTTACAAATTAGAAATCAATTAATAAATCGACTTATTGACTTCATTAAAACATCGAGCCTTATTGTTGATGGAGAAATCGGTATAGTTTGCAAATTGTTTCTGAGTAACCATACTTTATCCCAATCTCATACGATGGATTCTGGACATGATGTTGATCTACATAGTACTTATATTTTTCTTGAGCTTTATGAATCTGTTCCTTGAGTTCTTTGTGAATGTCCATCATGTACTAGGCCTTGTCTCTGATAGTTGGATTCTTGACATGATTTGAGAGTTGTATATCCATCCTTGGATGTTGTCCATAGTTTGCAAAGAAGGGAGTTTGCTTAGTAGATCCATAAACAATATTGTTATAGGCAAACTTTGCAAAGGGTAACAACTCAGACCAATCATTTTGTGATAGTTGCTAGTGCAATTGAGATATTGCTCTAGGACTTGATTCATCTGTTCTGTTTGTCCATCAATCTGTGGATGATTTGCTATAGATAGTTTAACTTGAACACCAAGGAGCTTGTAAAGACTCTTCCAAAAGCTGGATATGAGGTGTGGACCTCGATCATTGACAATATCATGAGGCAATCCATGAAGCCTAAAGATGTATCTAAGAAAAATTCTAGCAGTGGCTGCACCTGTGATTGCCTTTATAGTTAAATGAAATGCGCCATCTTTGTAAATCTATCCATAATAACAAGAATGGTATCATACTTATCTGAGTTTGGCAGATCTGATGAAATCCATAGACAATGAAGCCCATGGCCTTTTTGGAATAGGTAAAGGTTGCAAGAGGCCATGAGGTTTATGTCGTGGTACCTTAGATCTATTGCAAGTGTTACAAGTTTGAATATATTCTTTGACTTCCTTCCACATTTGAGGCCACCAAAAATCTCTTGATATGAGTTCTATTGTTTTATTTACTCCAAAATGTCATGTTGCAAGGTTGTCATGACATTGTTGAAGTACTTGGATCCTGGGCTTTTCTGGAGGGACATACAATATGTTCTTATAGAATCGTAACCCATCCTTTTCTTGAAATTTATTTACTTCTTGGACTTTTCCTTCTTGAGTTTTCTGTTTAACATTACAAAACAATTCATCTTCTGGTAGATTCTCACGGATCAAATGATTCAAGGTAGAATCTTCATGATGGGTTGAAGAGATAGCTACTAACTAGAGATGCTCAGGCTTGAGTGATACACTCTTTTGTTGATCAAAGGCCTCTTCACCTTTCTTTGGTGCAAGGTAAGATCTTCTGGACAAGGCATCTAACTAACATTGTTGACATCCTGGATGGTAGGTGATGACAAAGTCAAACCTGGAAAGTTACTCCATTGAGATTGCCTTCTATTGAGGTTACGGGTGGTCATAAAATACTCCAAATTCTTGTGATATGTATACTTAGTAACTCTATGAGCTTCTCCTTCTAGATGGTGATGCCAGGTATCAAAGGCGTCTACTATGGCAAGAAGTTCTTTATCATGGATTTCATAATTTATCTCTGGAGGGGGAAATTTAGTTGAATGATATGCAATTGGATGTAGGTGTCCATCATCTCCATATTGGGATAGAATGGCCCCTAGGTAGAAATCTGATGCATCTGTCTCTAGGAAGAAGGGCTTGCTAGAATCAAGATGGACTAGAATTGGACCAGTGGTGAATGCTAATTTCAAGGTCTGAAAGGCTTTTTCTACTTCTTTGGTCAATGAGAATTTTGACTTTCCTGTAAGCTTGGTAAGAGACATCACTATCTTGGAGTAATCTCTTATGAATATCCTGTAAAAATTGGTAAACCCTAAAAAACATTGTACATCTCGAACATAGGAAGGTGGTTGCCAATCAAGGATTGTCTTGATTTTCTTAGGATCCATAAAGATTCCTTTCTCTGATACAATGTATCCTAGAAACTCCACTTCTGCCTGATGGAAAGTGCACTTCTCCAATTTTGCATATAACCCTTTTTCTCTTAGTTTTTCTAGGACTATCTTTACATGATATTCATGATCGTCTAGATTTTTGGAGAATATTAGGATATCATTGAGATATATTACCACAAAGTCATCTAAATACTCTTGAAATATATCATTCATCATATGTTGAAAGACAACTAGAGCATTCGTCAGACCAAATGGCATAACTACATATTCAAAGTGCCCATAACTTGTTTGAAATGTTGTCTTCCATTCATCTCCTTCTCTAATCCTGACAAGGTTGTAAGCTCCTCGAAGGTCAATCTTTGTGAAGATCTTTTCTTTTCCAAGGCGTTCCAAGAGCTCTGATATGAGTGGCAGAGGTTACCTATTCTTTATAGTGACTTTATTCAATCCATGATAGTCTACACACATCCAAAGAGTTGTTGGAACATCAAGCTTACACCATGCTTGAGGTGGATTTGATCTACATCAAAGGCTATCGCATCAAAAGAATATCCGTTGGACAGTTCTTTTTCTTATGCTCATTTATTGTATTTTTTTGAGAGATTATTGATGGTTCATTTACCGTTGTAAAAGCCTTGAGCTTTACACATGTAAAGGTAGAAAGATAGAGCCCAAATCCCACGAATTTGTGGTGGTTGAAGTTGCATTCAATCAAGCAATCAAATCACCTAAAAGTAGATCAAAATAGATCTTCACTTTTCCTAGATTGTAGGGAAGTGAATTGATTCCCTCCAACAACCATTCCCACCTTCATTTGAATTCAAATTTCTCTTGTAGAAGTTGTGGAACACTCCTAGAGTCTATATAAAGACTTGAAATCACTTGTACATTACATGGAAGCAATATACATACACTTGTAGCCATCATTGTCTTGCTCCTTCAATTCTCTGCATCATCTTCTTCGCCAATAGTAATCTTGCAGAGGCTGCTGCTCTCTCTCCGGAGCTCCAAATTGAGTGCAAGATGGCTCATTGGAAAGTTATAAGTGCCTAGTTTATGTTATAAATTTTCAAAGCATTTGGTTCAGCAGATTGGGAGAAAGCTGAGTTTTTCTGTCTCAAGGTCAATCTCTACGTACTTCTGAAAAATAGGAAGTATCACCTGTGAATCTCTCATTCATTCCTATAGCATATTTTGCTTATTCCTTATACTTTTTTGGATTCTATACACTCAAGCCTATGTGTATCACTCCCATAAAAAGATTTTTTCTAATTGTAATCACGCTGGTTGCTATGGGCATTTGAAGTTCATTGTCTCTTCCATAGATAGTAAGTTTTTTGAGCTAGTCGACTCGCGAACCTATCTGTTTTGTATCGACTCATTCTTCTTGATGCTCCAAAGTACATAGTGTGTTTCTTTGCACTTATCGCATGCCTATAAGGTCTATTTGAGTCTCCATAAGCTCAAGAGCTGGTCTTGTGCTGGTTGGCTAGACCAAACTTCATCGCTTCAAAACGCATTTTTCTACCTTCTACAAGCTTCTCCAAGTTCTTTTAGTGGTATCAGAGCTAGATCAAGATGGGTGACGGCTTTCCCTCAATGATCGAGAAGCTTGATCGACACAACTACGCGGCTTGGCAAATCAGGATGGAGGCCTATTTGCAAGGTAGAAATCTTTATGGAATTGTAGCAGGTGATGAAGCTATGCCTATTCCGAGATCCAAAGGAGGACCTACACAAGAGGAGACAGATAAGCTCACACTTTGGTGCGCAAGGGATGCTCAAGCAAGGTCGTACATACTAAACTCTATCTCTGACTTTCTATGCAGGAAAAAGGTATCAAAAGGGAAGTGACTACTAGGTACTCCCCTCAACTAAATGGAATTGCAGAGAGGAGAAACAAGACATTGGTTAGATCAGCTTGAACAATGCTTGAAGAGAAGAAGTTGACACATTATCTATGGGCAGAAGCTATTTCAACTGTTGTGTACCTTGTCAATAGACTACCATCCAAATCACTTCAAGGTATGACTCCTTATGAAGCATGGCATGGAAGAAAACCTAGTCATGGACATTGCAAGCTTTTTGGTTGTTTAGCTTATGTTCATGTACCATCACAAATGAGAGGTAAGCTAGATGAAAGGGCAACAAAGGCAGTGTTTACTGGATATGATTCAACTCAGATGGGTTACAGGTTCTTCAATCCTTCAACCAAGCAATTCACTACAAGTAGAGATGTTGTGTTTGAAGAACACAGGTCTTGGTATGATGAAGACAAACAAAAGGTAACACAACCATATGATCTTGATTCTAACTCTCATCAATTAGGAAGCAAGCATGATACACAGGTCCAAGATCCAAGAAGTGATACAGACGATGACCAAGATGAAAGAGAAAAGGATTACAAGCTATTGAAGTCAAGAGGCAAAGCAAAGATGCAAGAGGTTAGAGAATGCTCCAAACAAGCACCTAGAAGATCAGCAAGAGAGAAGAAACAACCAGAAAGGTATGGATATGATTCCACATTTGTTACGAAGCATTCAATATACTTGGCAAAAGATTCTATTTCAGAGGAACCCTCAACCTATGAAGAGGCAAAGGGAAACCCTAATTGGGAAAAGGCCATGAAAGAAGAGATAGATGCATTGAAGGAAATGGACACTTGGGATTTGGTTCCAATGTCACCGAATCAAAAGGTAATTGATTGCAGATGGGTATATAAAGTTAAAAGAAACTCAGATGGACCAGTTTACAGGTACAAGGCAAGATTAGTTGCCAAAGGATGCTCACAAACTCATGGTATAGACTATGAGGAAACATTCTCACCAGTTGCAAAGATGACTACAATCAGGACATTGATAAGTGTAGTTGCTGCAAGGAATTGGAGACTCCTCCAACTTGATGTGAAAAATGTATTCTTAAATGGTTGGATAAGTGAAGAGGTATACATGTCACAACCACCAGGTTTTGAAAACCCTAATCATCCATCTTATGTTTGCAGACTTAAGAAAGCATTGTATGGATTGAAACAAGCTTCTAGAGCTTGGAATTACAGGTTGGTTACATATCTTCAAGATCAAGGGTTCAAAGCTAGCAGCTCAGATCCTTCTCTATTTATCAAAAGGGATCACAATGAGGTTATCTATCTATGTGTATATGTAGATGATATTGTTGTGAGAGGTGATGATATAAATGGCATTCAAAGGATCAAGAGACACATGCAAGAGGAGTTCAAAATCAGTGACCTAGGTGAGCTCACATATTTCCTTGGTATGCAGGTGATATACACAGATGAAGGAATGTATTTGACTCAAAGAAGATACATTCAGGATCTTCTTCTCAAGTTCAAAATGGAGAACACTAAACCTGTAGGTACACCTTTGGAGATGAATCATAAACTAAGTGTTTATGAAGGTGAGAAAATTGAAGACCTAAAAGAATATCAAAGCTTGGTAGGTAGCTTGATATATGCTACTCATACAAGGGCAAACATCTCATATAGTGTGGGAGTGCTTAGTCAGTTCATGCACTCATCGAGAAGACCACACATGGATGCGGCTAAGAGAGTACTTAAGTATATCAAAGGTACAATCAACGAAGGTATATTCTATCCTTACTCTTCAGATTTGGATATCAAAATCTACTCAAATGCAGATTGGGAAGGAGAAAAGGATGATAGAAAAAGTACATTTGGTTACTTAGCATTTGCAGGTTCAAAGCTAGTGTCATGGAGTTCCAAGAAGCAACCAACAATTGCTTTATCCTCAACTGAAATAGAGTACAGAGGCTTGACCATATCAACTCAAGAGGCAATATGGTTAAAAGCATTGTATACAGATTTGGGACTTTTGAGTTCCAAACCTCACATATTTAGAGATAATGTAAGTTCCATGCATCTAGCAGCAAATCTTATTTTCCATGTGAGAACCAAGCACATAGAAGTCCATCACCACTTCATCAGGGAGAAGCTCATGGCAAAGGAGATTGACATTTCTTTTGTTCCTACTAAAAAGCAAGTAGCAGATATGATGACGAAGGCACTTGATGGAATAAAGCTTTGTAGATTCAAAGCTATGGCAGGTATTCAACCTATCAGAGAATGAAGACTCAAGCATACTTTAGCTTGAGGGGGAGCTGTTGGAACATCAAGCTTACACTATGCTTGAGGTGGATTTGATCTACATCAAAGGACATCACGTCGAAAGAATATCCATTGGAGAGTTCTTTTTCTTATGCTCATGTATTGTATTTTTTTGAGAGATTTTTAATGGTTCATTTACCATTGTAAAAGCCTTGAGCTTTACACATGTAAAGGTGGAAAGATAGATCCCAAATCCCACGAATTTGTGGTGTTGAAGTTGCATTCAATCAAGCAATCAAATCACCTAAAAGTAGATCAAACTAGATCTTCACTTTTCCTAGATTGTAGGGAAGTGAATTGATTTCCTCCAACAATCATTCCCACCTTCATTTGAATTCAAATTTCACTTGTAGAAGTCGTGGAACACTCCTAGAGTCTATATAAAGACTTGAAAGCACTTGTACATTACATGGAAGCAATATACATACACTTGTGACCATCATTGTCTTGCTCCTGCAATTCTCTTCATCATCTTCTTCACCAATAGTAATCTTGTAGAGGCTGCTGCTCGCTCTCCAGAGCTCCAAATTGAGTGCAAGATGGCTCATTGGAAATTTATAAGTGTCTAGTTTATGATTATAAATTTTCAAAGCATTTGGTTTAGCAGATTGGGAGAAACCTGAGTTTCTCTGTCTCAGGGTCAATCTCTGTGTATTCCTGAAAAATAGGAAGTACCACCGGTGAATGTCTCATTCATTCATATAGCATATTTTTCTTATTCCTTATACTTTTGTGCAGTCTATACACTCAACCCTATTGGTATCACTCCCAAAAAAGGATTTTCTCTAATTGTAATCACACTGGTCGCTATGGGCATTTGAAGTTTAGTGTCTCTTCCATAGATAGTAAGTTTTTTGAGCTAGTCGACCCGCGAACCTATCTGTTTTGTATCGACTCATTCGCCTTGATGCTCCAAAGTACATAGTGTGCTTCTTTGCACTTATCGCATGCCTATAAAGTCTATTTGAGTCTCCATAAGCTCAAGGGCTAGTCTTTCATTCCCTATGATCTTCTAAGATGTGTACCTTGATGTCTTTGTAGAGGTCTTTACTTTGTCGCTTCGAAACACATTTTTCTACCTTCTACAAGCTTCTCCAAGTTCTTTCAAGAGTCCTATCCTTCTTCTTTACAAATAAAATAGGGGCTCCTGCTGGAGACTTTGAGTTTTTGATAAATCCCTTAGCTAGATTCTCATCAATGTTCTTGCGTAGTTCTGTAAGTTCCTCTAGGGATAATCTATAGATTGGTCCAAATGGTGGTTGTGCTCCCTCTTGAAGATCTATGGGACAATTATAAGGTCTATGCTCTGGGAGGATATCTGCATTCTTCTTTTCGAAAACATCTTCAAAGCCTTTGTACTAATTGGGTAGCTGCACTAGATCATCTTTAATGGACTCTTGAGCTAGTCTGGCATAGATCATATATGTCGGTTCCTTCCTTACTGCATGTATGAAGGCCTTGGCTCCGACATATGTTGGGTTCTTCTAGTTATCTCGATGGGTGATTTTATTCTTTTCCAAATTGATGTGTAGATTACACTTCTTTAACCAGGGCATTCTAATGATAACTAGATGTATTGGGCTAGATATAACATTGAAACATATGTGGGATTCATGGTAACCAAGGTGTACTCTTAATGGTGTGGTTTCCATGGTTATATTCCCAGATGCTAGAGGTCGTCCATCTACTACTTCGGCTACTACTGGTTTGTTCTTTCGAAGTATAGGAATTCCATGTTTCTTAACCAATCCTTCATCGATGAAACATGAGGAGGCTCTTGAATCTACTAGGGCTATAAGGGAAAGGGTCTTCTTGGGCACAATTAACTTGATAGGTGCAAGACATGTTTCTATGGGTTCAACTAGAATTATGAGACCCTTTCTTATATCATGGTCTAGCTGTACGGTCTCTTTCACAACTGGACTTCCTCGTTTCCTACTCTACAAGGGTGGTTGCGACTCTGGAGTTTGTTCTCTTGTTGGGACAATTAACTGCAATATGTCCAGGCTTTCCACCATAGAGGCATAATTTGTTATCTCTCCTTCTCTATTTCTCTTGTGGTGTTAGGGGTTGGAACCTAGTTACATCTATTTTCATAGGTTCAGGCATAGACTCATCTTTAGGAGTGGGTTGGAAAGGTTTCCATTGGCAAGGTCTTCCTTCCACTTGTTTTTGTTTCCTTTCAAAAAGTCGGTTATCACATTGAATAGCTTGCATGATGTATTCATTCAATGTCTTAACCTCTGGCATCGTGAGCAAAAGGTCCTTCACATCATCTCTTAAACCCCATCTAAATTAGCTTATGAAATAATCTTCATGCCATGTGAGATCACATATCAACTACCTAAATTCTGATGCATAGGTAGAGGCAAGGCGGTTACCTTGACGTAGCTTTCGAAGTTTTGTTTCTGTGAATCGACTTGTGTCTGCATCTTCAAATGTGGCAGTGAGTTCTCGAAGAAACCCCTCATAGTCCTGAAGTACTACCATGTTCTTCTCCAAGATTGGGGCAAACCATGATAATGCTTGTCCACAAAGCAAGGTTCCAATAAAGCCAACCTTGGATGCCTCATCAGGGTATCTATCAGGTTGCATACGGATGTACAATTTTACTTGCTTGAGAAATCCATGAAACTTCGTGTGATCCCCATCGAAATTTTTTGGCATGCAAATCTTGGGTTCCCTCATGAAGGATGTACTAGGTCATTGATTTACTTTCATACTCCCTTGATTTTTCTAAAGACTCCTGATTCGTTCTTGTAATTCTTGGAGGAGTGCACCTACATGCACTGGATGTCTCATCTCAACTTGTGGTTGTCGATGAGTTAGGTCTTCGACTTGTTGTTGGAGATTCTGAAGTGATGATACAATCTGTTGATAAGCATTCTCCATGATGACTTGTCTTGGATAGAAGCTAGTCTTGCCAAAATTTCAGGGGAGCACTAGATTGTGCTCTCTGACTACACTAGACAAGATTTCAAAAATACACTTCTGATTACAAGAGCACCCATATAGGGAAAATGATACAAGAATACGTAACTAATACAATATGTACCACAACCCAAGACCAATAGGTATGGAAAATTGGACTAGAGATGATACAGAAGATCCCACAAACCGGGATCGTAAGTATGGAACAAGATATCTAGATTACAAGAACTCCCTTCTGGGAGATGAACTAGATACAAGAAAGAACTCGACAAGATCTCATACAACGAGATTACAAGAGGACAAGACATGATGTCCAAGAACTAGACTAGACAAGACTGGAACAAGGAACAAGACAAGAACTCGAACTCGAACTTGGAGAGTACTTACTTGGCAGTCATGAAGAGCATCAACGGATAGGCCATGAGCTATCATCCAAGATTATGGATTTAGAACACCTAGGAGAGACACGGTTGAGAGCAACAACATGAATCTACATAGCCAAGAAGAGACAAAAGGCTTATTTTAATGCACATGTAAAAGGTAAAGGATTGAAAACAAGTGATTTAGTCATGGTTTACACATTAAAGTAGTATGCTCAAAAACTAGAGAAGTGTGGATATGGCCACATGATCATCAATAAGATATCTACCAGAAAAGCTATAGAACTAGCTACTCTAGAAGCAAATGTGTTACCAAACTATATAAGTACTTGCCGAGTCAACTCTACACAGAGGCTTTAACCAATGAAATGTTGAAAAGAGTCAATGTAGCAGAGAAATGAAATGAAGAAGAGAAAAGAATACGAGAAGAAGCTCAGGCTGAAGCATTAGAGCATATTAAGAGAATGAAATTAAGAGGACAATGCTTACTCGAGTTAAGAAGCGATGATATTATTCCCCACTATATGCCCCATCAATATCACATGGTTATGTGCCAAACTAAGAGGAATACCTCTCCTAGCATCATTGATAAACGAACATTCAATTTGGTTGAGCTAGGACAAGGCACAATGATCAAGACAATTAGAGCCCTGATTGATTCAAGAGTTTCCACTAGTGCGATTAGGTATTCTTGTTGTTAGGACATGAACTTACACATAAATGCTTTTGAGGCATACCTCATAGGATTGAAGGTGTGGATACCCCTTGCATAGGTGAGGTGGAAATTCCCCTCACTCTACAGGATGTCCCCATGACAACAAAATCACCTGTATGCCATGATGAAGATCTCATCAACTCTTTGATCTTGGGACAAGATTGGACCTATGATCATGCAGTCAACCTAGACCGTAGAATTCATCTCCTTCATGTTTGGGTATGAGAACAACACCTTACCATATAACTATAAAGTAATGTGGCCAAGAATCTAGATTCCACATAGGCTCTTATTTCTTCTAAGCCTAACCTTGAAGAAAAAGATATTTCATGTGCCCCAAGATCTATGGTGCAGAAGAATTTGTAATCATACAAATAGGCCCAATAGTGGGTGGATTCCCCTTCTATTCCAAACACGAGTGTCAAACTGAGAAATCAAACTAGAAGGCATGGAAAAAAATAGTAGTATATGCTTCAACCCTGAAATCAATTCGTCCTAGGGATGAAGCAAGTTTTGGTATGGAAGGATGAGCAAACAATTGCTCCATCACAATTGAAGTCAACATCCAAGAATCAAAAGAAGAATCCTTGGAGAAGAGAAGCACAACCAAGAAGACATCCACCACCAAGAGTACTCCAAGTCTCGATATCAAAGCGATCAATGAAGGCTGACCATGATAACTTACAAATTTGGGTGCCTAAGACCTGCTTATGAGCTCGAATTTCCTCACTTGAGCTCTTACACTCTTTGCATTCACAATCTTTCCCAAACCCCTAGACATCTAAATGGAAAACACATGTATCAAAATCACCATTTAATATTATTCCTAGAACAACTTGGAAATGGGTACCTAAAAATTCCCACACCCAAGTTGATTCATCACTCAGTACAATGTATAAACCCAAATTCAAATCTTGTAATCCCATAAGGAAACCTTGAGAAGTCATGAAACCTTGTAACACATCATCCATACAAACCTCCTAATATACATGTACTCTTCTAGAAGCATGCTGAGTCAATGCATTTTTCCAAGTAAGCATATAGGCAAAGCACCAACTCATAAACTCACATCACATGACAATGAATACCTACACAATCATTTTCACAATACACATGGATATAAGGGAAACATGCTGGTATTATAAAGGGAACAAGGTCTCACCAAGCTTCTTTGACAACACTAGTGTGTTTTTCTTATTTGAGGAGATTCACAGTGAACACAAACACTCAACAAAGCATAATGGCAGATTCTGGCACAAGTTCTCAACCTACAAATATCAACTCCTTGCCAATTGAAGAAGACCCTTCTAAGAGGCCTCCTATGCTCTAGAAAATTGGATGCACCATTCCCATTCAGGACCCACCTTCAAGACATACGGATCGGGTGCATTTCCACTATCATTGGCTTAATGAGTTGGTAGGTCTTTTGGGGAGGTGCATTATATTTGAGAATCAAAGTGTGAATTTAACAACACCTCGAGCAAGTTCCAGTTATTCTCTAGAGAACTTGAGGATCTCCAGAACACACTGGAATTGCTAACTATTTGGAAAACTGCACGATTATTGAAATACTTCAGTGTAGAGCTACCTAAATTCGACTTCCTATGATGATACTATCTGCTGCAGATGCTACAACTAGGACTAGGTATAGATGTCCTCGGAACCTTTGTAGTTCTAGCTTTGTTATGCAATCATGAACTAAAAAGACTTAAGTTATCCATAAACTTGGTCCAAGAGGCTTTCAACATGCGAGGCACCCATATCCCTACAGATAAGGAGACATTGATTCCCGTTGCAATAGAAAATAGAGATATCTTGAAACTCAATCAAATGGCAGCAACCACACCAACCCTTTCCAACCCAGTTCAATTATGCATGCAACATTTTTCCTTTCCAAGGCAAGATAGGTTCACTTAAGACACATAAGAAAATATGGTTAAGCTTGTATTTGGTAGAGTCAAGAGGGCTCATGATAAGTTTGTTGCATTGGATAATCGATCAAATCCATGCAACAAATGTGATGGCCATGCAAAGCTCTACTCAATGGGTGTTTCTCTATTATGAGAATCATTTACATATGCCTAGTTTATGATGTTCTAATAGAGTGAGCTCTCACTAGGTCTCAAGTCCAATTTTTCAAACAGAGAAAGGCTTTAGCACCAAAAACAAAATGGATGAGGGGAACCCTCCAGTGTGTGAAACCAAGAGTAATAATGACACCTCATCTCACCAACTGGGGAATAAATTGTCCCTCCATTCAGAATATGCCTTCCCAAACCTAGTACAGGAGAATCCTCCACAACTCAACCAATTGCACCACCGGATTTTGAATTTCTAGTAATCAAAGGCTTAGATGATTTAGGAACTTTTAACTTTGAGCAGATTCTATAGGGAGTCCCATTATCAGGCATAGAAATCTATTCAAAAGAAGAAGGCACACCAAGATCATCAGGATGGGCCAAAGAATGATAGCTTATTAAAGAGATTCATGTTTGATGGGCACAAGAATAGCACATGCAAAGGTCCCAAGGAGAGGATAGACAAGGAAGTGAGGAAGAAGAAGAAGAGAAAGAAGGGCATGCATCCATAACAGCTCTCAAAAGACTATGGAAGACCATGGAGATTGTGCATGCTCATTGATGCCTGTCTACACAGAGAATTCAAGTAATCATGGAGCAACTATTAGAGGTAGAAGATGTGGATTAATAATTTATAGATTCTTTGCATGTATTGTCTGAGACCATAGGTGTAATTGAAGCAATTGATCACATGTGCAAGAAAGTGAGCATCCAGTATGATGAAAGGCATGTCAGCACATTTTAGTGACTAGACATAAAGGCTAGGAAAAATATACAAATACCCATAACTTCTATTGGGACATCAACCACCATCCCTGTCACAATCAACATTACTTCCATTGCTACTCCTATAAGCACAATAGAAACCTTTAGCAAAACCACTATAGAAACCACTATACAAACTTCTCCTCATTCACCCCTCCCCATTCCACCACCTATAAGAACACTTGAACCACCTCCAATAATTACCACAATAGAACAAGAAAACACTCCCATCATTAGCTCATATGTACAACTAGCCACTAACCCTCTAACCACCTCATTAGTTGACCCTAATTTAGTATTTCCTAATCTAGTTTCAAATACCCAAATTTTGTCATCGCAAGATACCCATTGTATAATACTATTACGTTTGATTTCTCAAGTTTCCTACCTGAGCTAGTCATCATTCCTCCTACCACCATTGCTTTTGTTGTTACACAACGAACTGAACCTTGCCATATCCTCTCCAGCACTCCTTTGCTTCATTCCCTAATGCCCAACAATACTCCTTCCCTTCATTCTGGAATTTCGTTGAAGCTTCATATTCGCAACAAGGCCCATCCTATTTAGCACTGGGTATCCAATCCACCTTTACCTCTACTCAATTTTTGTCAAACACCACCTTCACGCCCTCACGCACTACCACCACGGTATTAATCCTTATGATTGATGTCTCACACATTAGCATGTCTGATTCCATGGACATATCTCCACCACGATTGACACCTCCCCCACCCCTCACTATTCCCCAATCACCAACCCCCCCCCCCACCAACATCACCACCATGCATACTTCTATCATTGACTCCGATCTAGCAACAATGACGAATTGTGTCCACCAGTTATGCCAAGAATACAATGTGTTAGCACAAAGGAACACGATGCTTCAAGCTCATTCAATGCATTTACAAGAGAAGATTTCAGATTTGGTGGCCACCAATGCTCTGTTACAAAATCAGTTTGCCACCTTAAAAACATCATGCAATCAACTCAAAACAAAGATACAAGACATGGATCAGAAAGCTATCAAAGACTTAGAAGATCACCTACATATGAAAATGGAGTGCAATGTAAAGCTCACCCGTAATATGGCACATTAACATTAACATTTAGTAGCCATCAAGGAAAAGAACCAACACTTACAACAATAGAATTCGAGAGAATTTGGAGATGGCAATCAAAAACACGCTAGGCACTCCAATAAGCCCTTCCAAGTTTCAAGCAATCCCCGTGAAAGCATCAACATTATCTTAGAATATTATGCTAATCTTTTTGAGGAGCATGATAAGTAAACCAAAGAGGTCAGCAAATTACAAAAATAACCACTGACAGGACTAGCCAAACCACACACTACATTCTCAATATCTCTAATGGTAACTACATCCTCATCTGACCTTGCTACTCTACAAAATCAAATACTTGAGCTACAAACATGACCAACAATATGAAAGGCATCCTTCACCACCTACGGCACTTGCAAAGGATGAAACTATTCAAATTCTAGTGGAACAAACTTTCGAAGAAGAGTATGAGCCTCTGCTAGTACCAAGTGGCTGAGTCACCTAGAAGGGCAGGTAGAAAACATTGGTAGATCCCACAATGAACGAGTGGCAACACAAATCTTAGCCATGGAAAATATGAAAGAAGAAGTCTTGAATTTCACATAATTTCAAAATATGGCAACCAGATGGCTCATAACTACCTCCAAGATTCAATACATACCTTATTTCATAATCCTCGCAGAACAAAATGTAGATGTGATAAGGATTATTGGAAAGACACCTACATTTGCCACTCAATTCAAACTCGAGGATTTTACTAGCAACAACATGGAGAGAAACTACCTTTTAGCCCAATTGGAGGTAGTTATTGGAGCAATATCTAGAAATGTTATGCAAATGGTCCCATGTTCCACTCTACATCTTACATAACCCATGCTATGGATGATTCCCAAGGCAAAGATCATAGAAAAAAATTGCAATTAAAGTAAAGAATATTGCATGCTGTATGGATTGAGTTAACTACCCACCTTGCACCACTACAGGGACCACCAATCATTTCGTATATGACCGCTAGCATTCCACAATGGATTCCTTGTCTTAAACCAATGCCAAGCATTGCAACCCATATACTATTAAAGATCTTTGATTTAATGCAAACAGTTTTCAAAACCTTCACAAACTTCAGAGCTCCTCACATTTCCATGTCAAGGTTCGAGAATGGAAACCTAGATTCGGTATATGATCTAAGTACCATGCCCTCAATCAAAGCATTTTATGCTTGGCACAATAGAATCAAGTAACTCCCAACTTGTAATAAGTATACATTTGAAGACATGATCACAATAGGATTTTGGGAATATCATTCAGAGCTATTCATTTCCAAGCCAACTTAGTTGCTCCTACTTTTCACTTGTGAACAAGCTATGTATTCAAAACATTACAGAATGGCACGGCCCAAAGTCCTAGGCACAATCAATTTGGAACATCTAAAATTAGATCTCACAAGGGGAATTTGATTGAAATAACATGAATTAGCATCATGTACTTCAATTCTACACTACTCACCTTGCACTGCAAAGGTCTATCAAGGACGAGAAACTTGAGAGGGTGGGAGTTTTAGTGGTAGAGGAAGCCAAAGTGGATTGAGTAGACAAGGGAGTCTCAAAGAAGAAGACCAAAGAGAAGGATGAAGGTCAAATACAAGACTCAATAGGTAGGGAAGTCAAAGAAGATTTGGTAGAGAATAGGCCTCATCAAAAAAATTCAAGCTTTATTTTTCTCATAACAATTTCTGTTACACTTATGTGTTCCTCAAGTAGCTTTCATGTGAACCTTTTCCCTATACATGGGCACTTTTTACTCTAGTGTTGGCTAGAGGTTTTTTCCCCATGTTACCACATACATGATTCACTCATATGTGGTGGTACTTTGTACTTAGGGATTATTATTCAGCTCTTACTTTAGTTGAGTTCATCATCAATAAAGAGATTTATTCCAGTCATCCATCTTCTTTGTGTGTCTTGATGTGTTTGTGCTCCTTTTGTGTGCTTCTAGTGTGTCTCTCACACTTCTACACACACCCAACAATGGTATTAGAGCATGTTTAGCTCCTTCTCAAGGCTCCATTTTTCATGTTGTGGCACGCAGGCACTTCTAACAGTGCAAATCAACTTCAGAGCATAGAATAGTGAATTTCAACAGCCAAGAAACATTTCCAACTGTTGCATTGGAGTTTTACCTCCATTTCAAAGCCATTCACGTAGTCAAAATCGCCCTCAGAGTGACGGTTTGTGAGCTGAGATTTTAGTACTCATTTGAGCTTTTGTTGAAGTAAAGATTTTGCCACATTCTTGTTCTTTAGTGAAATGGTGGGCAAAAATGACTTGTTTGGCATGCTTCAAGCTGAAGATAAGCTTGATGGGAACAACTATCCAATGTGGTCTTACATGATGAAGCATTTTCTTGTTGCAAAACAACTTTGGAACATAGTGGCAGATGTAGATTGAAGACCCATAGGTTCTTCTACTTCACAGTCTACTATCACAGATGGAGCTTCTTCTTCAAGTGTTGTGGTTTCTCCTTCTCCACCTACACAAGCGTAGCTTAGATGGGATGGAAAAGATGCTCAAGCTCATGCATTGATTGCGCTTTCTGTGAAGCATCATATAGTTCCACACATTCGCTCGTGTTCTACATCAAAACATGCATGGGACACTCTTGCTTCTTTGTATGTCGTGCGTAATTTAAGCATGTGTTGCATACTTGAGGAAGCAACTTGAGGATGTATGTATGGCTGAAAATGATTCTGTGGATGTGTATGTGAAATGCACCAATGACTTGAAAGAGCAATTGGCAAACATAGATGACATTATTCCGGATGCATAACTCATCTCTACATTGTCGAAAGGATTGCTAGAATCTTTTCAAAGCTTTGCTACTACTCTCCATTTGGTTGCAAAAGGGAATACCAATATGTATGCATTTGATGAGGTTGTGTCTCTTCTTTTGCAAGAAGAGCAATCTAGAGTGAATAGGAGTGGTTGTTTGATTGAGGGAATGCAAGGACTTGCTATCTCACAAAAAGGGAAAAGCAAGTATGGTTCAGCTTTGGGTTCATAAAAACCAAAGCCTCAAGCTTCCTCTTCCACTCATTCCTCTAATGATGTTGATTTGCAAAAAAAAACAAGAGATGCAAATATTGCCGAAAGGCTCATCATACTATTGATGAGTGTAGAAAGCTTGCTAAGCACAATGAAAAGAAAAAGGAATCTGGAATGCCTATTGCTGAAAATTCAGCAAATGCAAAGAATGATGAAGCTAACATGGCTCAAGATTTTTGGGCATGTGTCATTATCATGCATCTTTGCATTCTAAATGTATGGTTGTGAGTGAAGCTAGTACGGATTGGTTCTTTGATAGTGGTGCTTCAAAGCACATAACTTCCTGCAAAAGATTTTGTTGCATCTTGGAAAGATGCACCCAAAGGAGGACATGTGGTGTGTGCAAACAATGCATCTTATCCTATCATTGGAGTAGGAGAAATTGAGCTACAATTGGAAATGGAGGTGTGATTCTCTTGAAAAATGCATTGTATGTACCCGGTATCAAGAAGAACTTGATTTGACTTCCGTTGATTGCCAAAGTTGGACTTCATGTACACTTTCTTGATGATAAGTGTATGGTTCATGATTTCAAAAATGAAGATATTATCGTTATGTCTGGTACATTATGTAATGATTTGTATCACATGGATACATACAAAAGGGCTACCTCAAATGCCTTGGTTGATCATACTTCTTCCATGGCTGAAATGGAACTTTGGCATGCTCATTTTGGTCACTTGAACTTCAATAGTTTGCTTTACTTGCAAAAGAAAGACATGGTTATTGGTTTGCATACACTTGAATCCATTGAAAAGAATGCATGTGAAGGTTGCATTCTTGGAAAAATGCATCGTGCTTCTTTTCCAAAAGATACTCATACACACATTGCAAGAAAATTACAGCTTGTTCATAGTGATGTGTGTGGTCGCATCAAGACTCCTTCTTTTGGGATGCATGTATATTTTGTTACCTTAATTGATGATGCTACTCTCCATACATGGGTGTATCCTATGAAAGCAAAGAATGAGGTATTTTCTTGCTTCAAAGCATTTGTAGCATATGGATGAAAATATTTCTTCAAACAAGCTTTTAACTCTACGCACGGATCATGGTGTTGAATACGTGTCATGAGTTTAATGAATTTCTTCATGAAAGAGATATTTCACACCAATGTACAGTGCCATATACACCTCAGCAAAATGGTGTTGCGGAGCGTAAAAATAGAACTCTTCTTGAAATGGCATGATGTATGGTTAAAGGAAAGCACAAACTATGTGTTGAATCGCTGCCATACAAAAGCATTGAGATTCATCACTCCTTATGAGGCTTGGAATGGACATAAGCCTATGGTTAGTCATATGTGTCTATTTGGTTATTTTCCATATTCTCTTATGCCATCACGACAACATCACAAACTTGATGACAAGGCAAAGAAATGTATATTTGTTTGTTATAGTGCTGAAAGTAAGGGATATCCTTTGTACCACCCATTAATAACACAATTTTTGTGAGTCAAGATGTGGCATTTGCTGAGAATTTAGTTTTCCCTCTAGTTGAATGCAAAAAACAGGCAACAAATAGCTCACAAGATGTGTTCAATACACTTATGCCTTTGTTCCAAAATGGTGTGCTTGACTATGGCCATGTAGACCAGCCAAGTGAAGCTCAAAGGGATGAAAAATTCTAGAAAGATAGAGCTGAAAATGCAAAGGATTTCCAGCCAAACATGGCTGAAATTTTTTAGCCAAAAATTGTCAAAACTGTTGGAAATTTCCAGCCACATATGGGTGAAAATTTGCATCAAAACATGGCTGAAAATGAGCACGAAATTCAGCCCACGCATGATATACATGTTGATGATGTATTACATAATGAACGCATGTCTATGAAGAGTGCACAAACTATGCCAAAGTGGCTGAAACAAACTTTTTAGGACAGCAAATTGAGTGCACCTTTACTTGGTAGAACAAGATCAAGCTCTCATGTAATGAAGAGGCACTTACTTTTGAAGATGCATGTGACAATCCACTATGAATGAGTGCTATGCAATTAGAAATGGATTCCATACATAGGCATGGTACTTGGGAGTTATGTGAATTGCCAAGAGGAAAAATGACATTGGTACACCATGGGTTTACAAGATTAAGAAAAAGTGTGATGGTAGCATCGATTGCTACAAAGATAGATTGGTTGCCAAAGGACATGCGAACAATATGGCATTGACTATGATGAGACTTTTGCACCTACTTCACACATGACTACTTGCCATGAAAGGGCAAGAGCATATGGTTTGTCACTTGCATAAAGCCTTACATGGTCTCAAGCAAGCTCCATGTGCATGGTATGACAAAATACATAAGCACTTGGTTGCTCTTGGATTCACATGTAGTCCAATTGAAAGCACACTCTTTGTACACAAAAATGGGGCTAGTCTTTCAATGCTTGTTCTTTATGTCAATGAAATACTCTTAACTAGGTCATGTGATGAAAAACTTGACATTTTTATGGCTGATTTGCAGCATACTTTTGATGTCACTTATCTTCTGAGCTACTATCTTGGCATCCAGTTTGTATTCGCTGAGGGGGGGAATTGTTATGCATCAAGCAAAGTATGTTGAAAAACTACTTCAGCATTTTGACTTTGAGGATTGCAAGTCAGTTTCCACACCAGTTGAGATAGGAGTTAGGTTCTCAATTGAGGATTCTAGTGATGCATTTGAGACTTCTCTTTATCAACAAGCTGTGGGATTTCTTATATATGCATGCAACACAAGGCCAGATATATAGTATGTAGTTTCTCGAGTTGAGTCGATTTATGCATAGCCCTGGTACTAAACATTGGCAAGCGGTGAAACGTGTGTTTAGATATCTGAAAGGCACTTTGAGCTTAGGCCTCATTTATGGAAGACATATTCAATCATGCTTGCATGCTTTTATAGATAGTGATTGGGTTGGTTGTTATGATACTCGCATGTCCACTAGTGGTAATTACTTTTTCCTTGGAGACTCATGCAGATCTTGATTGATTAAGAAGCAACCTACAATGGCGACATTGAGTTGTGAAGCTGAGTAGAGGGCAGTTTTCACAGCTACCATGGATTGTATATGCATAGCCCTAGCACTAAACATTGGCAAGCGGTGAAACATGTGTTTAGATATCTGAAAGGCACTTTGAGCTTAGGCCTCATTTATGGAAGAGATATTATGTCATGCTTGCATACTTTTATAGATAGTGATTGGGTTGGTTGTTATGATACTCGCGTATCCACTAGTGGTAATTACTTTTTCCTTGGAGACTCCTGCAGATCTTGATTGAGTAAGAAGCAACCTACAGTGGTGACATTGAGTTGTGAAGCTGAGTATAGGGCAGTTTTCACAGCTATAGTGGATTGTATATGCATAGCCCTAGCACTAAACATTGGCAAGCAGTGAAACATGTGTTTAGATATCTGAAAGGCACTTTGAGCTTAGGCCTCATTTATGGAAGAGATATTATGTCATGCTTGCATACTTTTATAGATAGTGATTGGGTTGGTTGTTATGATACTCGCGTATCCACTAGTGGTAATTTCTTTTTCCTTGGAGACTCTTGCAGATCTTGATTGAGTAAGAAGCAACCTACAGTGGTGACATTGAGTTGTGAAGCTGAGTATAGGGCAGCTTTCACAGCTACAGTGGAGTGTTTATGGCTGAGATGCCTATTGATGGATCTTTGTATGGAGATTGATGTTGCTACACATATTCTCACTGATAGTCAGAGTGCATTGGCTATTGCACGGAACCCAATGTTTCATGCACGAACCAAACATATTGAGGTGCATTATCACTATGTGAGAGAGCACCTTCATGTAGGAGATATTGATTTGGTATATGTGCCTACACAAGATAATGTGGCATACATATTCACCAAAGCTCTTCCATGGGATAAGTTTGAAGCTTTTTGCAAAGCTTTAGGCTTATTACCTTGTGGGAGCTGATATGTCACTCCCTGTATGTGTTCACATCATTCGCTCTAGGGGTTTTTTTACATTTATGTGTTCCTCAAGTAGCTTTAATGTGAACCTTTTCCCCTATACATGGGCTCTTTTTACTTTAGTTTTGGCTAGAGGTTTTTTCCCTATGTTACCACATACATGATTCACTCATATGTGGTGGTACTTTGTACTTAGGGATTCTTATTTAGCTCTTACTTCAATTCATTTCATCGTCAATAGAGAGAGCTATTCCAACCATCTGTCTTTTTTGTGTGTCTTGTTGCGTTTGTGCTCCTTGTGTGTGCTTCTCATGTGTCTCTCGCACTTCTACACACACCCAACAATTTCATCACTACCCACTTTGTACATAACCAAGTTTGACACTTCTCACTCATTCTGTGCAAGTTGAGGAGTCCTCCAACTTGAAGAGTATACCTATGTTCCAAATTTCATAATTTTTTGACCTCATTTGAGCCATCAAAATAGCATAGGAAGTTACTTTTTCTGTTAACCTCAAACTCCAACACTTCTTTTCCGTCTTTAGGAGGTTTTTCCTCCCTGCTTCTATATACAAATATAACCCTAGTGAGGTACTTATGTCATCTTGTACGTCTTCTTAGTAATACCTTGTACATCTTCTTACTAATACTTGTACATCTTCTTAGTAATACACTCAAACCATTGTGATCCAATCTTCTTCTACTTCCTCATGCTATTTGTGTTTTTTCATAGTCCTCAAACTCCAATAATTGGTATTAGAGCAAGTCAACACTTTCTTCAGCATTATTGACACCTCTCAAGTCACAGCCTCAAAATCACACAAAAATAGGTGAGCATACATAAGGTCATTAAAAGCTCAAAACAAATTTTCTTTGTTTTTTATTTGATCTTATTTCAGATTCGAATGGGTGTTTACGACTCATTACAACTATGACCCTCCTCATAAAGAGTATATTTCTATAGTACATTAATATTTGGTATTTTGATCATGTGGAACCGAACATGTTACCTTTTCAGTATGGTTTGTTCACTTCACTCGATTCTTTCCCTATAGGGAATACTTTCACATGTGGAAACAACTTCTACTATCCTATCATGAGAGCTAGAAAGATCATTCTTACTATTGTTGATGGTAGTATTCTCACACTATCACATGCCTTATATGTGTTATGGATCAAGAAAATATTATTACTAGTTTCAACACCAGCAAGAATTGGCTGATTTGATAAATTTGTTGATGAAAAGTGTGCAGTTCATGATCTCTCAAATGGTGATAATATCATTGCTTGTTGCATGTTATGTAAGGAGATATATAAGCTCATAGATATATGAAAAATCTAATAATGATTCACCATGTGCAGTTCATGATTCTCATGCTATCTTAGATACAAAACTCTGGCATGCATGCTTTGGTCATCTGAGTTTTGCTAATTTGGTTCACCTATAGAAATTTGAAATGGTGTCCTCTTTTCCTAAACTTGAGGCACCTTCTAAGCACACATGTCTCTGAGGGATGTAAAAATGCAGCACTTTAACTTCCCCAAAGATGGTTCAATTAGAGCCACACATAAGTTGCAGCTTGTTCATAATGATGTTTGTGGTCCTATGTAGGCACCTTCATTTAGGAATCTATACTTCATGAATTTCATTAATGAGTTTTCTATGCATGCATGGGTTTATACATTGAAAGCAAAGTCCAAAGTGTTTGTGTGCTTTAAACAATTCCTAGTTATAGTTGAAAATATGCAGCATGTAAAATGGGCCCCTTCCACTTTAATCGAGGGAAGGAGTATATGTATTATGAGTTTAATGCAATTTAGGCTAAGTGTGGGATAAAACATCAATGTACAATGTCGTATACACTTTAGAAAAATGGATTTGATGAGAGGAAGAACGGATCTCTCATGTAGTGTCAAAACAACAATGTAGAAAATTGGATGATAAGGTTGTGAAATGTATTTTTCTTGGGTGTAATGTTGAAAGCAAAGGCTATCATCTATATCATCCACATACTAGATGCATTGTAGTTATTCATGATGTTGTTTTAGTGGAAGATGCAATCCACCCTTTACTTTCATGTACCAAGGACACATCACTCATGTCAAAGGATGTGTATGACATTTTGCTACATCTTTTTACAAGTGGAAATTCAAATGCTACCCCTATTAGTGAGGCGATTTTGTAGTCTATAAAGTTTCAAATGATGATGGAGATCATTCTATTTATGATGAGATTTTACATGATGCACTTATTAATGAGAGAATTGACATTGAAGAGGCAAAACCTATGCATATATGGTTGGTGTAGACTTTTGAGAGATAACAATCTAGATGCAACTTTGTCATATTGTACTCTTTTAGGCTCTCATAATGCTTCTTTTGCATCAGATTTTTATGCAATGGTAGTTTGTAGTCATTATGATGAGAATAAGCATGTTTCTTTTGATGAAGCATAGAATTCAAAAAATTGGATGGTTGTTATGCAATCATAATATGGTTCTATTATGAAGAATCTTAATTGGCCTTTATGTGATTTGCCTCCTATCAAGAAGACCATTACAACTAACTGGCTATACAAGCTAAATCATAAGTTTGGTGCTATTTGTCAAAAAAAAAGCTAACCAAGTAATTCAGATTGAATTTTTTATCATCTAGTTTTGCTATTGGATCCATTTCAACAATGGGGCATGGATTTTGTTGGGCCTATCAAGCCTATTACTCAACGTGGGAATAGATATATTTTAGTAGCAACAGATTATTGCACAAAGTAGGTGGAAGTAGTAGCACTTAAGGACAACAAGGTGACGAGTGTTGCAAAGTTCCTCTACCACAATATTCTCTTAATGAAGTCATTTCAGAGCTAACAAGAACACATTGGATTATGCACAAAAAGTCTACAGCCTATCATCCACAGGCAAATGGTTAAGCAAAAAGCACTAATAAGACTTTGCAGCATATTCTTAAAAATTAGTGCATGATAATCAAAAGAATTGGACTTGTTGTTAGATTTAGCATTGTGGTCATTCAGAACAAAATTTAAGGTAACAATAGGGATGAGACCATTCAGATTGATATATGTTTTAGAAATAATAGTCCCAATGGAGTTTGTGGTCCCAAGTTTGAGATTAATCATAGAAAAGATGTCTCCTGAATTATTAGTCAAGCATCAGGGTAAGTATCTTCTTCAATTGGAGGAGGATCCTTTAGTTAGTGCATACATAACTGAGGTAATTCAAAGAAGGAGACATGCTTGGGTCAATATGAATGTAAAATTCAAGATATTCCTGGTTAGAGATTGGGTGATGGTGTACAACTATAAATTAGGACCACATCTAGGAAAGCTCACCCTGAGGTATAAGGGTCCATATCAGATTGTTCAAGATTTAGGTCAAGGGACTTTTTTGGTAGCTGATGTGTTTGGCACGAGAATGGAAAAACCGATTAATGTATTTCATTTGAAGAAATTTCAAGGGAAGCCACCGCACATGGATTGGTTGTCATCTAATTTGGTGTAGGTGATGCTTAATTCTGATAATCAGATTAGCAACATTAGTGATCACAAAAGTAAGAAGGCCTATTTTTCTACATTTTTGTCAATGGTCACATGTTTTTTGGGAAATTTTTGGTTTGAGATTACATTAAGTACCTTCTTAAGACTACATTGTTTTTCATATGCTAATTTGAGGTTTAGGGTGATACCATTTAGAATTTGCTACATCGGATCTTGCTCAATCGGATTTTACTTGGAAAGAATTACAGGATCTTGGTATGTCGAAAGCTACTCAATTGAATCCTACTCGTTTGGAATTTTCTCAATTGGACTTTGTTCACTCGAAAAATGTTGGATTGGTGTTTGTTGGCATGGATGGTGTTCTATCGGATTATCTGTCATCGGAAATTTGTCAATGGAAAAGGGAAGGTGCAAAATTATTTTAAATCACAGCATCGGTTTGTGGGTAGAATTCAAATCATTGTACAAAATTTTTGGCCGACATTATGGATCGTGGAAAGGTGGTGTTATGTATGTGAATAGTAGTGTCGTATGATTACTTGATGTTGGATTCGTTCCCTCGCAGTTGAGTCTTTCATTTGAAGCGTGTTTGTACATGTGCAAAAGAAAGATGATTAGACTTGCTACTATAGTTTTGAGCAGAGACACCATAGACATGAGGGGCAGAGCATGCAAGAAAGAAGTGATGGCTTGTAAAGAGGAATCTTCCATAGAAGAGAGCAACAGTCTGTTGCAGGAAGAAGAAGATGACACTCAAATTCCTACATCGGCAAGCAAATTGCTGGGAATTGAACTCACAACCTCCCTGTTCGGAGTGCCATGGGCTAACCACTTGCCCCAAAAGCCATGGTTGAGGATTACTTCCTAATCCTCTCTCTTAAGGCGTGGTTCAACCATCTCCTACTAGGATTACATGACATACCTTTCCCCTTAGATCGAGCACTACCCTTAATGCTCACTTGTGGACCTTCTGACTCTCTTAGACCTAGTTTCCATGCATGAGCGCTTCCACCAACCTTGAACTCTAGCACATGGACCAAATTTGGACCTATCCCACCCTTTGTGGGTGCCCAAATGCTCATGCAACTTCATCTAAGGCCAGTTTCACACTCACCACAGATAAGTGCTTTCTCTTAGTGCCCACGAATGAGGGGTGAACCTCCATGTTGCCCAATTTCTCAACTAGGCTTTGATACCAATGTTGGGAATTGAACTCACAACCTCCCCTATGGAGACAGGTTTATGATTGAGTCTCCATGATGCGAGAGATGCATTTGATGTTGTTCTCTATCAATAGGTTGTTGAGTGCTCAATTTACTTATGCATTACTCGGCCAGATATTCAGTTTGTTGTCTCACAGATGAGTAGGTTTATGCATTGCCCAGGTGTCAAGCATTGGCAGGCACTTAAGTGCATCTTTTCCTACTTGAGTGGTACTTGGCTGCTTGGGTTGTTTTATCTCAAGGGGGGATCACTACCGCCAAATTTGCATGCTTTTTTTGACTCTAACGGGGTTGGTTTCTATGACACTCGTGTGTCCACTAGTGGTTTTTGCTTCATGCTTGGTAGCTCATGCATAACTTGGTTGAGCAAGAAGCAGCCTACTGTGGCCACTTCCAGTTGTGAGGCTGAGTATAGGGCAGCTTTCACAGCGACTGTTGAGTGTGTGTGGCTCAGATGCCTTATGGCTGATTTGGGTATTGATCAATCTTCTTCCACCACCATTTTCACTGATAGTCAGTGCGTATTAGCAGTGGCAAGGAGCCCTCTGTACCATAATCGCACTAAGCACATTCAGATGCATTATCATTATGTCAGGGAGAGGTTCTCTCCTAGAGAGATCAGCTTGGCATATGTGCCCATGAAGAAGAACATTCCAGACCTTTTCACGAAGGCTCTACCTAGGGAGAAGTTTGAAGCTTTTCGCAAAGCTTTGGGCTTACTTCCTTTTGTGGATTGATTCCACATAGCTTGGCACTTCCTTATACATGAGTGTGAGCTCCTTGTTCACCGCATCACTCCCAGGGGGGATTTGTTGATATATTTAGGTAGTGATGTGTGTGAACACACTAGGACCACCGAGGAACTTTTTTCCCTCTTTAGGAGGTTTTTTTCCCCCGGCTTGTATATACGCCTATAGGCCTAACAGGTTACTTATCTTTGTACATTCTAGTGGTAATAAATTTAGTATTGTGTGTTGTGCTCCAAACTTCTTCTTCTTCCTTGTGATGTTTGTGTGCTTCCGCAGATGTCTAACTCCAACAAGCACATCCTTCTCTACCTCAATGATACATGGATACTTGAATTGTTTTATCCCAAGGGGGATCATAACCACCAAATTTATATGATTTTTCTAACTCAAACTGGGCTAGTTATATGACACTCATGTCTCCATAGGTGGTTTTCTCTACATGCTTGATAGCTCATGCATAACTTGGTTGAGAAAGAAGCAAAGTATTGTGGCCACCTCTAACTATGAGATTGAGTATAGCGAAACTTTCATAGCTATTCCTAAGTGTGTGTGGCTTAGATGCCTTTTGGTTTATTCAGGTGTTGGTCAATCTTATGCCACTACCATCTTTACTAACAATAAAAGCACATTGCGAGTTGTGAGGAACCTTGTGTTCCATGCTTGCACAAAGCACATTGAGTATCATTGTGTCCAGGAGAGACTCTCAACTCGAGAGATCAATAACTTATGTGCCCACATACAATAATGTTCTAGATCTTTTCACAAGGTCTCTGCCTAGGAAGAAGTTTGAAGCTTTTTGCAAAACTTACTTTTGTATATTGACTCCATTCCACATAACTTGGCACTTCCTTATACATGAGCTCCAGCTCCTTGTTCATTGCATCACTCCCAAGGGGGATTTGTTGATAAATTTTGGTAGTGATGTGTCTAAACAATGTTACGACCATCAAGGCAACTTTTTTCCTCTTTAAGGAGGTTTTTCTCCCTAGCTTGTATACACACCTACAACCCTAGTAGGTTCATTACCTTGTCTTGTACATTCTTTTAGTAATAAACTCAATGTGTTGTTCCAGGCTTCTTCTACTTCTTCATGTTGTTTGTGTGCTTCTATGGTCCTCAAACCCCAACACTATGGAGACACAATCTTTTGAAAATTACCTATACTTCATGACTTTTATTAATGGATTTTTCGTGCATGCATGGTTATAATATCTAAACTCAAAGTCCAAAGTGTTTATGTTTATGTTTTTCAAACAATTCATGTTCATGGATGAAATATTGTCAATATGTAAAATGGGCATCCTCCATTCTAATCGCGAGAGGGAGTGTATGTCTTTTGAATTCAATGCATTCGTAGCTGAGCATGGGATAAAACACCGATTGCAAAAATTCATATATGCCATAGCAAATGGTGTTAGTGAGAGGAAAAATAGGTCTCCCTTGGAAATGGCAAGATATATTATCAAAATTCATACATTCCCTCATAGTTGAGGCCATAATGTGTGTTGTATATGTACTTAACATGTGTCCTACAAAGCCATTATAGTCTATCACTCCTTATGAGGCTTGGGATGGTTGCAAACCATCCATTTCTCATTTGTTTTTCTTTTGTTGTTGTTTAGCATATCCATGGGTGATTGAGTAATAGTGCAAGAAATTAGATGATAAGGTTGAGAAATGCATATTTGTTGGGTGCGATTCTTATAGAAAAGGTTATCACCTATACCACCCACAATTGAAATGTATTATTTGTTATTCTAGATGTTTTTTTGGAGGATATAGTCCAACCTTTACTTTCGTTTGTCAAGGAGACTTCTATGTGCTCAAAATATGTGTATGACACATTGTTAGTCTTTTCACTGGTATGCTTTTTCTAATTTAGATTCAGTTGGCTATTATGACACTTATGTGACCAAAAGCATTTTTTTTTTTTATGTTTTATCTTGATTGGGCAAGAAGCAACCTACTATGTCCACTTCTATTTATGAGGCTGAGTTTAGAAAATTTTTCATAGCTACTCATGAGTGTGTGTGTCCCATGCACCTTAGGGATGACTTGGGTGTTGGTCAAATCTCTATGGTCACCATATTTACTAATAGTTAGAGCATGTTGGTAGTTGGGAGGAACCCAATATTCCATACTCACACTAAGCACATGATGTGCACTATCATTATGCCAAGAAGAGAACATCTACTAGAGAGACTAGTTTTGCATATGTGCCACAGAGGATAATGTTACAAACCTTTTAGAACAGTTTTAGCTCGTGAGAAGTTTGAATCTTTTCACAAAGCTTAAGGATTACTCCCTCTTGTAGATTGATCTCAATTCATGTTAATGTTAGTGTCCATATGAAAGGCCAAATGGCCATTGGACACCTCTTTGTATATGTTCTTTAATGAAACATATAGTGGCTTGGTCAGTCACAGACATGTAAGTTTGACCACACTTGTAAGACCTAAGAAGTTTGTCTTTGTGCTCACTGTGTACTGTGTTTTTCTACGTATTCTGTAGCCTTTGTGCAGAGTACTGTGTGCGGCCTTAGGAGCTTGATTTTCTAATCCGAGGATATTATCGTGGGGCTCTCAAGAAGGAGAGCACACCGTGGTGCATCACCATTAAATTACTTCACTAGTATCAGAGTAGTTCGATGCAAAAGGCTTGTTCCTTTTGTGCGAGCGAAGTGAGCCCCCCCCCGGGCTTTTTCCAAGGCTTACGACTAAGGTGGCGACCAAGGCATAGACCTTGGCAGCATACCTTGTCATCCGAGTCACCAAAGTCACAGTTGGCACCGTTGGTTGCGCGCGAGGGAGGACCTCAACAATCAAGGAAGATAGAGGTTCCCAGTACTTCCCGAGAGGTCACCCATCCCAATATTATTCCCCCTAGAGCTCGCTTAATTGTGGCAATCTCTTGCCACTAAGATACACTCTTGTGGTGTTTGAAGAAGGGGAAAGTATAAGGTTAACATTACCTTTTGTCCCTCAAAGATTCATTCTTTGCTTTCAAAGCCTAGTTTTGAAGCATTTTTGGGGTGTCTTTTGGAGCCATTTTAGAGTACTTTTGCACAAATTTTTCTTCACACAGGTCGAAGAACATCAAGAAGAGTGTTCTTTGTACTTCTCTGACAATAAATATCAACCTTTGGGGTTGTGTTTTTATCCACACTTGTAAAACTATAGGTTTCTCAAAAGGTTTTTCAGTTTTGGTGGGAGTAACCACTGCAAATTTATGCATGTTTTTGAGCTTAAAACTTCAAAGTTGACAGACACTTGTAGGTGTTGTTGGCTAGTTTTTGGGCTATGCATTCATCATTTTAGTGTCATTTTACTGCATATATTGAGCACATAAACACCATGTACGCTTTTGTGGATAGCTCTTATGTACATCCATATGGTCATTGATATAGCGGTTACGTTTTTTGTATAAAGCCTTTTACGTTTGATAAAGAGGGTCGTGGTGAGGTTTTCTTAACTAGGAGACACCTAGATGTCAGGACCTCTTCCATGATGCACGTGGAAGACTTACCCAGCCTCGCCATGGGAGATGTATGATCGTTGTTCATAGGTGCTCGATAAGCCTAGTTGGCTTCTATTGGGTAACTGATTATATGCAGTGGAGTCAATGATTCACTATGCAGATAAACATGTCAGTACTTGCAATTTTATGATATTTTGACACTAGTCATATGCTCATTTTGCAAAGGATACTTTGGCAAAATTTCTCCATATTTTTGGTTTTGTCAACTATACAGTGGTCGATTTACTCCTTGATACACTTATTTGTCAGTGTTTGGACTCTTCTAGCTCCATTATCATTCTATTCAGTTCTCTACCATCATGGCATCAGAGGTCTCAGGCACATCTGGTGGATCAAGGTCTAGTGCCAGTGTTCCAAGGAGGATCTATAACTTGCAGGGCAAAGACCATTTTGAGATCCAAAAATTTGATGGCACAAACTTTGCTCTATGGAAGAATCAGATTAAAGATGTGTTGATTCAAAGGAGGCAATGGAAGCCAGTAAATGGGATTTCAAAGAAGCCTGCTGACATGGATGAAGATGATTGGGATGAGTAGATGAAATGGCCACGTCTACCATTTGCTTGCACCTGCAAGATAAATTTTTTTTTTACAGTATTAGACTGTGAAAGTGCAGAGGAGCTTTGGAAGAAGTTATAAAATACATATAAAAAAAAAGAGACTGCATCAAATAAAGTGTATCTGATGAGAAAATTATATGACCTTCGCATGAAGGACACAGATAGTGGTGTTGCTCATCTAAAGGAGTTTTATGCTATATTCTCCCAATTATAGGCTCAAAAAATGAATATGGATAATGAAATGAAAGCAGTATTGCTGTTATGCACCCTGCCATCATCATGGGATACATTTTGCATAGCTATTAGCAATAGTGCACCTGGTGGTAAACTCATCTATGATGACATATGTGGAGCACTATTGAGTGAGGAAATTCATAGAGAATCTATGGTTGGAACTCAGAGTGGAGATGCATATAATGTTTGTGATTCTTATCAAGGAAAGAATCAGCAATGTGGAAGGAGCAAGAACAAGGAAAACAATGGTCAACGGAATAAGAGTAGAAGTAAATCAAGGAAGAGGGATATCGAATGCCATTATTGTCATAAGAAAGGACATCTGAAGAAAGACTGTTATGCATTAAAGAATGCTAAAGGTAAAGGGCAGAATGTTGATGGGCATGTTAAATAGTTACTTGCACCCATCTACTTCGACTATGAAGATTGAAGAAATTAATGCTATTTTTTATGATGTTGATGTGTTGACACTTGATAGTACTATGCCAACTGAGGTTCTTATGGCTGATTCTCTTTCCCACACATGGCTACTAGATTCTAGTGCTTCTTTCCATGTGACACTGCACAGAGAATGGTTCTCTAATTATGCAGCAAACTCTCTTGGTACCGTGAGACTTGGTGACTCTTACCACTATGATGTTGTGGGGATTGGAGATGTGGTTGTGCAGTTCATTGATGATTCAAAATTTATTATGCATAATGTACGCCATGTACCTCAGCTATCATGTAGTTTGATGTCAGTTGGTCAACTTGATGACCTTGGTTACAAGGTGGTCTTCTATGCTCAGTCCTTTCGTATATCAAAGGGCAATATGATTATTGCAAAAGGAAGCAAAGTTGGATTACTTTATCCTTTATTTGTATCACAAAAAGAACACTTGTTAGCTGTTACTGAATAGTATATGGCTTGTATTTGGCATGGTCGTTTGGGCCATATACCTTGTAGTGGAATGGAAAATTTTTCTCATTCTGGCTACTTACCTATGTTATCTTTCTCTGATTTTTCATTTTATGAGCATTGTCAATATGGAGAGAAAACCAGAAATGTGCATAGAATGGACATTGACTCTTCAATTCAGCCTTTAGATCTTGTTCATATAGATGTGTGTGGTCCTATGCCCACTAGGTCCTTAGATGGTTCTCTTTACTTTGTCAATTTCATGGATGATGCTACTAGAAAAGTCTGGGTATATCTTATCAAATCAAAGGATGAGGTATTCCCTACTTTCAAAAAATGGCTTGCTTCAGTTGAGACTAAAAAAGGAACTAATCTTAAGGCTTTACATTCAAATAATGGGGGTGAGTATGTTGGTGCAGGACAATCATCAATTGATGATTAGGACAGAGTTTGAAGTCAATAAGTAAAGCAAAGATCACCATATGAGGCTTGAAGATTTTTATATGATGAAAAGATGAAAACTTGTATGTACATGTATATTACTCTTGTAATTAGTTCATGAAAAACTTTATATCCATGATAAGTCGGGTTGTAAATGTATATATATACTTTAATATAGACATAATACATGAGAGAGAGAGAGATGATGAGTGACAAGTTTTAGAATTCATTAGAGACTTTAGATAGTGAGAAGAATATGGATTATCTATCAGATGTATATTTTCTCTTAATAGAAAAAAGTTGCGCCTCAAACTTTTGCTCAGTGCTCCTTCTATGTTTATCTTCTTCAAGAATGCTGATTTTTATATGATCAAAAGATGAAAACTTGTATATACATGTATATTACTCTTGTAATTAGTTCATGAAAAACTTTATATCCATGATAAGTCGGGTTGTAAATGTATATATATACTTGAATATAGACATAATACGTGAGAGAGAGAGAGAGATGATGAGTGACGAGTTTTAGAATTCATTAGAGACTTTAGATAGTGAGAAGAATATGGATTATCTATCAGATGTATATTTTCTCTTAATAGAAAAAAGTTGCACCTCGAACTTTTGCTCAGTGCTCCTTCTATGTTTATCTTCTTCAAGAATGCTTTGGTACAAGTCTAATTATATAGTTGAGTGACCTATGTACAAGTTTTGAGAGCCTAATTGTAATCAGGCTGAGAGAATGTTAAGTAGGAACATTTACATGTGTAAAGAGAATAAGTGAAGACAAGTATAGGTGCAAATTTGATGATCAATCTTTTGATCAGATCTCCCTCCCTAGTGTAAATTTTTGAGCAAGTAAGCACTCATTATTTAAGTTGAGAGGTAAGCTACTTGTGGCTAAAAGCATTTGAATAAATGGTTTCTAGTTTGGGAGAACCATGCATTAGAAGTTGCAGGTGTCAAAGTCAACTATACAGAAGAACAGTTTTAGACATAGGTAGATTGTTTGGAGGAAATCTCAAGATCTACTGATTCTCTTGAAGCAATCTAGCTTGGATAAGGTGTGTAGACTTTAGGAGACACCTTATATAAAGTTTCATTGAAAATATTAAACATTTGATCAGACAATGAGTGAATTAAGTGCAGTAGGCTTTTCTGTGTAATGAGTTTCTTCATAGTTAACTCTTTTGCATTAGTTTTCCAAAATTGGTTGAGGTTATGAGTTATTCTTGATATAGAGGTGTTCTTACATCAAGGATAACTTGTTCATATGGAGGTTAATCATCTCGATCAATGTTATCTGAGTAGGAATCATCAGATTTGAAGAAAAGGAGGACCTCGACTATTGTAGATATACAAAAATCAATCTTTGAAGATTCAAAAGGTGAAAGTTTGAAGTGAAAGCTAGAGAAGGAGGCTTGAAAGCTATCAAGAGGATCAAAAGGAACTATATTCGAGTTAAAGGTACATTTTTTACTCACAAATCTTGAAGAATATATTGTAGAGGTGAAGAAAGGATGGGAGATTCTCTTCAGATAGAGAAATTGGATAGAGAAAACTATCCTGCTTGGTCAATGAGGATTGAAGCTCATCTTATGAGCAAAGATCTGATAGGATACATCATAGGTGAAGAAGAAAAACTAGAATTTAGGGATCCCAGTGTTCCAACTAGGGAAGAGCTCTCAGATTTGAAGACATGGATGAACAAGGATGCTCAAGCAAGGAGCATTATCTACATGGGAGTCAATGATTACTTGCTACCTCACATTAGAGGACTCAAAAGTGCAAGTGACATATGGAATGCTTTGGAGGAGCATTTCCAAAACACTTCAAAGTCAAGGAAGGCATCTTCATGGGCAGATTTCACCACATTCAAGAAAAAGGCTTCTCAATCTATTTTTGATTATGTAGAAAGGATGAAGGATATTGCAGATGCATTAGGAGGAGTTGATGAAGACATTGAAGAGGACAAATTGGATGTCAAAGGTGATGCTGATAAAAGTACAGATCAAGCAACGTATTCAAAGGATAAGAAGAAGATTAACAAAGGCAAGCAACAATTGAATGAAGATGAAGGCACTATGAGTCAAGCTAACTTCCTAAGAGGAAGAGGAGGTGGCAAAGGAAGAGTAAGAGGCAGAAGCAATAAAGATGGTGTCAAAGCTTGCTGGATTTGTGGTAAGACTAATAATTTAGCTCATGAATGTTGGTATAATAATCAGAATTGTGGAGGATATAATCAGAACTCTAATTCAAGAGGAAGAGGTGGTAGAAATCAGAGAAGTAATTTCAAAGGTAAAGGTAGTAGAGGTTTCTTTGGAAGAAATGCAAGAAGAAGCTTTCAAAGTCAATCCTACAATAATACCTACTACAATTATGCTTCAGATCAGAAAGAGGATTCAACCTTAATCATGAATGCAACATGTGAAAGACAAAGTGAAGACCAAAGAATTTTCTACATTGACTCAGGGTATAGCAATCACCTGAGTGGAAACATAGCTTTGATGATTGATTTGGAGAATAAGGTGAGTAATCATATAGTCCAAACAAGTGATAACACAAAGCATAATGTGAAGTCCATTGGATCAGTTAAGGCCAAGGATGGAAGCAGTGTTTTGAGCAAGGTTTTGTATGTCCCTACAGTTCCAAAGAATTTGATAAGCATAGGAAAAATTCTAGAGAAAGGATATGAAGTAAGGTTCACTAATTATGGAGTTTATGTTGAAGACCCTAGCCATGGGTATAAACAAATTGTTTCAGGGAAGAAAGAAGGAAGTCTCTTTGCATTGAAGATTCAAGGCAATGTTGGTCATGCCTTATTCACTTATGGAGAACATAAGATCTCTAAGTTAGATCTTTGGCACAAAAGGCTTGGACATTTTAATGAAAGAGGTATTAAGTATATGATTAACAATGGTTCAGTGCTTGGATGTGCTTGAGATAGATGTCTGCGGAAGCACACGAACAGCACAAGGAAGAAGAAGAAGCTTGGAGCACAAAACACACAATACTGAATGTATTACCAGAGAATGTACAAAGATAAGTAGCCCATTAGGGCAAATAGGCGTATATACAAGCCGAGGGAAAAAAACCTCCTAAAGAGGGAAAAAAGTGCCCCGGCGGTCCTAGAGTGTTCACACACATCACTACCTAAATATATCAACAAATCCCCCCTGGGAGTGATTCGGTGAACAAGTAGCTGGCACTCATGTATAAGGAAGTGCCAAGCTATGTGGAAGTCACTCCACAAAAGGAAGTAAGCCCAAAGCTTTGTGGAAAGCTTCAAACTTCTCCCTAGGCAGAGCCTTCGTGAAAAGGTCTGCAATGTTCTCCTGTGTGGGCACATATGCCAAGCTGATCTCCCCAGCAAAGAACCTCTCCCTGACATAGTGATAATGCACCTCAATGTGCTTAGTGCAAGCATGGAACATAGGGTTCCTCGCAATGGCCAATGAGCTCTGACTATCAGTGAAGATGGTGGTGGCAGAAGATTGACAACACCCAAATCAGCCATAAGGCGTCTGAGCCACACACACTCAACATTAGCTGTGAAAGCTGTCTTATACTCAGCCTCACAACTGAAGTAGCCACAGTAGGCTGCTTCTTGCTCAACCAAGATATACATGAGCTACCAAGCATGAAGCAAAAACCATTGGTGGACACACGAGTGTCATAGCAACCAACCCAATCTGAGTCAGAAAAAGCAGGCAAATCTGGCGATAGTGATCCCCCCTTGGGATAAAACAACCCAAGTAGCCGAGTACCACTCAAGTAGCGAAAGATGCGCTTAACCGCCTTCCAATGTGTGACTCCTGGGCAATGCATAAACCTGCTCATCTGTGAGACAGCAAACTGAATGTTTGGCCGAGTAATGCATAGGTAAATCAAGCATCCAACAGCCTGCTGATAGAGAACAGCATCAAATGCATCTCCAGCATCATGAAGGCTCAATCATAAACCTGTCTCCATAGGAGTGGCAATAGGCTTATAGTCTTCAAGGCCAAAACACTACAATAATGTGTCAATATATTTAATTTGACACAAAGCCATTCCACCATCAACTTGCATAAATTGAATGCCCAAATAGTGATGCAAATGCCCCAAATTAGACATTTCAAATGAGGCATGCAAATCAGCCTTGAAATCAGCAATATGCTTCTCAATAGGACCAGTGAGCAGCATGTCGTCAACATAGACAACAATGATCAGAAGCACATCATTAGCACGCTTAACATATAAGGTGCTTTCAGTTGGACTATTCTCAAAACCATGTGCAACCAGATAGGCATGTATCTTCTCATACCAAGCACATGGTGCTTGCTTTAAACCATATAATGCCTTCTTTAACCTGCACACCTGGTTTTCATGCCCTTTCTGCACAAAGCCACAGGGCTGAAAAACATACACTTCTTCATGCAAGTCGCCATTCAGAAATGCTGTTTTAATGTCCAACTGATGTACATTCCAACCATGATGGGCTACAAGTGCACAAATGCTCCGAACAGTAGTCATACAACATGTAGGTGCAAAGGTCTCATCAAAATCAATGCCTCTTTCTTGCGCGTAACCCTTTGCAACAAGCCTAGCCTTATACCTGTCAACTATACCATCAGGTTTACGCTTCAGCTTGTATACCCACTTAGTTCCAATGGCCTTCTTGCCAGGATGCAAGTCACATAAAGACCATGTACCATTCTTCATTATAGCATCATATTCAGATTACATAGCAGCCATCCAATTTTCTGAATTCTGTGCTTCAGCAAAAGAAACAGGCTCACTCTCATCACAGAGACTAGACGCACCCATAGCATAGCAATCTGATGCAAACGAGGCACTATGAGAGCCTGAACGAGTACGATATGACAAAGGTGCATCTAATTTTTTGTCATGCAAAGTCTGCACCAGCCTCTTTGGCTTCCACAAAGACAACATCACGGCTAACCAGAATGCGTTTAGTCTGTGGATGATACAGGCGATAGCCTTTACTTTCAGAACTGTACCCAACAAAAATACATTTTACTGCCTTACCATCCAATTTTCTACGATGTTGTTCAGGCACTAGTGCATATGCCAAACAACCAAAAACACGCAGATGAGCAACAGATGGCTTGCGATCATGCCAAGCCTCATATGGAGTGATAGATTGCAGCGCTTTAGTGGGACACCTGTTTAGTACATATGTTGCACACATGACAGCCTCAAGCCAGAAACTATGTGGTAAAGCTTGACTCTTGACCATGCACCTCGCCATCTCCATGATTGACTTGTTCTTTCGTTCAGCAACTCCATTCTGTTGAGGTGTATACGGCACTGTACACTCGTGTTTTATCCCACGTTCAGCCAAAAATGCATTAAAATCAGAAGATATATATTCCCCCCCTCGATCAGAACGGAGGGTGTCCATTTTACATGCTGACAGATTTTCAGCCAAAACCAAAAACTGTTTAAAGCACATGAACACTTCGGACTTTGCTTTGAGTGGATATACCCATGCATGCCTGGAAAAATCATCAATGAAAGTCATGAAGTAAAGGTAATTTTCAAAAGAAGTTGTCTGCATAGGACCACAGACATCACTATGTACAAGTTGCAATTTCTGAGTAGCCCGAACTGAACCATCTTTTGGAAAGGATGAATGCTTCAATTTGCCCAAAATACAGCCTTCACAAACATGTTTTCCAGGTGCCTCAAGTTTGGGCAAAGAGGACACCATTTCAGATTTCTGCAGGCGTAGCAAACTAGCCAAATTCAGATGACCAAAGCATGCATGCCAAAGCTTTGCATCTGACATAGCCTGAGAATCATTTACTGCACATGCCAAATCACTTACAGATCTTTCATAGTCTATGAGCTTATACAGCCCACGACATAAAATGCCAGAAGCAATAATCACATCGCCATTTGAGAGATCATGAACTGTACACTTGTCATCAACAAATTTCACAACCAAGCCAATCTTGGCTAATGCAAAAACTGATAACAGGTTCTTTTTTATCCCTGGCACAAATAAAGCATCTGACAAAGTGAAAGAACTACCATCAGTAGTAGTCAAAATGATCTTACCAACTCCCATAACAGGATAAGAGGAGTTGTTGGTGCATGCAACAGTATTCCCTATAGGGGCAGGCTCGAGTGAAGAGAAGAAACTGCACTGTGAGGTAATATGTTTGGTTGCCCCACTATCAAAATACCAAACATCTGAGTCTACTGCAGACATGCACTGATCATAAGAAGATGGGTCAAAACTGCAGACAGTAGTAAACGCTCATTCTTCTTCTTGCACAAGATTTGCAGACTCTGTTTTTGGTGTAGAGGCCTCTGCAACAACCATTCTAGCCTCTTTCTTCTTTGCCTCTTTAACAGCGAGTTTTGGACAGTTCTTTATGATATGATCATTCCCTTTACAGTACTTACAAAACAATTTCTACTTTTCTGATTTCTTCTCATCTTTATCTTCCTTCTTCGAACATGGAGAATTAGCAGATTTCTGCTTACTAGTTGAAGAGCTCCATTTTCCTTTGCCCTTCTGACTAGCTAGGAAAGCTTGATCTGCAACTCGCATAATGGACCTGTTCTGCCTGGACTGATCTTCCTGCAGCAAATCAGAGACTAACTCCTCAAATGATAAGGCATTCGGATTGCCTTTCATCATCAACCGAAGAGTAGAAGCAAAACTCTGATATGAGTCAGGAAGACCATTCAAAACGGTCTACACAAGTGAGCTATCTGGTATAACCTCATCAGCAGAAATCAATTGTTCCTTCAAATCTTTGATCTTCGTTAGGAAACTGCCCATAGAATCACCTTCATTCATGTGCTCACACTCCAACTGTTTTCGGAGGTAAGCAACACAAGCCTCATTCCTAGCTTGGTACAATGTGGTAAGTGTATCCCAAGCATCCTTAGCTGTTCTGCAAGAGCGAATATGAGGAATAATGGCACGTTTGACAGACAAAGCTATCAATGCATGTGCCTGGGCATCTCTGCCATCCTAGCGAATCTGCTCTGCAGTAGGTGCAGCAGAAACAGGAGCACGACAGGAATCTGCGGAATATCATCTTCGACACCATCTTCATCAGCTCCAGCACTTGTATTTGCAGTACTTGTAGTCAGAGGTGTAACAAGACGTCTTTCAACACCCTGCACAATGTTCCACAATCCTTTTGCAACCAACACATGTCGCATCATATAAGCCCATAACGGGTATTTGGTACCATCCAACTTATCCTCAATAGCCAACATACGGAATACATCACTGCTTTCAGCCATGGCCGGTGACTAAAATACCTTGATGCAGAAAATTGACTGTATCTCAAAAAGTTGAACGGAATTGCCCAGACGAATTTTGCTAGACCTGTAGCAGACTTCGAGATGCTTATACTGATGAACAGAAACTGGTATATACCTTTGGCACAAAAAGATGAAATAGCCTGCACAAGCGCTGCGATAGTGCATTCGGAGGTCGAAACGAGCTCAGATCGCGATTTCGACACCACACAGCAAAGTAGTTTTGATCTCTGAAACACCTTGAGTATGCTCACCAAATTTCGTGCGAATCTGAGACTGCAAACAGAGGAGTGTCGACGATGCCCTAGATGAAGCGAAAACCTGCTCTGATACCAATTGTTGGAGATAGATGTCTGCGAAAGCACACGAACAGCACAAGGAAGAAGAAGCTTGGAGCACAAAACACACAATACTGAATGTATTACCAGAGAATGTACAAAGATAATTAGCCCATTAGGGAAAATAGGCATATATACAAGCCGGGGGAAAAAAACCTCCTAAAGAGGGAAAAAAGTGCCTCGGTGGTCCTAGAGTGTTAACACACATCACTACCTAAATATATCAACAGGATTGCCTAATATTGCAGGTCAACACATGAAACACAAGTGTGAAGCATGTCAATTGGGTAAAGCTCATAAGAATACTTATGGTAAGAAAGAGTTTATGTATTCAGAGAAGCTTGAATTGGTGCATACAAATGTGTGGGGTCCATCAAAGGACTTTAGCATTAGTGGTTTGAGATATTATGTGATTTATGTTGATTATGCTACCATGTGGATCACTATATATGTGATCAAAGATAAATCAAAGGTGTTCAATACATTTAAACATTATCATGTGTATGCAAAGAGAATCACAAGGCAAAAATTGAAGAAACTAAGGTCAGATGTAGGGGGAGAGTATTTCTCTAATGAGTTCAGTGATTACTTATGGAATGCAGGTCTAAAAAGGGAAGTTAATTGCAGGTACTCTCCTCAACAAAATGGTGTAGTAGAAAGGAGAAATCAAACTCTTCTTGAGTTTGCAAGGTCAATGATGAAGGAGAAAAATTGCCCTAATTATTTGTGGGCTGAGGCTATGAATACAGCTACTTATTTGGTTAATAGACTTCCATGTAAAGCCTTGAATGGTATGACACCTTATGAGGCATGGTGGGATAAGAGACCTACCTTAGATCATTGCAAAGTATTTGGATGTTTGGCTTATGCATATTTACCATCTCAATTAAGGCATAAATTGGAACCTAAAGCTAAAAAGTATGTGTTCATTGGTTATGATGATAAGTAGATGGGTTATAGATTGTGGAGTCCATCCACAAAGCAATTCCTTGTGTCAAAGGATGTTACATTTGATGAGCAAGGTACTTGGTATGCAGGTATAATTAATATTGATGCAGGTGATGAAGAAGTCATGACCCAAAGAAAGGGGAAATCAAAGATTCAAATTCTTGATGATGAAGAGATTGAAGATGATCAAATTGATAATGAAGAGTTGCCAAGGTTTGATCCAGAATATGAAGAACCAGAAACTTCAAAGAGTGGAGAAGCTGGAAGGTCAACAAGGAACAGAAAGCAACCCATAAAGAACAGTTATGATACTTCATTTTTGACTACTAAAGATTATTCTTACATGGTGAAAGTAGAAGAAGATCCTTCTACATATGATGAGGCAAAAGGTAAGGAAAACTGGGAGAAACCTATGCAGGAGGAATATGATGCATTGATGGAGAATGAGACATGGGATTTGGATCCTTAACCAAATAATCAGAAGATCATTGGATGAAAATGGGTCTACAATACAAAGAGGTATGCAGATGGAAGTGTGTCTAGGTATAAAGCTAGACTTGTTGTGAAAGGGTATGCTCAAACATATGGTGTAGATTATGATGAGACTTATAGTGATGTGGCAAAGATGACAACTATAAGGACTCTCATAGCTATTGCTGCATGTAAAGGTTGGAAGTTCTGTCAATTAGATGTGAAGAATGCTTTTCTAAATGGTTACATTTCAGATGATGTGTTCATGGAGCAACCAGAAGGTTTCAAGCAGAAATGTTATCAAGATTATATATGTAATCTCAAGAGAGCTTTGTATGGTTTGAACCAGGATCCAAGGGCATGGAATTACAGACTTGTGAAGTTCTTGAAGGATCTTGGTTTTCAAGTTTCTAAGGTAGATAGTAGCTTGCTTGTTAAAGTAAGTGATGATGGGTTTATTTACATTTGCATATATGTTGATGACATAATTCTTACAGGTAGAGATGAGAAGGGCATACAAAGTCTTAAGAAGCAAATGGAGAAAGAGTTTAAGATCAGTGACTTGGGAGACTTGTCATATTTCTTGGGAATGGAGATTTCATATACTCAACATGGAGTGTATGTGATTCAAGAAAGGTATTTGAAGAATTTGCTAATCAAGTTCAAAATGGAAGATTGCACACTAGCACCTACTCCAATGGAGGTGAATCATAAATTGAGTAGATATGGAGGAGAAGAATTCAAGGACATGAAGTTGTATCAAAGTTTGGTTGGCAGTCTAATCTATGCCACATTGACTAGGCCTGATTTGTCATATGCAATGGGAGTGTTGTCTCAATTCATGCATTGTCCTAGGAAAGAACATTGGATTGCAGGACAAAGGGTGCTAAGATACATTAAGGGTACAGTCAAAGAAGGTTTGTATTATGGATTCACATCAGATACAAAAATCGTGATGCAGATTGGGC
Organism: Ceratopteris richardii; assembly: GCA_020310875.1. Classification (NCBI taxonomy): domain Eukaryota; kingdom Viridiplantae; phylum Streptophyta; class Polypodiopsida; order Polypodiales; family Pteridaceae; genus Ceratopteris; species Ceratopteris richardii. The sequence continues at coordinate 16,216,407 of CM035416.1, read as the reverse complement.
AGGTAACTCTGATGATAGGAGGTCAACATATGGATATCTATGTTACGGGGGAGATAATTAATCTCTTGGTGTTCTAAGAAGCAACATACAGTTGCTTTATCATCTACAGAAGCAGAGTATAAAGGTATGGTTGAAGCTGCAAATGAGGTTATATGGTTGAAGACTCTCATGAAGAGTTTTGACATCAATCACAGTACACCATCATTCATGGAGATAATATGAGTTCATTGTATCTAGTTGCTAACCATGTATTTCATGCCTGGACTAAACATATTGAGATCCAATATCATTTCATGAGATTAGAAAAAAGTTGCACCTCGATCTTTTGCTCAGTGCTCCTTCTATGTTTATCTTCTTGAGGAATGCTTTTGTATAAGTCTAATTGTATAGTTGAGTGACCGATGTACAAGTTTTGAGAGCCTAATTGTAATCAGCCTGAGAGAATTTTAAGTAGGAACATTTAGATGTGTAAAGAGAATAAGTGAAGACAAGTATAGGCACAAATTTGATGGTCAATTTTTTTATCAAATCCCCCTCCATTTTGTAAATTTTTGAGCACCTAAGCACTCAGTCTTTAAGTTCAGAGGTAAGCTACTTGTGGCTAAAAGCATTTGGATAAACGGGTCTAGTTTGGGAGAACCATGCATTAGAAGTTGCAGGTGTCAAAGTCGATTACACAGAAGAACAGTTTAAGACATAGATAGATTGTTTGGAGGAAATCTCAAGATCTAATGGTTCTTTTGAAGAGATTTAACTTGGAGAAGGTGTGAAAATTTAGTAGACACCTTCTATAAAGTTTCATTGAAAACTTTACACATTTGATCAGTCAATGAGTGAATTAAGTACAGTAGACTTTTCTGTGTAATGAGTTTCTTCACAGTTAACTCAAGTCTTGATAATTTGGCATTAGTTTTCCAAAATTGGTTGATTTTATGAGTTATTCTTGATATAGAGGTGTTCTAACATCAAGGATAACTTGTTCTTATGGAGATTAACCATCTCCATCAGAGTATACCTCACATGAATTCAGCCTTTTATGTCAGTCTAGAGGGATTCGTAGAGAGTTTATAGCTCCTTATACCTCACATGAATTCAGCCTTTTATGTCAGTCTAGAGGGATTTGTAGAGAGTATACCTCACATGAATTCAGCCTTTTATGTGAGTCTAGAGGGATTTGTAGAGAGTATACCTCACATGAATTCAGCCTTTTATGTCAGCCTAGAGGGATTCGTAGAGAGTTTATACCAAAGTACAGAATGGTGTAGCTAAAAGGATGAATAGAACTATTCACGATAGAGTAATTTCTATGTTGCATCATGCAAACCTCTCACAAGGCTTTTGGGGAGAAGTATTATTGACTCCGGTTCATGTGATTAACCGTTCACCTAGTACTGACAAAGGTCTGAAAGTGGCACAAGAGTTATGGACAAGGAAGCCACCATATTATGATCATCTTCGAGTTTTTGGGTGTGAAGCATATGTTCATATACCCAAGAGTCTTAGACAAAAGTTGGACCATAAGTCAAAGAAATGCATTTTTCTTGGATATGGTCGAGGAGGACAATTTGGATATCACTTATGGGATCCTGAAACACAGTCACTGATCAAAAGTAATAATGTCATTTTCAATGATTCTAAGATGCATAAACAGCCCATTAAGGAGGTTGAAGTGAAAAGAGTGGTGCTTGAGGATACTAGTCCTCTAGTTAGCATGCATAAAAATGTTGCACATAGGGACATTCAAGAGAATGTTCGATCATATCAGTTTGCACATGTTCCTGTTCAGCAACCATTGAGACATTCTACATATGACTCACATCCACCTGATAGATATGTTCCAGGTTTAGATTTTGTTATGCTAACAGATGTCGATGAGCCTTCTTGCTACAAAGAGGCTATGCAGAGAGAGGATCATGTCAAGTGGGAGCGTGCCATGAAGAGTGATTGGATTCTATTCACAAGAATGATACTTGGGATTTGGTACCTTTGTCAAATGGTAGGAAAGCTTTACCATGTAAATGGGTATATAAGTTGAATTTCACATCAGATAGTGATTCTCCAAAGTATAAAGCACGACTTGTTGCAAAGGGTTTTAAGCAACAACATGGTGTTGATTTCAAGGAAATCTTCTCTCGAGTGGTCAAGATGACCACCTTGCACATGTTGCTTGGATTCGTTGCAATGGAGGACTTAGAGCTAGTCCAAATGGATGTGAAAATTGCTTTCTTGCATGGACATCTTACAGATGAGATCTATATGGAACAACCAGAGGGTTATGTAGTTCTTGGCAAGGAAAGTCTAGTTTGCAAGCCCAAGAAGAGCTTGTATGGACTTAAACAGTCCCCTAGACAATGGTACCAAAATATGAAGTATCAACGCTATTCACAAAGTAATGAGGATCATTCTCTTTACACAAAGAGATGCTCAGATGGCAGCTTGATATGCTTGATACTTTATGTTGATGATATGTTGATTGTCTAATCTTGGAAAGAAACATTGGGAAGCGGTCAAGATGAATTTGAGATATCTGAGTGGCACTAAGGACAAGTCTCTATGCTTAGGTAGAGCGAAAGCATCCATTATTGGTTACAGAGATTCTGACTATGTTGGTTGTGTACACAATCATAAGTCTACATCAGCGTACATTTTTCATTTTGTTGGAGGTGCTATCTCTTGAAGATCTCATCTTCAAGAATGTACAACTATTTCTACCACAAAAGCAGAGTATGTTGCAGCAAGTGAGGAATGTAAGGAAGTATTCAGGCTCTCTCATCTTGCTTGTGATATGGGTTTGCCTCAGCATGTACCTCGTTTGCTCAGTGATAGTCAGAGTGCCATTAGTTTGGCTAAGAATCTAGTCTATCATGCAAAGACCAAGCACATTGAGGTGAGGTATCACTTCATTAGAGATTACTTAGCCACTGAGCGCATTATTCTTGAGAAGGTTCACACTCGAGATAATGTTGCAAATGCTTTGACTAAAGCTCTACCACGTGATAGCTTTTGACACTGTTGTCACTTAATGGGGGTTACTTGATTCATGATCTTACACAGTCACTTGTATACTATGTAACATGCCCATCAGGTGGGAGGTATAGTTTGTATACTTACACTTAGGTATTCTTTATGATTCTTTATTTTTTCTCCCATAGTTACTTTGGCCATATTGACCTTTAGTGGGAGATTGTTACCATTAGTGTCCATGTGAAAGGCCAAATAGCCACCGGACACCTCTTTGTATATGTTTTTTAATAAAACATATAGTGGCATGGTCAGTCACAGACTATAAGTTCGATCACATTTGTAAGACCTAAGAATTCTGTCTTTGTGCTCACTGTATACTATGTTTTTCTGCATATTCTGCAGCCTTTGTGTAGAGTACTATGTGCGTCATTAGGAGCTCAGTTTTCTACTTTGAGGAGATCATCGTGGAGCTCTTGAGAAGGAGAGCGCATCGTGGTGCATCGCCATCAAATTACTTCAATTCACACTTGCTCGCCCTTCCAATCCGTTGTTCACTAAATCACTCCCATGGGGGATTCTTTAATATATTTTGGTAGTGATGTGTGTGAACACACTTAGAACTTCCCTAACACTTTTTCCATCTTTATGAGGTTTTTTTTCTTGAGCATCCATAACCCTAAAGGACGACTTATCTTTTCATGTTCTCTACTTCGTAACACAATGTTCTACTCCTATGATTCTTCTTATTCCTCATGTTGTCTATGTGCATCCTTGATTGACAAACTCCAACAAGGCACTTATCTTAGGATTAACATTGCATTTTTTTTAATTCACGTATCCTTACCCATTTCATAAAGATAGCCTTTGATTTTGCTTCTCATTTCATCATCGATTTGCTCACTCCTAGAATCAAAATTTTCTTATTGCATCTTTCATCATTCTACCTATTAATCCACCTAAGTCGTTATCCCTCACCCTTGCATCCATTAGATATTCTCTAATCTAATCTTACCTTTTCCATACTTATCTTCATCATTTCTTCATATTTGAGTTTCACTGCCCTCTCACCCTCAGATTCACAAGGCATATATCCCTCTCACTATCTCTTCTTTTCTCTTAGAATCTATTTCCCTCACTCTATATCTCTTCCTCTATCCCTCTACACAATGAGGTTTGACCAATATTATATCAGGGTCAAGTAATATTATATCTTCTTCAGAAAAGGCATGTTACAAAGTAATTCTTTGAATAAACTAACAAGATCTCAATAATGTACCTAGTAGCTAGGTGCTTTTAGGGAAAAAAATAAAGATGGCCTAAGTCCCTATGAATCCCTAATTCACTACTTATGCTTAGAAGGAACAATATAAAGAAGTGACACTTCAACCCTCAAAGCTCAACTAATAATGGTCACTATTGCTTTATTATGGTAGCTTATTATTGCCATTTTGATGATACACTATCATTGACCTATATGGTCGACCATTTTGATCAACTACTTTCTATAGAATAATCGATCCTAATATAAGGTAGACTAACATGGTGGTCAAATCTCTTGACTAGGTTGATTATACCAATATGGGTGATTGTAATAGGTCACATGTGGTCGATTATCAGCTAAGGATCTATGCCAACTGCATGATCTACTGTAGTTGATCATTTGGTCGACTACTATTGGCAAGTGTGTGATCACTTTGCCCAAGTAAACTCATGACATGCTCGACTAAATTGTCTTGGTCAATTAGTCCCACTACATGCACATAAAGGCTAAATCCATGGTCAATGGAATTGTATCCACGGGCACATTTATGGACATGTATATAATTTTCTTTATGCATATGATATCTGGGTCGACTTCTTTATATGTATGGTGGACTCCTAATCTTGGTCGAGTATATGGTCGACTCCTATACGATCTATTAGACTCTCATATTAAGCAACCTACAAGCATTGGTTGACTTCTGTTTGCTTATTGTAGACTATATTTGCCAATGTAACTCATTTAAGGCTAGTAAATTCATGGGAAAAGTATCGATCAAAGTACAATTGACGAAATTCATGGTAAAGACATTTATGATCAAGTCAACTATGAAGGATGGCACATTATTGGAGGTATCTAGGTTGACCATGTTCACATGGGGGACTAGGGGAAACGGAATTACTAGCTCAAATCCTTGGGTGATTGAAGTATTGGGGTTAACTTATGGTGAAATTATGTATGTATCCTCTCTATGGAGCACCTAATATGTGCAAGGACATTACTTTTCTAAGTATTACAAAGTGTCTTGCTATATGGAAACTGTAAGCCTCATATGCTTTTGTTATCACTAGAGGACGTAATTGACTATTTTCTGTTAATTTTAAGTGAAGAATAGTCCAAAGGAACTTGAAGGTTGAGGAAGAGTTCACTCACGGAAGTAAAGAATTGACGTTTGAAAGCCTATCAAGGAACAATCAGCCATAGCCCAAACAAAAATTGGATCATAGTCTAATTGGAAATCATAACAATGTAATTTGATTTTGGACCAAGTCTAATTGGAGACATTTGACCTACTAGGCCATAGTCCAAATACTGGTTGAGAGTCTAAAAAATACCCAATACAATCGAGTTCTAGGCTAAGTATCAAGTGTAATCTCTAGAAAAGCTTGCTAACCTTGTTTCATGTTTGTGAATTGAGAGTATGGCGCTCATCCATGGGGTATTTCTTCCATTTCTTTCTTATCAAATAATATTACTCTTTGTTTCTTTGGCCAATGAGATGTAGTACTTGCACATTGTATTCTCTAGAAAAGATGGCCTCTATTGTATCTATGCCAATAGTATTGAGCTTTATTTTTGTGAAGAATAGTACAAAGGAACTTGAAGGTTGAGGAAGAGTTCACTCAGGGAAGTAAAGAATTGACATGTCCAAGAACATGGAGTCATAGCCCAATCAAAAATTGAACCATAGTCTAATTGGAAATCATAACAATGTAATTTGATTCTGGACCAAGTCTAATTGGAGACATTTGACCTACTAGACCATAGTCCAAATACTAGTTGAGAGTCTAAAAAATACCCAATGCAATCGAGTTCCAAGCTAAGTATCAAGTTTAATCTCTAGAAAAGCTTGTTAACCTTGTTCCATGTTTGTGAATTGAGAGTACGGCCTCATCCATGGGGTATTTTTTCCATTCCTTTCTTATCAAATAATATTACTCTTTGTTTCTTTGGCCAATGAGATGATGTAGTATTTGCACATTGTATTCTCTAGAAAAGATAGCCTCTATTGTATCTATGCTCATAGTATTGAGCTTTATTTTTGTAAAGAAATAAGCATATCATGCACCCCACTTTTGTATTTACTCTTTGAATAGACATTTAGTAAACCATTATTCCTGAGTTATAAAATTAGGAGATGTTGAGCATTTCATACAAAAATCAAATGTATCTAAAATCAAGATTCATCCATTACATAATGTTTTGTATCAATGGTTCTGTTATCTTTATATAATATGGTTTCTTCTATTATGAGATGTTTTCTTTTATTATAAGAAGCCTTCTTTGGTGTGGAATAATATTTATTCATAAATTCGTGAGGTACTTCCTTTTAGTATGGAAATAATTATGAAAGTAGTTAAGTAATTTCTTTTCACGATTTTGTTATGAACACATCTAATTATACATGCTTATAGGTATTGTCAAACGGTTCCTAACAAGAAGTTAGATTCAAAAGTGAAGTTCCTACCCCTTTGTCAATTAATAGAAAAGAAAGAACATGTTTTTCTTATTAAGCATCCAACTCATACAAAGTTTAGATTTCTATTTGTTGATAAACAAACTGATCTTATAATCTGAGAACAAAAATATAATCATCTATGTCCATTTTTCTACACTAAAGCACAAAGGGGCTTCAAGATCATCATTCTAAAAGCATAGCATAGATTTTATGAATGTACAAGGTAATAGTATCATTGCTAGAAAGAACTAGTGAAAGGACTAACAAAAAATGCCACAATCAATGAGCCTTGTTGCACGTCTGGCTGGCTTATGCAATTCAATCATAAAGTGCCAATGCTCAAAAAACTAGTTAAGAAGTAACAAAAAATGCCACAATCAATGAACCTTATTGCATCGGTGTGTTTAGCTATGCAAGTCAATTCTGAATAAACAAAGACATAATCAAGTTCTCATATTGTGAGGATGAAAAAACCAAACATATGCACATGGCAGTCATAGTCAAGCAGTATGATTGCAACATTTCACATTCACTCTTATGTATTTGCTCATACAAATGCAATGTATATTTTGAATGCAAAAGAAGTAGTCAAGTATGGTGGAAGGTTGTCTTGATCATAATGTGAATACCATGGCTAAGCTGAAACTAAAGCCTTGACAGGCAAAACAACTTCAAATTTTGGCCCTAACTACAGCCACTGCCCACTCTGATCACCATCACTGCAACTGGATGTTATTACTTTTGCTTCTTATTTTCCAACCTATCCACTAATCAGCATCACAAGCACAACTGCAGTTTTAGATATCTAAAACAGATAAACATGAATTTAGCTGTATGCAGACAATAAGTCAACACCATTTCTATAAGTGCAAGGGGGCAGGGCACTGCCAAATCTCAATAGAGCAGTGCTGCCAAATCTCAATAGAGCAGCCCTGCCAAATCTCAATAGAGCAGCGTTGCCAAATCTCAACAGCGCAGACTTGTATGCTTCACTTCCACCAATGCTGCATGCTAATGCCACATGGTGCAATGATACACAGAAAAGCCATCACCAAAATTTGGCCTCAAAATCATTCCTGAACATATCTTTTTTGCATCTCTAACTTTCACATGCAAATACACACTTGTTCTGGATTTGTACACTATCAAGAGGAAACATCCCAAGGAGTGGATTGACAAGCACAACAAAAGTTCTTTGGAGTGGCATGTTACAATTTTTGAATACAAGGTACATATGCTTTTTGTAAAAGCCAGACATTCAAATTAAGGGTTGCTCTGGCACACAGTTGCACAAGGCAGATGTCCCTCCCTCCTCCCCTCTCCTCCTCCCCCTCCCTCTTCTATCAGGCTGTGCTGATAAGTGGGACTCACTTTTTCTGCATCCAATTCCTCCGTGTTAAAATGAGATACACGATTCTAGAGAAGGGTTTACATTATCTGATGCAGAGGTTGAAAGAGAAGTGAGCAAATGAAAAGTTCCTTCCAAACAACCCCCAAGTTAGCTACCTTTAGAAGTAAAATAATTAGAATTCCTATCAATAGATCTAAATTTCTTATCAACTGCTGCTGTAAACTAATGGATTTACCCACAAATATGAATGTAAGTATCAAATATTGTTGTCATATTAAGGAAAACACTCAGATGAGTGATCGATTGTTTCTGGATTCAAATTGAAGCATCCAGCTATCAGAAAGGGTACTGAGAAACAGTGGTAGACTCCTTTACCTTGATCGCAAAGACTTACAAATGACTGCATATGAAATCATAGGAGACTCGTAAAGAGACTGAGTGAATGCTAACAAAAACATTTAACGGTGAAAAATTGTTCAGATTCAAACAGCTGCAGCAGTGCTGGGAGTATACCAGCCCAGCTGTATTTCCACAGTTCTTTTTGCCCTTGACAGTCGTGACTTCCTGCGTGCACCAGTATTCTGATGGAGAGTTCCAACTTTTACTGCTTTGTCAATTGTTGAGAAGGCCTCACCAATAAGAGCTTCAATAGGCGTCAGCATCTCAACAGAGGGGCTCGCCTCTTTTCTCAGGCCCTCTATTGCAACAAAAACCTAACATTTAAACGAAACAATCAGATGCTACAAAAAACTTCTTGAACAACAGAAATTGCATTATCACCCAACTGATCATTTTTTAAATATCCCAGAGTAATTTGAAAGCGATGTAACTCTCAACATGGTTCATTCCTATTCTGCAGCAAAACGTTCAAATGTGCATGCCCAAACCCAAGTGCACACCCATTATGTAAACAGTAATTAGAGCATGACCACATGGGAATCGTATACCCTCAGTGCACACACATTATGTAAAGAGTAATTAGAGCATGACCACATGGGAATCTTATACCCTCGCTGTCTTTAGGAATTGAATCCACAGCACATTATTGAAATGACATAAAAATATACATACGTCCATACTGTACTGGTATGGGAATATGGAACAAATATGGTTCACAGACCTATGTTGTTCCATATGTGACCAAAATTTTCACCAAATAAGAACTGTTTCACCATATAGGCAATAAGTTAAATTCTGGAAAACTAAGCTGTATTGAGATTTTCAAATGACCACAAAATAACAATAAGACTTTCATCGTGGTAACTTCTGACATAAAGTAAATCAAAGATTACAATATAGATGAAAGTGCATGACTATAAAGGACAAAATAAAATATCAATAAATGAACTTAGTAACAAAAATGGTTGAAATGATCACAAAAACAAGTTTTTAGTGTAATTTCTCATCAAAAAGTCGCACCATTAGTGATTTTCCAAATTAATTAAATATTCACAACGCATCATGTGGCATGCTAGACCAAAATGACAAATCATAAAGCATACTTGTTGCAAAAATAATTTCTCAATAACATGTCATTTGTGGCTTTTGTGTTAGAATGTTTTTAAGTATATGGTTTGCAAATCTTTATTGTTTTATATAACATATAAATAATATCATGTGTGATAAATTTTTTAACAAAATTTCATACTTTTCCATACTTCTATGCATGTATGCATTCGTTGTATGATTCACATATTGAAAGTATGATCTAGGGTGTGCTCTGCCAATATGACAAACTTGAGGGTAATAGCAACTACTTAAAGCTATAGAGTGTGGAAACTTCTTGTTGTCAAAGACTGATGAAACTTGGTTTTTTAATATTTCCCAAAGCATGATGATATTATTCCTTTAAGACCACCTTGTAAACAAAGATTCTACTTCAACTACTCCTAAAACTACAAGAGGAGAATCCACTTCCATGCAACCTTTCAAGAACAAAGAAACTGAAATTCTAGATATGCGAGCACCTGCACTATACTCTAATCACTGTTTCAATCAAAAATCAAATATACCTCTATATGTTCTTATGGTAGGGTCAGAGGAAATGTACAATTATTATCCAATTATGAATTAGAGACTAGTTATACATATGGAGCTTTCTTCAAACCATCCGATTGCATTATGAAGGTTTTCATAGTTCTTAGGAAGATTGTTTGGGATGGTTTACTATCCCCAAAAAAAAAAGGCTGTTCTGTCTCCACTCTTCTAGGACATTTGGGTGGGCATCGATAGCTTTTGTCTGGCTAGGAGGTGTGCAGCCAATATGTATTGGGCTCGGGCAGTTCAATGTGAACTAGGTCATTTCACTTGATTCCTATAAATCGGAATCAAGGGCTCTCATTTGTCATTCTTGGCATGTGTCAATATTGGACTCTTGGCCTGGCATGGCATAGCCTCCTCACCCATTATGCTGGGGGGCTGGTGGTATGGCGCTGTCCATCGCATGTTGTAGACTCCCACACTCGAGGGTGAGCCCGTATTGGCTCTATGATTGGGAGATGAGTATGATGTCCTCCCTTTGATTATTTGTGAATTTTGCTTGTGTCTTCACTTGTCCATCAAGAAGAATCCTGGTGAATCTAACAACAGAGGTCTAGTTCTTCCAGTTCTCCAGATTTGCGAGGGGATAGATAATCAGATAGAAAGTGCAAAATTTCCTTTTATCCTTCAACTAGTAGCTCTACCTTTAAAAAAGAGAAGCTACTAATAAATATGTGTGTATCAATTTGGGGGTATTTGAGACACTTTTCGCTTGATAGCTCACTTCCCACCTCAATTCTTGAGGGGAATGATAAGAGAAAACGCTCAGATAGAAATGACTATGCTTTGGCTAAGGTTCAAGTCACACAAAATTTTGTCTCCTCAAACCTCCTAGTATCATTTTCAAGGACTATAATTTTGTTACGGCGAAGAAAATATCATATTAGATCCTTTGCTGGATTTTTGACTAAGCCTCGTCACTCGTATTGGTGGGGGGCTGGTGGTATGGGACACCACTCCCTGGCTGCCTACTTGGCTGCAGGCTCCCAAACTTCAGGGTGAGCCCATATTGGCTCTACGGCTGGGAGGTGAGTCTGATGTCCACCCTTCTTTTGTTTGTGAATATGGTTTGTGACTTGACTTGTCCAACAGGGAGGATCTTGCAGGATCTAACATCAGTATCAATGCAGCTCTCTGCCCATAAGGCAGGACAATGTGCATAAAACCATCAGAAGTCATGAAGCCATGATGGCTCAACTTGACATGCTTCTCACCTTCTTACATGGGGTGATGTGGGACACTTCCAACGGGAGAAAGGAGCAAAGGGAGCACATGCAAGCCTATGGTTGGAGAACACAGGTAAGTCCCTCTTAATTGTGTTTTCCATTAGATAGGTGGCTGGATGACTATTACTCTCCAACCACACCCTTGCTGGAAGCCATGGCTGCTGCATTTCCTCTACTGCAGCAAAGGAAAAGAAACAACATGGGCTGCCTTTCGGTGTGGCTGGATAGAGAAAAAGGGGGCTGTGAGGGAACAGCCACCCTTAATAGCTTATGGTAAAAGAATCATGGCTGGACCAACTATAGCATCAGAAGGCTGATTTTTCCATCCATTTAGGCCCTTCAAACAAGGGTGATGGATGTCTTTAGTCCCACCACCTCTTGTTTGAGGAGGACATGTGGCTGGAAAACATGAGATTCAATGTGTGTATGGCAGGGTGGATGCAACAAAACCTGCCGTGGCTGGGCACCCCATGTAGGGGCTAATTGATCAGGAATAGACGTGTTGGCTGGGCAAAGAGCGGAGAAGATTCCTCAGCATGAGTACGTTTGGAGAAAATGGATGCTGCCAGGATTCCTCTTCAAAGGGAGAGTAAGTTGGACTCTACCTCAACCCCTATTTATAGGCTCAAATGAGGAGCTGTCCTCAGCAGTTTCTTAGCTAAAACCAAGAGTCCAATCCCTCAAAAACCTAACTAACTCCCAAGTCAAAACGCACTCAGGTCAGTGCCTCCACTAATCAGATACTCAAGATAAAAAGTCCCTAGAGACTTCCTCTCCCTCAGGTCCCGAACCAAGCCAGGTTCTAGTGGAACATGTCGGATAATATCTTCCAAGCTCAGATCTCCTCTGGAAGTATCACATAAAATCATCTTGCCCGAGTTGAGAGGCAAGGCAACTGTCATGGAAACAAGATATCTATCCAGGCTACCAAATGAGCAATTGTCGTGGGATCAAGATACTTGTCCAAGTCACCAACCTGTCAAATATCACGAAACCATGATTAGGTTACTCGAGATGGATCCGAGTTGTAAGATACACGAGCGATCAATGATCAAATATGGATCACCATCGAGAAGATAACATCATGCATGTGTCACACAAAGAGGTATGAAAATTTAACATATCTGGAAGGACCCGCCCAAAGAATACTCCCTGTGTCCATAAGATACCTATCACTTATGTGACTCTTGGTCACACCATGTGGCATGAGGTAGAGGATTCTGTCCCTCAGTCCCATAGTAAGCCTATCATCATGGAAGCGGATGGTATATATCCATAGGGCCACCAAGATGACCCTGATCCTCTATGAACCACTAGCCGTTAAGTGGAAATCCCTTCCATGAAGGCTCTAGACCTTGCAAAGAATAACCCTCATCATAGGTCTCCTCGACTATCTAGCTGCAGTTCGACCTTGGTAGGCAAAGTCTTCCCCAAGGATTTCCTTGGATTGCTAGGGCAGTGACCTGATGATCCCACTTATGTCTGCAGTCGCACCAGTGGGTCTCCTTCGAGCATCCCCACTCCATCTGAGCAACTATAGGATCCCATAGATCCTCAAGGATTTGGGTAAATGCCCAAGATCCTCGGAATCCTCATGAATATGCATCCGGGGTCTCAACCTACCACTTCCTAATCAAAGAGGAAAGTGAGTGCAATCACACTCTTCATCTCGAACACACCATGGGTATGCTCAAATCCCGAGCACCCCAACCGACCATCCTGATGTTATGGAATGATGGGAAAGAAGATCCCTTTCGAGATGTAGCCCCTGATGTATGTAGGTATGGAAGCCACCATATCCTCCATTGGCTGAACCGGATGGGCTAAAGCTAATGGATGAGAATTAATGGGCTGTGGGAACACCTCCATGATGAAGAAGGTGGAGTGGCTGAAAGTGCAAGTATGGAGGCTGAGGTGTGAAGGACTCTTATCTTTATGAGCAATTTTGATGAATAAGTGCTATGCCAAGATGAAGAGAGGAGAATCCTATTTGTATGTTCCTAAATTAAAATCCTCCCACCTCCAATATTTTTCAGCTACTTCCTTGATTAATTTAGAAAGTTTTCAAAACTTTCTGATTGTACACATCACCCAAGTAATACCAACCATATGGAATGTATGGAGGAGAATGCATGCACCCAATTTGATGAGGTGGGTCCACCAAACTTATGCCATGTGGAAGACTCCAAATGAAAGATTCCTTGCAGCCTAAGTAACTGCCTTGCAGCCCAAGTAACTGCCTTGCAGCCCAAGTAACTTCCTTGCAGCTCACGTAATTACCTTGCAGCCCAAGTAATTGCCTTGCAGCCCAAATAATTGCCTTGCAGCCCATGTAATCACCTTGCAGCCCATGTAATCACCTTGCAGCCCATGTAATCGCCTTGCAACCCAAGTAATTGCCTTGCACAAGATGTGATTTTCCCAAGCCAACAAATGCATCTTATGAGCGATTGATGATCGGCTTCCTTCTGGGCATGTGTCATGGACAAAATCAGCAGCACTAATCAAATTTTCTTCGCCCAACAGGGCTGAAGGGCGTCCAACAAGCAGATATTCAATATGTGCTTCATTCATGCCTCTCCTCTTTTAAGGTGGCTCCTCCCATGCAGCCCCCCTTTCTCTACCCAGCCACACACAAGGGAAGCCCATGTTGCTTCCCTTCTCTGTAATAGAGGAAAGGCAGCAGCCATGGCTTCCAGCAAGGGTGTGGTTAGAGAGTACCAGTCATCCAGCCACTTACCTACATAGAAAACACAAAAAGAAAGGAGCTTACCTGTGTTCTCCAACCGTCTGCTTGCATGTGCTCCCCTTGCTCCTTCCTCCAGTTGGAAGCATCCCATACCACCCCATGCAAGAGGGTGAGAAGTATGTCAAACCGAGCCATCACGGCTCCAGGAGCTCTTATGGTTTTTGGCACATTGTCCTACCTTTTGCATATGAATAGAGAGCTACTCTGACACCAATGTTAGAAGCTCCAAGATCCTCCCTGCTAGACAAGGCAAGTCACAAACCATATTCACCTAAACAATAGAAGGGCGGACATCAAACTCACCTCCCAATCATAAAGCCAATACGGGCTCCCACCCCCCCCCCTTGGAAACCTGCAACCAAGCAGGCAGCCATCTCCAAAGGACTGGTGTCCCATGCCTCCAGTCCCATACCACCATTCCCATACCACCAACCCCTACCACCATTCCCATACCACCAGCCCCCACCAGTACCGGTGATGAGGCTCTGCCAAAGGGCCAAGAGTCCAAGTGCCTCACACGAGGAATCCCTCACAAATGATCCCATGGGTCCTATTTATAAGTTCAAATGACGAGGCCCATTTCACATCGTCAGCCAGTTCATATTTGACCCAACACTTTTAACTACAAGTGCCCATCTAGATGTACTTTAATTTTGGGGATGTAACAAATGTTAGAACCTCCAGGATCCTCCTTGTTGGACAAGGCAAGACACAAGCCATATTCACAAACAATAGAGGCATCAGACTCACCTCCCAGCAATAGAGCCAACACGAGCTCACCCCCTGAGCCTCGGAGATTGCAACCAAGCGAACAATCACCTCCAAAGAACTGGTGTTCCTTACCATCAGCCCCCCCACTAGTACGAGTGATGAGGGTCTGCCAAAGGACTAAGAGTCCAAGTGCCTCACACGAGGAATCCCTCACAAATGAGCCTATAGGTCCTATTTATATGCTCAAATGAGGAGGTGGCCAAGTTCACACTCGAGCTAATTCATATTTGGTCGAACACTTTTAACTAGAGATGCCCATCCAGATGGGCTTTAATTTTGGGGACGTAACACCCAAGTACCTATATGACTGGCAACATTTGGAGAAAAATGGTAGGAGGATATTCTTGTATTACTAGATTGCTTCTTGGATAGGGTAAGATAGGCACAGACTAGGATGGGCATTGGGGGTACGCCAAGATTTGTGCCCCATCAATACCTGGAGCACCTTGACCCTAGTAGGTCGGTATTTGTTCATGAATACAAGATGTGGGACCTTCTATATGAAGTGCCCATTTATGTGCACATGGTAGCAAGCAAGCATGGGATCGGCACATGACACGTGTATATTCGAGATACCCCATATGAGGTATCTCTAGAGATATATGTATTAGATTGATCATGGGCTACATGCATATAATTGAGACCTCTTACTTGAGGCATCCATTGGGATGCACGTAGTGCTACTCCTCTGGTGGTTGAGCACATAACACATGCATGTACGTTCTCTCTTGTTTACAGTCTCGACAACGGAGAGCTTGCACCACTATGGACTCTATTAGACGATAGTTTGTTGAACTTGAAGGGATCAAGATGCCATCGCGGTCGTCACAAGACAAGTCGAGTTATGGCGAGGGTCCTAGTCATAGTTCCACTCTTAGGCGTGGGATTTGCTCACCTTCTTCTAGAATTGTTGTCCATTGCATGATGTGCCCAAAATGGGAGTTGTTAGTGATCTTGCAACTCTTGGCACTTGGTTCCCATTGGGAGACCCGTCAATTATGCCCAAAAGGGAGTTCTGTGGTCTTCCCGAAAGGGAGTTATGTTATCTTCCCACTAGGATGTTTTTAGTATTCTTAGCATCTGGTTTCCTTTGGGACTACGGTTTGTAATTATCCAAAGATCATTTATAGATCGAAGATCAAGAGTATACAAACCCTAGACCGTGGAGAATATGTTGGGAGTGTAATGATCATGCATTTAATGACATCGGCTGATCACAGATGGTATAGCCATCAAGGATACCTATGTAAACATCATTATGGAGCCACGGGCCAGATATATTATAGAGGATGTTGCCCTTGATGGAGGCTCGCTTTGACCCTTAGTTGTGATGGTAGGCCCTTGGGTATTTACCCAACAGATGTTACCCACATGGCACAATTGAATGCTTCATTATCATGCCTATGCTTGGTATCATTTCACTCAACATATACCTCCTATATACTATTCAAATGGGTGCCTGACTTTCCCCTCTTCTTGTTTGCAAGTGACTTTCCTTCTATTAGGATGTACCTTAGGATAACTCGAGATCTTGGAACGATTCAAACTAACATGTGCATGATGTTATCTTCTCATGGTAATCTGTATTTGATTACTGATCGCTAATGTGTCTTACAAGTCGGATCCATCTTGAGGACTCATTGACATCTTGGTTCCGTGATAGTTGACAACTTGGAGACTCGAGAAGATATCCTTGTTTAATGATAGTTGCCTTGCTTGAAGATTCGGACAAGACGACTTTTTGTGATACTTCAGAAGCATATATGAGCTTGGAAGACATGATTGGATGTGTCAAACTAGCACCCAATTTGATTCGGGACCAGAGGGAGAGGAAGTTATGGGGGGACTTCTCATCTTGAGCATCTGATTAATAGAGACACCGACCTAAGTCCTTTTTGACTTGGGAGTCAGTTAGGTTGTCGACGGATTGGACTCTTGGTTTTTGGCCAAGGAGTTTGTTGAGGACAACAATTCGAAATAAGGGGGGGAAAGTGTTGTGTCCCAAAAATTAAAAGACATCTGCATGGATGCCTATAGTTAAAAGTGTTCGGGCAAATATTAATTGGCTACCAGTGTGAACTAGGCCACCTCCTCATTTGAACCTATAACTAGGACCCATGTGCTCATTTGTAAGACATCCGTCGCATGAGGCACTTGGACTCTTGGTCCTTTGGCAGAGCCTCAACTGGGGTGGGAGGTTGGTGGTATGGGGGGCTGGTGGTATGGGACACGAGTCACTTGGAAGTAGCGGAAGGCTCCAAGCAGAGGGGAGAGCCCGTATTGGCTCTGCGGCTGGGAGGTGAGTCTGATGTCCACCCTTCTTTCGTTTGTGAGTATGGCTTCTGACTTGACTTGTCCATCAACGAGGATCCGAGAGGATCTAACAGAGGATCTTGGAGGATCTAACAGAGGATCTTGGAGGATCTAACAGAGGATCCTCCAGGATCTGACATGGGATCCTGGAGGATCTAACATAGGATCCTGGAGGATCTAACAAGAAGGAAACCTGTTCTAGGAGATTAGATGTTAAGGGTTACAAGCAAAAGGCATTTATTTTCTAATATGTCTTTTTAATTGTGGCTAAAATGACAACCCTTTTATGCTTTTTTCAGTCTCACTTCTATTGCATACCTTGCATTGAATCACATCAAGTAAGAATGGCCTTTTTTATTAGTGATCTTGAATAAAGAGCTATATACAAGGTAGCTAAAAGCATACTATATCTCAAAAATGACAACTAATGTGCAAATAAAAAGGATAATTTAAGGGTGAAATAGCCCCTAGGAAGTGGCATAACAAGTTTATCATGTTCAAGCTCTCGTGTGGGTTTAAGGGCGACCATGCTGGTTACTCTCATGTATACCATACAAGATCCATTTAACAACCCAAATGCCTTGATAGCTACAGAAAATACCAAGGAGACAAAGAACATTAATCAAATGCAGAACACTCATTAATGTGGAACAGAAGATAATCATAAAGGTTTTTTTTCAGAAATGATAGATAGCATAAACAAGAACCGGCCAAGTTTCTGGCACAAGAAAAAAATAAACTGGAATAGACCAAAGCACAAAAATTTTGATTAAGGGACCATCCTTCATTCATTATGGATATAAACTTAACGAGGATGAAAAACTTGATTCATAAGTCAAAAGGTGCTGTTGAAGTTGAATTTGGCGGCATCTCGCCATGCAAAATCATCAACCAAACACAGCATTCAGATTAATTGAATACAGCAAATCCTTGTTCTGATAAGAGGACAAAATTTGATTCAAAGACTCCGAACAGAAACGTACAATTGGCCTAAAGTGACTTCGGGGTAGAATGAAGAATGCTCAGGGCTTTACGAAATTATACCTTGTTCACATAGCCTTATCACTTTGTGTGAGGTTCAACATATGTGTTCATTCAACTTTCCATATCAAAGATGTGGGAAAGAAAACAGTTCTTCACTTTAAAAACATCCGATATGTATGAACCTTCAAGAAAAGAAGCGTCAAGAAGATTAATAAAAACATACAAATTTCCTATTCTTAAGCAATCATAACAATGTCACGACTACGTTAGCCTCCATTTTTACCACATCACCTTCAAGAAACTCAGTTTAATAACCTCTAGATTATCTTTCCCAATCTGACTTGGATAATGGTCTAGTACACTTAAGTTGATATAACACTTGAGAGTAAATAAATGATACCAGTTCTCGCTGGAAAAAGACATTAAAATCGTTTCGAAAATATAAACGCGTAGATAATTACCATCTCATTAAAATCAGAACACTGAGAAGCTCGAACATTAACATGGTTGAACCACGTTACACAGAACTGAGCCTCGGGAAAGAACAAATAGAATGATGAACAAAAGTTTGAGGAAAAATCTCTCTCTCTCTCTCTCTCTCTCTCTCTCTCTCTCTCTCTCTCTCTCTCTCTCTCTCTCTCTCTCTCTCTCTCTCTCTCTCTCTCTCTCTCTCTCTCTCTCTCTCTCTCTCTCTCTCTCTCTCTCTCTCTCTCTCTCTCTGTACCTTTTTCATGCGCGTGTGAATTTCGGATTTTCTGGCTTTGTTATACGTCCGTCGTTTCTCTGCTTGCCGAGCTCTCTTGATAGCAGAATCAACCTTTTTCTTCTTAGGAGGAGCAGCGGCCACGACGATCAAAGGACGCCTAGTAACTTGTGAGAAGGAGAAACCCTTCGAAGAAACTGATATGCAAGACAGTTCAGTAATGAGAATGAAGACTTTCACGACGCATTGAAATAGTGAACATAGTGAATTACCATGAGTTAGTGGAGTGATAGCGAAACTATCCGATGATCTTATTGACCGAGATGTAGACTTCCACGGCGAGGAAACGGCAGAGGGGTTAGATGTTTCCACTAGAGAGAGGCGAGCAAATGGGAGCGCTGCTACCGCCATTGCTTCGTTCGAGAGCCTTATCCCCTACAGGCAGGCTTGGACACAGCTTACAGGACTAATCGAAATGAACGTCCTTTGGCTCGAAGACTTTTACTGAGCTGCCTTATCTCTCTTTCATTTCTTTTGAGAACTGCCCAAAAAAAAAAGTATTTCTCATTACTTCAAGTTTTTTTGTTAAGGAAGTTCGGCGATAATCTACTCTTCCAAACTTTAATTAATAAAAAAGAACAATTCTACAAGCGAAGTCCCTTAGCATCCATAAAACCCCCCAATTCCACAAAGGAAAGTTTGATTAAAGCTTGCTAGAAGACATTATAAAAAAGGTTGATAACTCTTTCATCCCTCTCATGATGGACCCACTTGTTTTTAATCTTGTTGCTCTCAAAGAAAAACACTCTATGATGTCTAAAAGGTGGGGGCTTCTTACAATTGGAAATTATTTTGCCTAAAAGAAAAAGAGATTTTTCGATCGACCATTCTTTAGGGGGGCTATCAAAGTTGGTGGCACACCTCTCTTTCCGGATCTTCAAAAGGATCTCACCTTTTATAGCATTCCACAATGTTGAAGAACAACCGATCGCTTCACCCAATAGCACCTGCTTCCAGTTGATTTGTCTCTGTTGCAACATGATTCTCCCAAGGGCATGCCATACTACTATCGACTTGAGGCATGAAAAGAGTTTCAAGTCCTCATTGCCATGATGGCATCTTTTACACCATGGACGGGCTCCACAAATTTTGTTAGCTTTTACATTGATCCAAAATCCTCGGCGGATTATTTGACACATAAGAACCGTTTTTCTAAACTCGATGAGGGGTTGCCAAAGGGATTGGAACTTGAGATCCCACCTAAAACTCGACCAATCCAGACACCATCTCCTATTGAGCATGAGGTGAAAGTCCACATTCTTCTTGAATCTGAAAATTTTATCTAGACTGTTGCCATTTTGCCATCTAAGACCTCTAGGTGAGAGGAGTCATGCCCAATAAGGAGGCGAGTCCATGAGCCCTCCCAAGCATTGACTCTGCTTTGCCACAGGCATCATTCTTCATAGCCTACTCTCCTAGCTGCATCAATGTCATCAAATCTAATCCATGGGCATGTTTTTTGACTCCAGAGGTATTTCCACAAATGGAAACCTTTGTTCCAAAGCTTCCTAGAATTTTGGAGGTTCCAATGTTGAATCCCTATGATGCCCTTGATCGGGAACTAGATCAAATTATTTTGTCTAATACCAGCTACCCATTTCTAATCTTCATTGATCTTCACAAATTGTTTCACCTTGTTCCAACTCTTCCAAAGGGATCAAACTAAGATCGAGCCTCTAGGAGACACCTGATAGGGGGAGAACAAAAGAATGAGATGATCTACACCCTTCCACCCTGGAAGGCCCACAATTCTAAGACTGCTCTTGTTTCTAAAAATCAATTTGGCCCAAGAGGTATCACTATTGCTCCAAGCTTTGATTAACCATTTGGCCGCTAGATTACGGGCCATTCCTTCAATTTCTAGAATCCCCAAACCACCTTGATCTTTTTGGCTTATGCAAGTAGCCCATTTAATTTTTGGGACACCCCTTCTATTAGGGTCCCCCATCTAGAGAAAGTTTTTTCAAATTCTGTCCAATTTGAAAATCTCTTAGTCCTTCGGTCTCCAGCAAGAGAGAAAGTAAATAATTGAAGAAAGAGAGAACGTGTTAACCACCATAGCTCACCCCACTAGGTTAATCTACACACCTTTCTAGTAAGCCAACTTATTATCGAGCAAATTAGAAAGATCTAGTTCCATCGTTGATCCATCAAAATGTCAAATCCCATCGGAATACCTAATAGGTGAAGCAATTTTAGAGCGGTTTATTTGGAGTATGATGCCTCACAAAATGTATACATGCAACACCTAAGGGTACCAATGTTGGCTGGATCGTTATGCACAAAAGAATTCATGTCATCGGTAAAGAGTCTCATGATCATCTGGTCTTGATTGAGGGGAAGAAAGGCACCTTGAATGAGAGCTAAACATGGACGATGTTTAACCAGGCAGTTGAAACCATCGAAAGCAATCACAAAGAGAAGAGGGGCCAATGGGGCATCCTTGCCTGATATAACATTTTAATCAAATATCTTGAGAAAGCTAGCCATTGATGTTTATCTACACTGATGCATTTCCTCAGCAACTTTGAGATAATCTTCATGAATTTCTGACCGCAACCCACATCTTTCAGAGATTGGAGAATGAAGTCCCACTCAATTCTGTCATACACTTTTTCAAGGTCAATCTTAAGAAAGAGAACATCTTGAGTGGACTCTTCAGTGAAAACCGCACCTTCCCACACATCAAAGATAGCCTCGAGAATGGACCTTCCCTTGATGAATTTTTTTCTATCCTCACTAATCTAGTTTTCTAAGTGATAAGCAATTTGATTAGCAATAACTTTAGCAAGGATCTTGTCACCTAACGTCATAATTGCATGCCAATTTTCAATCCTATTTTTGTTGCCTTTTTTGTGAATAAGCTTGATAACACTCTCCTTGAGACATTCAGGCAATGCACCAAAAGAAGCATCCTCTTGCCACTTCAGATGTAATGGAGTAGCCACCACATGGGTCTTGAAAAACTCATTGGTGAGGCCATCTAGCCCTAGGCTTTTGCCATTACGAAGTGAGTCAATAACTTCAAGAATCTCATCATCCAAAATGGGAGCTTCAAGAAGAGGCTTCATATTTTGTGGAATTCTTTTGTTTCTTACTCTAGAGATGGCCGCCATGCAGCCATGCCTATGAGGAGAAAGAGACTTGGAAACTCTCAAAATCTGGGTAAAGTGATTGAAAATCAACGAGCTATTTTCTTCATCCATCTTGCACTCTACCCCATTGATGCCCATCATGAAAGGGATAGTTTCCTTGGATTGTTGCTTCTTGAGGAGGCATCACATATCTTTAGTAGTTTTGTCTTCCCTTCTCGCCCACCAATATTTAAAGTATACTTGTAGGTTCTTTCTTTGAATTTCTTTTTCATATCTCAAAATGCATTTGATTTTTTCAGAGCCCTATTGGGTATTGAGAGTGGACTTCCTCCTCAAGATGCCTCAGCCTTCGATAAACATTTCCCCTTCTAACCTGACGAAGGTTTTGAAGATTCTTTTGAGTCTTGACCTGCAAGATGTGTTGTGTCTTCATGACCACCATCCTCTAGCACTTGTCCAATGAGGTCAGGGTGGCAAAGGCCCAATTCTTGGTAGCAGTAATCTCCTGCTAGACTGAGGGGAAAGAGAAGGTTGTCGAATTGGCATGAAACCAAGGGGCTTTCTTGAGATTGATGACCAACTTGAAGGTAAGCATAATTAGGTAGTGATCAGAGAAAACTAGGTCCACACATTGGGAGAGGGATTGGGTGGCCCCACTTATTGATTATATTATATGCAATATAGCTCCTGTCAAGTCTAGCTTTCCTCAAGTTGATTGCAGACTGGAGGTCCGACCAAGAGAAACTAGTCTTGTCTTTGATCTCCACCTGATCCAAGTGGATCTTGACTTGGTCCTAGACTTCCTTCTCAAGACCTTCAACTACCCGCCCTCTATTCCCCCATCTGTTAGAAAGATCCTTCACCATATTAAAGTCCCCGCAAAGAACAATGTTGAGGGACAAAGAATCCAAAGAGTGTGAGGTGGCAATCCTTTCTGAATCAAAATTGGGAGCATACACTGAGGCTATGATGAACTGCAGAGGATACCCGAAGGAAACACCAACTCACCAATGATCCTGATCCTCATGGGTATTCACAAGCCTATCGCACCAACTATTATTAATGTCCATAGCTGAACTGCCATTTCCCCTTGGATGGATGATGGCGAGCCAGATGGCACAATGAAATACATTTCAATTTCTTTTGAATGTCCTCCCCATCAATTTTGATCTCTTGAACATAGATGAAGTTCGGTTTAGGCTTTTATCACAGACCCATTGACCAATAATGACCGCTCTTGAGGGGTTACACAACCCTCTAACATTGAACAAAATGATTATCATTATGAAAGGTTAAGTTCTTTGTGGGGAGGGGCCTTCTCCCTCTTCTTCTTGTTTTCATCATCTTTGAGGTGGAGGGCTCTTGACATAGGATTTTACCCTTAAGGGGTCTCTTGTTGATATATTTAGGTAGTGATGTGTGTGAACACACTAGGACCATCGGGGCACTTTTTTTCCCTCTTTAGGATCTTTTTTTCCCTTGGCTTGTATATATGCCTATAACCCTAATGGGTCACTTATCTTTGTACATTATCTTGGTAATACATTCAGTATTGTGTATTGTGCTCCAAGATTCTTCTTCTTCTTTGTGCTCTTCACGTGCTTCAACAGACCTCAAACTCTAACAATTGGTCATCGACACCCCTCCGGACATAGTCTCAGAATTGCATGAAAACTGGTGAGCACACTTAAGGCGATTAAATCTTTGCTATGTGGTGTCAAAATTGTGATATGAGCTCGTTTCAACCTCCAAACGCATTATCATAGTGCATATGCAAGCAATTTCATCTTTTTGTGCCAAAGATATATACAGTTTTTAGTTCGCTAATATAAGTGCCTCCAAGTCTACTATAGGTTTAGCAGAACTTGATAGGGTAGTTCTGTTCAGCTTTATGATATACAATCATTGTTCTGCATCATAGTATTTTAGTTAGTGGCTATGGCTGAAAGTAGTGATGTGTTCCATATGTTGGATATTGAGGATAAGTTGGATGGTACCAATTACCCATTATGGGCTCATATAATGCATCATGGATTGGTTGCAAAAGGAATGTGGAATATTGTGTAGGGTGTTGAAAAACATCCTATTACACCTGCAAATACAATTACTAAAGGTGATGTAGATGGTATTGAAGATATTGATATTCTTCAGGTTCCTGTTTGTGTTGTGGTTCTTATTGCACTTATTGCATAGCAACTTTGTAGGGATGGCAGAGATGCTCAGACACATGCGTTGATAGCCTTGTCTCTGAAACGTGCCATTATTCCTCACATTTGCTCGTGCAAAATAGCAACAAATGCTTGGGATACACTTACCACTTTATACCAAGCAAGGAATGAGGCTTGTGTTGCTTACCTCCGAAAACAGTTGGAGAGTGAGCACATGAATGAAGGTGATTCCATGGATAGTTTTCTGACAAAGATCAATGATTTGAAGGAGAAGTTGATTTCTACTAATGAAGTCTTGCTTGATAGTTCACTTGTGTAGACTATTTTGAATGATCTTCAAGATTCATATTAGAGTTTTGCTTCTACTCTTTGATTAGTGATGAAGGGCAATCCAAATGCCTTAACATTTGAGGAGTTAGTCTTTGTTCTATTGCAAGAAGATCAGTCTATGTAGAACATTTCCATTATGTGTGTTGTAGATCATGCTTTCTTGGCTAGTCAGAAGGGCAAATGTAAATGGAGCTCATCTACTAGTAAGCAAAAATGTGCTAATTCTACACAATCAAAGAAGGATAATAGAGATGAGAAGAAAAAAGGAAACTAGAAATTGTTTTGCAAATACTATAAAGGAAATGATCATGTCATAAAAAGTTGTCCAAAACTGGCTACAAACAAAGAAGAAAGAGGCTGGAATGGTTGTTGCAGATGCCTCTACACCCAAAATAGAGTCTGCTAATCTTGTGCAGAATGAGGAATGGGCATTTACTATTGTTTGCAGTTATGACCATCTTCTCATGAACAATGTATGTCTCGAGTAGACTCAAATGTTTGGTACTTTGATAGTGGGGCAACCAAACATATTACCTCGTACTTTGTTTCTTCACTTCACTTGAGCTTGTCCCTATAGGGAATACTGTCACATGCACCAACAACTCCTCTTATCCTGTCATGGGAGTTGATAAGATCATTTTGACTACTAGTAATGGTGGTTATTTTACATTGTTGGATGCTTAAGAAAAAAATTGTTATCACTTTCAACATTAGCCAAGATTGTCTTGGTTGTGAAAGTTGATGACAGATGTACATTTCATGCACTACAACATATGAGAGGCATACTGACGCTGTCCATACTCACGGTCATCCCTCGGCATCAGTATGACTGTTGGAAATGCCTGGAAAGACCACATTAATCATACCAACA
Source organism: Ceratopteris richardii (assembly GCA_020310875.1). Classification (NCBI taxonomy): domain Eukaryota; kingdom Viridiplantae; phylum Streptophyta; class Polypodiopsida; order Polypodiales; family Pteridaceae; genus Ceratopteris; species Ceratopteris richardii. Next base: position 16,191,063 of record CM035416.1, on the reverse strand, counting down.
GTCACTTGATTGTAGGTATAACCATTAAAAATTGTTGGCCTATATACACGCCGAAAATCAACGGTGCCGATACAGGTACTGGTATAGGCATTGGTATAGGCATCAGTATGAACGTCGATAAATTTTTGGAATTATCGATGCTCATACCATAGCCTATACTGACGCTTATACCGACACCTATATCGATGGAATCTTCAACATAACCAGACTCGAGAGCGAAAAGTCAACAATTGTGCATGTTTTGAACTGAGTAGTGCTACTGTCGAGTTTACGCGTGCGACCTGCATTGTGATCATCTTGTGCACACACACATAGATCTCTCTCTCTACACACATATCTCTCTCTAGATCTCACATTTTGGTAAGTGATGCACATACTCTTTCACTCTTTCTCTTTCTCTATGTTTTCTCTTTTCTAATTTCTCTTCTCTTTGGTTTTGCAAGAGCTTTTTGGCATCAATTTTTGGAATGCGATGAAAGATGATGTTGATTGAGCTTTGATGACAGCGATCCAAAGGATTACACCGATGTAAGTGAACACATATGCATACATACATTCATACACATACGTACACACACATACATACACATATACATACACATACATAGTGCATATATTACATACACTCTCACATGAATACACATACCCACACATGTGCACACACACATACATACACATATGTTGCATGCATGCATACACACATATACATACACACTCACATGCATATATACACACACACATATATATACATACACACACACTCACATACATATTACGTACATACATGCATATACATACACACACATATGCATACACACATGCATATGCATACATACATACACACACATGCATACACACATATACATACATACATGTACACACACACATATACATACACACATGCATATGCATACATACATACACACACATATATATACATACATATACATACACACATGTACACACACATGCATATGCATACATACATACACACACATATGCATACACACATATACATACACACATATACACATACACACACATATGCATACACACATATACATACACACATATACACAAACACACACATATACATACATGTTTTGGGTCTAGGTCTTTAGGATGTTTTAGGTTTTTTACATACATACACATATGCACATACACACACACATACGCACACGCACATATATATATCAGAATATGTGTGAAATATATATAATTAAATATCTAAAAAATAGGTCTTTAGATATATATATATATATATATATATATATATATATATATATATATATATATATATATATATATATATATATATATATGTGTGTGTGTGTGTGTGTGTGTGTATGTATAAGGATTTTAGTGTTTTTACATACAAACACATCCTAAATAAAGTTTTAGGATTAATATTAATATATATAATGAAATATACGTAAAAAATAGGAAAAAAATAGAATTTGTAAATATTCTAATTAAGTGTATATAAAAATTAGGGAAAAAATCAGAATATGTAAAATTATATAGTTAAATATCTAAAAAATAGGTCTTTAGATTCTTTTGAAATTATATATATATATATATATATATATATATATATATATATATATATATATATATATATATATATATATATATATATATATATATATATATATATAATAGGATTTTAGGGTTTTTACATACAAAGATATCCTAAATAAAGTTTTGGGATTAATATTAATATATATAATCAAATATATGTAAAAATTAGGAAAAAAGTAGAATGTGTAAATATTCTAATTAAATGTATGTAAAAATAGGGCAAAAATTAGAATATGTAAAATACTTATAATTAAATATGTAAAAAAAAGATCTTTAGCATTTTTAGGGTTTTTATATATATATAATTAAATATATAAAATATAGGGTTTTAGGTTTTATATATATATATATATATATATATAAGGAAAAAATAGGTTTTTAGGATTAAATTAATATATATACTCAAATATATAAAACATAAGATTTTATGTTTAATAAAAAAAATAGGGTTTTAGAATTAAAATTAGAGTATATAATTAAATGTATCATATATTAAATGTCATAACATCTCCACATGGTATTAGATTGCATCTTTGGATGCGAAGGAGAGAATGGCATGTCCACAATAGGCTGCTTCTTGCTCAACTAAGATATGCATGAGCTACCAAGCATGAAGCAAAAGCCACTAGTGGACACAGGAGTGTCATAGAAAACCAACCCAGTCAGAGTCAAAAAAAGCATGTAGATATGGCAGTAGTGATCCCCCCTTGGGATAAAACAATCCAAGTGGTCGGGTACCACTCAAGTAGCAAAAGATGCGCTTAACTACCTCGCAATGCTTAAATCCTGGGAAATGCATAAACCTGATCATCTGTGAGACAACACACTAAATATCTGGCCGAGTAATGCATAAGTAAATCAAGCATCCAACAGTCTGATGATAGAGAATAGCATCAAATGCATCTCCAACATCATGAAGACTCAATCATAAACCTATCTCCATAGGAGTGGCAATAGGTTTGCAATCTTCAAGGTCAAAACACTACAATAATGTGTCAATATATTTCTTTTGTTTCAAAGCTATTCTGCCATCAACTTGCATAAGCTGAATGCCCAAATATTGATGTGAATGCCCCAAATAAGACATCTCAAATGAGGCATGCAAATCAGCCTTGAAATCAGCAATATGCTTCTCATGAGGACCAATGAGCAGCATGTCATCAAAGTACACAACAATGATCAGAAGCATATCATTAGCACGCTTAACATATAAGGTGCTTTCAGTTGGATTGTTCTCAAAACCATTGTGCAATCAAATAGGCATGTATTTTTGAATACCAAGCACGTGGTGCTTGCTTTAAACCATATAATGCCTTCTTTAACATGCACACCTGGTTCTCAGGCCCTTTTTGCACAAAGCCATGAGGCTGAAAAACATACACTTCTTCATGCAAATCACCATTCTGAAATGCAGTTTTAATGTCCAATTGATGTACATTCCAACCATGATGAGCTGCAAATGCACAAATGCTATGAACAATAGTCATTTGGCAAGTAGGTGCAAAGGTCTCATCAAAATCAATGCCTCTTTCTTGCGCATAACCCTTTGCAACAAGCCTAGCCTTATACCTGTCAATTGTTCCATCAGGTTTACACTTCATCTTGTATACCCACTTAGTGCCAATGGCCTTCTTTCCAAGAGGCAAGTCACATAAAGACCAGGTACCATTTTTCATGATAACATCATATTGTGATTGCATAGTAGCCATCCAATTTTCAAAATTTTGTGCTTCGTCAAACGAAACAGGCTCATTCTCATCATAGAGACTAAAGGAAGTCATAACATAGCAATCTGATGCAAAAGAGGCACTATGAGAGCCTAAACGAGTATGGTATGATAGAGGTGCATCTAATTTGCTATCACGCAAAGCCTGTGCCAACCATTTGGGCATAGTTTTTGCCTCCTCAATATCAACTCTCTCATCAACAAGTGCATCATGCGAATCTGCATCAAAAATGGAATTGCACACCATCACATGAAACCTATAAAGGCTAAGAAGTTGCCTCATTAGGACCAGCACTACACTGTCCATGTGTAAAAAGAGGCAGTAAAGTATGATACGTGTCTTCGAAGCTAACATATGTCTCCATAGTACATGAAAGTAGTGGTTGAATAGCATCTTCCACAAAGACAGCATCACGGCTAACCAAAATGTGTTTAGTCTATGGATGATATAGACGATAACCTTTGCTTTCAAAATTGTACCCAACGAAAGTACATTTTACTGCTTTATCATCCAATTTTTTGCATTGTTGTTGAGGCACTAATGTGTATGCCAGACAACCAAAAACACACAGCTGAGCAATAGATGGCTTACGAACATGCCAAGACTCATATGGAGTGATAGACTACAATGCTTTAGTTGGACATGTTAAGTACATATGCTGCGCACATGATGGCCTCAAGCCAGAAACCATGTGGTAAATCCTAACTCTTGACCATACACCTCGCCATATCCATGAGTGACCTATTCTTCCACGAGTACATGCTAATTCTGATGCTTGGAAACACATGGATAGTAAGTGGCCAGAGTTTGCTAGAGACCCCAAAACATACGTCTAGGCCTAGCTATGGATGGAGTAAATCCATTTGGTCTACACAGCTCCTCATGGAGCACATGGCCTGTATGTTTGGTCAACTATAACATCCCACCATGGCTGGCCATCGAAAAGGGCCATTTATTATTAGCTCTCATTGTGTGAGGTAAGTATAAGGTAAAAAACATGGATGTATACCTTGCACCAGTTATGGAAGAGCTACACACTTTATGGGATGGGATTACTGTGCATGACATGTCTCAACCTATAAGAAGACGAGATGTGTGAGTGCAAGGCATACTTATGTGGATGATGCATGACTGGCCCGATTATGGTGAATGTTTAGGTTTATTGATTTTGGGTTACCATGCTTGTCCCCTATGTGGACCACAATTCAAAGCATGCTACTCCAAAGCACTCTAAAAAACTATCTATGAGGGACATCATAGATATCTGCTTGATGGACATGTTTTATGTGAAGGGAAAATTGGCTGACAAGCGCAACATCAAATTAAAGCAAGCAATTGGAAGCAGCTATGGGATGTAGAAACACCAGTCACTGGCATGAAATGATTGTTGAACTTTCACGAACTCCCTTATTTGATTGAGTTATTGATCAATCATTTGGTAGACTCGATGCATATTTTCAAGAATGTGGGAGAGATGCTTTGGAATACAATGATTGGAAAGAAGGAAAACAAAGTACAAAGGGGGGACTTGAAAGAGAGAGGGCATATGCAAGAGTTGTGGGCAATTATCAAGCCCAACGGAATAGTGTCACTACAAAGACCTCCTTGGGTGCTCCACAAGATGGAAGAGCAACAAGTGAAGAAGATGATTTTCATAGTCTCGGACACCTACTGGGTGCATGAGGTGTCTAAAGACTGCCTTCCAGTTTGTGCTCCTTGTAGCTCTAAAAGGTTAACTTTCTGAGGATGTGCAAACAACAATTTATAAAATCAATTCCGTAGTATGGTGGATCTCTTCTAAAGAGATAAAGAGAGATAGCATAGAGAGTGTGAAACTCAATGCTATAGAGGCTATCTGTATAGTTGAGAAATACTTTTCCACAAGTATTCTCACAATTCAGCTTCATTTATTGGTTCATGTGGTTGATGAAGTTGCAATAGCAGGAATTGTCCATAGTCGATCGATGTTCTTACTTAGAGCACTTCATGAAGACATTAAAAGGGTTTGTTTGTTAGAGAGCATGTCCAGAGGGAAGCATGGTAGAGGGGTGGCTCATACAAGAGTCTCTTGTATAATAACAGAGTTTCTATGCATGTGGGACCTAGAAATGCCTCACTTATGGAGTGATGATGAAGATGTTCATCTCATAGGCGATGAACCTCAAGGTACAAGGATCCGAAGAAAAATGGATGCAACTTTTAGAGAGAAGCAATGAAGTTTTGCATCATTAACTATGAGTCTATGTAGAAGTGGCTGGGAGAGGTATGAGCTGGCCAGGAGAAAAATGCAAAGGAAAGGGCTCAATTTTATCAAAAAATTGTTCCACTTGCTTTTTGCCTCTTCCAGAAAGTCTACAACCTCTCCCACCCTTGCCAATGAGTAGAGGGCTAGATATAGCCATTTGATAAGCAAAGGCAGTGGGTGACGATATCTCAAAAGAAGAGGAGGAACTCACAAAGGGATATCATGATGGAGTAGTTGCACTATTCGAAGACTTGGAGGGATGTGGTGTGGTCTTTTCATGGGAGCATCTATAATGAGGTGAGCTTATAAAATTGTTTTGGTGTTTTTTAGTTGTTGTTTATAAATATCAAGTCAATTTTTCCCATTTCATGAATGTGCTTTGTTGCAGGACAACAGATATAGATGGTTTGATCCCTATGGGCATGTGTATGGCAGTGGTCTGCCACAATTTTGTATTTGGCTCATATATGGTAGTGATGCACCACAATTTTATATTTGGTTCCCATATGATAGTGGTTTGCCATATTTTGTATTTGGCTCATATATGGTAGTGGTTTGCCACACTTTTGTACATGGTTCATTTATGGAATATATATCTCTTTTGTACATGGTTCATTTATGGAATATCTCTTTTGTACATGGTTCTCTTTATGTTCATGTGTTTTTCTATATCAAATCATGTTTTGGTTGTCGGTCGTGTAAACTCAAAATTGGCTATCACTAGAGTACATGTCACATGTACTCGTTTTTTTTTTTCTTTTTTTTTTGGGGGGGGGGGTAGAGTATATTGTCTTTTGCTACACAACAACCTAGTAATGTTGTTGCAGCAAGAGACAACACACTCTGGCCAAACAAAGTTTTGCAGATATGGTCATCGGTATAGGTGATGGCAATGAGTGTCGGTACGTCCAAGGATATACTAGTGCCTATACCAATGGTTTTGCGAGGGACTTATCGACGTGTATACCCGATGCTGCACAGGAATTATCAATGCATACACTGGTGCATATACCGATGCCTTTTTACTAGTGTGCATAACAACACCTATACAGATGTCGAGGCAAAAATACTCCCATGTATTTGCACCAGTATAGGGGCCGATATACCCCTCATATGTTGTAATGATGATCTATCAAATGGCGATGTCATTATTGCTTTTGGCATTTTATGTCATGGGCTATATAAGCTCATAGATTATGAAAAATGTGTGAATGATTCAGCCTTTGCAATCCATGATTCTCAAGCTATGTCAGATGCAAAGCTTTGGCATGCATGCTTTGGTCATATGAATTTTGCTAGTTTGCTATGCATGCAAAAATTTGAAATGGTGTCCTCTCTACCCGAACTTGAGGCACCTGGTAAACATGTTTGTGAAGGCTGTATTTTGGGCAAAATGCAGCATTCCTCATTCCCAAAAGATGGTTTAGTTTGAGCTGCTCAAAAATTGTAGGTTGTTCACAATGATGTCTATGGTCCTATGCAGAAACCCTCCTTTGGGAACTACCTTTGCTTCATGACTTTTATTGATGATTTTTCTAGGCATGCATGGGTGTATTCACTGAAAGCAAAGTCCGAAGTGTTTATGTGCTTCAAACAATTTCTAGTTTTGGTTGAAAAACTGTCAGCATGTAAAATGGGCACCCCCCATTGTGATTGAGGGGGGAATATATGTCTTTTGATTTTAATGCATTTCTTGTTAAACATGGGATAAAACATTAGTGTACAGTCTCGTATACACCTCAACAGAATGGATTTGTTGAAAGGAAGGAAGGTCACTCATGGAGATGGTGAGGTGTATGGTCAAGAGTCAGGCTTTACCACATAGCTTTTGGCTTGAGGCTGTTATGTGTGCAACATATGTACTTAATAGGTGTCCCACTAAAGCATTGCAGTCTATCACTCCATATGAGGCTTGGCATGGTCACAAGCCACTTGTTGCTCACTTGCGTGTCTTTGGTTTTCTAACATATGCATTAGTGTCTAAACAACAATGCAGGGAATTGGATAATAAATCAGTGAAATATATTTTTGTTGGGTAGAGTTTTGAAAGCAAAGGTGATCTTCTATATCATCCACAGACTAAACACATTTTGGTTAGCCGTGATGTTGTTTTTGTGGAAGATGCAATTCAGCCATTACTTTCATGTACTAAGGAGACATCAGGTAGCTCCAAAGATATGTATGACACCTTGTTGTCTCTTTTCACAAGTGGTCAGTTTAGTGCTAGTCCAAATGAGGCAATTTCTAAGCCTTTATAGGTTTCATTTGATGATGTAGATCATTCCATTTCTGATGCATATTTACATGATGCACTTGTTGATGAGAGAACTGATATAGAGGAGGCAAAGACTATGCCTAAATGTTTGGTGTAGACTTTGTGAGATAGCAAATTAGATGCACCCCTCTCATATTGTACTCGTTGAGGATCTCCTAGTGCTTCTTTTGCATCAGATTGCTATGCTATGGCTGCCTCTAGTCTTTGTGATGAGAATGAGGCTGTTTTGTTTGATGAAGCACACAATTCAAAAAATTGGATGGCTGCTATGCAATCAGAATATGGTGCTATTATGAAAAATGGTACTTGGTCTTTATGTGACTTGCCTCCTGGCAAGAAGGCCATTGGCACTCAGTGGGTATACAAGCTGAAGTGTAAGCCTGATGGAATAGTTGATAGGTATAAGGCGAGGCTTGTTGCAAAAGGTTATGCTCAAGAAAGAGGCATTGATTTTGATGAGAGCTTTGCTCTTACATGTCAAATGACTATTGTTCGTAGCATTTGTGCACTTACAGCTTATCATAGTTGGAATGTACATTAGTTGGACATTAAAACTACATTTCTGAATGGTGACTTGCATGAAGAAGTGTATGTTTTTTAGCCCTGTGGTTTTGTGCAGAAAGGGCATGAAAACAAAGTGTGCAGGTTGAAAAAGGCATTCTATGGTTTGAAGCAAACACCATGTGCTTGCTATGAAAAGATACATGCCTACTTGATTGCACATGGTTTTGAGAATAGACCAACTGAGAGCATATTATACATTAAGTGTGAAAATTATGTGTTTTTGATCATCGTTGTCTATGTTGATGAAATGTTGCTCACTAGTCCTAATGATAAGCATATTGTTGATTTAAAGGTTGTGTGCATGCCTCATTTGAGATGTCAGATTTGGGGCATCTGCATCATTATTTGGGCATTCAATTTATGGAAGTTGATGGCAGATTAGCTTCAGTGTCAAACAAAATATATTGACACATTATTGAAGCATTTTGGCCTTGAAGACTTCAAACCTATTGCCACTCCTATGGAGACAAGTTTATGGTTGAGTCTTCATGATGTTGGAGATGCATTTAATGTTGTCCTCTATAAGCAAGATGTTGGATGCTTAATTTACTTATGCATTACTCTGCGAGATATTCAATTTGCTATCTCACATATGAGTAGGTTTATGCATTGCCCAGGTATCAAGCATTGGCAAGCAATTAAGCACATCTTTCGCTACTTGAGTGGTACTCGACTAATTGGATTGTTTTATCCCAAGGGGGGATCACTACCACCAAATTTACATGCTTTTTTTAATTTTGATTGGGCTCGTTGCTATGACACTCACGTGTCCACCAGCGGTTTTTGTTTCATGCTTGATAGCTCATGCATATCTTGGTTGAGCAAGAAGTAGCCTACTATGACCACTTCTAGTTGTCTGGCTAAGCATAGGGAAGCTTTCACAATTACTGTTGAGTGTGTGTGGCTCAAATACCTTATGGATGCTTTGGGTGTTGGTTAGTCTTCTGCCACCACCATCTTCGCTAATAGTTAGAGTGCATTGGTAGTTGTGAGGAACCCTGTGTTCCATGCTCCCACTAAGCACATTGAGGTGCACTATCATTATGTCAGGGAGAGGTTCTCTGCTAGAGAGATCAGTTTGGCATATGTGCCCACATAGGAGAACATTGCAAACCTTTTCATAAAGGCTCTACCTAGGGAGAACTTTGAAGCTTTTCGCAAAGCTTTGGACTTACTTCATTTTGTGGATTGATTCCACATAGCTTGACACTTTCTTATACATGAGTGTGAACTCCTTGTTCATCACGTCACTCCGAGAGGGGATTTGTTGATATATTTAGGTAGTGATGTGTGTGAACACACTAGGACTATCGACACACTTTTTTCCCTACTAAGGAGGTTTCTTTCCCCTGGCTTTTATATACGTGTATAACCCTAATGGGTCACTTTTATTTGTAAATTCTCTTGGTAATACATCAATGAATATTGTGTGTTGTGCTCCAAGCTTCTTCTTCTTCCTTGTGACGTTCGCATGCTTTGGCAGACCTCAAACTCTAACAGTTCTTCCATGGTATCTCCATCAGTTGTTTCCATTTATGAGTACTCTTTTCCCCCTAGCTAATCCAAGTCATTCACCTCCTTCTCCAAGTTTCAAAATATGTTTGTTTCCAGAGTCATTCGAGATGGGCTCATGTCAATAATCCCTTTGGGGATTCTTCTCCTTCTTTGCCTCATTTTTGTGAAGCCTTCTCGGTCTGTCTCCATGGCTTGTGTTCCCTTCTCTTTCTCAACATCTAGAGGATGATCTTCAGACACTTTTTTGTTCTCTATTGTATTAGTTTTTCTCTAATTCTGCTTGTTCTCAATGGATTTTTGCCTCAAAGGTCAATATTTTATTTTATAGCCCTACAACCCACCATGAAAACAAGCATTTGGCAAGTTCTTGTATATAATCTCCTACTCCAAGGTTTGCTCTTCTCCAATGTCTACTGAAATTTTGGAGGGGAGATCTTTGTTAAGATCTGCGTCAACACAAATCTTTTGGTGCCATCTTGCATTGAATGACTATTTTGCACCCTCATAGATAAAACCCCTGATGTCTTCTCTCGAGGCCAGAAGCTGACCAATGGGTGATACAATTTCCCTTATGAATCCATACAGGAAAAAGGGTAGGTTAGGGAGCTCAATCCAGAGTAGATAGAACAAAGGCTTGGAACTACTAGGTACGAATTCAAGAAACCACTCAAAAAGGCACAAGGTAGTTCTCCATACCTGCCAAGTACCAATGTGCAAAGCTTGGAAAGCCATATCATCATTTTCAAAAACAAATAGTACTTGATTAGCTGGCAAGAAATGGCACTTGCTGACTATCAAGCGGAGAGGAAACCACTCCTTATAGAACCATTATTGCAAGGATTCGAGAGGGGGATAGGATCAAACAATTGACCAATGAGACAAGTTCTCTTTAATTCAACTATGTTTTTACGTTTTTACGAAATTAGCTTATTAAAGTTCGATGCATTCGTGCGGATAGTGTTTCTATTTGAGAAGCACATCTGATGACTTGGAACATAATAAGTGATTTTCTAATTATAACGTAGCATTGTTGCATCAAAAAACTCAATACTTTCAATGCACGTTAGGTTGCTTGGTGGAGGTGAAGGTTCAACCCCTCCCTACGACAGGATAGATGTGGGCCCTAGGTCAGTGGTAAAAAAAAAAGTCCTTAAACTGGTAACCTTCGGGTACTTCTTTTTGAGAGTGCTGCTTTCGAGCAATCTAACTCCTACTTTGTGGAATACGAGGGGTCGCATGGGTACTATGCTCATTTGCCTATACATTTGTTCTTTCAGTCTATTCAAGCGAGGGAGATTCGACATTGGCCGAACTTCCTCTTAAAATACTAATAATAATAATTAAAAAAAATTAACCAAACTTACCATGTTACATTGTAAATACAAGAGATAATAGAATCTATTGATAATAAATAAATTACTTTATGAAATTGACTACTATAGTGTAAGACAATTTGATATTTCTATATAGGCGATCATCTCTATATGGGCGAACAAGGAAAAAAATAACTCTTGAGCCATAAATTCACTCATAGACTTAACGAGAGGCACAAAAAATAAAAAAGAATGCTTTCATGACCAAAGTCATAGTTAGCTCTTGTTTTTTAGATAATGCCCATGCTTAAACTCCAAAGATTACAAAACAATTCTTCAATATACCAAAACTAGTTGTTAAGACCACGCTTTTCTAAATTTTGCATAAATATATTATAATTAAGATACCCCTTAATGAGTTGAAATATGGTGTGATGAATAGTTATGAAGTACATTCTTCATCTAGAAAGAAGCATTTTTTATAAATCATGATGAAGCTGATTACAAGTCTTTAAAGAACTTTACATCGAACTAATTTTTTATAATTTGCTATGAAACATCAATGATTGTTTTATGCATTACTCATTATCTTTGTACAATAATTGACAAAAAAATAATGATAATGGTGCTCTTGGTGAAGCGTGCAACAATCATAAAAACACTTTTCAAGTATCAAGAAAAAATTTTAGATAGAGAATCAAGACATAATAATGCACTGTTGCAAAAATTGCTAACTTCTTTATTTGCAAAAAGCAGTTAGCTATGATAAAGTTTTAGATAATAGTTGGGGCTTTATAAATACTTATTGGGCATCAAAGAAAACGACAAAGAACAAATGGCTTTCCGATGCTCACAAGTTGAATTAAAAGTGATGGGCGTTGCAATTTCCATTGAAAACCAATTTATCAACATCAAGCACTAATTTATGTCGGTAGAGCCATCAACAAAGGCGTTGGCTAGCATTATTTTTTTATTCTCTTTATTTCTTTATTATCAATGCCTACACCGATAAGTATATTGACGAATATACCGATGATATATAAATTAAATATATAAATAAATAAATAAATAAATAAATATATATATATATATATATATATGTGTGTGTGTGTGTGCATTCCAACAGATTTAAACAATTCCCAATGCATATACCGAGGGAGCAAGTTATATAAAATAAAATCTACACACCATGCAAGGCATTTCCCAAAAGCATTTTCGAGAGTGTGTGCATAATAGCAGAGTAGATAAGTCTATGTTTTCATTATCTAGCAATTATTTTCATGCATTTTTCTTATTATTCTTGTTTTCTCTCATTCTTTCATTCCCTCTTAGTTTATCTTTCTCTCACTACTTTTCCTTTACTTTTAGGTTCTTTAGTGCAATAGCAAGTTGCCGTCCATTTAGTTTATAAAGCTTTGGATCTGTGCTTCCAAAGCTCTTCATTCACTTATTGTTTCAAGTAAGTGAGCAATTTCAATTATTTATTTATTTATTCATTTAAATTTGTTAAATAACCATTTTAACTATAAAAACCATTAATAAAAATGGAAATATTTAAATAATTTACAATTAAAGAAAGAAAACTATAAATAGAATTAATAAGTAAACACATATGCATACATACACGTATACATATGCACACATACACACATACATACACATATACATAAAGACACATACATACACACATACACATAGACAAACACATACATAGATACATAAACACACACACATATATACACATAAACACACAAACATACACACATGCATATACACACACATATACATAAGTAAACACACACACATACACACATACATACACACATGCATACACACATGCATACACACATACATACATGCATATATACACACACATATATACACACATAAACACACACGCACACACACATACATACACACACATGCATACATATACATACCTACATGAAAAGTACTTTTGAATTCCATGACTTTTAGAAAACTACTGAATTCATTTGATATGTATTCACCTCTTCCATTATATCTTAATGTTTGAATATACTTTCATGTTTGCTTTTTCACCATAGCCTTGAAATTCTTAAAGTGATTAAACATCTTACTCTTCTCTTTCATGAAGTATACCCATATTTTTTGTGTGTGATCATCAATGAAAGTGACATAAAACTTGCAACCTCCCATAGATGTGGTCTTTGTAGGATCTTAAACATTTATGTGTACTATCTCTAGAACATTCTCACTAATATGATTGTCATGCAAAAATGATGCCCTTGGATGATTATCAAATTGACACGCTTCACATACCTTTTGCATCTTTGCAACCATCAAATTTGGTAGTCCATTGACAAGCTCCTTTGATTGCATTAGCTTTAGCCTCTGTAAATTTGCGTGTCCAATTTGTTTGTGCCATATCTCTATGTCAGCAATAACACCTGCACCTTTTGCAAACATAAAAGAAACAACCCTAAAACTCTTCTTTATATTATGGTTTTTTTGAGGGAAGACTCTTCCCTTCAATATAATGCGAATCTAACAAAGCCTCAACTATATACAAATCTTCCATACTACAAAATTTAATGGGATTTTTACAGTGGTTAATTATAAATAGAAAATCTTCCTTACCACAAAATTTGATGGGATTTTTAAAGTGATTAATTATAAATACAAGAGTTTCCTAACTAAAAATGGATGAACTCAAATAACTTTGAAGAATCTTTTGTGGGTCTCACCAAAACTGTGTAACACCATAGAAGAACACATACAACCTACAATAAAAGAATAAGAAGAAGTAAGATTAAGTAAGGGCTAAAAAATGGTTGCATGAATGACCACTACAATTAACTCTTCCCAAACTAGAATAAGGAGAACCTTCTAACAAAAAAACAATAATAGATGAAGATGAATCCTCTATGATCCCAAACCCACACGCCACCAAAGTAGCACTTGATTCTCCATTAGATTGTACCAAAGCTCCCTGAAAATTTCAAGAAGCTATTTCATGGGCACTCTAGACTACTTTACAAGGACCTATTCTAATTTCATCAATAGATTTGTCTTCATTATGCCCAATGTTTAGCCAAGAACTATTATGGCATATAGAAGAGAAGCTCACTCCTGTGCTAGTGAACAACACTTATGAAAGTAGGCTTCTTGGATCATCAAGTATCCCTAATTATGATATGGTATAGGAAAGACCTAATAAAAAAGGCACTCATTGATAATGGTTCAAGCATCAATATTGTTGCACTCAATATTTGTGATCAATTAGGATGGAAAAACACCAAACCTACCCCTTTTTTGTATGAATGGAATATCAATCTTGCATGTAGCCCTTAGAAAATAATTTCGGACACTCCAATTACTATGTAAGGAGCTACTTTAAAGATTAATTTCATGGTATTGAACTCATTGGGTGATTACCATATGGTTATTGGATGATCGTGGCTCAAACAGGCCAAAGTAATAGAAGATTGGTCCACCAACCAACTATCTTTTGCATAAGGGACAACCAAGTACATAATCACTTTTCATGAAGTCAACAAGTTTTCTCAATGAAAAACTTTTAATTTTTCAAAACCCACATCTTATAGAGGATTAATTGATGCATTTTTCAAGGCTAATCAAGACGTGTTGTCAATAGGTTTCATCAATTTTTACTTGATTGCTACAAAATATCTACTCATTTAACCATAGCCACAAGCTACGAATGCAACAAATCTAGTTACAAAACAAGATGTATTAGAGTAAAAGCTTTTCCCAAATTACCTAACAGGAAAATCATCAATGAGAATCATATAGATGTCATAATTTTGGGACTAGAACTAATCCTAGAACAATCAAGATTTGTGTAGGGCTTCTAGAACCTTTCTCTATCAACACAATTTTATTGAAACTTGATGCTATTATTTTATTATAGAGATGTTACATAATGAACCCAAATTATACCGAGCTAGTTAGATAGCATGAAGTAGATTATTTAAATTTAGGTTTATAATTCCCAATGAGAATCCCAAATGACTATCTCCTATAGTCATTGCCCCTGATATGAACAAGTAACTAAGAATGTGTGTTGAATACAAACACTCAATGACGCTACTATCACAAATCTCTTTCCATTACTATTCTTGGCTAGTATGCTAGATGAAGTTGTAGGGGGAGATATGTATTCATTTATGGATGGCTGTGGCACCTATAATCAAGTTCACATAGTAGAATATGATATACCCAAGACAATATTTATTACAAACTTGGGGGTCTATGCTCGCAAGGTCATTTGGTTCAAAATAAGAAACACACATACCACTTAGTAAAGGTGCATGTAGGAGATTTTGCCCCACAAAATTTTTAGAACATTTTTGGATGTTTTTTCTATCTCGAGATACAAGAATGCATATCTACAACATCTCCAAATATTTTTTGAGTGATGCATTGTTAGTATATGATCAATGTCTACCCCTCATGATTGTATGCACATTTTGTAAGGCCCGCTTTATGAGGAGAAGCCAAGCGTGCATTAGCCAATTGATGGGAATCCCAACTTGCATGTTGGATGAAGGATCATATTGGACCATGTAAGGTATTGTAAGGAAAGGGAGTTACCAGGGTCCCCAATTGTGGAGTCCAGGGTAGCGGTGAGCAATCGTGGCGGGGGGGTCCAAGGGGGCCAGCGGGCCCCCTGGTGGGGGTCCGGGGGCAGCACCCCGGTGGTAAAGGGAATATTCCATGGAATATTCCCTATCAGAGTCAGAAATCATTTATATTTGTTAGGTCGGCTCAACCGGTCTAAGCCATGTATGGCAATTACGCGGGTGGTGGCCGCCCATGCTCTACCGCCCATGTATAGCCGTCCATGGTAGATGTTAGCGGTAGTCAAGGAACTAAAGGACTAACACGACAAGGAAGCCAACGAAGGGAGTCGGAGCGAAGAGAAGGTACAAGCAGACAGAGTAGTCAAAGAAGATCGGGCAAGTAGGCCATTATTTTTTCAGGAAGCTAAAGCATATCAAAGAGGTGGACACATAAGGAGAAGGAGCAAGTAGGAAGCTCGAAGATGTGTATGTCAAATCGTTAGAGGAAATCCCTACAAAAATAGTGAATAGTGATTTTCATCACTAAAAGCCATTGTAAATACCATTTCATATTTTTGTAGCTCCATTTTGTGCAAGCCAAGGAGTCCTTGAGCTTGAGGAGCATTAGAAGTAGCTACCTACCAATTTTCATAATTTTTAGACTCCATTTGAGCCTTCAAATGGGGCCTATAACCTAATTTTTAACTAGGTCGGACACTAGGTCTGGACACGGCCAAAACCTAGTCAAAAACTATAAATAGAGCTAGAGAGCTCATTTTTGAGGTTAGCTTGTAATTGATTTGAACTTGTATGAGCATTTTGGAAGTAATCTAAAGAACTCCATTGCTTCTCACTCTTTGTCTTCCCTTGTGTGCGTGTGTGTGTGTATGTGTGTGCATGCTAGTGTGCTTCTCACTCACGCACTTGTGCCTTCACTTGCTCGAGGTCATCATACCATCCTCACGTCTTCCCGGATTGACATTAAAGGAGGTGCTACTCATCACTGAGCTACACCAAATTTTGGCACCGTTGCCGGGGATCGAGCTTTGAGGACGAGCGTGTGATGGTATGACGTAGATTTGAGACGTTGGCGTTGTAGGTAATTTCTTTACTCTTCTTTATTTTTCTCTTTCTTACTTCATCATCATCATCACCATCATCATCCTCACCACCTCCCACCTCCATCTCCACCATCGCGAAAAGTTTCAGTTTTTGATCATATCACCTTCTTCCTTCCATGTCCCTCATTTCACTTGTGAGAGAGAGCGAATTGTGTGCATTGCTTTTTGCCCATTTTCTGAGTGATATTGTAGGTACAGCTGTATCATCCCCTCCAGCACGCTGCGCAGGTACGGACGAACTCGGAATTGTCTCTGTGTCGCAGACCTCTGTCGATCACGATCGACAGAAAATTTCGCCTTTTGGTCCACTGAGAGCACTAGAAGGCATCCAAAGCAAGGGTAATCTGCAAGCTTGAGAACTGGGTTCTTGAGCACCAAAAGAGCATGGGATCTGCAAGAGAGGTTGGAATATTCTCAACGCCCTCTGTCCATTTCTAGCTTAGGCTAAGTGCGAGTAGTGCTAGAAGTAAGTCAGGGCAACGATAGGCACGAGACAAGTCAAGACTATCTAAGAAATCAAGTTCAAGTCAAGAGATAACCTGTATGTGATCGATAACTTTAAAGGAGAAGAACCTAACGTGAGACGATCAACATTCAAGTGCGGAAATTAAATCAAGTGTTCCTGACGACGTGATATCAGACAAGATCATAAACACAATAATAAACTAAAAAGAATCAAGTGACTGATACAAAAGAACTCAGCAACGAGGTTGTACCTTGGGTAAAAATTGGGATAGCTCGGCTAAGCATATGAACCTTAGATCAGGGCGACACCTAGGAAGAGATAGACAGAGTCTTATATCTTCAGAGGCTAGTGTTAATCATACTGCTAGGTCTTGGGCCCAGCAGTTGAGCCATTATTCGCACTACCCTAGCTCTGAAACTAGTGAGTCAGAGATGTCCCACAATATGGAGAGGCCTACAGGAAGTTCAAGTGTGCCATACTTACATAGGGTAGAAGGCCCCTACAAGACGCAGCTGGAATACCTTAGGACCAACCGACTAGGTGCTAGCATCTATGAGGACGGCCTAGGAAGATCAGTGGTCCAGATTAAAAACCCTGACCAATCCATTGGACTAGAACACCCAGCTGTCAAGTTTGAAAATGTGAGCATACTTAGACAAAGAAGGAACCATATATGTAGTCACCAGTCATCCAGATAGGACAGATGAATTTGGAAACGTGATCTCGGAAACGGATTTAGGTGACCTGGAGCAAGGAAACATGGGTGTAGAACCTAGAACCCCCCGAGGCAAATCTGTTCTCACTAGGATTATCACACCAGAGTGGATTTCCCAAGACAATAAGAGCATAGATCTACTCCTGAACCGAGAGACTGATGAAGCCTTTTGGAGGTATAGATCTGATCAGCCGAATGAGGTAGGAACAATCATAATATATGAGTTCAAAGATCTTGATAGCCCAGGCAGAGTGACCTACTTAGATCACGCTTCAGAGAGGATCTTTGTGGTTACAGAAAATGATAGGCATGCTTACACCTGGAAAGGTGAATTTATTTTCCCCCAACCAAGATCGAATGTGTCCTTTGGTCACCGAGGAGCTGGAACATCCCAAGCTCAGGGAGCTCAAAGAGACAGACATAGAGATAGACATGAGGTAAGCTTTGCCAACCCAGTGGGAAGAGAAAGAGCGAGAACGGAAACAAATAGAGTGGAACCTGAGGGACTTAGAGCCCCAAGGAACCAAAGGAATGCGGATGAATTCCCTCTACCAAGACCTAGAGAGCACACGAGGACTTTGAGACCGACCCAGCTAGTTAAGTCCATGAAGAACTACTTCGATGGCACAGGAGATCCATATGATCATGTGGCTGAGTTTAGGCAAGTCTTGAGAGCTGAACAAGTTGAGGACCTATTCATGGAGTATAATGCCTTTGGTCTAACCCTTAGGAACACAACCCTTACGTGGTTTCAACCATTGAATGAGAGATAGTTC
Organism: Ceratopteris richardii; assembly: GCA_020310875.1. NCBI lineage: Eukaryota > Viridiplantae > Streptophyta > Polypodiopsida > Polypodiales > Pteridaceae > Ceratopteris > Ceratopteris richardii. The sequence continues at coordinate 16,172,200 of CM035416.1, read as the reverse complement.
ATGAGCATAGACCAACTCTTAGAGGCCTTCATCACTGAATTCTCTAAAAGTGGCATAAGGCATAATACTTCCTCATTGATACATAGCTTCAAGCAGACCCCTCAAGAGACCGTGAGACTTGCAGGAAGAAGATTTAGGCAATACCTAGAGAGATGCCCTGTTCCAGAGTTACCCACACCAGCCAAACATGTGGCATTATTCTTGGATGGATTGCTAAGTACCAAATTGAGGTCATATGTGTACTTGAAGGACCCTAGGACCATTGAAGAGTGCGTACGCATGTGCATCGACATAGAGGATAACCTAGGGGAAGAGTTAGAGCTTTCCAAAATCTACAAAGATTCAGATAGTGCCTCTAGCTTTTCTTCCACACAATCTACATCTATTGAGGAACTCGCAGAAAAGGTAGCTCAAAAACTAGGTGTCTCTAGCAAACAAATTCCAAGATTTGCCCCAGTAAAGAGATGCTATACTTGTGGTGGTGACCACATGGCGAATGTATGTCCCATTATGGCTCAACCCCAAGTAAATCCTAGTAGCCAGTACTGCACCATAGAACGGAGGTACACCAATCACACCGTGCAAGATTGCCCCTACAATAAGCAAGCAGTTAGGCAGACGTACCCACAACCATACCCTCAACAAGGAAGATACTAGAACCAGTACCCACCGCAGCAGTATGCAAGGCCTCAACAAACCTACCAACCACAATACCAAAACCAACAAAGGCCTCAGCCTGTGTTAGCACAACAACCCCCTGCCCCAGCTAATGTAATTCCGGTAAAGTATGCAGCTGCAGAAGAGAATTTGAATAGAGCTATAGTGCCAGTAACACCATTGCTTTTAGAAAGTGATCCCAGTGACCATAGCTTTGATTCTACACATATTGATAGTCCCCAGGCCTAGTACATGCAATCTCCTGAACATGGTGAGTCCTACTACAGTGAAGAACCAAGTGAACCTAGTTGGGAGCCAGAGTACACAAATGTAATGTACACAAACCCTAACTCTAGACCCCAACCTAGGCAGGTAAGACCCCCATTCCCTAGAGGACCATGCTACAGATGTCAGGGAGATCACCTCATTCGTGATTGCCCCTTACCTCGACCTACACAACCCCAGTCAGTGACAATTCAAGGCTTTTGCCAAGATTGTGGAAAGGAGCATCTCTTACGAGATTGTCCAAAGAACCCCAATAATATGCTAAAAATAACTCTTATCAATGTCATTGGGTTAGTAGTAGACTCTACAGGAAGTGTGACGTCCACTGCACCAGTACAGGTAGTCACTAGAGCTCAGGCATTGCAGCAAAACCAAGGGGTAGGCCAGGAAAAGAGCTCCGAGGCTAGTGAAACTGAGAGCATAACCAAGAAGAGAACTAGAGCTTGGAGAGATAGTCGAGAAAGGATGAAAAGGCAATGGGCTAAGAAGATGAGTGAACTCGAGGAAAGCCTAAGAGAAACAAAAGCCAGGATAGTTGAACTCACATCTCAAACTCCCTCTCACACTACCCCACCTCCACCATTCCCATCTCCATCCGACCCACCACCTTCCAACCCGCCTCATGCTACTCCACCACCCCCTAGAGTAGGATCAGTCCTAGCAGATCCCACTCCTGAGGGCCTAAATATGATGCTCAAAGCATATCAGGCCAAAATCCAAGAAGGGCCAAACGTAACCGATCATGAAAAGTGTTACCCTAGAGCAGAACTAGAGCTTGAACGAACCAAAATTTGTGCTAAGATGGTGGAATTGGCTCAAACCATGTTTGAAGCCAGTTGCCTCTTTAACATCTCTAGTTCAGCTAAGAAGCAGTTGCACTTTGATGGACTGATAGAAAGATTGGAAAGGCTAATTGCACAATCAGAAAAGGAACCCATCCCGCCAAATAAGGGCAAGACAAGCGAAAGAGAAAGCCTACCTGCCTAGGAAGCCTATGTGCCTAACTCTACGGAGCCAGACACATCTTCTTCTATGAATCGGTTCACCCCAGAATTCCTCCGAGAGATTCAAGAAGACAAATGGGCTAAAGAAAGTGAAGTTCCTCCTCCCATTGAACTAGTGGATGATGCACATGACCAATTCCCACAAGACATCCCATCTATTTATGGAGAGCAGGAGAGCACCCAGTCTCAAAGAGAGATTAGACTTTGAGTCTAATTCCTTACATGAATTACCCCACTTCACAGGCCCATGGGAAGCTAAGTCCACTTGTATGAGAGCACCCACGGTCATGGTAAGGAACGAAGACTCAGTCATACCTAGGAATACGGAGGTAGTGAAGAACACTAAAGTGCAGTGCAACCTCACGTTAGAAGAGCTACTCAAAGTTAGGCCAGAATTATGGAAACATGTAGCCAAACAAGTACCAGAGATAGCAAAACCTCATTCCTAGGTAGGTTCTCATAGGACAGTGCCAGAAATTCCTCTAGACAAGATAGGAGACATGAGTGAAGGAGAAGAAGGAAATACATACCTCTCCATCACCCATCAAGGTTACACAACCAAGGCAATTCTCGATTCAGGTGCAGGAGTCGCAATTGCTACCACTTCCCTATGGAAGCGTTGGGGCAAGCCAGCACTCAGGCCAACAAGAATGAAATTGCAGATGGTTGATGGTCACATAGAGAGACCCCTAGGTTTACTAGAAGGAATAACTCTCACTACATGTGGTGTAGAGTTTGAGCACACGTTTGCTATCTGTGATATTAGCAAGAACCATGCCTATGAGAAGATTTTGGGAAGACCATTTATGCGACAGTTGCAAGTGGTACAAGATTAGGGAACCAATTCCTTGTATTTGCAACACCTAGGTGTCACGACCAAGGTTAATCTGAAAGATTACTCTCATAGAGATGTCCCTCCTATCCAATGGAATCCTATTCATAGGGCCAAAGATGATACAAAGTCTGTGCACTCCATAGGATCAGGATCCTCATGGATGCATGAAGACACTCACTTATGGATGTGTAAAGTGGCAGTGGAAGAAGAGAAGAGAGAAAAGGCTAGAGAGATAGGTGCAAAAGAAACCCATAGATCCATTCAAGACCCAGCCTATGCACTTGTAGTATTTCCTGATGAAGAATTTGAACCCCACGGCTGGGCAGAGATCCTAGCAACCATGGATGTAGCCATCAATGGAGAACGATGGACACCACACTGTGATGAGGATGGCTATGACATATCAGTTTTCTCCATAGAGCCAATCATGGGAGATGCAGTTTTAGAAGAGTGCGAACCTAGCCCTAATGCATTTGAGGATGCCAGTGACTCCGATCTAGACTCAATCATTATGGACCCACCTTTTGCATCAGATGAAGAATACTTCTATGAAGTAGAATTTCAGCCCTAGAGACATGGAGAGCTTGCAAATGATGTGAGATTAGCCACACAAGTGACCCCTAAGGATCAGGGAAAGAAAAGAAAGAAGAGAGAAGTCACACCAGAAGAGGAAGAATCTTTATTTGAGGTCCCGAAAAATTTTAAAAAGTATGAGATAGATGACAGGAGAGTCATGATCAGAATGCCTAAACGAGAGGCACAATCAGGAGAGGCCTATGATAACAAAGAAACCACCAAGCAAATAGTGGTAGCTCTGGAAGAAGGAGAGGAGAGATGCACTTACATAGGACATGACCTGACGGAAGAAGAAGAGCATGCGTTAATAGCCTTGCTAAGAGAATACAGAGATGTATTCGCTTGGAGTTACAAGGACCTGAAAGGTGTAGACCCTGACATATGCTCGCACACGATTCCCATGACCTCAGATGCGAAACCCTCTAAGCAGAAGCCATACACATATAATGATAATTATGCTACCAAGATAAAAGAGGAGATAGATAGACTGGTGGAAGCTGGATTCATCTATGAAATTGAGCAAACTGAGTGGGTATCCCCCATCGTAGTGGTGCCCAAGAAAAATGGAAAGTTATGTGTGTGCATTAACTTGAAAAAGGTTAATGCTGCCACTATTCGAGATAACTATCCGCTTCCTATCACTAAACACCTCTTAGAAAGAGTAGCAGGCAAGGAAGAGTACAACTTCTTTGATGGATTTTCGGGCTACAATCAGGTAGCCATACCCCCAGAAGATCTGCATAAAACGGCTTTTGCCACAGAGTGGGGTATATTTGCCTTTTGAGTAATGCCATTTGGGCTTACCAATGCTCCTGCAACCTTTCAGAGACTGATGTGCCACGTGTTTAAAGAGTTCTTGAGGAAGAATTTGGAAGTCTATGTTGATGACCTCTGTGCTCATTCCAACATTAGACAAACCCATATCCCTAAACTCAGAAAAATCTTTGACAAATGTCGAGAGTATCAAGTCTGCTTGAACCCTGAAAAGTGTGTTTTCATGGTCAGGTAAGGCAAGATTCTAGGACACATAGTGTCAAAGAATGGCTTATCCACCGATGAAGAGAAAGTAAGAGCCATCGTCGAGCTACCTAAGCCAAAGAATGTCAAGGAAGTACAAGCTTTCATGGGGCATTGTGGCTATTACCGACGGTTTATACACATGTATGCCATCATAGCAAAGCCTCTGTATGGACTTTTGACCAACTTTGAGTGGACTGATGAATGTGAGAATTCCTTCAATGAGCTTAAACGGCGATTATGTTTAGCACCAATCTTGACCACCCCAGATTGGAATAAGCCTTTTCATGTTCATGTAGATGCATCCAATTATGCTATTGGGTGTGTACTCGCACAACCTACGGGCGAAGGTAATATGGACCTTCCAATTGCCTATGCTAGTAGACAATTGAATGCAGCTGAACGGAACTATACCACCACCGAACGAGAAGGATTAGGCATGGTATATGCAGTTAAGAAGTTTAGACACTATTTTGATTGCAAATAAGTTTAAATTTTTTACCGATCATCAGGCATTATTGTACTTGGTAAACAAACCATGCAATAACCATGCAATACAGGTCGATTAGTAAGATGGTTTCTCTTACTAATGGAATATGATTTTGAAGTTGTGGTAAGGAAAGGGAGGACTCACTTGAGAGTAGACCATCTCTCTAGGCTCACTTCTGGAGAAGCCCCACAAGGAGTGTCAGATGACCTTCCTGATGCTTACTTGTTTAAATTGGAAGTTGTACCATTAGTGCCAGTATTGACATACGGGCCCAATCACCCAGTCATAAACACTCAAGATAGGGAGATAATAAAAGCCCAAAAATACCAGATCATGGCAGGAAGTATGTACAAGCACACAGATCAAGGGATCCTAGCTTGTTGTGTGGAAGAGGATGAGTACGCTAAATGGTTGCAATTGGCACATGTAGGTGCATTAGAGCAACACTACTCAAAGCAACAAACCCTATAGACTCTAAGGAGACTCGGAGTGCATTGGCCGACTATGGAGGCTGATGTCCACAAGTTGTGCAAGGAATGCCCAATCTATTGCACTAAACCACCTGTGGAGCATGCCACTCTTTATCAAGTGTCCGTAGTGCCAGATTGGAGTGAACCATTAGTAGATTTCCTGAGGACGAGAACATTCCCTCAAGATATGACACTGGCCAGACAAAGAAGTCTAGAACAAGAAGCCCTAGATTACTCACTCATTGGTGATAATCTATACAAGCGTGGTAAAGATGGTTACCTGAGACTATGTGTCTATGAGAGCGAATATCTCAAGATCTTGGAAGAAGCTCACCAAGGTGTAGTAGGAGGACATTTTGGACCAGATCGGGTGATCAAGGCAATACTATTTGCGGGCTTCTGGTGGCCGACCCTTCACATGGATGCACATACCTATGTGAAACAGTGTGATGTCTGTCAGAAAACTCAGTATCCTATACACAAAGATGAGATGCCTCTGAAACCTATGATGGGTGGACGTGCATTCTCCAAGTGGGGAATAGACTTTGTAGGTCCTATTAATCCCCCAGCTAAGGGTTCCCATGCTGAGTATATCATTGTTGCCACTGATTATCTAACCAAGTGGGTAGAGGTAAAAGCTACGACAAAGAACGATGCTCAAACGACGGCCAAGTTCTTATTTGAGAATGTGCTCACAAGATACGGGCTGCCAATAGAGCTAGTAAGTGATAGAGGCACTCATTTCTTGAATGAAGTTATTGGAAATCTTCTCCAAGAGTTCTTGGTAGTACACAAGAAGTCTGCCCCCTATCACCCACAAGCTAATGGACAAGCCGAAAGCACAAACAAGATCCTGTGCAATGTGTTGACCAAACTAGTGAATAATAAACGCTCTGATTGGGACAAACAGCTACACCATGCTGTTTGGGCATATCGAGTTGCCTATAAAACGGTACTCCAAGCCACCCCCTTTCAGATGGTATTTGGCCAAAATGGAGTGCTACCATTGGACTTCTTGATACCTACATTAAAAGTAGCACAAGAGCATGAATGGACGGGTCATGAACTCTCCTCTAGACTCTTTGACCTTGAACGGTTAGGAGAAACAAGACTGAGGGCGGCTGCGGGGATATATGCAGCTAAGAAACGTCAGAAGGCATACTTTGATGCCCATCTTAAGGATAAAGGCTTGAAGGCCGGAGACTTAGTGTTGGTGTATACCCTAAAACAACATGCAGGAAAGCTCGAAAAGAGAGGTTATGGACCTATGATCATAAATAGGATCTCAACCAGTGGAGCAGTTCAACTCACTACAATGGAAGGTGATGTTCTCCCTAGCTATATAAGCGGATGCAGAGTTGTTGGCATACAAAGCAACGGAGGAGTCATGCACAATACGGCAACAAGGCCAAATCATTTTTTCCATGGACTATTTACAAATCAAGTGATTTTAATCACTACACAAACATTGTAAATCCCATTTTTGGTAGAATAGACTCCATTTTGTGCAAGCCGAGGAGTCCTTGAGCTTGAGGAGTATTAGAACTAGCGACATATCAATTTTCATAATTTTTAGACTCTGTTTGAGCCCTCAAATAGACTCTAGAACCTAATTTTTAACTAGGCCGGACACTAGGTCTGGACAAGACCAAAGCTAGTTAGAAAACTATAAAAAGAGCTAGAGAGCTCATTTTTGGGGTTAGATTGTTTGTGAATTGAACTTATGTAAGAGACCTTTTGATTAATGCAAAGAACTCCATTGTTCCTCTCCTTGTTCTTGCCTTGTGTGCGCGTGTGTGTGTATGTGTGTGCATGCTTGTGTGCTTCTCACTCACGCACTTGTGCCTTCACTTGCTCATAGTCTTCATACTAGTCCTCACGTCTCCACAGATTGACAATTATGAGGTGAATCTTCTCACGTTGGTACTCACCATTGTGCTAGAGTGACACCAAATTTGGCGCCGTTGCCGGGGAGAGAGCTTCGAGGACGAGCGTGTGATGGTAAGACGTCGAGTTGAGACATTGGAGTTATAGGTAATATCCTTCTTTCTCTTAATTTTTCTTCAATTTTTCCTTACTTTCGCATCACCATCATCACCATCATCATCTCCACCATCTCCCACCTCCATCTCCATCTCCACAAAAAATTTCAATTTTTTGGTCATATTACACCCCCCACCTCATTTCCCTCATTTCATTGTGAGAGAGAGCGAGAGAGAGCTTGCATGCTATCTGTTTTTGGTGTGTTTTTGAGCTTTTGTTACAGGAACTAGCTGTACCACCTTCTCCAGCAGTGTGCGCAGGTACGACAGACTCTGCACAGGTCCCGGGACGACGACCTCTGTCTGTCGCGACAGACAGAAAAACTTAAAATTTTGTGAATGCATGTTTGGCACGGTAACCTACACCATTAGGGCACTCTAAATCACTAGAAGTTTCTCAAAAATTTGCGTTTTTTCTGTCTATCGCGACAGACACCGTCTATCGCGACAGACACTGTCTATCGCGACAGACACCATCTATCGCGACAGACAGAGACCCACGACAGACAGCGTCTATCGCGACAGACACCGTCTATCGCGACAGACCAAAATTCCACGACAGACACTGTCTATCGCGACAGACCAAACCACGACAGACAGCGTCTATCGCGACAGACACCGTCTATCGCGACAGACAGAAATCCACGATAGACCCCGTCTATCGCGACAGACACCGTCTATCGCGACAGACAGAAATCCACGATAGACCCCGTCTATCGCGACAGACAGAATTCCACGATAGACACCGTCTATCGCGACAGACACCGTCTATCGCGACAGACCAAAATTCCACGATAGACACCGTCTATCGCGACAGACACCGTCTATCGCGACAGACAGCCCCCACGATAGTTTGTGTCTATCGCGACAGACACCGTCTATCGCGACAAACAGACATTTTCGGCAAAAATTAAGGGGTAAATTTTTGGAAATTTAGGCTAAATTTTGGGCATATTTGCACTCTCAAATACTCATACACTTACAAAGGCCTTAGAAAAACGCATTAAAACCCCTGAAAGGTTCTGTTTGTCTAGTTAACCCCCTAAACCCTGAACGGTCATAACTTTTTCATACGAAATCCATTTTTTGAGCTCTAGGGCTTGTCGGAAAGCTTGTGGCATATACTACACGCCCTCAACTGTTTTTTATAAGAATAATGCGTTGATTTTTAGATAGGATATTTGGAAGTTGACACACTGAGGGGTAGGAACACCAAGGGAGCTCTAGAGGAAATTTCTAGCAATACAAAAGGGGGAACAAGGGTCATTAAAAAAGTGTCTGAAACAAATTGTCTGTCAATTGAAAGGTCAACTTGGAGCTAATCTTCGGACTTATGCAGGTCTATTGAGAAGCAATTGAGAGCGTCCAAGCAAGGGTTTTGCGCAAGCTTGAGAATCAACTTCTCGAGCACTAAAGAGCAAGGTTCGGCAAGAAAGGTCGGAATACTCTCAACTCCTCTTCGTCGATTCCTAGCTTAGGCTAAGAACGATTAGAAGTAGGAGTAAGTCAGGGCGACGATAGGCAACTATCAAGTTGAAGCACACCTAAAACTTTCAAGCTCAAGCTAAGGGCATAATCCTTGTACTGTCGAGAATTTTAAAGGGAAAGAACTTAACGCGGAACGATCAACTGTAAGTGCGAAACAACATTCAAATATTCCTGACGACGTGATATCAGACAAGACCTTAAACACGATAAAATAACTAAAAAGAACCAAGCGACTAATATAAAGTAACCAGCAACGAGGTTGTACTCTGGGCAAAGAATTGGGCTACTTAGATAGGCATATGAACCTTAGATCAGGACGACATCTAGTAAGGGAGAGACAAAGCCTTAGATCTTCAGAGGCTAGTGTTAACCACACTGCTAGGTCTTGGGCCCAGCAGTTGAGCCACCACTCGTACTACCCTAGCTCTGAGACCAGTGAGTCAGAGATGTCTCAAGGCATGGACAGGCCTACGGGAAGTTCAGGAGTGCCTTACTTGCACAGGGTAGAAGGCCCTTACAAAACACAGTTGGAATACCTTAGGACCAACCGATTAGGTGCTAGCATCTATGAGGACGGCCTAGGAAGATCTGTGGTACAGATTAAGAATCCTGATCAATCCATAGGACTAGAGCACCCAGCAGTCAAGTTTGAAAATGGTGCATACCTGGACAAAGAAGGAACCATATACGTAGTCACCAGTCACCCAGATAGGACAGATGAATTTGGAAATGTAATCTCAGAAGCGGACTTAGGTGACTTGGAACAAGGAAACATGGGTGCGGAACCTAGAACCCCCCGAGGCAAATCTGTTCTCACTAGGATTATCACACCTGAGTGGGTTCCCCAAGACAACAAGAGCATAGAGTTGCTCCTCAATCGAGAAACTGACGAAGCCTTTTGGAGGTATAAACCTGATCAACCAACTGATATAGGAACTATCATGATCTATGAGTTTAAGGATCCGGATAGCCCAGGTAGAGTGACCTACTTAGATCACACTTCGGAAAGGATCTTTGTGGTGACAGAAAATGATAGGCATGCTTACACTTGGAAGGGTGAATTCATTTTCCCCCAACCAAGATCGAATGTATCCTATGGTCACCCTGGAGTTGGAACATCCCAAGCTCATGGAACTCAAAAAGACAGAAGTAGAGATAGACCAGAAGTAAGCTTTGCCAACCCAGTGGGCAGAGAGAGAACGAGGACGGAAACAAATAGAGTAGAACCTGAGATACTTAGAGCTCACAGGAATCAAAGAAACGCGGATGAGTTCCCTCTACCACGACCTAGAGAGCACACAAGAACCTTGAGACCGACTCAGCTAGTCAAGTCCATGAAGAACTACTTCGATGGCACTGGAGATCCATACGATCATGTGGCTGAGTTTAGGCAAGTCCTGAGAGCTGAACAAGTGGAGGATCTATTCACACAGTACAATGCCTTTGGTCTGACCCTTAGGAACACTGCCCTGACATGGTTTCAGCCACTAAATGAGAGGCAGTTCAGGAGCATAGACCAACTCCTAGAGGCTTTCATTATTGAATTCTCTAAGAGTGGCATAAGGCATAATACCTCCTCGCTGATTCACAGCTTCAAGCAAACCCCTCAAGAAACCGTGAGACTTGCAGGAAGAAGATTTAGGCAATACTTAGAAAGATGCCCTGTCTCGGAGCTACCCACACCAGCTAAACAAGTGGCTTTATTCCTGGATGGATTGCTAAGTACTAAATTGAGATCTTATGTGTACTTGAAGGACCCTAGGACCATAGAAGAGTGTGTACGCATGTGTATTGACATTGAGGACAACCTAGGGGAGGAGTTAGAGCTTTCCAAGATATACAAAGATGCGGATAGTGCCTCTAACCTCTCTTCCACGCAATCCACATCAATTGAGGAACTTGCGGAAAAAGTAGCTCAAAAATTAGGCGTCTCTAGTAAACAAATTCCTAGGTTTGCCCCTGTGAAAAGGTGCTATACTTGTGGTGGCGACCACATGGCGAACGTATGTCCCATTATGGCTCAACCCCAAGTTAATCCTAGTAGCCAGTACTGCACCATAGAACGGAGATACACCAATCACACCGCACAAGATTGCCCATACAACAAGCAAGCAGTTAGGCAACCCTACCCTCAGCCATACCCGCAGCAAGGAAGATACCAGAACCCATACCCTCCACAACCATATGGCAGGCCACAACAGCCGTATCAGCAACCCTACCAAAACCAACAAAGGCCTCAGCCAGTGTTAGCTCAACAACCCCCTGCCCCAGCTAATGTGATTCCGGTAAAGTATGCTGTTGCAGAAGAAAACTTGAATAGAGCTATAGTCCCTGTAACACCCTTGCTTTCTGAAAGTGACCCGAGTGACCATAGCTTTGATTCTACACATGTTGATAGTCCCCAGGCGTACTACATGCAGTCTCCAGAACATGGTGAGTCCTATTACAGCGAAGAGCCAAATGAACCTAGTTGGGAGTCAGATTATACAAACGTCATGTATGCAAACCCCAACCCTAGGCCTCAACCTAGGCAGGTAAGACCTCCATTCCCAAGAGGACCGTGCTACAGATGCCAAGGAGATCACCTCATTCGTGATCGCCCCTACCCTCCACCTACACAAAACCAATCAGTGATAATCCAAGGCTTCTGCCAAGATTGTGGAAAAGAGCATCTCTTACGAGATTGCCCAAAGAACCCCAATAATATGCCAAAAATCACGCCTATCAATGTTATTGGGTTAGTGGTAGATTCCAGCGGAAGTGTCACTTCCACTGCACCCGTACAGGTAGTCACGAGAGCTCAAGCAATGCAGCAAAACCAAGGGGTAGGCAAGGAAAAGAGCCCAGACGCTAGCGATACTGAGAGCCAAAATAAAAAGAGATCAAGAGCTTGGAGAGATAGCCACGAACGCATGAAAAGGCAATGGGCAAAGAAGATGAGTGAACTGGAGGAAAGTCTACGAGAAACCAAGGCTAAAATCATAGAGATCACATCTCAACCGCACTCTCACACATTCCCACCGCTACCATCCCCATCACCCTCCATCCCTCCACCCTCTAAGACACCCCACGTAACCCACCCACCACCCCAAACAGGATCAGTATTAGCTGATCCCACTCCTGAAGACATAGACATGATGCTTAAAGCATATCAGGCCAGAATCCAAGAAGGGCCAAACATCACGGATCATGACAAGTGCTATCCTAGAGCTGACCTAGAGATAGAAAGAACCAAGCTGTGCGCGAAAATGGTCGCATTGGCTCAGACTATGTTTGAAGCCAGTCGCCTTTTCAATTACTCGGGCTCAGCCAAGACGCAATTACACTTGGATGGACTCCTAGAGAAGTTAGAGGGAATAATTGCAAGATCTGCCAAGGAAGAAAAAAATCAAGAAAGAGATAAAGCAAGCAAAAACATGACCCATCCCCCATCGGAAGTTTATGTGGCCAATTCCACTAAACCAGACAACTTCCCCTCCTTAGAAAGAATAGAGAGGCTAATGGCACAATCAGAAAAGGAACCTGCCCCTCAAAAAAAGGAAAGGGCAAGAGAACGGATAAGCCAACCTCTTCAGGAAGCCCATGTGCCTCCTCAAGAAGCTTATCTTTCCCCCCAAAAGGCAGATGAGCCTCCCTCGAAAGCTTACGTACCTCCACAGGTTGCCTACATTCCTTCTCAGGGAGCGTATGGGCCTGTTCGGAAAAGTAATAGAATAAGTAATCCTCCCTAGGAAGCTTGTGCTCCAGCCATCTATGAGAATGAGGAGAGAGCCAACGATAGAATAAGCCCTCCTTCCCAAGAAGCCTATGTGCCTAACTCTACGGAGTCGGACACATCATCTTCTATGAATCGATTTACACCAGAATTCCTACGAGAGATTCAAGAAGACAAATGGGCTAAAGAGAGTGAAGTCCCTCCTCCCATTGAACTGGTGGATGATGCACAGGACCAATTCCCACAAGACATCCCATCCATTTATGGAGAGCATGAGAGCATCCAATCTCAAGAAAGATTAGACTTCGAGTCTAGTTCTTTACAGGAACTACCCCATTTCACAGGCCCATGGGAAGCAAGGTCCACCTGCATGAGGGCACCTACAGTCATGGTGAGAAACGAAGATTCAGTCATACCTAGGAACACAGAGGTAGTGACGAACACTAACGTGCAGTGCAATCTCAAGTTAGAAGAGCTACTCAAGGTTAGACCTGAATTATGGAAACATGTCGCCAAACAAGTACCAGAAATAGCCAAACCTCGTTCCCAGGTAGGATCCCATAGGACGGTGCCAGAAATTCCATTGGACAAGATAGGAGATATGTGTGAAGGTGAAGAAGGGAACACCTATCTTCCCATCACCTACCAGGAGTACACCACCAAGGCAATTTTGGACTCAGGTGCAGGAGTTGCAATTGCCACCACTTCCCTATGGAAGCGTTGGGGCAAGCCAGCACTCAGACCAATGAGAATGAAATTGCAGATGGCCGATGGTCATATTGAGAGACCCTTAGGATTGCTAGAAGGAATAACTCTCACCACTTGTGGTGTCGAGTTTGAGCACACATTTGCCATATGTGACTTCAGCAAAAATCATGCCTATGAGATGATTTTGGGAAGACCATTTATGCGACAGTTGCAAGTGGTACAGGACTGGGGAACCAATTCTTTGTACTTGCAACACTTAGGTTTTACGACCAAAGTCAATCTCAAGGATTACTCTCATAGAGATGTCCCTCCTATCCAATGGAATCCCATCCATAGAAACAAGGATGATACAGAATCGGTGCATTCCATAGGGTCTAGATCCTCATGGATGCATGAAGACACTCACTTATGGATGTGCAAGGTAGCAGTAGAAGAAGAGAAGAGAGAGAAAGCCAGAGAGGTAGGTGCAAAAGAAACACATAGATCAATTCAAGACCCAGCCTATGCACCTGTAGTTTTTCCTGATGAGGAATTTGAACCCCATGGCTGGGCAGAAATTTTAGCAACAATGGACGTAGCCATCAATGAAGAACAATGGACACCTCACTGTGATGAGGATGGCTATGACATTTCAGTCTTCTCCATAGAGCCAATCATGGGAGAGGCAGTTCTAGAAGAATGCGAACCTAGCCCTGATGCATTTGAGGATGCAAGTGACTCCGATCTCGAGTCTATCATTATGGACCCACCATTTGCATCAGATGAAGAATACTTCCATGAAATAGAATTTCAACCCCAGAGGCATGGAGAGATTACAAATGATGTAAGATTAACAACACACGTGACTCCGAAGGAAGAAGGAAAGAAACGAAAGAAGAGAGAAGTCTCACCAGAAGAGGAAGAATCTTTGTTTGAGGTCCCAGAAAATTTCAAGAAGTACGAGATAGACGACAGGAGAGTCATGATAAGAATGCCTAAACGAGAGGCACAATCAGGGGAGGCCTATGATAACAAAGAAACTACCAAGAAAATAGTAGTGGCCCTAGAAGAAGGAGAGGAGAGATGCACATACATAGGCCATGACCTGACAGAAGAAGAAGAGCACGAATTGATTGCCTTGCTAAGAGAATACAGAGATGTATTCGCTTGGAGTTACAAGGATTTGAAAGGTGTTTTCCCCGACATATGCTCACACACCATCCCCATGACTTCAGATGCCAAACCCTCGAAGCAAAAGCCCTACACATATAACAATAATTACGCTGCTAAGATCAAAGAGGAGATAGATAGACTGGTCGAAGCTGGATTTATCTATGAAATTGAGCACACTGAATGGGTATCCCCCATCGTAGTGGTGCCCAAGAAGAATGGCAAGCTGCGTGTGTGCATTAACTTGAAAAAGGTTAATGCAGCCACGATTCGAGATAACTATCCGCTTCCCATCACAGAACATCTCTTAGAAAGAGTAGCAGGCAAGGAAGTGTACAGCTTCCTTGATGGATTTTCGGGCTACAATCAAGTAGCCATAGCTCCAGAGGATCAGCATAAGAAAGCCTTTGCCACAGAATGGGGCATTTTTGCTTTTAGAGTAATGCCATTTGGGCTTACCAATGCACCAGCTACCTTCCAGAGGCTGATGTGCCATGTGTTTAAGGAGTTCCTGAGGAAGAGTTTAGAAGTCTATGTTGATGATCTTTGCGCTCATTCCAATATTAGACAAACCCATATTCCTGAACTCAGACAAATCTTTGACAAATGTAGAGAATATCAAGTCTGCCTAAACCCCGAAAAATGTGTTTTCATGGTCAGACAAGGCAAGATTTTAGGGCACATAGTGTCAAAGAATGGCATATCTACTGACGAAGAGAAAGTGAGAGCTATAGCAGAGCTACCTAGGCCAAAGAATGTCAAAGAAGTACAAGCTTTCATGGGGCATTGTGGCTATTACCGACGATTTATACACATGTATGCTGTCATTGCAAAGCCCATGTACGAACTTCTGACTAACTTTGAGTGGACGGATGAATGTGAGAATTCCTTCCAGGAGCTTAAACGAAGATTATGTTCAGCACCAATCTTGACCACACCAGATTGGAATAAGCCATTCCATGTTCACGTGGATGCATCCAATTATGCCATTGGATGTGTGCTTGCACAACCTACTGGTGAAGGTAATATGGATCTTCCAATTGCCTATGCCAGTAGACAATTGAATGCAGCTGAACGGAATTACACCACTACAGAGCGAGAAGGTTTAGGCATGGTATATGCAGTTAAGAAATTTAGACACTATTTGCTTGCAAATAAGTTTAAATTTTTTACTGATCATCAAGCATTGCTATACCTCGTAAACAAACCATGCAATACAGGAAGATTAGTGAGATGGTTTCTCTTGCTCATGGAATATGACTTTGAAGTTGTGGTAAGGAAAGGTAGGACTCATTTGAGAGCTGATCATCTTTCTAGGCTCACATCCGGAGAGGCCCCACAAGGAGTATCAGATGACCTTCCTGATGCTTACTTGTTTAATTTGGAAGTGGTGCCACAGTGGGCCAAGCCATTGGTACCAGTATTGACATACGGGCCTAATCATCCAGTGGTAAACACACGGAATAGAGAAGTTGTAAAAGCCCAAAAGTACCACATCATGGCAGGAAGTATGTACAAGCACACAGATCAAGGGATCTTGGCTTGTTGCGTAGAAGAGGATGAGTACGCTAAATGGTTGCAATTAGCACATGTAGGTGCGTTAGAGCAACACTACTCAAAGCAACGAACTTTACAGACCCTAAAGAGACTCGGAGTGCATTGGCCGACTATGGAAGCGGATGTCCAAAAGTTGTGCAAGGAATGCCCAATCTGTTGCTCTAAACCACCTGTGGAACACACCACTCTTTATCAAGTATCCATTGTGCCAGATTGGAGTGAACCACTAGTATCCTTCCTGAGGACGAAAACATTCCCGTCAGACATGACTCTGGCTAGGAAAAGGAGTTTAGAACAAGAAGCCCAGGATTACGCACTCATTGGTGATAATCTATACAAGCGTGGTAAAGATGGTTACCGGAGACTATGTGTCCATGAAAGTGAATATCTTAAGATCTTGGAAACTGCTCACCAGGGTGTAGCAGGAGGACACTTTGGACCGGATCGGGTGATCAAGGCAATACTATTTGCGGGCTTCTGGTGGCCTACCCTTCACATGGATGCACATACCTATGTGAAACGGTGTGATGTCTGTCAGAGAACTCAGTATCCTATACGCAAAGATGAGATGCCACTGAAACCTATGATGGGTGGACGTGCATTTTCTAAGTGGGGAATAGACTTCGTAGGTCCTATTAATCCCCCAGCTAAGGGTTCTCATGCGGAATACATCATTGTTGCAACAGATTATCTCACCAAGTGGGTGGAGGTAAAGGCTACGACAAAGAACGATGCTCAAACAACTGCTAAATTCTTGTTTGAGAATGTATTCACGAGATATGGGCTACCTATAGAGCTTGTAAGTGATAGAGGCACTCATTTCTTGAACGAAGTGATTGAAAATCTACTCCAAGAATTCTTGGTAATACACAAGAAGTCTGCCCCTTATCACCCTCAAGCTAATGGGCAAGCTGAGAGCACTAATAAGATCTTATGCAATGTACTGACAAAATTAGTGAACACAAAACGCTCTGATTGGGACAAACAGCTACACCATGCTGTTTGGGCATACCGAGTTGCCTACAAAACGGTACTCCAAGCCACCCCCTTTCAGATGGTATTTGGCCAAAACGCTGTGCTACCCTTGGACTTCTTGATTCCTACATTGAGAGTAGCACAAGAGCACGAATGGACAGGTCATGAACTCTCCTCTAGGATCTTTGACCTTGAACGATTAGGAGAAACAAGACTGAGAGCAGCTGCAGGAATATATGCAGCTAAGAAGAGACAGAAGGCATACTTTGATGCCCATGTGAAGGATAAAGGCTTGAAAGCAGGAGATCTAGTCTTAGTCTATACACTAAAACAACACGCGAGGAAGCTAGAAAAGAGAGGCTACGGACCTATGATCATCAATGGGATCTCCACGAGTGGAGCAGTACAATTAGCCACGTTAGAGGGTGATATTCTCCCAAACTATATTAGCGGTTGCAGAGTCAAGTTGTATCAGGAACCCCTCACGGAGGAAATGCTCAGCCGACTCAACACTGCTAAGAAACGCAAAGAGGAAGAAAAGCGAATTCGAGAAGAAGCTCAAGCAGAAGCTTTAGAACGCATCAGAAGGATGAAGTTACGAAGGCAAGGTAGAGATCAACCTAGAACGAATGACTATGCAGATCAAGGATATCCTATGGCCATGTGTGAAGTCGTAGGAACAAGCTCGCATAGGATAATTGATTGACGTCCTTTCATAACCCTAGATATAGGACAAGGAAAGAGTGCAAGGACCGTAAGAGCCTTGATTGACTTAGGTGCAGCCACTAGTGCTGTTAAATTGTCTTACTGTCAAGAGTTGCAGTTAACTGTCAATCCTGTGGAAGCATATCTCATAGGATTGGGAGGCGTGGAAACCCCTTGCATGGGCGAGGTGGAACTTCCCCTCTACATTCATGATGAGGCAATGACAGTTAAAGTACTAGTGTGTCAAGATGAGGATCTCACTGAACCTCTTGTCTTGGGTCAAGACTGGATCTATGACCAAGCAGTCAACTTAAACCTAAGAAGTGGACTTCTTCAGGTATGGGTCAATCATAGTCGAATCACAGTAGAGTTAGATAATGGAGCACCCAAGGAACTAGGAAAGGCACAGACTCCTGGTCCCTCCAGGGGTGCACATGAAGTTGACCATGCTGTTCTTGTCCAAAACTATGTGTTGCAGAGGAATGATATTCTCAAAAAAGGAGTCAGGGATGCAACGGAACTCCCTTCTTTTCCAAAGGCTAGAAGGAGGCAGCAACCAAAGGTGGATCAAAGGCAGAAGAAGCAGAGTACTACCTATGCCGGAAATCAAAAGTACCTGCACAGCAAAATGTCTCAGCAAGTAAACCAAGTGTGGGTGCGGAAAGGCGAACACCCGGTTGCACTCAAGCCAACCACACGGGCAAAGCCTATTATTAGTAACC
Source organism: Ceratopteris richardii (assembly GCA_020310875.1). Lineage (NCBI taxonomy): Eukaryota > Viridiplantae > Streptophyta > Polypodiopsida > Polypodiales > Pteridaceae > Ceratopteris > Ceratopteris richardii. The sequence continues at coordinate 16,153,805 of CM035416.1, read as the reverse complement.
AACAACACGACACTAATAAGCAGTCTTTCAGAAATTCTTCTGCTAACGTGAAATCTATTTGGGTGCCCAAGCAGTCGATGAAGGCTAGCTCACATTCAAGACAAATTTGGGTGCCTAAGGCTTGTTTGCGGGCTCAAATAGCTACACCAGGAACACACCCTACACAGCACGATCCATTCACTCGCACAGTCGGCATCCACTCGTTTTCAACACTCACGAACACACTAAGGCCCATGATCACGAACAGAATCACTTGTAAATGGGTCTCTAAAAGGCCTCATGTTCAAGCTGACACACCTCTAAAGCTCTCGAGAGTCTCTACGGAATCAAGAGCAAAAACCATCCACTGCATTTGGCAGCCCAAGACTTGTAACAAACCCCCGGACCCCAATTGTAAATCCAGGACCACCTACTAACCGCTGCACTCTCACTTCACATCATTCCACTTAATTCTTAGGTCCAACCAATTCCTAACTACACACACAAGCACCGAGCACTTATTAACCTACTAATCTCTCCCGAACCTCAGGATACTGTTGTAATGGGGACAACAAAACGATTTTAACTTGTCCCTTACAATATTAACATATGTTCCTATATTCTCACAGAATCAGAAGGCAAGAAGTGACATGGCAGAAGCGACAGGCCCGAGCTCACAAGTAGGAATACTTACTGCAGGAATCGATGTGGATAGTCTACCTGTGGATGTGCCACCAACTGAACGACCTGTGGAGCTGCAACACCTTCAGCAAATCCCGGTACCAGATCCACCCACAGGGATCACAGAAAGAGTCCATGCCAATTCTCATTGGTTCAATGGCATGCCAGGTCCATTAGGAGAGGCCAAGTATATATGGGAGTCTAAGTGCGAGTATGACAGATCATGGGTTCGATTCCAATTTTTCTCCAAGGAGTTCGAGACTTTACAAAACACCGAGGATCTCCAGACCATATGGCAACGAGCAGGGCTAGCAGAATACTTTGAGGCCCCACTACCTAAACCAGATCTCCTCCGATGCTACTATTTGGTCTCCACATTACAAGCTAATGAAGAAAAGGACAAACCCGGATCATTTGTTCTTCCCTCCTTGCTGGGCAACAACGAGTTGAAGAGATTTGAACTTACTGTGGAGTTGGTGAGCGATGCTTTGAATATGCACGGCACACATGTACCCTCTGAAAAGGATGCTCTCGTTCCCACTAACATGAAGGATAGGAAACTATTGAAGCATGCAACATTTTGCTTTCCCCGGCCAAGACCGCTTCACACAACCACACAAGAGAATCTGGTTCGCTCTCTACTTAGCGGAAGCAGGTGCGTTACCAATTAAGCTACCGATATGGATTATAGATCAATTGTATGAAGCAAATAAAAGGTCTTCTAGGAAATTAGTGGTGAACGGTTGCTGTGCAATCACACGCATTATTTACCGGTGCCTAGCATACGATGTTCCCATTGAACGTGCCTTAACTTGGGCAAATTACAAATGTTTAAGAAGCTCAAGACGTCCACACATCAATCCAAGCGCATGAGGGGTGCGATCCCTTGTGTCCAGACAAGGGAAGTTCTGACTACTCCTGAGGTATCGCCGCGAAGGGAGACCACTGTACCTCCCTTTACCATTAGGATACCCAGGTCAGGATCTGAAACTACAACACAAGCTACCCCATCAGCTCCTCCTGCTCCACCTGAATTTGAATTTGCTGCAACTGGAGATGCTGAAGGAATGGATCCCCAGGACTTCGAAGCATTCTTACAAAGTACACAATTCTCTGATGTAGAGTTTTATTCAGATGCAGAAGAACAAGGCACATCGTCACGAAGAAGAAGAAAATCTACAGACGGCCGACATGTACATTGGAGTGACGCTCAGCAAGGTCAACAACAAGGACACCTAGAAGAAGAAGGAGCGTATGAAGAGGAGACCACTGAAGCCCCAGCCTATACAGCAGAACTCCAAAGGCTGTATCAAATTATGGAAAGAGTGCGATCGCAACAACTGCTCACCGAACAGAGCAGAATAGTACTCATGACTCAGTTGTTGGAAGAAGCAGGAGTTGACTCAGAGTATAGGGAAGGTCTCTTATTGATGGCAGAAACATATGGGGTAGTGGAAGCAGTGCGCACTGCCATTCGGAGGTCTCCAGTTCAATATGATCCATGAAGGTTCCAGACACGACCACGCTCAGGTAAGAATATCCAGATTCCCATTACAACTGCAGAAGAGCCAACTATTACATCTGAACCTATCAGGACAACCTCCCAAGCAACCGAAACGGCTAGCCAAGAGCACCCAGCCACCCATGAGGAGTCCACGGAGCCACAACCACCCACACCCCCACCATCGCCTCCTAGAGCAGAAACAGAGGAAATCACCTCGACCCCTCAACCCACCGAACCAACCTTCATCTTCCGTACTCCCATCTCTAGTTCCACCCTATTCTCTACCTCTGATAACCCAATCTTTGAAGCAACCCCCATCACTACACAATCCACCGAACCGCTCATAGAGCCTGCCCTAGGGCAACCATCCCCCATGCCCTCAGCCATAGGTCATCCTGACCCTAGATCCACATTCATGGGTTTCCCTGCTACCATGCAACCCTTCATGCCCTCCTCAAATCTACGATCTCAACCCCCGACCTCCATCTCTCCATTTCTACAATCCCTTCATGACCTCCTTAATAGAACTTTTCAACCCAGGTCTCAACCCTTTCCCTTCTTTTCAGCTCCCCACCCCACTTCTCATCTATTCTCCACTTCCACACACACACCACCTACCATTCCAATGTATATGGCAGACCCCACACTCGCACCCATTCCTGAAGGTATGGACATTTCACCACCCACGGCACCTCCGCCCACGATTCCACCTCCTCCCATTCGCCCTCCACCAATTTCACTCACACACATGACTTCAATAGACACATCATTCACTCTTCCCCTTCCCCAATTCCCTTCCCATGCATCTTCCGCTGTAAACACCACCCACTCATCTATAGGAAATGCATTGGACACCATGCTAGCCTGTATATCAAACTTAAGGACAGATTACATTCAACTCCAGCAACAGAATGAACGCCTGCACGAGCACTCAGAGACACTACAGCACCACCTCGCGGCACTAGAGGAGGAAAATGCTCGCCTCCACACACAGTTCCAAACTCTCCAAGAAGCTCATGGCATATTGGAGGTACAATTACAGAACACAGATCAGGAAGTGATACAAGTGGTAGAAGGTCACCTACAGACACAGCTGGAACGCAACTCAAAGCTTCAGCGAAATATGGCTCTACTCAAACGCCATCTTGCGGCCGCTCAGGAAGAGAATCGACGCCTGCAAGTACAAAATCAAGAGAACCTGGAAGCAGCTATTGAGAGCACACCGGGGGCACCCATCAGCCCATCAAAGTTTCAAGCAGTGACCCCCGATAATATCAAGATCATATTGGAAGACTATGCCATGCTGCTTGAAGCACATGATCAGCTATCGAAGGAACTGGGACAATTGAAGCAGAAACACCAAAAAGGACCAACAGCAGCCTCTCCAACCACCCCCTCCGCGGCTTCACTTCTCACAGACTCAGAGGCCATAAAAGATCTCCAGAAATAGGTCACCGAATTGCAAACACGTCTACTACAATATGAGAGACCACCTTCCCCTCCAGAGGCTCCCACTGATGAAGAAGTTGTGCAAATTCCTGTGGAACAAACGTTTGACGAAGAATACGATCCACAACCATTCCCAGGAGGCCAACAAACAGAAGAAGCTCAGGACACATTCGAGGCACCACGGCCTCCATGGCTACGTCAAGTGGAGGAAATCGGGAGTTCGCACGAAGAGCGCACAGTAGTGCAAAATCAGGCCATGAGGGTCATAGAGGAAACTGTGCTACAATCGGCTTACTTCAAGAACCTGTCATCAAGACGCCTCATCCTCTCATCTGAACTCCAATACCGGCCTTATTATATCATCTTGGCTGATTATAATGCAGAAATACAGAGAGTCACGGGTCAAATTCCTACCTTTGCTACCCAATTTCAACCCGAAGACCTTCCTCCAGAGGTGCAAAAAGGCAAAATTCGTCAACCCACCTGGCGGCAGAAACTTCTAGAGACATATCCATAAATGCTACGCACATGGAACAACGCGCCTTTACATCTCCTATACAATCCATGCTACGGTCCAGTTCCACGCCGCAGGTCTTGGAAGGCATTCAATATCAAAGTGCAGAACAATGCGCAATGCAAAGAATGGCTAAACTACCCGTACATTGCGCAACCACAGGGACCACCATCGGTAGCATACATGATGGGAACAATTCGCCACTGGATGCCGCGATTGAAGCCCATGCAAGATGTAGCAGCGCAAATGATGCTTAAAATCTTAGATATGATGTAGGTAGTCCTGAAAACTTTTAGAAATGCAGCCGCACCACAGGTACGTCTCCCGGGGTTTAGCAATGGAAATTACGACTTGGTGTATGACATGAGCACCACCCCCAGTATTCGTGTGGCTTACGCCTGGCATGCACGTATCAAATACCTCCCTGCCTGCTACAAACAGACCTTCGAAGAAATGTTCAGATCAGGTTTCTGGGAGTATCACTCGGAGATTTTCGCACCGAAGCCAACACATCTGCTCCATCTTTTTGCTTGTGAACAAGCAATGTATTCTGAGTACTACACCACCCCGCAACCAGAGGCCCCTGGTGCAATAAATTGGGATGCATTGGAAGCTGATCTAGCAAGAGGCTTAAGGATAGGAGAACATGAACTGGCCACCAATGTCATCCAATACTATATCGACCACCCGAGAGAACAAAGGTCTGTCAGGGGCGACAGACGCTAGGAAGGGGGGCGTGTTGGCATACAAAGCAACAGAGGAGTCATGCACAATACGGCAACAAGGCCAAATCATTTTTTCCATGGACTATTTACAAATCAAGTGATTTTAATCACTACACAAACATTGTAAATCCCGTTTTTGGTAGAATAGACTCCATTTTGTGCAAGCCGAGGAGTCCTTGAGCTTGAGGAGTATTAGAACTAGCGACATATCAATTTTCATAATTTTTAGACTCTGTTTGAGCCCTCAAATAGACTCTAGAACCTAATTTTTAACTAGGCCGGACACTAGGTCTGGACAAGACCAAAGCTAGTTAGAAAACTATAAAAAGAGCTAGAGAGCTCATTTTTGGGGTTAGATTGTTTGTGAATTGAGCTTATGTAAGAGACCTTTTGATTAATGCAAAGAACTCCATTGTTCCTCTCCTTGTTCTTGCCTTGTGTGCGCGTGTGTGTGTATGTGTGTGCATGCTTGTGTGCTTCTCACTCACGCACTTGTGCCTTCACTTGCTCATAGTCTTCATACTAGTCCTCACGTCTCCACAGATTGACAATTATGAGGTGAATCTTCTCACGTTGGTACTCACCATTGTGCTAGAGTGACAAGAGTCAAGTTATATCAAGAACCCCTGACAGAGGAGATGCTAAATCGACTTAACACTACCAAAAAATGCAAGGAAGAAGAAAAACGAGTTCGAGAAGAGGCACAGGCAGAAGCATTGGAACGCATCCGAAGGATGAGGTTGCGAAGACTGGGTAGAGATCAGGCCAGGGTAGATGACTATGCAGACCCAGGTTATCATATGGCAATGTGTGAAGTCTCAGGAATAAGTTCTCATAGAATAATTGATAGACGACCTTTTGTAACCTTAGAGATAGGACAACGAAAGGGTACAAGGACTGTAAGAGCCTTGATTGACTCAGGTGCAGCCACTAGTGCTGTTAAATTTTCTTACTGTCAAAAGTTGAAATTAACTGTCAATCCTATAGAAGCATATCTCATAGGATTGGGAGGTGTGGAAACCCCTTGCATGGGCAAGGTGGAACTTCCCCTCTACATTCAAGATGAAGTAATGACAGTTAAAGTGCTAGTGTGTCAAGATGAGGACCTCACAGAGCCTCTTGTCTTGGGTCAAGAGTGGATCTATGATCATGCAGTCAACCTAAACCTAAAAAGTGGACTCCTTTAGGTCTGGTTAAATCAGAATCGCGTTACAATTGAGTTAGAAAATGAAGCACTCAAGGAATTAGACAAGGCACACACTCCTGGTCCTTCCAGGGGTACACATGAAGATGACCATGTTGTTCTTGTCCAAAACTGTGTGATGCAGAGGAATGATGATTTCAATCAAGAAGTCAGGGGCGCAACAGAACTCCCTTCTTTTCCAGAGACCAGAGGGATGCAGCAACCAAAGGCAGATCAAATACACATGGAGCAGAGTAATACCTATGCTGGAGGTCAAAAGAACGTGCGAAGTAGAATGTCTCAGCCATTGAAACAAGTCTAGGTGCGGAAAGGCGAACACCCTGTTGCGATCAAGCCAACCACACGGGCAAAACTTCTTATTAATAATCAATTACATGACACTAATAAGAAGTCTTTCAGAAATTCTTCTGCGAAAGTAAAGTCTATTTGGGTACCCAAGAAGTCGATGAAGGCCATCCCACAATCACGACAAATTTGGGTGCCTAAGGCTTGCTTGCGGGCTCAAATAGTTACACCGAGGCCACACCCTGTACAGCATGGTTCACTCACTCGAACATCTGATACCCTTTCTTATACAACACGCACGGACACACATTGGTCCATGAGCACAAGCAGAATCACTTGTAAATGGGTCCTTAAAAAGCCTCATTTCCAAGTAGACACTCCTAAAAAGCCCTCCAGAGTCTCCACAAAATCAAGACCAACAGCAAATCAGTTTGTTTGGAAGCCCAAAACGTGTAATAAACCCCCCGACCCTCATTTGTAAATTCATATCCACTTACTCACTACATCACTCATACACCGCATCTTTCCATTTAGCTCTTAGGAATATCCATTCACTAACTACACACACAATCCCCAAGCACTTATTGACCTACTAACCTCTCACTAAAATCATGTTAATGTTGTAATGGGGACGCATGAATGCTTGGTGTCCATTTGCAATGTTAACATTCATTTGTCTATTCTCACAGAACCGGTGACCAGTCTCTTCACCATGGCCGAGGCAGGAACTAGCTCCCAGGCAGGCATCAGCCCCCAAATCGTAGACATTGAAAGTCTTCCCATTGAAGAGGAATTGAAGGAACGCCCAGTGGCATTGAGGGCATTACACGCCATACCAATTCAGAATCCTCCACAGGGGCACACAATGCCGGTCAGCAAAAACTCACATTGGTTCAGTGATGTGGCCGGATCTCTGGGTGAAGGCACTTACATGTGGGAGGCCGAGATAGAGTTCAACGGGCGATGGGGCAGATATCATTTTTTCACCAGGGAATTTGAGAGGCTTCAGAATGATGAAGGTCTGAAACCCATCTAGAAGAAGGCTGGACTCTACGACTATTTCAAGGCTCAGTTACCCAAGCCAGATTTTCTACGGTGTTCCTACTTAATTAGCACTCTGACCCCTAGTAAAGAGAAAAAGGGATATAGTACCTTCGTTCTACCATCACTTACCAGAGGTAATGAATTAAAGCGTTTCAAATTGATAAACAACTTGGTGAGAGAAGCTCTTGACATGAAAGGCATGCATATCCCCATTGAAAAAGAGACGATGGTCCCAGATAACATGAAAAACGGGAACCTGACTAAGCTCAAAGACATGGTAGCAATGACACCCACAATCGCCATCCACTTGCAAATGGTCATGCAACATTTCGCGTTCCCAGCTCAAGAGAGGTTCACCATGCCACCCAAGAAGATATGGTTCAGTCTATATTTGGCAGATGCCTTCAATTTGACAATCAATATGCCGCATTGGATTATCGACCAAATCCACTTGGCACATCAATGGTGGTATAAAAAGCAAAAGTCGGTACTGTATGGATGCTGTGCCCTCACCAGGATTGTGTATAGATGTTTGGCTTATGATATGCTAGTTCAAAGGGCATTAATTTGGACCAGGGTACAGGAATTTCAACGTAGACTATCAACTGCAGGGCCTCCATCAAAGAAAATGAGAGGTGCAGTTCAGATGCCCTGTGCACAAGCCCGCGGTGCGACACTGACACCAAAGACAACTCCACGACTTCCGAGGCGTATACAACCCTTCACTATCAGATTACCAAGACACAACACTGATGGACCGAATCTGGTGTTTCCACCTGTACCAACCGACCTAGAGTTTCCTCACGGCTTCACATTAGAAGACCTAATTGATGAGGAGGTAGCCAGAATAATCGAGGCTGTTAACGCGGAAGTCGAGGCAGAGCAAGCTAGTGGGCAAGAAACTACTACAGACCAACCCCATCCTAGACAACCAGGAGTAGTTGAAGTGGAGGATGAAGAAGAAAAAGAGCAGGAGGAGGAACGAGGTGGACAAACAGAGGAAGAAGAGCAAGAATATGAACAAGAAGTCCTACAAGAACTTGAGGGTGCCCCGGCTTATACGAAGGAATTGAAAAAGTTGTATGATACCATCAACAGAGTTCAAGAACAGCACAAACTGTCCCTGGCAGCAGGAAAAGCCCTCATGAACCAAATCCTTGAAGAGGAAGGTGTGGACGAGCAATACCGAGCAACCCTTGATATGTTTCTGATGCGTTGGGGGTACCTGAGACGGTGCATACAGCTCTTGCACACTCGAGAAGATCGGAGCGACAATACATCAGACGCCCCCCTCGATCAGGAAAGCAAATGAATATATTAGTATCAGAACCACAAGGCACCACATCCACTACCACGGGCACAACTCATATCATTCGGGAAACTGAGGAAGCCCATACATCCAGTGCACCCCCATCACCCCCTTTACCACCCCTACCTCCAGCTCCACCAACTTCACCTCCCACTACCAGTGTAACCACTACTGTCACCGCCTCAGAGTCCACTGCCCATACCGAAGCACAGACTGTCAGTCAACCCACACACCCTATCACCACCTCACTTGTATACACTACCACTGACACTGTAATTCTAACTGCAGCCACGGAAAACCCCGTTCCCCCGATCACACTTCCTGGCGGTTCATATTCACAACTACACACACCACTTTACACTTTCACCACCATCACCGCACCCACAATTCCCATGTTCACAATCACTCCCACGAATGCATCCACTTTTGACCTCATGGACATATCACCCACCTCCGCACCTCTCCCTCCCCCCATACGTCCACAATCTCCCATTCCCCCACCACCAACTTCACCCATTTCGAGCACATCATACACACTCCCATTCCCCTTTCCCTTCCCTTCTGCATTCAACACCTTTCCCGCATCCACTCCCATTAATAATGTATTTAATAACATGTACCAGTGTATGTCTCAGCTGCAACAACATTATCAGCACCTAGATGCTCAGCATACAAGTCTGTTCAGAAGCCATGAAACATTACAAGGACGACTCATTGACTTAGAGAGGGAAAAGCAGCTACTACAACAACAGTATGTCACTTTACAGGAACAACATGAGCAGTTAGTGGCCAATCCACCCCATTCAGATGTGGAAGAAAAACAACAACTTGATGAGCTGCTACACTCCCAGATAACAGAGAACCTCAAGCTTCGATGCAACCTGGCCCTATTACGGAAACACATGTCTACAACAATCGAGGAAAATAAGCGACTACAGAGATAGAACAAAGAAAACTTGGAAGCAACAATGGAGGGTTCACCACAAGAAATCGACCCAGAGAAATTCAAGGCTATCCCATCTGAAAATATGCAAATCGTCTTGGAAACCCATGCCGACCTCCTAGAAGCCCACGCAACTTTAGAAAGAGAAAGAGATGACTTATTAAAGCAACAGGAAACCAAGCAGGAGTCACCAAGCAAAGTCACAACTGAAGCCGACACATCTGAAGAAGTCGCAAAACTCAGAGCAGAATTAGAAGAACTATGAAATAGAGTTCTACAATATGAGCGTCAACCCTTTCCCCTGGTGGAACCAGAACCTGAAGACTTAGTGCCAATTCAAGTGGAGGAGATCTTTGAAGACCCATACGTTCCCATGCCAACACCCGGAGGTAAGCAAACAGAAGAAGGAATGGACACGATTGAGATCGAAGCACCTGAATGGATGCAAAGGTTGGAAAAGGTTGCTACAACCCATGATGAGAGAGTTGCAGTTCAGATAGCGTCTATGTCACGATTGGAAGAAGTCGTCATAAAATCAGATTACTTTAGAAACCTCTCCCATCATAGGTGGATTGGCACGTCTGATGATCTGTATGTTCCATTCTGTGTATTAATGGCAGATTACAATGCTGAAATCAAGCAACGCACAACAAAAGAACCAAGCTCGGCGACACAGTTTGCACCGGATGATATCCCTGCAAGTGCCAAGCAAGGGAATATACATCAATCTACTTGGAGGATCCGCCTGCTTGAAACCTACCCTGAGATGGTACACACGTGGAATAACATGCCTCTATATATCAAGTATAATCCTTGCTACTGCCCTGTCTTTCGAAGAAGGTCTTGGCGGGAGTACACAAAAACAGTTTTGACGGCTAAAGGATGTGAAAAGTGGTTAAATTATGTGTACCTAGCACCTCCTAATGGCCAACCCACAGTCAACTACGTGATTTCAACCATCCGACACTGGGCAGTCCGGTTCAAGAATGTCCCAGATGTCATGGCGCAGATGTGCCTAAAAATTTTTGAGCTCATGCTGATTACATTCAGGACATTTAAGAACATCAAAGAACCTCATCTTTCGTCTATTGGATTTAATGAAGGGAATCAGGACCTTGTCTATGACATGAGCACCACACCCTCCATTAACGTCATCTATGCCTGGCATGCCCGTATAAAGTACCTACCTGCTTGCTTCAAACAAACATTTGAAGAAATGTTTATCACGGGGTTCTGGGAATATCATTCACAGATATTCATTCCCAGACCATCTCATCTATTACAGTTATTTGCCGTGGAACAAGCTCTCCATTCAGAAAAGCTACATACACCACATCCAGAGGTTCCCGGGCCTATAGATTGGGATGCTCTACTCACTGACTTGGCCAAAGGGTTGAGAATTGCGGAACATCATTTAGCAACAGACGTTAGGGAGTACTACATGCAACGACCCACCCAACAAGGGTCTGTCAGGGACGACGGACGCGAGAGAGGGGGGGGTGTTAGCAGTAGTCAAGGAACTGAAGGACTAACACGACAAGGAAGCCAACGAAGGGAGTCGGAGTGAAGAGAAGGTACAAGCAGACAGAGTAGTCAAAGAAGATCGGGCAAGTAGGCCATTATTTTTTTAGGAAGCTAAAGCATATCAAAGAGGTGGACACATAAGGAGAAGGAGCAAGTAGGAAGCTCGAAGATGTGTATGTCAAATCGTTAGAGGAAATCCCTACAAAAATAGTGAATAGTGATTTTCATCACTAAAAGCCATTGTAAATACCATTTCATATTTTTGTAGCTCCATTTTGTGCAAGCCAAGGAGTCCTTGAGCTTGAGGAGCATTAGAAGTAGCTACCTACCAATTTTCATAATTTTTAGACTCCATTTGAGCCTTCAAATGGGGCCTAGAACCTAATTTTTAACTAGGCCGGACACTAGGTCTGGACACGGCCAAAACCTAGTAAAAAAAACTATAAATAGAGCTAGAGAGCTCATTTTTGAGGTTAGCTTGTAATTGATTTGAACTTGTATGAGCATTTTGGAAGTAATCTAAAGAACTCCATTGCTTCTCACTCTTTGTCTTCCCTTGTGTGCGCGCGTGTGTGTATGTGTGTGCATGCTAGTGTGCTTCTCACTCACGCACTTGTGCCTTCACTTGCTCGAGGTCATCATACCATCCTCACGTCTTCCCGGATTGACATTAAAGGAGGTGCTACTCATCACTGAGCTACAGTAGGCCACCCATGATCCTATATATACATGACTTCTGCACTACCTGAGACATTGAATTGAGCCAGCATACCTCTACCTTGTATCTCCCTATCTAGAGCTGTCTAGATCACCATTTAAGCTCTACCTTGAGAGCGCACGGGTGGACAATGCCATCATCTTTGTACTTGCTGCTAGTAGAAAATTGTTGAGATTCTCCGATATCTGTTATCTTCTCTGCTATTGCTCCTGTGTTATATTGCGTAACTATTGGCTTACATGGTATCAGAGCTATAAGGTTCGAATAGCTTGAGAAGTATCACTATTTTAGCCTATTAGAAGACTAGAATATCAGTAGATTATTCGAGTGATTACATGATGTCTTCATCGTCGAACACTGGTCTTGGTGCTTTAGCTAATGTTAATGCTGCACCTATTCGAATTCGCCCACCTGCATTCACTGAAGGGAAGCTGGATGGAACCAACTATGCACTCTGGAAGTTCAAAATTTCTGCAATTTTGGACTCCTATGAATTACTTGACACTGTCATGGGACCGATGGGATTGGATCCAGAGCCTATACCAGTTGAAGATCTAGCAAATTCAAGATTGATGATTCAGCCAGATCCATATCTTCTACGAGCTTGGAAGAGGCAGAATGCTGATGCATTATGTGCAATTGTCACTAGTGTAAGTGATTATGTGCTTACTTTAGTTCAACATACTCCTAAAGCACATGAGGCTTGGGGCATATTGGCTCGACAATATGAGACCAAGAACCACACAAGGATACAAAATTTAGAAAATCAGTTGGCAAATGAAAAGCATTCTGATTCTAAAAAGGGTGAAGATCTTATCAAACGGATAAAACATCTTCAAGATCAATTGGCTATAGTTGGTGTTGTTATAACACCAGAAGAGTTGGCTCGAAGATGTGTACGTGTTCTTCCAGCAAAGTATGATGGATTAGTAACATCCCTTAACACTCAGGTAAGACCAACTCCTCTTACTTTTGAAGAGTTTTGTGCGATGCTTTTAGAAGAAGAGATGTGGCTGAAGAATCCGCAAAGTACAAGTGATGCTGCATTCTCAGCAAATGCAAAAGGTAAAGGCTCTTCTGATGGATCAAAGAAGAAGCCAGAGAAGAAAAAGTTCACACGAAGTTGCTTCTATTGTGAAAAGAAAGGCCATGCCATCAAGGATTGCAGAAAGAAGCGAGCTGATAAACGGAATGGGACTGTAAAATCATCGTGGAAGAACAAAGAGTCTGCAAACAACATAGAGCCGGAACTTTGGGTTGTTATTGAAGAGGTATGCTCATATGCTCAAGCTCGTGTTGATGAACCATGAATTTTAGATAGTGGAGCTTCTCGCCATATGACCAGTAAAAAGGATTGGTATATTTCCCTAGTGCCTGTGCAGGAATCCATCAATGTAGTGGTGGGAAATGACTCCAAGTGTCTAGCCGAAGGAACTGGAACCATCTCTTTTATCACTTTTCCAGGAGTTGAGAAAAAGTTATCCGATGTTCTCTATGTACCTACACTTAAAAGAAATTTGTTGTCAGTTTTTGCAATAACAGATCGTGGACTTGAAGTTCACTTCAATAAGAGTGGTGCAGAAATCATGGATTCATCAGGTAATGTTGTAGGTAAAGGCATACGACAGGATAACTTATATGAGTTAAGTGCTTTAACTGCTACAGAAGATAAAGATGTAAGCAGGTTATGGCACCAACGATTTGGGCATCTCGGATTTGCAGTTTTGAAGGAGATGCAAAGAACAGGGATGGTTGCTCATTTGCCTGTATTTTCCGAGTTGCAGGAACCTTGTGAAGCTTGTATGATGAGCAAGCCTTCGAAGCTAACATATGTCTCCATAGTACATGAAAGTAGTGGTTGAATAGCATCTTCCACAAAGACAACATCACGGCTAACCAAAATGTGTTTAGTCTATGGATGATACAGATGATAACCTTTGCTTTCAAAACTATACCCAACGAAAGTACATTTTACTGCTTTATCATCCAATTTTTTGCATTGTTGTTGATGCACTAATGTGTATGCCAGGCAACCAAAAACACACAGCTGAGCAATAGATGGCTTACGAACATGCCAAGACTCATATGGAGTGATAGACTACAATGCTTTAGTTGGACATGTTAAGTACATATGCTGCACACATGATGGCCTCAAGCCAGAAACCATGTGGTAAAGCCTAACTCTTGACCATACACCTCGCCATATCCATGAGTGACCTATTCTTCCGTGAGTACATGCTAATTCTGATGCTTGGAAACACATGGATAGTAAGTGGCCAGAGTTTGCTAGAGACCCTCAAAACATACATCTAGGCCTAGCTATGGATGGAGTAAATCCATTTGGTCTACACAGCTCCTCATGAAGCACATGGCCTATATGTTTGGTCAACTATAACATCCAACCATGGCTGGCCATAGAAAAGGGCCATTTATTATTAGCTCTCATTGTGTGAGGTAAGTATAAGGTAAAAAACATGGATGTATACCTTGCACCAATTATGGAAGAGCTACACACTTTATGGGATGGGATTACTATGCATGACATGTCTCAACCTATAAGAAGACGGGATATGTGAGTGCAAGGCATACTTATGTGGATGATGCATGACTGGCCCGATTATGGTGAATGTTCAGGTTTATTGATTTTGGGTTACCATGCTTGTCCCCTATGTGGACCACGATTCAAAGCATGCTACTCCAAAGCACTCTGAAAAACTATCTATGAGGGACATCATAGATATCTGCTTGATGGACATGTTTTATGTGAAGGGAAAATTGGTTGACAAGCGCAACATCAAATTAAAGCAAGCAATTGGAAGAAGCTATGGGATGTAGAAACACCAGTCACTTGCATGAAATGACTGTTGAACTTTCACGAACTCCCTTATTGGATTGAGTTATTGATCAATCATTTGGTAGACTCGATGCATATTTTCAAGAATGTGGGAGAGATGCTTTGGAATACAATGATTGGAAAGAAGGAAAACAAAGTACAAAGGGGGGACTTGAAAGAGAGAGGTCATATGCAAGAGTTGTGTGCAATTACCAAGCCCAACGGAATAGTGTCACTACAAAGACCTCCTTGGGTGCTCCACAAGATGGAAGAGCAACAAGTGAAGAAGATGATTTTCATAGTTTCGAACACCTATTGGGTGCATGAGGTGTCTAAAGACTGCCTTCCAATTTGTGCTCCCTATAGCTCTAAAAGATTAACTTTCTGAGGATGTGCAAACAACAATTTATAAAATCAATTCCTTAGTATGGTGGATCTCTTCTAAAGAGATAAAGAGAGATAGCATAGAGAGTGTGAAACTCAATGCTATAGAGGCTATCTGTATAGTTGAGAAATACTTTTCCACAAGTATTCTCACAATTCAGCTTCATTTATTGGTTCATGTGGTTGATGAAGTTGCAATAGCAGGAATTGTCCATAGTCGATCGATGTTCTTACTTAGAGCACTTCATGAAGACATTAAAAGGTTTTGTTTGTTAGAGAGCATGTCCAGAGGGAAGCATGGTAGAGGGGTGGCTCGTACAAGAGTCTCTTGTATAATAACAGAGTTTCTATGCATGTGGGACCTAGAAATGCCTCACTTATGGAGTGATGATGAAGATGTTCATCTCATAGGCGATGAACCTCAAGGTACAAGGATCCGAAGAAAAATGGATGCAACTTTTAGAGAGAAGCAATGAAGTTTTGCATCATTAACTATGAGTCTATGTAGAAGTGGCTGGGAGAGGTATGAGTTGGCCAGGAGAAAAATGCAAAGGAAAGGGCTCAATTTCATCAAAAAATTGTTCCACTTGCTTTTTGCCTCTTCCAGAAAGTCTTTGACCTCTCCCACCCTTGCCAACGAGTAGAGGGCTAGATATAACCATTTGATAAGCAAAGGCAGTGGGTGAGGATATCTCAAAAGAAGAGGAACTCACAAAGGGATATCATGATGGAGTAGTTGCACTATTCGAAGACTTGGAGGGATGTGGTGTGGTCTTTTCATGGGAGCATCTATAATGAGGTGAGCTTATAAAATTGGTTTGGTGTTTTTTAGTTGTTGTTTATAAATATCAAGTCAATTTGTCCCATTTCATGAACGTGTTTTGTTGCAGGACAACAGATATAGATGGTTTGATCCCTCTGGGCATGTGTATGGCAGTGGTCTGCCACAATTTTGTATTTGGCTCATATATGGTAGTGATGCACCACAATTTTGTATTTGGTTCCCATATGATAGTGGTTTGCCACATTTTGTATTTGGCTCATATATGGTAGTGGTTTGCCACACTTTTGTACATGGTTCATTTATGGAATATATATCTCTTTTGTACATGGTTCATTTATGGAATATCTCTTTTGTACATGGTTCTCTTTATGTTCATATGTTTTTCTATATCAAATCATGTTTTGGTTGGCGGTCGTGTAAACTCAAAATTGGCAATCACTAGAGTACATGTCACATGTACTCGTTTTTTTTTTTTTTTTTTGGGGGGGGGGTAGAGTATATTGTCTTTTGCTACACAACAACCTAGTAATGTTGTTGCAGCAAGAGACAACGCACTCTGGCCAAACAAAATTTTGCAGATATGGTCATCGGTATAGGTGATGGCAATGAGTGTCGATACATCCAGGGATATACTAGTGCCTATACCAATGGTTTTGCGAGGGACTTATCGATGTGTATACCCGATGCTGCATAGGAATTATCAATGCATACACTGGTGCATATACCGATGCCTTTTTACTAGTGTGCATAACATCACCTATACAGATGCCGAGGCAAAAATACTCCCATGTATTTGCACCGGTATAGGGGCCGATATACCCCTCATATGTTGTAATGATGATCTATCAAATGGCAATGTCATTATTGCTTTTGGCATTTTATGCCGTGGGCTATATAAGCTCATAGATTATAAAAATGTGTGAATGATTCAGCCTTTGCAATCCATGATTCTCAAGCTATATCAGATGCAAAGCTTTGGCATGCATGCTTTGGTCATATGAATTTTGCTAGTTTGCTATGCCTGCAAAAATTTGAAATGGTGTCCTCTCTACCCAAACTTGAGGCACCTGGTAAACATGTTTTGTGAAGGTTGTATTTTGGGCAAAATGCAGAATTCCTCATTCCCAAAAGATGGTTTAGTTTGAGCTGCTCAGAAATTGTAGGTTGTTCACAATGATGTCTATGGTCCTATGCAGAAACCCTCCTTTGGGAACTACCTTTGCTTCATGACTTTTATTGATGATTTTTCTAGGCATGCATGGGTGTATTCACTGAAAGCAACGTTCAAAGTGTTTATGTGCTTCAAACAATTTCTAGTTTTGGTTGAAGAATTATCAGCATGTAAAATGGGCACCCTCCATTGTGATTGGGGGGGGGGGATATATGTCTTTTGATTTTAATTCATTTCTGGTTAAACATGGGATAAAACATTAGTGTACAGTCTCGTATACACCTCAACAGAATGGATTTGTTGAAAGGAAGGACAGGTCACTCATGGAGATGGTGAGGTGTATGGTCAAGAGTCAGGCTTTACCACATAGCTTTTGGCTTGAGGCTGTTATGTGTGCAACATATGTACTTAATAAGTGTCCCACTAAAGCATTGCAATCTATCACTCCATATGAGGCTTGGCATGGTCACAAGCCACTTGTTGCTCACTTGCGTGTCTTTGGTTTTCTAACATATGCATTAGTGTCTAAACAATAATGCAGGGAATTGGATAATAAATCAGTGAAATATATTTTGTTGGGTAGAGTTTTGAAAGCAAAGGTGATCTTCTATATCATCCATAGACTAAACACATTTTGGTTAGCCGTGATGTTGTTTTTGCGGAAGATGCAATTCAGCCATTACTTTCATGTACTAAGGAGACATCAGGTAGCTCCAAAGATATGTATGACACTTTGTTGTCTCTTTTCACAAGTGGTCAGTTTAGTGCTAGTCCAAATGAGGCGATTTCTGAGCCTTTATAGGTTTCATCTGATGATGTAGATCGTTCCATTTCTGATGCAGATTTACATGATGCACTTGTTGATGAGAGAACTGATATAGAGGAGGCAAAGACTATGCCTAAATGTTTGGTGTAGACTTTGTGAGATAGCAAATTAGATGCACCCCTCTCATATTGTACTTGTTGAGGATCTCCTAGTGCTTCTTTTGCATCAGATTGCTATGCTATGGCAGCCTCTAGTCTTTGTGATGAGAATGAGGCTGTTTTGTTTGATGAAGCACACAATTCAAAAAATTGGATGGCTGCTATGCAATCAGAATATGGTGCTATTATGAAAAATGGTACTTGGTCTTTATGTGACTTGCCTCCTGGCAGGAAGGCCATTGGCACTCAGTGGGTATACAAGCTGAAGTGTAAGCCTGATGGAATAGTTGATAGGTATAAGGCGAGGCTTGTTGCAAAACGTTATGATCAAGAAAGAGGCATTGATTTTGATGAGAGCTTTGCTCTTACATGTCAAATGACTATTGTTTGTAGCATCTGTGCACTTACAGCTCATCATAGTTGGAATGTACATTAGTTGGACATTAAAACTACATTTCTGAATGGTGACTTGCATGAAGAAGTGTATGTTTTTTAGCCCTGTGGTCTTGTGCAGAAAGGGCATGAAAACAAAGTGTGCAGGTTGAAAAAGGCATTATATGGTTTGAAGCAAACACCATGTGCTTGCTATGAAAAGATACATGCCTACTTGATTGCACATGGTTTTGAGAATAGACCAACTGAGAGCACCTTATACATTAAGTGTGAAAATGATGTGCTTCTGATCATTGTTGTCTATGTTGATGACATGTTGCTCACTAGTCCTAATGATAAGCATATTGTTGATTTAAAGGTTGTGTGCATGCCTCATTTGAGATGTCAGATTTGGGGCATCTACATCATTATTTGGGTATTCAATTTATGGAAGTTTATGGCGCAAAGTACAAGTGATGCTGCATTCTCAACAAATGCAAAAGGTAAAGGCTCTTCTGATGGATCAAAGAAGAAGCCAGAGAAGAAAAAGTTCACAGGAAGTTGCTTCTATTGTGAAAAGAAAGGCCATGCCATCAAGGATTGCAGAAAGAAGCAAGCTGATGAACAGAATGTGACTGTAAAATCATCGTGGAAGAACAAAGAGTCTGCAAACAACATAGAGCTGGAACTTTGGGTAGTTATTGAAGAGGTATGCTCATATGCTCAAGCTCGTGTTGATGAACCATGGATTTTAGATAGTGGAGCTTCTCGCCATATGACCAGTAAAAACGATTGGTATATTTCCCTAGTGCCTCTGCGGGAATGATCAATGTAGTGGTGGGAAATGACTCCAAGTGTCTAGCCGAAGGAACTAGAACCATCTCTTTTATCACTTTTCCAGGAGTTGAGAAAAAGTTATCCGATGTTCTCTATGTACCTACACTTAAAAGAAATTTGTTGTCAGTTTCTCCAATAACAGATCGTGGACTCGAAGTTCACTTCAATAAGAGTGGTGCAGAAATCATGGATTCATCAGGTAATGTTGTAGGTAAAGGCATACGACGGGATAACTTATATGAGTTAAGTGCTTTAACTACTACAAAAGATAAAGATGTAAGCAGGTTATGGCACCAACGATTTGGGCATCTCGGATTTGCAGTTTTGAAGGAGATGCACAGAACAGGGATGGTTGCTCATTTGCCTGTATTTTCAGAGTTGCAGGAACCTTGTGAAGCTTGTATGATGAGCAAGCAACAACGAAAGGCATTTCCAAGAGAGACCAGCAATTGATCTCAAGCTCCTCTAGAGTTGGTACATGCTGATCTCTGTGGTAAAATGTCTACACCTGCTTTAGGAGGATCTTTCTACTTCTTGCTGTTAGTCGACGATTATAGTAGAAAGATGTGGGTTTATTTCATTCGAGAGAAGGCTGACGCTTTTGAAAAATTTAAAACGTGGCATAAGTATGTGGAAAATGAATCAGGAAGGAAACTGAAGAAATTCAGAACAGATAGAGGAGGTGAATTCTTGTCAACAAATTTCAATAATTATTGTAAGGAGCATGGTGTGAAAAGGCAACTTACCACAACTCATACACCTCAACAAAATGGCGTTGTTGAGCATAGGAACATGACAGTAGTTGAAATGGCTCGTTGTATGTTAAAGGCTCAAGACATGCCTGATTCATTCTGGGCAGAAGCAGTCAATACAACAGTCTACATCCTCAATCTAAGCTACACAAAAGCACTCCTCAAGAAGCATATTCTGGTAAAAAGCCTTCAGTTTTGCATTTCAGAATTTTTGGTTGTTTCTATTATGCACATATTCCTGATTCAACAAGATCAAAGTTGGATTCAAAAAGCAAAAAGTGTGTCTTCCTAGGATATAGTGAAGAGTCTAAAGCATACAGGTTGTGGGATCCTGAGGCAAGGAAGATTTTTGTCAGCCGTGATGTGGTGTTTGATGAACGACCACACTTAGTAGAAGATAAAGGTAAATCTACTATCTCATCAAACAGAGAAATATCTCACCTTGTGCCTATCAAAGGACATGTTAAAGTTGAGGAGGAGGAAACATCTGATGGAGAAATTTCCTCAATAAAAAGCCAACCAGTTGTAGCTGCACAACGTAAGCCACTACCAAAGTGGGCACAATAGCTCTTTGATGATCACAATTGACATGTAGATGTACCAGAATCATCCTCGGATGGATTACAAAGATCAAAGAGAATAGAGGAGCAAAGAAGAGCCTCAGAACACATTGTTAACATGGGTCTAATAGCAGATATCATGGGCTCGATAAAGGAACCTACGACCATTGAAGAAGCCCTTGATGATCCAGGTTAGAGAGTGGCAATGCAGTCTGAGTATGATGGTATACTAAAAAATGATACATGGGATCTAGTCAACTTGCCGCTAAAGAAGAAGGTAATACGTACTAAACGGATTTGGAAAGCTAAGTATAAAGCAGATGGAACATTAGAAAAGTATAAGGCAAGATTAGTTGCACAGGATTTTTCACAGATCGAAGGATTTGATGTTCAAGAAACTTTTGCACCAACAGCATGCATGACAACTATTCGAACGGTACTTGCAGTAGCTGCACAAAAGGCCTTGCCTATTTTCCAGATGGATGTTAAATCTGCATTTTTGAAGGTCACCTCAAGGAGGAGGTATATGTATCTCAAACACCAGGTTTTGAGGTGCCCAATTCAGAAAATAAAGTTTGCAGGTTGAAGAAAGCTTTGTATGGACTTAAGCAAGCTCCACGTGCTTGGTACCAACGAATAGATAATTTTTTCAAAAATATGGGTTTTGAAAGAAGTACTTCAGATACTAACTTGTATGTAACGAAAAGGGATAGCAAGCTAGTTGTTGTCATTGTATATGTAGATGATTCGATCATTACAGGAGATCATCAAGAACTCATCAATCAAACTCGGACCAGCTTGGGAACTGAGTTTGAAATGACCGACTTAGGTCTACTCCATTTTTGTTTGGGAATTGAAGTATGGCAAAGGAAGGATGGCATTTTCATATCACAACAAAAATATGCCAAAGAAATTCTCAAGGCATTTGGAATGATGGACTACAAACCAACTAGCACACCTATGGAGGTACATTATAAGCTATCTATGGATGATAACATGCCTGATGTAGATGCTAAGAAGTATAGGAAGCTCATTGGAAGTCTTATTTTTCTGTGCAACACTATACCAGGCATTTGCTATGCTGTTGGTGTGTTAAGCAGGTTTTCCAACAAACCTAAGGAGAGTCATTGGAATGCTGGAATGGGAATTCTAAGGTACATTGCATGAGCCTTGGATTTTGGTATTTTGTATACCACAGGTGATACACTTCAAGGATATTGTGACTTAGATTGGGCTGGAGATTGTGATTCTAGAAAATCAATCTCTCGATATTGTTTCTCACTTGGTCCAGGAATATTTTCTTAGGTAAGTTGGAAGCAACCAAGTCTCGCACTCTCCTCCACTGAAGCAGAGTACAAAGCAGCTTGTTTTGCTTCTTGTGAGGCACTCTGGTTAAGGAGAATTCTTGCAGATCTAGGCTTTCCATCAAATATGCCGACTATACTCAAGTGTGATAATCAAAGTTGTATGGCTATTGCAAAGAACCCAGTATTTCATGCTCGCACCAAGCACATAGTACAATACCATTACATTCGTGAGCTAATTGAAGATGAAATTGTGGAGCTAGAATATTGTCCAACAGAGGCAAATTGTGCTGACATATTAACTAAAGCACTTGGAAGAGAGCCGCTCAACAGGCATCTTCAACAGATGGGCATAGGATGGAGACCTACTTGATTTATCATCAATAAACATTGAGGGGGGGTGTTAGTATATGATCAATGTCTACCCCTCATGATTGTATGCACATTTTGTAAGGCCCTCTTTATGAGGAGAAGCCAAGCATGCATTACCCAATTGATGGGAATCACAACTTGCATGTTGGATGAAGGTCATATTGGACCATGTAAGGTATTGTAAGGAAAGGGAGTTACCAAGGTCCCCAATTATGGGGTCCGGGGCAGCGGTGAGCAGCCCTGGTTGGGGGGTCCAAGGGGGCCAGCGGGCCCCCTGGTGGGGGTCCGAGGGTAGCGCCCTCGGTGCAACGGTAAAGGGAATATTCCATGGAATATTCCCTATCGGAGTCAAAAATCAGTTATATTTGTTAGGTCGGTTCAACCGGTCTAAGTCGTGTATGGAAATTACGCGGGCGGTGGCCGCCCACGCTTTACCACCCATGTATAACTGTCCATGACAGGCCACCCATGATCCTATATATACATGACTTCTGCACTACCTGAGACATTGAATTGAGCCAACATACCTCTACCTTGTATCTCCCTATGTAGAGTTGTCTAGATCACCATTTAAGCTCTACCTTGAGAGCGCATGGGTGGACAACGCCATCATCTTTGTACTTGCTGCTAGTAGAAAATTGTTGAGATTCTCCTATATCTGTTATCTTCTCTGCTATTGCTCCTGTGTTATATTGCGTAACTATTGTCTTACATGCATATCAGTTTGCCTTTGGTTAAATCCAATTAAATCTATATTTGCTATTACTTGTGGCAAACTTCTATGCCATGTGATTTCTAAAGTAGGCATTGATGAAAAGGTTATATTCATAGAAGAGGCTCCAAGACCAAAGTCCCTATGGAAGCTCAATGATTTCTTGGGAAAATTCAATGGCATTGCACCTAGTTACATCATTTAACACACATTGCAATCCCCATTAATGGTTTATCTCATGTTTCACCTACTCAATTGTCACTCTAGTACAATGGGAGTACCAAGGTGGAGGAGATCAACCTCATAGATATGAATCCATGGAGACCTGAGGATGGTATGATGAACATGAGCAAGAGGAATGCACAAGTGCATGAGTGATAAGCACACTAACATGCACAAACATACACACAAATGCATGCGTACAAGGTAGAACAAAGGGTTTTCACAATGTAATACTCTATTATCAATTCAAGTTACTAGCCAACCTAAAAAATGAGCCTCTTTTTATAGTTTTATACTAGTTTTTGGCCTAGTTCAAACTAGTTTACTGTTTTGTTAGAGGTTAGGTTTGAAAAATTGATTAGGCCTATCCGTTGTCCAATCTGCATTGAGTGCCCTGCCTGCTCAATCTTATATCCGAGCCTTGCCCTTGCTTGTGGCCTTCTTTCCTAAGACTCCCTTGTCTGCTTAGTACTCCTTGGCTTCTAAAACTCCCCCCTCTCAAATATGTCATCCTTGAAAAATCTTTGTTGGATGGGTTTCTTTGTGTAGTGTTGAAGGACATTTGTGGCTAGTTCATGTTCTCATAGTCTAAGTCCTCGTGCCAGATCTAGCTTTAGTCATTCCCAATCAATGGCACTTGGGACTTGCGGATGTGACATTATGTAGTGTTTTGAATACATGGATTGCTCACATGCAAGTTGTATGAGGTGTGTGGGTTTGGAAATAAATACCTTGAAATGATATTCCCAAAATCTTGTGTAAACATATCTTTGAATGTTTGCTTGTACCAGACTAGTTGATATTTGATGTGATCATGCCAGATGTACATGGTCTTTATAAAAGGTGTAGTGCTCATGTCATAGACCAATAACGTGCTTCACCTCTACATTGTAGTTAGCTAGAATAGCAAAGTATGGGTAATATTGAAGCTCAGAGGTTGTTATAAGTCCTTTGTATGACATATTTTGGAAATAGGCATACTTCAAGATGGTCTCTTCCATATTTGCCAAAGCCTGGGTTTAGATGGACACACTTCCGTCGGGTGTTCTACCAATGTCTTCGACTTGTTTTAACCAAGGAGGCTTGGGTGCTTTAAACGTATCCTACCCCTCTTCAGTAACTCGACCACATGGTAATCATACTTCTCTTCAAAGCTATGGTGGACTAGGATATCTATTTTTTCTTTAGCTTTTGGTACCTTTGGGGGTGATGGAGCTCTTTCATATTCGAGAAGCCTAATTTGGATTTCCTCGATTTGTTGTTGTACATCATCCAATTCACTTGGTTTGACATCGGCTACTATGGTTTCTAGGACTACCTGCGGCGATGCTGCTTGTTGTTGTTGTTGTTGTTGTTGTTGTTGGAGTTGTGCTAATTCATAAGATATTTGATCGTGTGACTCCAACAAATTTGTGTACTCTTCAACAATGATTTGAATGTTCTCAGGAGGGATGGCTTGAAACCTAGATGGGTTGATGGGTTCACTTGGTGTATCCTCGATAGTTGCTTCCAAGTTATCTTGATTCTATTGTTGCAACCTTTTGTTCTCCTCTTGCATAGTAGTTAGATGAAGTTTTACTAATGCCATATTATGTGACAATTGAGCATTGCGTTCCATCTATGTATGTAAATGGCTTTCCATTACTTTGACATAATCTTTATTCATATTCTATATCTTCAACTCTAGCTCATTATGGAAGATCTGTAAGGTGCTGTATTGATCATGAAATAAAGCATTGCTACCTACTAGGCCGGGAATCCTCTCCTGAAGGTGCATGGATCAACCTTGAAGGTATGCATTGTGCTCTACCATTTTTTGGTACTCGTGTTGTAATTCGTTGGCACAATTGATCATGGATGCAATTGTAGCATCAAAGATGGGAGTATTTATAGTGGATGCAGTTTGTGAAATGTTTAATGCAATAGGAAAGGGAAGGGGAATGGGATGAGTGAATGCCATGGAAAGAGACACAATGAATGGTGGTGATGTTAGTGGAGGTGGGATTAGGGATCATGGAATTGTGAGGGGTTGGGGAGTTGCAGTAGGTGGTGAAATGTCCATGGAATAAGACATGCTTGTGAGTGAGGTGGCCACTACAAATACTAATACAGTGGGTGTGGTGCTTGAAAAAAATGAAGAAGATATTGAGGGATCAAGGGGTAAATACATAGGACCTTGCTGCATGTACGAGGCACCAAGTGTGTCCTAAAAGGAAGGTGGAGGCAGTTGTGGTTGAAACATGGAGGAGAAAGGGGATGAGTAGGGCATGAAGAATGAGTATGGTTGGGTAGATGGGAATGAGTCTATTGTTAGTTGAGTGGAAGGGTGATCTATTACAGGTTTAGATAAGAAGTTTGTGGTTGTAGAGGTGCTTGTATGGTACAATGGGTTGGCAATGGAGGAGAAGAGTTGTGACTGTGAGATAGGGTTGCCAAATGTAAAACTAGGGAATGTAGTGGCACGGTTGGTAATGAGTCATATATCTTCGATGAGTGTGATTGGAATAGGTTCTCTCATTCTAGGGGGTGAGTTAGAGGGAGTATGGAAGATGGGTTTTTTAGCTTGAGTGACTATTGTGGTTGTCGGATGAGGTTGAGGGGTCCAAATGGGTGATGGAATGTGTGAGTGGTTAGACCTATAGTTTTTATAGAGGTTAGTGGTATGGAGGTGATGGTGACTTCAATGCTGATAGGGGATAGATGTCATTGTCTAGACTGAAGTGAGTGGAATCTAAATGTTTTCACCTAATCTTTGCCTTATGTGGAGATGCCATTCATCATACTATACTCTTGGTCTTTGTAGCATGTGATCGATGGCATCAAAAACATCCATAGCTTTTGATAAGGCGTGTAAAGATGCTAAGAACCATGGATCTAAGATCCCTACTGCCAACAATTGTTCCATGATGATTTGAAGACTTTTCTCAGTGAGGCTACTTCAGGCATGAACCTTTTTCATTGTCTGGCATAACCTTTTTAGAGTTACCATATTGTCTACTGGCTCTCCTCCTTCTTCTTCTTCTTCTTCTTCTTCTTCTTCTTCTTCTTCTTCTTCTTCTTCTTCTTCTTCTTCTTCTTCCTCCTCCTCCTCCTCCTCTCTGTCCTATCTTTCCTCTTCGTGTGATCTACTTGCTTGTTGGTCCTTTTCCCAATGTATGTGGCATTCTTTCATCGTGTGTTGTTTTTCTTTTGCCTTTCTATTTGTTGTTCCATTTCATATTTTGTTTTGGATCCAATGTCTATATCTATCAAAGGAACATCTTGAAGGATCTGATTAAATTCAAAGATATGCAAATCCTCTAACACTTCACATACTTGGAATTCAAAATCAGTGGGAAGGCGTGGGTCTAATGGTTGTGCTGTAGAGGGTCCATCTGTGCTACTATGCATAGAGAGGTAGATCATGAAATGTTGCACATTCCTTTCTCTTATAGGTGAGATATCAGGTTTCATGAATGCACTTCATGGTTGTGCAGAGGGAAGTGTGCCTCTCATCCTCTTTGGTTGTAATGTTGATGCCTTTCGACTTTTGAAAACTGAAGCCATGCCTAGGTAAGGGCTCTCTCGATGGGTACATTGTATGATAAGCATTTATAGATAACTCGGGTGATTGCACATCATCCATTCAACATAGTCTCGTGTATCCATCTTTTTGTAGCTACTTAAAGTTGGTCAATGATCTAATGGGGGAGGTTAATGGTCAACCCTATAGTCTTTGCTAAGTATAGACTGAACGAGAATTTCTTATGAGGCTGAGTGAATTGGTCCTACCTTGAGAAGGTGAAGTGTTGCATCCACATCATGAGTGGAACTGATATATTTGGAGTCATGGATACCATATCCCTAAGCTTCACTATATTCCTATTCTTCATTGCATCTAGTATTAGGGTTTCCTTATTTCATTAAATATGCATGCCTTGCATGTTGAAGGCTTCTCGAACCAAATTCAAGGTGAGCTTGAACCTCTTTGTCTCTTGTTACATAGCAAGGATGGAATTATGAAAGTTCCAAGAATATCTTTACCTGTATGTTGTTGTAAAGTGTGAATCAAGTAATAACGCCTCGTGAATTTCGGCTTCGATAATGGCTCACCAAAATATTATGCTAATCTTGCTCTCTGCCAAATGGTGTGTAGCTCTGGTGGATTTTGGAGCTGCTTAAACTCCTTAGAGAAGTACTAGAACTTACCCCTATGTGTTTGAACTCACACTTTGATTCACAAATATGTGTAGCATCTCTAAGTGGTCTAGCTAGAGCTAGTGTGGGTGTGTGTTCACTCGTTTTCTTTGTGTGCAGGGGGATCTTGAATTGGTATATGCCTCAAGTATCTGAAATATGATGGCCTCTCGGTGGGATGGTCCTCGATGGGTAGGCTACTGATTAGATTGTGAACTTGTTCCATTTTCAGCCAATGTGTGCTACTAGGTGTTCTGCACCTTGTAGATCTACTATAATAAGAAGAACACATTAGTAATGTCTAAGAAACTTGGTGAGACCTTGTTCCTTTTACAATACTAATATGTCTCCTTGCATCCTTGTGTGTTTTGGGGTGATGTGAAAGTGATGAGGGTGTAGTGATATGAGATTTTGAGTCAGTGTAAGTCTAGATGCATACTCTAGTTAATGCATGAGCTTGACATGCTCCTAGTAGTGTACAAATATATTACAAGGTTGCTTGTGGCTGTATATTATAAGATTTGACTTTCGGAAGTTACCTTATGAGAGTACAATATTTGCATTTGGGTTTGGATATTGTATCCGATGATGAATTAACTTGGGCATGGGACTTTTTAGGTGCCCATTTCCAAGTTGCTCCAGGAATATCAATACATCATGACTACATGATAACAACTTTTTATTTGCTCTTTTGAGGGTTTGGGTTATACTACAAATAACTAGAACCTAAGAGCTTATATGATGAGATTTGAGCTCTCATGCAGGTCTTAGCCACCCAAATTTGTCATTATGGTGGTCAACCTTCATCGATTGCTTTGGTACCCAAATTTTGAGTACTCTTTGAGATGGATTGTTGTGTTCTTCAATTGTGCATTTCCTTGAATTTCTTGTTTGCTTCTTTGGAGGTGACTTTGATAGTGGAGGAGCAATTGGTTGCTCACCCTTTCACATCCAAATATGCTTCATGCTTGATATATGTCTGTGTCTCCGTGGCTCTCTTAGTCTCCTTATTTTATGAGTCTACGGCTGCTCCTTTGCATGCCTCTTGGTGTCAACAAATTATGCAATGCTCAACTTTGGAATAGAAGGGAGTTCCACCTACTCTTGAGCCTATATTCATAGTTAAAATTCTTCTGTGAGATCCTCATCATGGCACACTAACAACTTTATGGTCATAGGGACATCTTGAATGGAGATGGTAATTTCCACTTTGCCCATGCAAGGGGTTTCCACACCTCCTAATCCAATGAGTCAAGATTCAATTGGATTCATGTGTAAGTTCAAGTCCTGACAACAAGAGTACCATATGGCACTAGTAGCAGCTCGACAATCAGGGCTCTGATTGTCCTAAATGTTGTGCCTTGTCCTGGCTCAATCAAAATAAATGGTCATCTATCATTGATTCTAGGGGATCTATTCATCTTAGTTTGGCACATTGCCATGTGATATCTAGGGGCATTAGAATGGGGAAGATCATTTTCATGCCTTCATTGGTCTAAGCCTTGTCTTCTTAGTTTCATTCTCTTAATGCATTCTAAGCCTTTAGCTTGTGGTTCACCGCACATTCTTTTCTCTTCTTTTTGGTTCCTAGCCTTGTTGAGCCGTTTAAGCATATCTTCCATCAAAGGATCTTGGTAGAGTTTGACTCAACATCCATTGATGTACAACACATCAACTTCTAGGGTGGCTAATTGGGTGGCCTATGGGTGATAAGGAGCTAAATTCTTATGAATGACCATGAAGTCTTCTACAAGATATTCAATGACCTTGTTTAAGAAGTGTGTTCCTCTATCACTTATTAACTCTATCAGTAACTTGTATCTTGTGAATACATTTTTGAACAAAACTTTGTTTGTTGTTTGCATCATTTTTCCTAGTAGCCTTGACTTCTACACATTTGATAAGATAATCCATTGCAACTATGATGTATTCGGCATGGAAATTCTTAGTTGGAGGATTAATAGGTCTAGTGAAGTCTATTCCCCAGTTAGAGAATGCACATCCTCCCATCATGGGTCTCAGTGGCATCTCATCCTTAGGGATTATATATTGCATTCTCTGGCATATGTCACATCTCTTCACATAGGTATGTGCATACATGTGAAGGGTAGACACCAAAGACCTGAAAATAAAATTTCTTTGATCACTCAATCCGGTCCAAATTGTCCTCTTGAAAATTCTTGGTGTGCCAGTGAGTGTTTAGTCATGATCCTCCTGCTCTAGAATCCTTTTTCATGTTAAAGTCATCTCTTGAGGGAATGTTTTCATCCTTAGAAAGTCTACAAATAGACTACTCCAATCTGGTATTAGTGACACTTGATATAATGTGGCATGTTCAATTGGAGGTCTACTAATACAAGTCAAACAATCATTGAGCAACCTATAGATGTTTGCACACATGACAAATCAACATTTGAAATGTAGCAAGGGATCCATAAGGATGGATTCTAACTCCATGTTGCTTGCTTCTTCTTGTACATCTACACTAGGCTCACACTCTTCATAAATAGATTCATGCATGATGGGTTCCATCATGAATATTGAGATATCATAGCCATGTTCATCACAATGAGGGGTCCATTGTTTCTCATTTACAACTATGTCTCTAATATTTCTACCCAACCATGGGGTTCAAACTTTTCATCTGGAAATATCATAGGTACATAGGCTGGGTCTTGATGTGATCTATGGTTTTTAGTAGCACATAAGTTTCTCACTGCTAATCTCTTCTCCTCATCCACTGAAACTTTACACATCCTTAAGTGTGTGTCCTTGTGCATCCATGAGGGGTCTGCCCCTATGAAATGCACTAAATCCATATCCTCTGGTATTCTATGGATCGTGTTCCACTATAGGGGAGGTACATCTCTATGAGAATAGTCTTTGAGATTGACCTTGGTAGTGACTCGTAAGTGTTGTAAATACAAGGAATCGGTTCCCCATTCTTGCACTATTTGCAACTGTCTCATGAATGGTCTAAAAATCATCTTATAGGCATGATTCATTCCAAATTCATAGATGGAAAATGTATGTTCAAACTCTACACTACAAGTAGTGAGAGTAATTCCTTCTAGCAACCTAGAGGTTTCTCCATATGTCCGTCTGCAATTTTCAACTTCATTATTATTGATCTTAGATCTGGTTTGCCCCAATGTTTCCATAGGGAAGTGGTGGCAATGGGGACTCTCTTGGTCCTCAATCTAAGATACCTTTCATCGTGTATTCTTGGTATGTGATAGGTAGATATGTGTTTTCCTTCTTCTCCTTCACTCATATCTCCTATCTTATCTATAAGTATCTCGGGTACTTTCTTTCTCTTCTAAAGTGAGATGACAATGCACTTTAGTGTTTTTAATTAATTTTGTGTTCCTAGGTAGAATTGATTCATTGTCTCTAACCATGACTTTGGGAGCTCTCATATGAATAGACTTGGATTCCTAGGGGCCTGTGAAGTGAGGCAATTCTTGTAAGGAATTGGATTGGGGATCTAATCTCTTGCTTGATTGCACATCTTCTTTTTGTCCATATATAGAGGGAATTTCATGATGGAATTGATCGTGAAGATCATCCACTTCTTGAATTGGAGGAGGATCTTCTCTCTCCTTGGCCCATTTCTCCTCTTCTATCTCTCCTAAGAGATCTTGGAAGCATTGCTTTGTAGAGGAAGGAATTCCATCATCCATAGAACTAGGAACAAAAGTTTCCTATGGTGGTAAGCTCACTCTTTCACTTCCACCACTTAGAGCTCTAGTGTAGCAACCGTTTTATGTTTAGCTACCAACTCCTCTAATCTCTCCGAAATTCCTTCAAAATGTAATTTTGGTCTAATTATTTGTATAATTGAAAAGATGGCTTGCATCTTATAACTCTCTTCTAGTTCAGTTAGTTTCCTAGCCCATTTTCATTTCATCATTTCATGACTATCTTTCCAAAACCTTGTTCTCTTCTTACTTGTGCTCTTTGACTCACTAGCCTCTGATTTCTTCTCTTGTTCTATTTCTAGAGTCATATTTAGAAATTGTGTTCTAGTGGCTACTTGTTTAGGGGTAGTATTGGTTACACTTTCATTGGGTTCAACTAACAAGACAATCAGATTGATTGCAGTAATCTTTTGATCATTGGCTGGGTTTTTAGGGAAATTTCTCAGAGGATGTTCCTTCCACAATCAAGATAGAAACCTTGAATCACTATGGGTTGAGGTTGACTTGGTGGAGGAAGAGGAAAATCATGAACAAAGTTATTTCCTTGACATCTATGGCATGGCCCTCAAGGGGCTTGAGGTCTCATCTGTCTCAACTAGGGACCTAGGGTTTGTATTTGTGTACATCACATTGAAATATTTTGTTCCCCAATCGGGTTCTAACACTAGTGCATCATATTGTAAATCTCATTATGCTCTGGTGATTTCTTGTAGTAAGCAAGTGGGCTATCTATGTGTGCTGAATCAAAAATTTGAGTATTAGGATCATTTTTTGAAATCAATGAGGATATTGAAACTATAACTCCATTCAAATTATCATTTTGCTGCTACATATTTGATTGATATTACATTGGGAAGGGTGGTGGTTGCTATCCCAACACTAGCTTGGGTCTTGGTTGTGCTTGATAATGTTGTTGGTAATTATGAGGCCTATACTATGGATGTTGTTGGTACTAGTTTTGATATCTACCTAGTTGTTGGTAATTTTGCCTAACTACTTGTTTATTCTAGGGTAAATCTTGTGACATGTGATTCGCGTGCTTTCTCTCAATGGTGCAGTATTGGGCATTTAAGTGTCTTGAATTCTGAGCTAGCAAGTGACGCACATGTTCCATGTCATCTCCTCCACAAGTGTAACAATGCTTCATAGAGACCATTCTAGGGGCTTGTCTATTGGCTATTCCTAAATTTTGAGCCACTTGTTTCGCTAATTCATCTATTGAAGTTGTGGATTTGGACGTGAAGCTAGTAAAACAATCTCAATGTTTATAGAGATTTTAAAGAGTTCTAACTCATCACCCAAGTTTTGCTCACTATCAATGTACATTCTTACACATTTCTCTATAGTTTGGGGTTCCTTAACATAGACATATGATCATAGTTTTGTACTTAATAGGCCATCTAAAAGAAAGGAAACTTGCTAAGCCTCAGTAGGCAACTTAGGAATAAGACATATCTCAATGTATGTTTTAAAGCTACGTCTTGCTAGCCTAACAATTTTCTGTGGTTTTTGCTTAAAGCTATGAATCAAGGATGAGGTATTATGTTTGAGCTCGCTCTTGGAGAAATTTATAATCAATGGATCTAGCAGTTTGTTTATATCCTTGAATTGACCTTGGTATAAGGGTTGAATCCATGATAGGGACATATTCTTCAAGGTTAGTCCAAAAGAATTGTATTGAGTGAACAAATCCTTGACCTATTTAGCTCTTAACACTTGCTTGAATTTGGCCACATGATCCTATGGGTCTCCCATGCCATCAAAGTAATTCTTCATGGACTTCACTAACTGAGAGTGTCTCAAAAGTCTCAGATGTTCTCTTGGTCTAGGTAGGGGAAATTCATCCATACCTTTTTGGTTTCTAAGCACTCTAGGTCTTCCTTGTTCCACTCGATATGTATTTAGCCTTGATCTTTCTATTCCTAGAGTGTGCACAAAGCCCAATTCTGATTGCACTTTTTATTTCTCTTTGTGTGCTCCTAGGACATGAGAAGATCTAGCTCCCTGCTAACTATGGGGTTCTACAAACTTATATGAGGGGAAAATAGGTTCACCCTTCCATGTGTAGGCATGTCTACTATGCTCCATGACTCCATACATCCTTTTAGAAGTGTTATCCAAGTAGATGACTTTTCCTGGGACATCAAGGTCCTTGAATTTGTATATCATTACTCCCTCTACTTCACTAGGCTTATCTAGCTTGAATCTCCAAAATGCTCCATTTGTCTCTCTATTCATGAAGGTTTCTATATTTTTATTGTCTTGGGGAATCCACTTAGGTGTTGTGATCCTAGATAACACAAAGTTTCCTCTCATATGTCTAGGATCTTGTTCTTTATTTCCTAATCCAACTCTCCTATTGTAGACTCTAGGACGATTGATCCAAACTCATTTGTCTTATCTAGTAAGCTCGTTACCACATACATGGCTATAAGCAATATATCATCCCTCTTTGAATGTAATGACCATGTGCTCAATTCCAAAGGTCTATTCTAGATTAAGTTAGACCACCGATCTTACCAAACCATCCTCATAGATGTGAGCACCTAAGTTCTTAGTTTGAATGTACTCTAATTGAGTCTTATAGGGACCTTATGGGGTTTGCAAATATGCTAATCTTGAACTTCCTCTAGGTCTCTCTCCATGGTGAAGGATATTTCTGAATCTCTTGTATTTGAGCCCAGTATGTAGGGGTAATCACCCAATTGTTGTGCCCAAGACCTAGTTGTATGGTTGACACTAGCCTGAGAACATCTGATGCTTTTTTTATCTGCTCTTCGTATGTGTCTACCAAACCTAAGGTTCATATGATCCACTTACTTACCCAATGGCAAAGTGCAACCACATTGCAATGTTCTTTGTATCAATTACTTGTTTGTTTTAGTTTTCTTTTGGTGTAAGATCTTGTCTATATAGTTGCATTGTTAGGAATGCTTGCGTTTTAACGTCACTTTGCATTGATAAATCAATTATGTTCTTTACTTTAGGTACTTCCAAAAGTTTGCTCTAACTACTCTTGTACTTAAGAAAATTAGGGTTCCTTGAACTTGGTTCATTCCTATCATAACCTTAATCAATCAATACCACTACACACACTTAGCCTACACTAAAAATTGATTGAGGGGGTTGAGATATTTTTCAACCTTGAGTCTTGTGTTTGAAATAGCTTTGGTGCTCGTGATGCTCTTGCAAAGATTTCTCTATACTAGTGGCTTACTTGGCCATCCAAATAGCTCCAAAACCGTGTGAAAATCCCAAAAATTAGGCTTAATTTGACAAACTTTTGCAAAAATAAAAAGTGCAAAAATGCTTGTATATTGCCATAGATGGTGTCTATCATACATGGGTTTGTTGCAAATGGTTTTCTACAACAATAGAAGGTGTGTATAGTGATAGACATGCCTATCATGATAGATGGGTTTATTGTGATAGACGCTATCCGTTGTCTGCCCTATACATCTATCATTTGTTTTGAATCTCTACCTATCATGATAGACGAATCTATCGCAATTGTTAAGGTCTAGTGTTAAAGTGTTACACGTACAATGTGTTACTGCTAGCCAAAATCGTTACCGAACAAATATTAAACGTAAAACAGTGATTCACCGTAAACTGTGTTAAACTTCCAGTATCGTCACCGAAACAACGTGGGTTCTTGGGAGTGGTAGGGGTCTGTTAGACAGAGGCCCTGTACTAATTTCCCAAATCTTTGCACAACAGTAAATAACCATTAACACGTCTTAGCTCAGTTATTAGCCTTCATCAAACAATATCCGATTTCTGGGAATCTGTGTATCTAACTCTTATAGACTAAACTGGCTATTGAGACAGGGCAGTAGTCCGAGTGTTACAACAATACTAACAACTAATAGGTATTATATTCTCGTAAATCAACACACAACTTCTTCATGACAGGTATATACGCCGGATAGCAGACAAACTCACAGTAGACAGTAAATCAACCAGAAGATACTATAATCGATAGATTCATTCGTCACAAAACTTATCAGTACTCTTCAATCAACTTATTCATGCTACTGAAGGTACTAGCTCTTCCTCATAATCGGTTTACCAGAGAATGATACCGAAGGTACTGAATCCGGTAGCACAACAGAGCATACGAGAACACACTTCCATTTATCTATTCGGAATTCCCACTATCAATTAGCTTATGCAAAGAAATGACTGACAGTACGTAAATCCTGGGAACTTATACAACCGAACACAATGCCAACAAGCAGACACACAACCTTTTACTTACAATTCCTTACTATGCACCACAGTATCAGTGGGCGAGGCGGAATGATCAGAACACTAACAAGACTCAGACTACACAACAATACATCACACAGGCTTCGACAATCACTCTGGCAAGTCCAGAAAAAAAAACGGGCTCTCGACCACTCTTTTTCCATTGCTTTATAAAGATGTTTACAGGATGCGCGTACCAACTTTTCGCGCGAATTTCGAAAACTCCGTTACATCCAGCATACTTTTGTCCTACTCCGGCGGCCGTCTAACACTGGCACGCACGGTGGACTCGAACCCGCAAGTGATTTTTGATTACAAAAATTATTGTTCATCTATGATTCCTTCTAGATACATATTTCTGGCTAATCTAAATGTACGGGCTATTTTTTTCTTAAGGGTTTCTAATAATTGTTTAAGGGTGTCGGGTTCTAATATTTGCGCATCTACTCTAACAGAACTAAGGGCAATGGCTTCGGTGAGCAGAATTTCGGCCTGTGTTTGCAAAAAGGCCTCCTGTAAGTAGAAGCCGTTGGATAATGCCGCATCTCTGGCTGTCTTCATTTCACTTACTTGCTTCTACATTTCGGTGATTCGGTCTTTCTGGTTGCGTACCTGATTATCTAATCTTTCAAACTGTTGATTTTGGAACTGTATGGTTTTGTGATATGCATCTCGTTCTCTGCGGGCATTCGCTAAGTCTTTCTGATATTTAGCTTCCCTGTTTAATTGATGTTTAAGCATATTGTTGACTTCATCGAGGGATTCTTGCGTTCTCTGTAATTGTTCTTCTGCAAGCTTAGCTTCTTTCTGCTGCTCTTGGCTCTTTTGTATGGCTTCCCGCAACTGAACTCTTGTTTCTTCGAGTAGGTTTCCCAGCGTGATTCTTGTGTCTTCTGTATCTTTGATGGTTTGATTTAACTTTATTATCTCTGTGTCGGCAGTTGTCAGTAATTCTTCTTTTTCAACCAGTGCCTTGTCTCGCTGACTTGAGCTTTCTTCCTGTGCTTGGAGTGTAGCCTGTAGTTGCTTGATCTGCTCATGGAGTGCATGGTTTTCTGCTCTTGCGGCTGGTAACTCTTCCTGGAGGGGGGTGATATCCGCCTCCATCACTTCCAATTTCCATTGGAATTCCTGTCGTGCATTATCTGTGACTTGTTTCAGGTGTTGCGGTAGTTGTTGGGATAGATTAATCAACATTCGACCCATAGACTCTAACTCAGAGAAGACTGGAATGGGGTGGGGTGGCAGAGGAGGGCGAGGTTGCGAAGAGGTGGTGGTGAGGAGTTGTTGGGAATTCGGTGGGGAATAATTGAGGGAGGATGAAGAGGTTTCAACAGTTTCGGTGGGGTGACTAGGCTTGATGGGACTGCGGGGTGGTTCCGGTTGGGAAATGGGGTTGACAGGCGGTGTTTTGGGGAGGGCAGAGTCAGTGGTTGTTACCTTGTTTGTTTGTTCGGTTTCTGCATTGTTCGCGTCTGTGGATTCTACTGCCTTCAGTAGCTTATCTAGTGCATCTCTGGCAGATTCTTGCTCGTCTACCTGTTGCTCTGATTCTTTTTTGGTCAAAATTGATTCTGTTTCTGCTCGATCCTGTTGTTCTTGTTGCTCAGTCGATGATTCATTGTGCATTGAAGTAGCTGTATCATGGAATGTCTCTTCTTTGTTCTTCTCTTCTTCTTTATTGTCATCTCTATCTTTTCCGGCTGAGCCTTGTGCTTCGCTTTCGGAGGAGCTAATCCTGATTCGTTTCTGGCGGAACAATTGATTGAGCTCTTCTTCATCTTCTTCTTCCTCATCCTCTAGTAGCTGTACTGATTCTTCATGCCTTAGGACGGGTCCTCGTGGTGGTGGTTGTGCGGCGAGTATGGTTGGGAAGAGAAAGGAAATGATGTGGGGAAGTCTGGATCGAGGGGTGGTTCCCTTGTTGACTTGTTTCACTATGGCTACACACTCCTTATGGATACGGTGAAAGAAAAAGGAGGCGAAGTTGACGGGTTCGTGTGCAGCAAGGTCGATGGCGGAATAGAAGGGGCGGGATATACCGTAGGTGCGTTTCTGGAGGTTAAGGATTGCGACTAAGAACTGTAATGCAGTTCTTTCAGGTTCGGGGCGGCAGAGAATGGCATATTCGTTCGATGAATGGCGGGGGAAAAGTTCGGTCATGCAGGCTACGGGGATACTTGGGCCATTCTCGCGGCCTTGTGGAGTGAGGCGGAAGGCTTCGGCGAAGGCCTGGAAGGTTATTACGGTTCTAGATGGTAGGGAGGGGAAGAGCCATTGTCATTCAGCGATGGGTGATTGGGCGATGGCAGGGATGATTTGTGCGAAGAAGGGATGGGCTTCCACTGAGTGCCATGGCAGCTCAGCGAAGTTGGCCAACCCTCGGGTGCGCAGGTATTCTCCTACCTCGGTAGGGATA
The DNA here is from genome assembly GCA_020310875.1 of Ceratopteris richardii. Taxonomy (NCBI): domain Eukaryota; kingdom Viridiplantae; phylum Streptophyta; class Polypodiopsida; order Polypodiales; family Pteridaceae; genus Ceratopteris; species Ceratopteris richardii. The sequence continues at coordinate 16,116,152 of CM035416.1, read as the reverse complement.
CCATCACAAAAAGCTGTGTAGTTCGCCAACGCTTCCATTGCGCACGCGAACATGAATACACAGGACACAGCACACGGATACACAGAACACAGAACACGGAAAACACAAGCACAATCACAAGAACACAATAGCGTTTTTTGGCGCAACCGAAGAGATTAAGTAGAGACATTACGGTGGGGGGGTAGGAGTGATGGTTATCATTGTGCGGTGCAGGAATAATACTGCTTTCAATGTGGCGTGCATGCTTGAGTAATTGGTAAGGAGGACGGCTTATGACAAAAACGCAGCTATTAACAAAGAAAAGAAAGAACTGAATGAAAAAGTAAAGAAAAACTAAAAAAATGCGGTCCACCGCCGAATGATTTAATGCGGACTAGTAGCGCTTTGATACGGCCGCAGCTTCGAGCCGTTGATTGCTTTTGGAAGTGGATTTCCGATCAACGTAGTCAACCGAAAAGTTGCTGGACCGATTTGCTCTGAGATTTTGTAAGGGCCGAACCACCGTAATTTGAATTTGCCTGCGGATCTATTTGACTTTGCATTATAGAAAAGTACAAGCTGTCCTACCAAAAATACTGGAGTCTTTAGGTTTCGATCATGCGTCCTTTCCTGTCTTAGTTGGACTTCGTGCATAGTTAAAAAACTGAGCCATCGGTGCTCGTCTAACTCTCTGAGTGTGCCCAACCGAAATGACAGTGAGTCTTGCGGTAGCAGTTTCTGGGTAATGGCAACTCATAAACTTGGTATAACTATCTCCATTGGTGCTATTGCTTCTAAGCCATAAGCTAATTTGAAAGGTGTCAATCCTGTTGTTACCTTGTAGGTAGTCCAGTATGCCCATAACACTGCAGGTAGCAGTTGATCCCATCTTTCCGGTGCTTCCACGATCAATTTTCAAAGGATATTCAGCAGAGATTTGTTTGTACTTTCGGCCAATCCATTAGCACGCGGATAATAAGGAGAACTAAATTTATGTGTGACCTGGAACGACTGTGTAAGTGCCTTCATTAAATTGTTTACAAAATGAGTGCCTTGATCTGAGACAATTTCCAGTGGTAATCCAAAACGTGGAAAGACATCGGTTAACAGACATTTTGCTACCGTAACTGCTGTAGAAGACCGTAAGGCCCAGGCTTCTGCCCATCTGGTTGCATAGTCTGTACAGGTCAGTATGTAACGGTTGTTACTGAAGACTGCGGGAGGTGTAATCGGACCGATAAAATCTAAACCCCATTTCTAGAAAGGTTCCAGTGGTAAGATGGGTTGCAGAGGAAAGTGATGTCGTTGCAAGGGCTGGCCAGATCTTTGGCAAGTATCACATTGTTTGACAAACTGTGAGATATCTCTGTACATCGTTGGCCACCAGAGACCACTCTGCAGAATTTTTCGGTGAGTTAAATCTGCTGCAAAATGGCCACCGGAAGGAATCGAGTGAGCCAAAGTGATAACTGAGTTAACTTCATGCGATGGAATACATCGAAGTAGGATTCCGGTGTGATCTACATAATATAATTCTCCAGCAATTAACCGGAATCGACGGCTAAAGACTGCAATTTTCCTGCATACTGCTCTAGAAGTCTGAGATGGAAGACAACCATCAGTGAGAAAGGTCAAGATCTGATCATAATATGAAAATGGGATAGGTTTGCAGAATCTTCATTAATTGGTTCTGATACATAGATCACGGGTGTCGTGTCATCTATACCTACCGGAGCTTCACCAGAATCTAAGCGGGATAAGAAATCTGCTAAGGCATGTGAACTGCCTGGCCGGTGAATGACTTCGTAGTCGAATTCCTGTAAAAGCAAGACCCATCGCGCTAATCGACCACCTAGATGTTGTTGTCGAACTAGGTAGACAAGTGCAGCATGATCTACATGAAATGTGAATTTACGGCCCAACGAGTAATGTCTGAATTTCTTGACCGAATATACTAGCCCAAGACATTCTCTTTCTGTTATAGAGTAATTCTTCTCAGCAGGGGCTAATCTTCGACTTGCATAATACACTGGTCTGAACCATTTATCAATTTGTTGCATCAACACACTTCCTATTGCTATATCTGAAGCATCAACAAATACATGAAATGGGCGATCCCAGTCCGGCGGTTGTAAGATAGGAACTTGTGTTAATAAATGTTTTAAACGATCAAATGCTATCTGGCATTCCTGGGTCCATTCAAATTGTTGAGGTGTTTTGCTGATTAGCTTGTTTAGTGGTATAGCCAAATGAGCAAGCCATCGTAAGTGTCTTCCATGCCACCGTACTTGGCCCATAAAACACATGACTTCTTTTGGAGTAGCTCGCACCGGGGCTTCTAATACTGCCAAAATTTTATCTGGATCTACTTGGATACCTTGTGCAGATACAATGTGGCCAAGTAACTTGCCACATGAGACCACAAACACTGATTTGTTTGGGTTCAAGCAGAGTCTATATTCTCTGCATTTCTGAAAACAGCACCGTAAATGGAACAGGTGTGCTATCATCTTACCGAAAATTGAAAAATCGTCGAGATATACTTGCATAAATGAAGTGTTGAAGCTCAAGGTCAAGGACAAAGCATGGAAGCACATCAAAGAAGTGGACATAGAAGAAGAGAGAGCAAGTAGGGAGCTCCAAGAAGTGTATGTCAAATTTTCAGAAGAATCCCCTACAAAAATAGTGATTTTCATCACTAGAAACCATTGTAAATACCATTATCTATTTTTAGTAACTCCATTTTGTTCAAGCCGAGGAGTCCTCGAGCTTGAGGAGTATTAGAAGTACCATCGTACCAATTTTCATAATTTTTAGACTTCGTTTGAGCCCTCAAATAAGCCCTAGAACCTAATTTTTAACTAGGCCGGACACTAGGTCTGGACAGGGCCAAAACTAGTCAAAAAACTATAAAAAGAGCTAGAGAGCTCATTTTTGAGGTTAGCTTGTTAGAGAATAGAACTTTTGTAAGAGAACTCTTTTGCAATCTAAGCTTTCCATTGTTCCTCTCTTTGATCTTACTTTGTGCGCGTGTGTGTGTATGTGTGTGCATGTTTGTGTGCTTTCACTCACGCACTTGCGCCTTCACTTGCTCGTGGTCTTCATACCGGTCCTCACGTCTCCGCGGATTGACAAGTAAAGGAGGTGGTGCTTACGCTTGAGCTACACCAAATTTTGGCGCCGTTGCCGGGGAGAGAGCTTCGAGGACGAGCGTTGTGATGGTAAGATCGTAGATTTGCGACGTTGGAAGGTAAAAAAAAAACTGTCATTTCAGTTCATTTTCTGTTTTTTCCTCTTCATCTTCATCATCATCATCATCTCCACCTTCTTCCATCTTCTTCTTCATAGAAAATTCTTGTTTTTTAGTGCATTTTCACCATTTTCATACCATTTTTCATGCATTATTGTGTGGGAAGGAGTTAGGAGGTGCAAGGGAGAGCAAGCGCTGCATTTTTTTCATCATTTTCTGCTCATACGGAGCTCGCCATAGCCGGCGCTCAGAAATTTGAATTTCCCGCCAAAAAACGCGATTCTGTGATGAAAATCGCGATTCTGTGAAAATTCAAAATTTTTTGAAAAATCATGATTTTCAGTTTTCCCGCCTAAAAGTTGGTTGAAAAAAAAAAATCGCGATTCTGTGTTTTTCTCAAAAAAAACACGATTCTCTGCTCAAAATCGCGATTCTCAAAAAAACACGATTCTCTGCTCAAAATCGCGATTCTCACCAATCACGATTTTCAGCAAAAACACGATTTTGTGAAAAAGGCGATTCTGTGAAAACACGATTTTTTGCTCAAAATTGCGATTTTCAAAAACACGATTTTGTGCTCAACATCGCGATTTTCATGTGAAAAATACGATTTTCAAAAAACACGATTCTCTGCTCAAAATCGCGATTCTCACCAATCACGATTTTCAGCAAAAAACACGATTTTGTGAAAAACACGACTTTCTGCTCAAAATCGTGATTCTCACAAATCACGATTTTCAGCCAAAAATACGATGTTGAGAAAAACACGATTTTGTGGGACAAAATCGCGATTTTCAAGTCAAAAACACGATTTTGAGAAAACACGAATTTTTGCTCAAAATCGCGATTTTCAATTCACGATTTTCTGCTCAAAATCGCGATTTTCATGTCAAAAACACGATTCTGAGAAAACACGATTTTCAGTCAAAAACACGATTTTGTGAATCACGATTCTCTGAGTCAAAATCGCGATTTTCAGAAACACGATTTTGTGATCAACATCGCGATTCTCTGAAACACGATTTTGTGATCAACATCGCGATTTTCAGAAACACGATTTTGTGATCAACATCGCGATTTTCAAATCACGATTTTCTGCTCAACATCGCGATTTTCAGAAACACGATTTTGTGATCAACATCGCGATTTTCAAATCACGATTTTCTGCTCAACATCGCGATTTTCAAATCACGATTTTTTGCTCAAAATCGCGATTTTCAAAAACACGATTTTGTGCTCAACATCGCGATTTTTTTGACTTCACAGCATCGCGATTTTCAGAAAGATCACAAAATCGCGATTTTCTCCAAAGGTCCTGTTTGCCTGTTTTGACCCCCAGGAGCCTGATTTGGCATAACTTTTTCATCCAAAGTCCATTTTTTGAGCTCTATAGCTTGTTGGAAAGCTCGTTTCAAATCCTACACGATCTCAACTGTTTTTTTCAAGAATAATGCGTTGATTTTGAGATAGGATAATTTGAAGTTGACCCTCAGGTGGGACTAGGGAACCAAGGGGAAATTTTGGACTCTTGACTAAAGCTTATGAACCTGAGATCTGGTAGACACTTAGGTAAGGATAAACAAAGCATTAGATCTTCTGAGGCTAGTGTCAACCATACATCCAAGTCTTGGGCACAACAACTAAGTGGTCATCTTTTACTAAGTTCAGACACAAGTGATTCAGAAATGTCTTTTAGCATGGGAAAACCTGCAGGTGGCTCAGGGACTGCCCATCTACAAACACCGGAAGGTCCCTATAAGACACAGTTGGAATATATTCGGACCAACCAATTAGGTGCTCGCATCTATGAGGATGGTCTGAGGCGATCAGTGGTCCAACTCAAAAATCCAGATCAATCCTTTGGACTTGAACACCCGGTGGTCAAGTTCGAAGAGGGTTCATACATTGATAAGGAGGGAACCATGTATGTGGTTACCAACCAACCAGATAGGACCGATGAGTTCGGAAATATCATTCATGAGAATGAGATAGGAGACCTAGAACAAGGAAATATAGGACAAGGACCCCAGACTCCTAGAGGCAAGTCAGTTTTGACCCGAGTGATCACTCCAGACTGGATCCCTCAAGACAACAAAAGCATAGAACTATTTTTGAATAGAGAAACAGAGGAAGCCTTTTGGAGATTCAAGCCAGAACAACCTAGCCAATTGGGCATAGTCATCATCTACGAGTTCAAGGATCCAGAGATACCAGGCAAAGTTGTCTACCTAGATAACACGTCAGAGAAAATTTTCTTGGTAACAGAACATGATAGACATGCATATACTTGGAAGAATGAATTGATTTTCCCTCCACCAAGATCCAATGTTTCCCACGGCCTCCATGGAGTAGGGTCATCCCAAGCTCAGGAAGCCCAGAGAGAAAGAACTAGAGAGAGACCTGAGGTAAGCCTTGCACACACCGTGGGCAGGAATAGATCAGGATATGAAAATGAAAGACCTGAAAGAGAGAGACATCAAGCACATAGGCAACAAAGAGATGAACAGGATTTTCCATTGCCTAGACCCCGGGAGTACCCAAGAACCCTTAAATCCAGTCACGCGATCAAGGCAATGAAGAACTATTTCGATGGGACAGGGGATCCTTATGATCATGTGGCCGAGTACAAACAAGTGCTGAGAGCCGAACAAATTGAGGACTGGTTCACCCAGTACGAGGCATTTGGTTTGACCCTTAAAGGCACTGCCTTAGCTTGGTTTCAACCATTGAGTAGAAGCAGCTATCGCGATATAGGTCAACTGCTAGACGAATTCATTGTAGAATTTTCCAAGAGTGGTATCAGGCATAACAAATCGTCCCTGATCCATAGTTTCAAGCAGACACCCCAAGAAACAGTGCGACTAGCAGGTAGAAGGTTCAGACAGTACCTAGAAAGATGCCCTGCTCCAGAGCTACCCACACCAGCCAAACAAGTGGCTTTGTTTTTAGATGGCTTACTGAGCACAAAGTTAAGATCCTATGTATACTTGAAAGATCCTAGATCCATAGAAGAGTGTGTGCGGACGTGCATAGACATAGAAGATAACTTGGGTGAGGAGTTAGGTTTGTCCAAACTCTACAAAGATTCGGATAGTTCTACTAGTCATACTTCAAAGATCTCCACAGAAATAGAAGAGATAGCTGAGCAAGTTGCCAAGAAGCTGGGAGTCCAAAATAAACAAACACAGAGAGTCACTTCATTGAATCGGTGCTATACTTGCGGAGGTGACCACATGGCTAACGTATGCCCAATGCAAAACCAAAACATTAGAGAAAGGAATGCTCCATATTGCACTATTGAGAGAAAATACACAAACCACACGGCTCAAGATTGTCCCTACAATAGGCAGGCTGTTAGAAAAAATTATCAGCAACCTTACCCACAAGGTAGGTATCAGAATCAATACCAACAGCCATATTATAGACCACAACAGCAGTATCAGGTACCATATAGGCCACAACCTGTCTTGGGAAACCAACCACCATCTCCAGCCAACGTGATTCCAGTCAAGTATGCTGTGGGAGAGGAAAATCCAAATAGAGCATTGGTGCCCCTAACCCCATGGACACCAGATAATGATTCTCATGCTCATAGTTCAGACTACTCCCATGAAGGTAGTCCACATGCGTATTACACAGAGTCACCTGAGCATAGTGAGATTTACTCGTATCAATATGAGGCGCCACCTATGGAGCAAAATTGGGAGCCAGAATACTCCAATGTCATGTACACAAATCCTAACCCTAGGCCCCAGTTGAGACAAATGAGACCACAAGCCCCTAGAGGATCTTGTTTCAGATGTCATGGTGACCATTTCATTCGTGACTGTCCCCACCCACCATCTCCGAGCCAAGGACAGGCTATCACCATACAGGCTTTTTGTCCTGATTGTGGCAAAGACCATCTCCCCAGAGATTGTCCAAGAAACCCCTCTAGTGCACCCAAGATTACACCCATTAATGTGGTAGGCTTAGTGGCAGATCCAAGTTCAAGTAGTAGCAATGTGGCTCCTATACAAGCTGTCACTAGAGCACAAGCCTTAAAACAGGATAAACCAGTAGAACAATCAGAGTTGAGTGAATCGGGAGAGCCTAGTAAGAGGAAAACAAGAACATGGAAGGATACCAGAGAGAAGGCCAATCGTAAGTGGAATAAAAAGTTATCGGAACTAGAAGAAAGCTTAAAAGAAGCGAAAACAAAAATAGAAGACATTGCATCTCAAAGCCCCTCGCATGCCGAAACTCCATCCACTCCACCTCATCCCACCCCACCACCCATTGTAAATAGACCGCAACCAAGGTCTGTTCTCGCAGATCCAACCCCAGAAGGTTTGGACATGATGTTCAAAACCTACCAGGCTCGACTTCAAGAAGGGCCTACAGCTGCAAACCTAGACAAGAGTTACCCTAGAGCAGATTTAGAGATTGAACGAATGAAAATGTGCATGAAAATGGTAGAACAAGCTCAAGCCATACTTGAGACTAGTCAAAAGTTCAATCAGACAAACTCTATCAAATCGGATTTGCATTTCCAGGGCTTACTAGAACGATTAGAGCAGTTGGTAAACAAACCACAAGTTTCTCTACCTCCACAGGCTCAACCAGTTATTGAAAGAGGAAGCTCACCACCAAGGGGAGCTTATGTTCCTAATTCCACGGATGCTGGAATACCTCCTTCTATTCAACAGTACTCTCAAGAGTTCTTGCGGGAAATACAAGAGGAGAAATGGGCCAAGGAGAAGGGTAATTCCCCTCCTATTCCTGAGATTGATGATCTTCATGATCAATTTCCCCAAGACATTCCATCTATTTACGAAGATGAAGCAGAACAAGAAGACGAAAGATTAGATTTTGAATCTAATACCTTAGAAGAACTGCCTCAATTTCCAGGCCCATGGGAATCTGAATCACTCCAGATTAGAGCTCCCACAATACTAGTAAGAAATGAAGACTCAGTGGTTCCAAGGAACACGGATGTCGTGAAGAACACTAAGGTTCAGTGTCATCTCACTGTAGAAGAGCTGCTCAAAGCAAAACCTGAGTTATGGAATCATGTGAAGGATCAGGTCCCAGAACTTGATTCCAACATGCCAAAAGCAGGCTCTAAGCAAAGGGTACCAGAGATACCTCTAGACAAAATAGGGGACATGTGTGAGGGTGAAGAAGGTAATACTTATCTTCCAATCACCTACCAAGGTTACACAACCAAAGCAATCATAGATTCAGGTGCTGGTGTTGCTATTGCGACCACCTCCTTGTGGAAGCAATGGGGCAAGCCCACATTAAGACCAACTAGAATGAAGCTTCAAATGGCTGATGGTCATTTTGAAAGACCTCTAGGATTGTTAGAAGGGATCACTCTAACCACTTGTGGTGTAGAGTTTGAGCACACATTTGCTATATGTGACTTTGAGAAAAATAATGTCTATGAGATGATCCTAGGAAGACCCTTCCTACGACAATTGCAAATAGTACAGGATTGGGGAACTAACTCCTTGTACTTACAGCACTTAGGGGTTACCACCAAGGTCAATTTGAAGGATTACACCTTCAGAGATGTACCACCCCTACAGTGGAATTCTATCCACAAAGTGAAAGAAGATTCCATCTCTGTGCATTCTGAAAGTTCACCTGATCCATCATGGCTGCATGAAGATACTCATTTGTGGATGTGCAAAGTCGCAAAGGAAGAGGAAAAACGTTTAAAGGCAAGGGAAGAAGGAACTTCACTAGGAGATAGACCAGTTAGAGACCCAGCCTACACACCGATGATCTTTCCAGATGAGGAGTTTGAGCCTCATGGCTGGCCAGAAATCTTAGCCACCATGGACATTGCTGTCAATGAGGAACAGTGGACACCTCATTGTGATGAGGAGGGTTATGATATCTCAGTGTTCATGTGTCAACCCTTGCTAGAAGAATGTGACCCTAGTGATGTCATAGAAGAAGAAGAGAATGACGATGATCTGGAGTCTATTGTGATGGATAGTTGCTTTAACTCAGAGCAGCACTATCTAGAAGATATAGGAGTGTTCACCCAGAAAGAAGAAGAACCTCTCACAAGTATTAAAACAGTAAACTCAAAGGATGGAAGTGAGAGTAGTCAAAAGAAAAAGAAAAGAAAAGCAGTGAAACAAGAAAAGGAGGAATCATTGTTTGAAGTACCAGAAAACTTCAAGAAATATGAAGTTGACGACCACAAAATTTTGGTACGAATGCCTAAGAGAGAGGCCATCATAGGAGAATCATATGATAATAAAGAAAAGACCAAGAAGATTGTAGTGACCATTGAAGAGAACGAAGAGAGATGCACATATATAGGAGATGACCTAAGTGCAAGAGAAGAAATGGAGCTCATAGCTCTATTAAGGGAATATAGGGATGTGTTTGCATGGCACTATAGAGACTTGAAAGGGGTAGATCCAAGAATTTGCTCTCATACTATCCCCATGACTGCTGATGCTAAGCCCACCAAACAGAAGCCCTACACATATAATGATACCTATGCAGCCAAAATCAAAGAAGAAATTGATAGGTTGATTGAAGCTGGATTCATCTATGAGATTGAGCATACCGAATGGGTGTCCCCCATTGTTGTGGTACCCAAGAAGAACGGGAAGTTGCGAGTGTGTATTAACCTTAAAAAAGTTAATGCCGCTACGATTAGAGATAGTTATCCACTTCCAATCACAGAACACCTATTGGAGCGTGTTGCAGGCAAGGAAGTTTATAGCTTCCTTGATGGATTTTCAGGTTACAATCAAGTAGCCATTGCCCCAGAAGATCAACACAAAACAGCTTTTGCTACAGAGTGGGGAATCTTTGCATTTCGGGTGATGCCATTTGGGCTCACCAATGCACCTGCAACATTCCAAAGGCTCATGTGTCATGTCTTCAAAGAGTTCTTGCGAAAGAGCTTAGAAGTGTATGTGGATGATTTATGTGCTCATTCCCAAGAAAGAAGGGTTCACATCCCTGAGCTCAGACAAATCTTCAACAAGTGTAGAGAATATCGAGTGTGTCTAAACCCAGAAAAGTGTGTGTTTATGGTGCGTCAAGGTAAAATCCTCGGTCATATTGTTTCTAAGAATGGAATCTCAACGGATGAAGATAAGGTACGAGCCATAGCGGAGTTGCCAAGGCCAAGGAATGTTAAAGAGGTACAAGCCTTTATGGGCCATTGTGGATATTACCGTAGGTTTATCCACATGTACGCGATCATAGCTAGACCCCTTTATGCCTTGTTGTCTAATTTTGAGTGGAACGACGAATGCGAGAATTCTTTCAATGAACTGAAGAAACGTTTGTGCACAGCACCAATATTGACCACTCCTGATTGGAATAAGCCATTCCATGTCCATGTGGATGCATCCAATCATGCCATAGGATGTGTGCTAGCACAACCCACAAGTGAAGGGAATTTAGATTTGCCCATAGCATATGCTAGTAGACAACTAAACCCAGCCGAAAGAAATTATACCACAACCGAGCGAGAGGGCTTAGGCATGGTATATGCTGTGAAGAAGTTTAGACACTATTTATTGGCCAACAAGTTCAAGTTTTTCACTGATCATCAAGCTTTGTTATATTTGGTCAATAAACCTTGCAATACTGGACGCTTAGTAAGATGGTTCCTCTTACTAATGGAATATGACTTTGAAGTTGTTGTCAGGAAAGGTAGAACCCACCTTCGGGCAGATCACCTTTCTCGCATCACTTCAAGAGAGTCACCGCAAGGAGTGTCTGACGAATTACCCGATGCTTATCTGTTCAATTTAGAAGTTGTTCCTAAATGGGCAAATAAGTTGGTACCAGTCCTAACCTTTGGCCCTGCAAATAAGAATGTGAAAACATCACAAGAAGAAATTGTAAAATCACAAAAATATCACATATTAGCAGGAAGCATGTACAAACAAGATACGGAGGGCGTATTAGCTTGTTGTGTCGAGGATGATGAACATAATAGTTGGTTGCAGCAAGCTCATGAAGGATTGCTAGGAAATCACTATTCTAAACAACGAACATTGCAGAATCTAAAGCATTTAGGAGTGTATTGGCCTAGCATGGACAAAGAAATACATGTGTGGATTAAGAATTGTCCAAGGTGCAGAGAGAGACCCCCAGTGGAGCATGCGACCCTTTATCAAGTGTCATTAATTCCAGATTGGAGTGCTCCATTGGTAGAGTTTATGAGATCGGGAAAATTACCCAAAGAGGCTAGTCTAGCAAGAAGAAGAAGCATGGAGCAAGAGGCTCAAGTGGTGCAGTTCAGTTGGCCACTCTAGAAGGAGATATCTTGCCAAACTATATTAGCGGCTGCAGAGTCAAGCTATATCAAGAACCTCTTACTGAGGATATGCTAATGAGACTCAACACTGCTAAGAAGCGAAAAGAAGAAGAGTTAAGAGTGAGAGACGAAGCACAGGTAGAGGCCAGAGAGCGTATTAGGCGAAATAAGTTAAGGCGATTAGGCCTAGATGTCAACTCAAAAGCCCCAAAATACCACATGGATATGTGTCAAAAGTCAGGCATTGCGACTTCTCAGGTCATTGACCGAAGACCCTTTGTGACCATAGAGATAGGACAAGGGAAGGGTGCAAGGACGGTGAAAGCATTGATTGACTCAGGTGCAGCAAGTAGTGCAGTTAGACTTTCCTACTGCCAAGACTTGGGGTTGAACATCAATTCCATAGAAGCTTATCTCATAGGATTGGGAGGTGTGGAAACCCCTTGTTTGGGCGAGGTGGAACTTCCCATCTACCTTCAAGATGTTCCAATGAAAGTCAAAGCGCTAGTATGTCAAGATGAGAACCTTACAGAACCACTTGTCTTGGGTCAAGATTGGATCTATGACCATGCAGTTAACTTAAACCTAAGAAGTCAAATTCTTCAACTTTGGGTACATGAACAATGCATTACATTAGAATTAGAGAACTGCATGCTCCTAGATCATGGCACCACACACTCTCTTAGTTCTTCCAAGACTAATCATAGGAAAGAAGATGTTGTATGTGTCAAAAGCTCTATGATGCAGAAGGAGTCAATCGTGGAAGACCAGGTTCGAAGGCGGGTGGATCTTTCTTCTTCTCCAAAGACTCAAGTAGCCACAGTAGTGAGCCCACCACACAAGCAAACACAACCGTTCACGACAACTGCTACATCAAATAGAAAGACACCATTCGATAAAAAAGCGGTTCCGGGCATGAAGCAGATCTGGGTACGCAAAGGAGAGCAACCACCAGCCTTACCCCCACAAATCCCATCCATGCACACTAACCAGGCCAGAAGACGAAGGAAGCAGCTCAGACAAGCTCCATCACAAGATATCCAACAAGTTTGGGTGCCTAAGAAGTTAGCTGCAGCTCAACAAGGGCAATTACAGATGTGGGTACCTAAGAAGATCCTACACCCACAACAACCTTTGTTCTCCCACATGCAAAAGGTTTCAACAAAGAAGCCAAAAAGAGAAAAGGGTAAGAACCACGTACAGAGACCAAAGGAAGATCAAATCAGCTCTTCAACATTAGTAGGAAGACATGCAAAAAGGATATGGGTTTGGAAGCCAAACGTGCAAGTAGCCTCCACCGAACCAAAGCATCAACCACACTGGATACCACAGTTCAGAAAGCATCCAAAGAGAAAGACGCCTGAAGTGACCTTTACAGTGCCAAATGATGTTCTAAAATGGACTCCAATAAGGAGGATCACATCAGTTCGAGACTCAATGGATACCTCCACCAAGGTCGGCATCAACCTCCACAAATAACATCGAAAGCCTCGAACGAGCAACAACCATGTGCTCCTTGCACAACCCTGTCTTTTGCACCATTTAGGTCATGCATTTCCAAAGTATGCAGTAATATAGGGCCACATTACACGGCCGTGCATAGACACACTTGAGAATCCCATGCACAAGAGCACAGTGACATATGTCGAACATTTCTATTGATACTAACTTTTGTCTTCTTGTTTTGTGATATTGTTCCACAAAAAAAAAAAAAAAAAAAAAAAAACAAACGAGGAAGCACTTGTTCCCAGGTTTTGCTCATGGAACATGAATGAGTCATGCTTAGTTGAAGATTGAACCATCGATTACTGGGCATTTATCAGTTTGGATAGAAGTGTGTCTTGGCTAGCAGATGATTTAATTGCTGCCTTATCTCATAGATGTCAAGAACTTAGCATGAGCAGGGCATCCACAACTATGGTTTCCTCTTACTATAGTAGGAGTGAAGAGCTTGAAGGTCCACAACTTGAGTGATGCTAACTACTGTATGTACAAGAGCATCCAAGGAGATATCTGCAAGGGATAGTTCTGGAGGCGAGGGGATCTGCCATTCAAAAGATCTCATCAGTGGACCATCAACAATGGTCCATCCCAAACGCCAAGTGTACAACATGAAGAGATGAACATCCATCGACCTTCCCCATGGTAAGCATCTTTACTTTGAAAACATCATAGCCATAATAGCGTAGGAAACCTCTTCGTCGGCATACCCTTGAGCACTTAGCTCAAGAGCCCCAATTTTTGCACCATTCTTCTTCCAATGCATTTCCCAAGTAAACATTCATAGGGCTACATTACAAGGCCGTGCACAAGGCACATATTTTCCTCAACCCATGCACGAACACACTTACCCATCACTCAATATGGGTTATGAGTACTTGGCATGACTACTATGAAGATCAACTTTGGAAGATCTAGAAAACATCAACGGAGACTCACAACGACACAGTCATGCTGGCATACAAGGCAGAAGCACATACCAAGAGACTACAACCTGCAAAGACTCACAGTGATAGATGAAGAACGTCGGACGACTTGTGTTCATACAGAAGGGACACTCCCTCTCAAGGCACTACTTGGAACAACCACTACAACAAGGGTCTGTCAGGGACGACAGACTCGAGAGGGGGGGGAGTGTTGAAGCTCAAGGTCAAGGACAAAGCATGGAAGCACATCAAAGAAGTGGACATAGAAGAAGAGAGAGCAAGTAGGGAGCTCCAAGAAGTGTATGTCAAATTTTCAGAAGAATCCCCTACAAAAATAGTGATTTTCATCACTAGAAACCATTGTAAATACCATTATCTATTTTTAGTAACTCCATTTTGTTCAAGCCGAGGAGTCCTCGAGCTTGAGGAGTATTAGAAGTACCATCGTACCAATTTTCATAATTTTTAGACTTCGTTTGAGCCCTCAAATAAGCCCTGGAACCTAATTTTTAACTAGGCCGGACACTAGGTCTGGACAGGGCCAAAACTAGTCAAAAAACTATAAAAAGAGCTAGAGAGCTCATTTTTGAGGTTAGCTTGTTAGAGAATAGAACTTTTGTAAGAGAACTCTTTTGCAATCTAAGCTTTCCATTGTTCCTCTCTTTGATCTTACTTTGTGCGCGTGTGTGTGTATGTGTGTGCATGTTTGTGTGCTTTCACTCACGCACTTGCGCCTTCACTTGCTCGTGGTCTTCATACCGGTCCTCACGTCTCCGCGGATTGACAAGTAAAGGAGGTGGTGCTTACGCTTGAGCTACATGAAGTGAGATAAGGAGAAAATATCTCCTGCATACATCTTTGAAATGTGTTGGTGCGTTTCTTAATCCAAACCACATTACCGTACAAGCAAAGACACCCCAGTTGGTAATAAATGCAGTTTTTGGTATATCTTCTTCATCCATTCTCACTTGCTTGTAGCCACTGTATCCATCTAGGAATGAATACATCTCGTGACCTGCTACTCTATCAAGCATGGTATCCAAAAAGGGAATTGGAAAGGGATCCGGTACGGTTGCTGCATTTAATTTCCGGTAATCTACACAGATTCGCAATTGCTTGTTTTTCTTAGGCACAATCACAATTGGAGAGATCCATTCAGCATGCTCTACTGGCACGATGAATCCGACTTTACCTGAGATGCATAATGGGGATTCATCCGGTAGCTGGTTTGCTTTATCGGCCTTGCCTCTAGCTTCAGCATGACCCTGTGCTGGTAGATACGGGGGTCCAATCCTTTCATGTCTTTGTAGTCCCATGCAAAGACGTCAGTGAATTCTTGGAGTAGCTGGATTAAGCTTGCTTGAAATGTTTCCGGTAAGTTTTGCTTTATCTTTACAGGACGCGGATGATCTTCATCTCCTAAATTGTAAGTGATCAGCTGATCTTCGGGAACATAGAACTGTTGATGTTTTTTTGTGTTGTCTGTTGGTTTAAGAAGTTGCTGTAGTTCATCGTCATGTGTCGAAACAGTGTCTTCCTTCTTAGCCTCTTCTGTGATGGGTATTACTGTACAGACTGAAGCATTCCAATTATCTACAACGGACTGTAGATCAATAGTTCCTAAGGAAATTAAATCAGCGTTACTCTTCAGAAACTCTTCTTCTTCGTCATCTGATAATCCATCTAGCATATGGACTGGTTCAGCAAAATACGGTCTAGCGTGAAGCTCGCAAGGTTGTATAGCATCTAATTTTACCACATATCTACGATTGGCATCTTTAAACGTAAGCTCTTGTGCAGACCAGTCCTGTATTACCTTCGCATGCTTCAGCCAAGGTCGGCCAAAAAGAAGGTTGTAATCCAAAGAGGATTCCGACAGATCTAGTATAACAAAGGTCATTTTAAAGATCGTACCTTGCAAAGTGATGGGTACATTCCGCACAAGTCCTATGGGATGGACTCTTGATTGATCTGCCATTCTGACAAAAAATTGAACTGGTTCGATTTCGGTCCATCCTAACCTTTTGCATAATGCCGCAGTAGCAATGTTAACACCAGAGCCTCCATCAATTAATACCTGCGTAATCTTATGATTCTTATACCATACTGTAATCAAGGGAACTGAATGATAAACCGTGGAATCAGGTTCCGGTTGAACTGCTGCTGTCGCCGGAATACAAGAAGGTACCGGACTGAACTGTTGTTGGAACTGTTGGCGAATCCCAGGTACTAATGCTAGTGGTTGGCCCAGAGGCAGAGTGATAGATGCCTTAGATAAGATTTCCCAAGCCTGTTGAGATTGATTGACAGGCTCTACTGATGTTGAAGTGGATGCCTCTGCTGATGCGGAGGTGTCTACGGTTGGTAATGTATCTGCTGCTGATGATGTTCCTGCTACTGACTCCTGTTGTTGTGTTCCTTCCTTTGTTAACGATGGCTGGGTTACCGGAATAGGCTCTGGGAAGACTGGTGGTTCTGCTGTGGTCCATTCACTAGCCTTGTTGTACATTCTGTGTTGTTCACGTTGTCGCGGGGATCATAGAAAGAAGGGAGAAAGAAGATGCACTTCCAACTGAGTGAATTAGATGGCGAATTCCCAAACAACTTAAAAAAAAAGAAACCTTGTTGGGCACTAGCCCTTCAGATTGAAGGAAATCGTATAATTGTAAGGCTTGTTTGCCATCTGGACTACACGCATAAGCAGTAAGAATAGCATTCCAAGAAATCATGTCTTTTCTAGGCATCTCCCTAAATATATACCACGCATCAGCTAGCAAGTTGCATTTCCCATACATATTGATCAAAGCATTGCCAATTGACACATCGTAAACAAAGTCACTATGTAAGATTAACATATGTACATTTTGACCTTCAACAAATACACAAGGATCAGATAAATATTCACTCAGAATTAAATAGGGTAGTCGCAAGCCTAACAAAAACACTATTGTTTGTTCTAGTCACTGAATCATAAACATGTTTAAGCGCTTAACATGATTTTCTTGGTATGTTCTCAAATCAAACAAAAGAGTTTATATCAGTTTGACACAGACATTTTATTCACCTAACTTTCAATAGTACGCATACTTTCACCTATGCTCTGTTTGCAGTCACAACAGATTGATAATTAGAATTCTAAATGTAAATATCAGAAAACAAAAATTCAGATGGATTTTTGTGTCTGATCAGAATTAAAACAATAAATCATGCATCTGAACAGCATCAACTTTTTCCCAAACATACATCTTTTGATTAAATCAGAATAATCATATAAACATCAAAACTATAATAGTAGAGTACTGGAATACGTCAGCTCCGATAAGTCCGATCATAAATATATTATACTTGTTCTCGCAGATAAGGCACAAGCTATCTGAAAATGGAGTAACATTACATGATGCATCTATATGACGCAGATAAGACAGAAGCTATCTGTAAAACTAAAGCGGAAACGCATGCAGAGAAGACACAAAAAATCTGTACAATTAGGCAGCAAAGAGAATGATTGGTTGATGCAATATGTTGCGCGGATTGAACTGAAGCTTGGTCGACATCAGAATAAAAATGAAATTCATTATGCATTTTCTGTGGTCAAACTGAGGGATAAATCTTAATACAACACATCAAATCTTACAAACAGAATTTAACGGAAAGCTCTATAAGGATCAGTAATACAACATCCATAATCGTCCATAACTTATCATGCATAAATTCAGAAGCGCATAAGTACATAGAGCACATATAAAGACAACGTAGAATAAAACATAGAAGATCGCATACTTGTTCATCATAATCAAAGAGACTTTTACACCTCAAACTTATGGAAGCTCATGGTCATCATCATCAAGATGGTTGAAGCGTCGTTTGTGCATATATCATTAGATATTTTTGTTTTTCCCTTCTACAGTCCTCCGGATCTTCTCCTGTTGTTGTCGTTTGATACACCTCTGTTGTATCCACTGCGCGACAGTTTCTTCTATCAATGAATCGTGTCTGTCTTAAGCAACAGCCCGAGAGTTATCTCCCTCTGATCTTCTCTGTGATTTCCTTTCTATCTTCGTATCTGCTCGATCTGCGTGCCTCCTCTTCCGACCTCCAGCAGACGCCTTCCGAATTGAGATGCATATGCCTTCAGATACTCATAATCCAGGATAGAAGAGAGTACCATCACCAGGAGGAAGGCCACCACGGAACCGAACCCCTGCACCTGGAGACAATGCTTTCTCATAGCAATTTACACCCCAATAATGGAAACCAGTACCACCCTCCTTCCATACACGCCACATGACTACACGGTGTTGTGTTCCCCGCATTCCCAGATGCCAGTTGGGATGAGGATCTGTCGGCCCATGTAGACATATGTCCACCATTCCTCATTGTTCTCTGGTTGCAATTCAGATATTATATCATTCACCAACTCCTCACGAGTCCCCAACACCCATTCACTTGTACAAAATATTTGGGTATGAGGTCGTAAAATATTTGGCACTTTGACAAAAGCCTCAAAACTTCCTGGAGCATAAGAGTAGTCACTTGGTCCCTATGTGTTCGTCCTCTTGTTGGCACAATAGGAAAGTGCACCTAAAAAACCCTTTCGACTTTGGTTTTCCCAGAAATAACATCGCGAAGCATCCCGAATGGTGCGGTTCAGCCTCTTCAAAACATCTTATGCCGAAAGCAATGGCTTCAAATCGTGACCACAACGTATCCCTGGTTCAAATATTTCTGCTGCCGGTTGCACTTGTTTACCGGAATGGGTCTGGACTGCAACAGCCTGTGTCTCCATCGGTGTGATTTTTACCATGTTGGCCATTGGATTTTGACGTTCCTTCTTCCTTTGATCATACTCAGCTGCATCTTTGCAAAATCTCCTAATATGTCCAGTGTATGGGAACTTGTTTCCAAGCGTGGTGATTGGGCTGAAGATTTAGTAGAAAATGCTAAACCGTCACCGAAAAACTATGATTCTCTTACCGAAATATAATCGGAATGAACCGAAATTATGCCCAAATTCGGCGTTTTTTCGCCTTCGCCGATTTCTTTGACTAGAGTGTTTCTAATCGTAGATTGTTGCTCTAGCACAATGGTGAGAACCACGTTAAGAAGCTCCACCTCCTTAATGTCAATCCGCGGAAGAGATAGGAGTGATATGAAGATCGTGAATGTGAGATGAAGTGAGAGTGAAGGTGAGAAGCATAGAAATGCACACACACATACACACACACTACGAAGAGACAAGCAAGACACAATGGAAGGTGAGAAGTTAACTCTATTACTCAAGAACACTATTACAAGCTCAAAAGAACTCTAACCTCACACTAACCAACCTCAAAAATGAGCTCTCTAGCTCTTTTTATAGTTTCTAGACTAGTTTTGACCGGTTTCACATCTAGTGACCGGCATAGTTAAAAATTAGGTCCTAGATGCTATTTGGAAGGGTAAACGATGTCTAAAAATAACGAAAATTGATACGCTTGTTCTACCTAAGCTCCTCAAGCTCGAGGACTCCTCAGCTTGCACAAAATGGAGCTATGGATTACAAAATGGGGTTTTCTATGTTACATATGTTACAATAGTGATAAAAATCACTGTTGGAGGTTTTTGAAAAGTATTTCTAAAACATGATTCTTTGAAAACAGATTCCACTAGCTTCCTGCTCCGTTGTTACATGCTTCCGCGTCGTCTGTGCCTCTGGCTGCTTCCAACACCCCCCTCCCTCTCGCTTCTGTCGTCCCTGACAGAACCTTGTTGTGAGGTCTACCGGATATAGTTCTGTAGGAGGTCTTGAGCGAGGGTGTGCTCGGAGATACGAATGCCTCGGGCCAGATCTGCCTCGAGTTTCTCCCAGCCGATTGGTTGCGGTTCTTCCGGTGGCGGGAGCTGATAGTGTGTGGAATAGACCATTCGTTCACAGGCAAATAAGTGTAATAAATGTGTAGGCCTGCTTATGAATACCTCTGAATGGTATTCCCAGAAGCCGGTTGTGAACATCTCTTCGAATGTCTGCTTGTAGCATGCCGGTAGATATTTTATTCTGCAATGCCAGGCATAACACACCCATAGCGATGGCGTTGTACTCATATCATATACCAGGTCAAAATTGCCATGCTCAAAGCCCGGGGTGTTGACATGGGGTGCCTTGACGCGTCAGAAGACTTTAAAAATCATTTGCATCATGTCAAAGATTTTGACAGTCATATGCGCCGCTATATCGTCCATATGCTTTAATCTAGGGAGCCAGTGGCAAATTGTAGCCATCATGTAGCCAACAGTTGGTAACTCAATGGGTGGCTTAAAATAGGGGTAATTCAACCAGTCTTGGCACTGCTTATTGTTTTGTACCTTAATAGCAAAGGCAGTCCAGGAGCGGCGTCGTGGCACTGGTCCCCAACACGGGTTGTACTTCAAATGCAAAGGTGCCTTTACCCATGTACTCATCATTTCTGGATACTGCTGTAATAACTCTTTGCGCCACTCTGGTTGATAGATCACTCCTTGCTGCGCATCTAGTGGCAAATCATCCGCCTCGAATTGAGTTGCATGCGATGGTTTCTTACCTGTCTCTTTCTCAATGGCTAATTGGTATTCGGCCATTAGCATGAAATACGGTTTATACTGTAGCTCGTGCCCAGATATGTATCGTCGCGGGGCCAAATGAGCAAAGAATGGAGACTGTAATATTCTTTCTTCTATCATCGCCATGGCATGTAATTGTGCCTCTACTCTCGCTGAGTGCGTTGTTCCAAGTTCCTCAATAGTCTTCATCCACGTGGGGGTCGGAAGTTCGTACGTCATCTGACCTTCGGCCGTGACGCGTCTGCCTGAGACGGGTTGTGGCTCGTACGCCTCCTCAAACGTTTCCTCCACCGGAATGGTGACAGTTTCTTCCTCAGCTGGTAGCTCAGGTGGGGAATCTGGCCTTGGTGGTGCTTCATATACTGCAATCCTTGATTCAAGGTTCGATACCTGGGCCCGTAATGCGTTGAGTTCCTCTAAGATGTCAGGAGAGGGGTCCACAGGTGCTGGTATGTCTAGGTGTGCCGGTGCTCGTAACTGGAGTAATTTGTGATCTTCTTTGAGTTTCTGTAACTCCTCGTTCATGCGGTCGTATTCATCTAGCAATCTTACATGATCTTCTAGTAGCATCCTCATGGAGTCTGAGGGAATGGCTTTGAACCTGCTAGGACTGAGTGGTTGGTCTGGGTGGTCGAGCGCTGCTTCTAAGTTTTCTCGGTTCTGATCCTGTAAGCGCTGGTTTTCTTCCTTGGCGGCTGCTAGGTGTCTTTGTAGTAAGCCCATGTTTCGTGTTAGCGTTGCATTGCGGACTGTCTGGGCTCTTAATAAGTTATCCGTGGTCAGCAGTGGCTTCCTTGGCCTTTTCTTCGCTTTCTAGTTCTAATTTATGATAAGCCTCTCGTAATTCCTGGTATTGGCTGTTCAGTGAGGCATTCTCAATAGACAATAAATTAAGCTGCGACTGTAAGTCATTGGTTGTTCTCTGCAGCTGCTGTAATTATCGCCAAGAGATGTGAACTCATCTCTGACTTGCGTCATACACATGAACATCTGTCGGAATGCATTATCTACAGTGGGTGATAGTATTAATGGGGTGCTAAATGAAGATGCAGTGGTTGTAGATGCGAAGGGAACGGGGAATGGGGGTGGGAAGGTGGATACTGTGGTGATTGTTGAAAATTGTGATGTGCCTAAAAATGTTTGTGCCGTGAGTGAAGTGAGTGATGGTGCAGTGGGTGGTGAGATGTCCATGTCATTGGACGTGTCTAGTGCGGTGACCGTGAATATGGGTGTGACCGTGGGTGCTTGTGCTGGTGTAAATACGGGATTTACAAAGGTTGAGGAGTAATTTACAGGGGGGCTGGCTAGTGCAGCTTGGTGGAAAGGGGAAATAGGGGTTACTGTGGGTCGGGGAGGTGAGACGGGGGAGAAGGTTAATGGCGGTGGGAATGGGAAAAGGGGTCGTGGAGGTGTGGGGAAGGATGGAAAAGCTGGATGGAGGAATGGGTTGAATGGAAAGGTGGGTGTGGGAGGGGGTAGACTAGGGCTAAGGGGTGCAGGAATTGTGGGGTGAGTGGTCGTAAAGACGATTTCTGCTATGCCACCGACGAATGAAGATGTTGGTCTGGGAGAAGGAGGGTGAAGAGGGGAGGCTGGATGGACGGGCGGTGAGAGAGGAGCGGTTGGGGTGGTCGGTACTTCAGTGACTACTGAGGTTTGTACAGCTGTAGCGCGGGGTGGGGAATCTACAAAGATGGTTTCTACAGCCAACGAACTTTCGGGGACGAGGCGTGCCTCCCTGGCTTGTTCAGAAGACTGTGCTCCTGTTGGTACACGAATATATTCGCCAGGCTTTGAAAGTAGTCGTACTCTACGGGGGTCAAACTGTGGTAGTGGCTTTCGTTGCAAGTACCTGAGGGCTTTGTTGGAGCCTACTGATTTGACTAACTCTCGGAATCCTTTGATGTATGCGTCTTTGAATCTGCCTGTGACAAGTTCTTGTTCTATTATTGTTTGACTCTCTTCCTCTGTCAGCTTTTTGCGTGCCCAAACCTTTTCCATAGTTCTATACAGCTTCTTGATAGCTAGTGTGTAAGCCGCTGCTTCGTAAGTTTCATCTTCATGGGTACTTGTATCACCATGTGTGTCTGTTTGTTGGCCTTGGCCATCTGTCTGTTCATGCTCTTGGGATTCCTGTGTTCCCTGGCTAGCTTCGTCGTCTCCTTCGTCGTCATCGGTTGCTGTTCTTTCGTCATCAGAGATGGACACGATCTGTCCTTGTGGCTGATCCCTGGGTGTGGTGGGGTAGCTAGGCCTTTAAAATTCTTGAGAAAACAATTGTCCTTCTGAAAACTGGAACTCATTGGAGAATGCATCAGGCATCTCAAAATCAAAAGTTTGGTCCAGTGGCTCTGCTTGTCCTGCTTCTAAATGGGGTATTGGAAAAGAGAAAGCTTCCACACCAATAGTGGTGGGAAGTTGAGCTGCTGTGGTGATAGGTTCTGTGGTTGTGGCTGCTTGGGGTGCAACAGTACTGGTGGTGCCCTCCGGCGTAACTGGTCTTGATAACCGTATACGAATTGGTGGTACCATGGGAGTGGCTGCTGTTGGTGACTGCTCTAGAGATGGTTGTGGCGAGGGTGATTCTGGGACTTGTAGGCACGGGATAGTACCTCTCATCCGCTTTCCGGCTCTGCCTTTGCTAGACTTTCTAGCCTTCCTAGTGGTGCCTTTAAATGCTCTCAGTTCCTCACTGGTCATGGCACGCTCAATTGGTAAGTCATACGCCAAGCACATATATATGATCCTGGTGAGGGCGTAGCACCCATTGATTACCTTCTTTCGCTCCCATCTATGTTGTGCCAAATAGAGCTGATCAATTATCCAGCTGGCTAGATCAACCATTTGCGGTCCAGTGCATGCTAAGTACAATCCAAACCAGATTCTCTTGTGAGGCATGGTAAAACGATCCTGAGCTGGGAAAGCAAAGTGCTGCATGCATATCCGTAATGGCTTAGAGAGCTCAGGTGTTATAGCAGAAATATCCTCCCATTTAGTTACGTCACCACGTTTCATCTGCTCTGGGACTAGCCGTTCTCTCTCCGTCGGAGTGTGTGTTCCATGTAATTTCAGAGCTGCGCAAATTAAATCTTTAGACAAATAAAACCTTCTGAATGGAGGATCATTTACCAAGGATGGTAACATGAATGTGCCAGGTAGATCCTTGTTTTCTGAAGCTGTTAAGGTGGTTACCAAGTAAAAACATCTGTAAAAATCGGGTTTAGGCAGAGGGTCGCTAAAATACTCTGTAAATCTCGCTCGTGCCCAAACGTGCGTTAGATCTTGTGTATTCTGTAGTCCTTCAAATTCTCTTGAAAAGAACTGGTACTTGGCCCATGTGCGAAGATCAAATGCCAAATTGGCCTCAAATATGAAATCAGCGTCTGCTAATGGTCCTGCTAGGCCTTGAAACCAGTGAGAATTACGATGAATCTTCTCAGTATATCCTTTAGGAGGATCATCGATTGGCATGGGTCCTGGGAAACCTTGAAACTCTGGTGGTTGCATCGTAGGATAAGATTTCGCGAGTAATTCTCCAATATTGGCCATTGGTGTGCTTGGGCCAGCTTCTGATGGTCCTGCTTCGGTTTGCATGATGACTGATGAGCTAATGGAAAAGATCTGCTACAAAAGATTAACACATTAGTATGGAAATTAATTATGATCCCATTAAGGTGAGACCGCAATCCTTTTCCATAACCGATGTGTAACCCGTGTAGCCAAGTGTCGTGAAGTGATTGATGCAATGTTTGTTTGTAGAGCTAATGCAGGTCTCTAGACACCTACATGGTTCAGATTATGCCTACATTTCTTGATGAGTTTTTATTATGCATGATGTGGGGTTTGGGTGTATGAATTTATACAAGGTTTGGTTGAGGGTGAATTATTACAAGGGTGGAGTTTAAATGGGGTGGGAGAGTTGTTAGATAATGGGGTACAAGAAGACGTTTGGATACGTTTAGGTATCCATTTCCTAAGAGTCTTGGAGTGGGTGGTATGTTTCTGCTGAGGGACAAAAAGGGGTATCGGGTTTGGTGGTATTGAAGGATGGAAAGATTTCTGAGGGGTATATATTACATGGCTTGAGGGTGGGGCTATAATACATTGTTTGGGTACCCAAATCTGCATGGGTGTGGGTCGATTGAGAAGATACTTCTTGGCGATCCAAATCTGCCGAGTATTTGTACTTGTAGAAGAAGATCGAGGGGACTTTGGATGCTGACTCTGCTTCTGTTGAAACTTTGTCCTACTCTCGTCTGCAGTGTTGCCAATAGCCTGTGGTTGCTGTCCTTTTGGCACCCATATTTGTTTCGTGCCACTTGTTCTGTGATGTTGATACTGCTGCTTTCTTTGCCTTGTTTGGTGGTGTCGTCGGTCTGGGTTCCTCTGTTGTGGTTGACTCGTTCGTGGTTGGGTTTGAGAGGTCCATTGGATGCTCTGCTTTGGAAAAGAAGGGAGATCCAACACTTGCGTGACCTGCCCATTAGGAAGTGATTCGTTATTTATCTTTACTCTAGGCCAGTCCGCAGCAAGTTTGGAAGGATGAGCACCGCAGGGTGTTGTGCTCATTTGGCCGCTGATGCAATCCACCTGACCGCTGATTGTGTTCAACTGCCCTAGCGGTTGGGTAGCTGCCCCTTCTAGTTTGCAGGAAGCCCCAGGGAAGATCTCCTGTCGTCCTTCTGATTGACAACTGTCTATAGCCAAGCCCGAGTGGGTTGGTGTAGACGTAACGTGATTGGTCTGACCCAAGATCTTCCGGTCTTCCATCGCATGCGTTTCATAGGGTCTAGGGTTACAAACCTCAATCGGAATGCAATTAGGGAAGTCAAGCAGTATCACTCGCTTCTGCTCTAAGGTTCCAATTTGTAAGGAGCCTTGTCTAAGATTTAGGTCCACTGAGTGATCGTATAGCCAATCTTGACCAAGGATTAGGGGTTCTATCAGGTCGTCATCATGGCACACTAGTAGCTTCGCTGTCATGGTCACATCCTTAATGAGGATAGGAAGGTCCACCTCACCCATGCAAGGGGTTTCCATGCCTCCTAGCCCTATGAGGTATGCCTCAATTGGCCGCATTTCTGCTCCTGAATCCTTATAGTGGGACCATTTAATCGCACTAGTCGCAACACCTGAATCAATTAAAGCCCTGAGCTCTTGGCAAGGGTTGTCGTGCTCTAGCTTGACTGTAATGAATGGTCTCCTGTCCACTATACTAGGACGAGTGGTTGACTTTACTTGACACATGGCCATGGGATATCTGGGTGTACTTTCCAGATGGTTATAATGTTCTCTCCCTAGTCCTTGTCTTCTTAGCTTCATGCGCTTAATGCGTTCTATTGCTTCTGCCTGAGCTTCCGCTCGTATTCTATTTTCTTCCTCCTTACGCTTCTTTGCCAACGTGAGTCGTCTAAGCATATCCTCAGTAAGAGGTTCCTGATATAGCTTGACTCTACAGCCGCTAATATAATTAGGCATTACATCTCCTTCTAAGGTGGCTAACTGTACTGCTCCACTTGTTGAGAGTCTGTTAATGATCATAGGTCCATAACCTCGCTTTTCTAACTTACGTGTGTGTTGCTTTAGCGTATATACTAGAACTAAATCTCCTTCTTTTAGGCCTTTATCTTTCACATGTGCATCAAAATATGCTTTATGTCGCTTCTTCGCTGCATATATTCCTGTTGCTGCCTTTAGCCTGGTTTCTCCTAATCGTTCCAAGTCCATTATTCTTGCTGATAATTCATGGCCGGTCCACTGATGTTCTTGTGCAACCTTAAGGGTCGGTATCAAGAAGTCCAAAGGAAGCACAGCATTCTGACCAAAAACCATATGAAAGGGAGTTGCATTGAGTACGGTCTTGTAGGCCACTTGATATGCCCAAACAGCGTGGTGTAACTGTTTGTCCCAATCTGAACGTTTGTTGTTCACGAGTTTCGTCAGTACGTTACAAAGGATCTTGTTAGTGCTTTCAGCCTGACCATTGGCCTGAGGATGATATGGTGCGGATTTCTTGTGAATCACCATAAAATCCTGTAACAAATATTCAATGACTTGGTTTAGAAAGTGAGTGCCTCGATCGCTCACTAACTCTATAGGCAATCCATATCTTGTAAGGACATTCTCAAATAAGAATTTTGCAGTTGTGTGTGCATCATTCTTTTTCGTGGCTTTTGCCTCTACCCATTTTGTCAGATAATCTGTGGCAACAATAATGTATTCAACATGTGTACCTTTTGCAGGGGGGTTAATGGGTCCTACAAAGTCTATACCCCACTTAGAAAATGCACGTCCGCCCATCATGGGTTTCAATGGCATTTCATCTCTGCGAGTAGGAAACTGAGTTCTTTGGCACACATCACATCTCTTTACATAGGTATGAGCATCCATGTGAAGAGTGGGCCACCATAATCCTGCAAAGAGGATGGCTTTGATTATCCTATCGGGTCCAAAATGACCTCCTGCAACACCTTGGTGTGCAGTCTCTAGTATGCTCAGATAATCGTTCTCATGAACACATTGTCTTAGATATCCATCTCGTCCTCTTTTGTATAGGTTATCGCCAATAAGTGAATAATCTTGAGCTTCCTGCTCTAGACTACGTTGTCGTGCTAAAGTCATTCCTTGAGGGAATGTCTTCGTCCTCAAGTA
Organism: Ceratopteris richardii; assembly: GCA_020310875.1. Classification (NCBI taxonomy): domain Eukaryota; kingdom Viridiplantae; phylum Streptophyta; class Polypodiopsida; order Polypodiales; family Pteridaceae; genus Ceratopteris; species Ceratopteris richardii. The sequence goes on along the minus strand of CM035416.1, from coordinate 16,088,983 downwards.
TGTCACTAATTGTTCACTCCAGTCTGGTGTGAGAGACACGTGATATAATGTAGCATGCTCTACTGGTGGTCTTTCACAACAAACATTGCATTCCTTACACAACCTGTAGACATCTGCTTCATCGTAGGCCAATATACTCCTAATCTATGCAGAGTCTGTAATGTTCGATGTTTTGAATGATGTTGCTTTAATGCACCTATGTGTGCTAATTGCAACCAATTCGCATGTTCTGATTCATCTACACAACAAGCAAGAATCTTTTGATTATCCTGTTTATATATGCTTCCTGCTATTATTTGGTATCTCTGAGACTTGGTAATCTCTCCTTCTTTGATCTTTATCCTAGGATTCTTGGGTCCATATGTGAGAACGGGGACTATAGGCTTAGCCCATTCTGGTGCTATCTCAAGATTAAACAAGTATGCATCTGGTAGATCATCGGCTACTCCTTGAGGAGCTTCTCCTGAGGTTAATCTTGAAAGGTGGTCAGCTCTAAGATGTGTCTTTCCTTTCCTGACTACTACTTCAAAATCATACTCCATGAGTAATAGAAACCAACGTATTAGTCGTCCTGTGTTACATGGCTTGTTGACTAAGTACAATAGGGCTTGATGATCTGTAAAGAACTTGAACTTATTGGCCAACAAGCAGTGCCTAAACTTCTTTACTGTGTAGATCATCCCTAATCCTTCTCGTTCAGTCGTGGTGTAATTTCTTTCTGCTGCGTTCAATTGTCTGCTCGCATAAGCTATGGGGAGATCTATGTTACCTTCACTCGTGGGTTGTGCTAACACACATCCTATGGCATAATTGGATGCATCCACATGTACATGGAATGGCTTACTCCAATCCGGGGTTGTCAATATAGGTGCTGAGCACAAGCGTCGTTTAAGTTCATTGAATGAATTTTCACATTCATCTGTCCATTCAAAGTTGGTTAAAAGAGAGTACAAAGGCTTGGCTATGATTGCATACATGTGTATGAATCTCCTATAATATCCGCAATGGCCCATAAATGCTTGTACCTCTTTCACATTAGTTGGTCTAGGTAATTCTGCAATTACTTTCACCTTTTCTTCATCCGTAGAGATTCCATTTTTTGACACAATGTGTCCTAGAATTTTGCCTTGTCTGACCATGAAAACGCATTTTTCTGGGTTCAAACAAACCTGATATTCTCGACATTTGTCAAATATTTGTCTTAACTCTGGGATATGTGTCTGTCTTACATTTGAATGTGCACATAAGTCATCGACATAAACTTCCAAACTCTTGTGTAAGAATTCCTTAAAAACATGACACATGAGTCGCTGGAAAGTGGCGGGTGCATTTGTTAAGCCAAATGGCATCACACGAAATGCAAATATGCCCCATTCAGTGGCAAATGCCGTCTTGTGTTGGTCCTCTGGAGCAATGGCTACTTGATTATAGCCTGAAAATCCATCAAGAAAGCTGTAAACTTCCTTGCCCGCAACTCTTTCCAATAGATGTTCCGTGATAGGAAGAGGATAACTATCTCTAATCGTTGCGGCATTAACTTTTTTAAGGTTAATACACACACGCAATTTTCCATTCTTCTTGGGCACAACCACAATGGGGGATACCCATTCGGTATGCTCAATTTCGTAAATGAATCCTGCTTCTATCAAGCGATCTATCTCCTCTTTAATCTTCGCAGCATAGTTATCATTGTACGTGTACGGTTTCTGTTTTGTCGGTTTTGCATCTGGAGTCATAGGGATTCTATGAGAACATATATCTGGATCTACTCCTTTCAAATCTTTGTAACTCCAAGCAAAAACATCTCTATATTCGCGCAATAGGGCAACGAGCTCTTCTTCTTCTTCAGTTGTCAAATCATGCCCTATGTATGTACATTTTTCTTCTTCTCCTTCGATAGCAACTATTATTTTCTTGGTTTTCTCTTGGTTATCATATACTTGTCCATCATTTGCCTTTCTATTAGGCATTCGTACCATGATTCTTCTATCTTCGATTTCATATTTCTTGAAATTCTCGGGTACTTCAAATAAAGATTCTTCTTTTTCTGACATGTTTTCTTTCTTCTTTCTTTTCTTGCCTTCACTCTTGTTAGTCACTTCCGTGGCTAACCTCACATCATTCGTAGTTTCCTCGTGTCTCTGAGGGTGAGTCTCTACTTCAAAAAAATATTCTTCTTCTGATGCAAAAGGTGGGTCCATGATAATTGATTCTAAATCAAAATCACTCGCATCCTCAAATGCATCAGTGTTAGGTTCACACTCTTCTAAAATTGCATTGCACATGATTGGCTCTATCGTGAAAACTGATATGTCATAGCCATCCTCGTCACAGTGGGGTGTCCATTGTTCTTCATTGATGGCTACATCCATGGTTGCTAGGATTTCTGCCCAACCATGGGGTTCAAACTCTTCGTCTGGGAATACTACAGGTGCGTAAGCTGGATCCTGAAGGGTTCGTGGATGTTGTTCTGCACCTAAGGTCCTTGCTTCTAATCTTTCTTCCTCTTGTTTTGCTACTTTACACATCCATAAATGAGTATCCTCATGCAACCAAGAAGGGTCTGATTCTAATGAGTGCACGGATTCTGTTTCTACTGGTGTCTTATGGATGGTATTCCATTGTATTGGGGGTACATCTCTATGTGAATAGTCTTTAAGATTGACTTTGGTAGTCACTCCTAATTGTTGCAAGTACAAAGAATTAGTTCCCCAATCTTGTACAATTTGCAACTGACGCATGAATGGTCGTCCCAATATCATCTCATAAGCATGGTTTTTTGCAAAGTCACAAATGGCAAAGGTATGCTCAAATTCTACGCCACAAGTGGTGAGAGATATGCCTTCTAGTAAGCCTAATGGTTTTTCTATGTGTCCATCAGCCATTTGTAGCTTCATCCTGGTGGGTCTCAATGCTGGCTTACCCCAACGTTTCCATAAGGCGGTGGTAGCGATGGCTACTCCGGCTCCTGAATCTAAGATGGCTTTCGTGGTGTAGCCCTGATGGGTTATTGGAAGATAAGTGTTACCTTCCTCTCCTTCGCTCACATCTCCAATCTTTTCTACGGGTATCTCTGGTACCTTATTTTGTGATCCTATTTGTGAGGGAGTAGTAGCAAGCTCGGGGAATTGATTTGCTACGTGCTTCCACAATTCTGGTTTTACCTTCAATAACTCCTCTAGAGTGAGATTACATTGTACTTTAGTATTCTTGATCACTTCCGTGTTTCTAGGGATTACTGATTCTTCATTCCTCACTATTATCGTGGGTGCTCTCATACTAATAGACTTTGCTTCCCAAGGTCCTGTGAACTGAGGTAATTCTTGTAAAGAATTAGATTCAAAGCCTGTGTGTTCACTCAATTGTTCTTCCTCTACATCTTCGTAAATGGAGGGATTGTCTTGGGGAAATTGTTCCTGCAAGTCATCTATTTATTGAATAGGAGGATGAGTTCCTTGTTCTTTTCTCCATTTCTCTTCTTGGATTTCCCTAAAAAATTCATGTGAGTATTTATGTATGGAAGACAAATTGTCTTGACTTTCTACATTGGGTACTTGAGACAGGGATGGTGCATTCCTTTCCTGTGTCTCTGGGACAATGGGGTTCCTATGCTGATCCTTTTTCTCTTTGCTCTCGATCAAGTATTCTAGCCTCTCCATTAGTCCTTGAAAGTGTAATTCGGGTTTTGCCATGTTATTCCAATTAAGATATCTAGAGGCTTCGAACAAAGCTTGTGCTAATTCTACCATCTTCATGCAAAGTTTAGTTCTCTCAATTTCTAGATCTGCTCGAGGGTAGTTTTTACTCATTTCAGCTACCTGAGGTCCTTCTTTTAATCTAGCCTGATATGCACGAAACATCATGTCTAGATTTTCTGGTATGGGTTCCGCTAAAACTGATCCTGATTTTTGAGCTGGCTTCTCTTGATTCAAGTCCGGTGAAGTCAATTCTAGGATTTTGGCTCTAGATTCCTTCAAACTTCCTTCCAACTCAGTTATCTTTTTACTCCATTTTCTCTTTATCCTTTCTCTAGAATCTCTCCAAGATTTTGTGTTTTTACTGCTAGATTCTGCAACTTCACTACTTCCAGCTACTTTCCCCTGATTAAGCTGTTGGTTTTGTAAGAGCGCCTGGGCTCTTGTGATAGCTTGGATAGGCACGTATGTAGGGTTGGATCCATCTGCGTTATTTACAATACCTATCACGTTGATCGGTGTCACATTCGAAGCGTTAACAGGGTTCTTAGGACAATCTTTGATTATGTGCTCTTTACCACAATCGGCACAAAAGCCTTGTACGTTATAGTACTGTGATTGTCCTGTCATCGGAGGATGTGGACAATCCTTTATGAAGTGATCTCCTTGGCACCTAAAGCATGGTCCTCTAGGGCCCTGTGGTCTCTGTTGTCTTAATTGGGGCCGTGGATTTGGGTTTGTGTACATCACATTAGCATAGTCTGGCTCCCAACTAGGTTCCACTGGTGGACTATCATAATGATATGTTTCTACGTGTTCTGGTGACTCCGTGTAATAAGCGGGTGGACTATCTACATGCGTAGAGTCAAAACTGTTCGAATTCGGGTCACCCTCTGTGATCAAAGGTGAAGAAGGCACTAAGGCCCTACTTAGGTTCTCTTCTGCAGCAGCGTATTTGACTGAGATGACATTCGCTGGTGGGGGTGGCTGCTGAGCTAAGACAGGTTGAGGTCTCTGTTGGGCCTGGTATGGGTAGTTCTGAGGAGGCCTATAGTAATAAGGCTGAGCATTGTAATGGCCTTGATACCTACCTGGTTGCTGGTATGTTTGCGGGTAGTTTTGTCTCACGGTCTGTTTGTTGTATGGGTAGTCCTGAGCCGTATGATTCGTGTATCTTCTCTCAATTGTACAGTATTGGCCACTAGGGTTGGCTTGTGGTTGTGGTGCATTGGGGCACACATTTGCCATATGATCACCACCACAGGTGTAACAACGCTTGTTCATTAGTACCCTAGGTTTACTAGAAACTCCTAGTTTCTGGGCCACTTTTTCTGCAAGGTCTTCTATTGAGCTAGACAATTTTGTGGATGCTAGAGATGAACAGTCTGAGTCCTTATAGACCTTTGAGAGTTCCAACTCGTCTCCTAAGTTGTCCTCAATGTCTATACAAATTCTTACACATTGCTCTAGCGTTCTGGGTTCTTTTAGGTACACGTAGGAGCGCAGTTTAGAGCTCAACAAGCCATCTAAAAACAATGACATTTGCTTGGCTTGTGAGGGTAGCTCTTGCATTGGACATCGTTCAACATATTGTCTAAACCTACGTCCTGCCAGTCTTACTGTTTCTTGAGGGGTCTGTTTAAAGCTATGAATCAACGAAGACGTGTCATGTCTAATTCCACTTTTAGAGAATTCAGTGATGAATGACTCTAAAAAGTGATGGATGTCTCTAAATTGCCTTTGATGCAGAGGTTGGAACCAAGTTAAAGCGGTATTCTTTAACGTTAGTCCAAATGCGTTGTATTGCGTGAACATGTCTTCAACTTGTTCGGCTCTTAGTACTTGCTTGAATTCTGCGACGTGGTCATAGGGATCTCCTGTCCCATCAAAGTAATTCTTCATTGATTTTACTAACTGTGTGGGTCTCAATATTCTTGCGTGTTCGCGTGGTCTAGGTAGAGGAAAATCATCTCTACCACCTAGTACTCCATGATCTCTTTGTCTATCCGCTCTATTAGTGTTCGTGGTTGTTCTATCTCTCCCTATGGGGTGATTAAAGCTTACTTCCGGTCTCTCTTTATTTCCCTCTCTTTGATTTCCATGGGCTGAGGATGTTCCTGCCCCTTGTTGACTTGTATTCATGTTTGTCCTAGATGGAGGGAATACCAATTCACCTCTCCATGTGTATGTGTTTTTAGCACGGTCAGGCACCACAAAGACTCTTTCTGAAGTCTCATCCAGGTATACAACCTTTCTAGGTGTATCTGGGTCCTTGAACTCGTATATAGTGATGATACCTACCTCACTAAGTAGTTCTGTCTTGTATCTCCAAAAGGCTTCATCAGTTTCTTTATTTACAAACAACTCTATGCTTCTGTTGTCCTGAGGGATCCATTCCGGGATTAGTACTCGTGTCAGTACAGATTTCCCTCTAGGTGTTCTAGGCTCTTCTAATGGTTCTTTTCCTTGAGTTTTTGCTTCCGTCTCTGGTTGAATCACGCTAAACTCGTTGGTATTGTTTGGCTGCGTACTTAATATGTACATTGTTCCTTCCTTGTCTATGTACGCGTCTCTCTCAAATTTCACCACTGGACGTTCCAATCCAATGGGTTGATTGGGGTTGTGCATTTGCACCACTTGCCTTCGCAAACCATCCTCATAGATGCGAGCACCTAATCGGTTGGTTCGGAGAAACTCTAGTTGTGTTCTATAGGGTCCTTCTGGCTTTTCTAAATAGGCTACATTCGACCCTCCTTCTGGTTTTTCTGTGCTAAATGCCATTTCTGAATCACTAGTATCTGAGCTCTCGTAGGGATAACTAGTGTTCAATTGCTGAGCCCACGATCGTGCAGTAGTTCTTACACTTGCCTCTGATGACCTAAGGCTTCGCCGGTCTGACTTGCCTATATGTTTGCCCGATCTAAGGTTCATTAATTTTCTTCCTTGCACACTCAGTACACGCTCAGACCGTCAATGATTCTTTGTTATTACTTTCTTGATTCTTTTTAGATTTCTTTAGATTCTTGTCTTAATGTATGCGTCAGGAATTCGACTTTCCGTGGTACTTTGAGTTCTCGTTCTGTCAGACTTATGTTCTTTCCTTTAGGTTTTCGTGCCACACACCTTTACTTTAGTCTTGAACTTGATAAATTCAATTCTCTTGAACTTGAGGCGTTCCTATCGTCTTAATCCACAAAAGCTACCGTTTAGCCTAAGCTAAGAATTGACTGAGGGGGTTGAGTAATCTTCCAACCTCGAGTCAGCCTTTCTGGTTGCTCTGATGCCCAAGAAGCCGCGCTTCCCAAGCTTTATGCCCTTCACTGCCTTGCCTTGGTTGCCTTTGATTGCCCTTGCTAGACCTGGAAAAATCCAATATTAGACCAATTCACAGTTGGATGATCAAGCACTTGAGTATATACACCTTTTAAGTCCCTTCCCTTTTGCCCAACTTTTTAATGCTTCCCCCCTTGCTTTCTAGTCCCAAACTAGGTCAACCTCAAAATATCTTATCTAAAAATAGACGTATCCTTAAAAAAAAAACAGTTGAGGTCACGTAGTACTCGTCAAGAGCTTTCTAATGAGCTATTAAGCTCAAAAAACGGACTTCGGATGAAAAAGTTATGACCGTTCATGCCCTGGGGGGTAAAAACTGACAAACAGGTTTTTCTCCAAATATGAGCTAAGGGGTCTCCTATGAGTCTAATCACCCAAGAATTTCCCAAAAATAGCCTCAAAATTGGCCAAAAAATGAAACCCTAAAATTTGCGATGGGGGTGCACAATCGCGATGGTGTGAGACAATCGCGATGGTCTGGGACCGTCGCGATGGCGTGAGTGTGAACCGTCGCGATGGCTCGATCAGGCGGACAATCGCGATGGCATCAGTCAACGGTCAACGTGAACAATCGCGATGGTCCAAAGTGAACCGTCACAATGGTCACAGATGCGATGGCTTGAGCCAATCGCGATGGTCTGGGCGCGATGGCGTGAGCCAATCGCGATGGTCCAAAATTTCGGGTTGTCGCGATGGTGTGAGGTGCGAGCCGTCGCGATGGTCCAACTTGCCACGTGGCACCGTCGGCGCGATGGTGTGAGCCAATCGCGATGGTGTGGGGTCACCCGAACAGTCATGATGGTCCGCGAACAATCGCGATGGTCCAAATGAACCGTCGCGATGGCGTGAGACCGTCGCGATGGTCCGGCCGAGCCGTCGCGATGGCGTGAGCCAATCGCGATGGTGTGACACAATCGCGATGGTCTGAGACCGTCGCGATGGTCCACCAAACAGAGAATTTCTGAAATGCGTCTGTGGATTCGTAGATGCGCAAGGGTCGCCTACACGCCTGTGTGGTCGCTTACCTCAAATTCCGAAGTTTGCAGACCATCGCGATGGTCTGACACACTCGGAAATTTCTGACAGAAGGTGATTTTCTTACCTTTTTGCAGCCTTCCTGATGCACTGGAGTACTGTACCTGCAAGAAAACTCAAGAAAGCAAAAGCACACACAAGCACAAAAGCTCTCTCTCACTCTCTCGCATGCACAAATGAGGGGAAATGAGGAGAATGGGTGGATATGGTGAATTTTCTGATTTTTTTGGAGATGAAGATGATGATGCGGTGATGAAGATGGAGTGTGGGGGAGGTGAAAAACACTAAAAACTAAGTACAAACAACAACAAAAACTGAAATTTTTACCTTCCAACGCCACTTCTTGCTATACTCTTACCATCACACATTCGTCCTAGACTCGATCCCCGGCAACGGCGCCAAATTTGGTGTTGCTCTAGCACAATGGTGAGAACCACGTTAAGAAGCTCCACCTCCTTAATGTCAATCCGCGGAAGAGATAGGAGTGATATGAAGATCGTGAATGTGAGATGAAGTGAGAGTGAAGGTGAGAAGCATAGAAATGCACACACACATACACACACACTACGAAGAGACAAGCAAGACACAATGGAAGGTGAGAAGTTAACTCTATTACTCAAGAACACTATTACAAGCTCAAAAGAACTCTAACCTCACACTAACCAACCTCAAAAATGAGCTCTCTAGCTCTTTTTATAGTTTCTAGACTAGTTTTGACCGGTTTCACATCTAGTGACCGGCATAGTTAAAAATTAGGTCCTAGATGCTATTTGGAAGGGTAAACGATGTCTAAAAATAACGAAAATTGATACGCTTGTTCTACCTAAGCTCCTCAAGCTCGAGGACTCCTCGGCTTGCACAAAATGGAGCTATGGATTACAAAATGGGGTTTTCTATGTTACATATGTTACAATAGTGATAAAAATCACTGTTGGAGGTTTTTTAAAAGTATTTCTAAAACATGGTTCTTTGAAAAAAGATTCCACTAGCTTCCTGCTCCGTTGTTACATGCTTCTGCGTCGTCTGTGCCTCTGGCTGCTTCCAACATAGATGAATCTGAATCTTTTTCCAAGATTATTAAACTAGATTCCAATTGCGTCTTAGTAGGTTCTGGAATTACTATATCTTCGACAGACTGTGCCGAAATAGTACCGGAATGTACCAAAGGCGTACCAGGTTCCACCGGAATATGACCGGAATCAGTTCTAACGTTCTTAACTTTCTTGACAACTTGGCCAGACCTAGTTGTACTTTTACCTTCCAGAGTTGTCTTTAGTACATTAAGTACTCCAGACTGATGGTTCTTGGGATACGTTTCACGGGATCGAGTAACCGGCATGTATCATTTTTTGTATTAATCGCGTAGTATTACTAATGGAACAGTTTGCAACAATCTGGTTCTGTTGCTACTTCCAATCGAACAATAATCTGGATGTGCGATTCTAACAAACGACTGGCAATCTTGATGCCACCTTCCCACAGACGGCGCCGGAGTAGGACAAATGTATGCCGGATGTAACGGAGTTTTCGAAATTCGCGTGAAAAGTTGGTACGCGCATCCTATAAACATCTTTATAAAGCAATGGAAAAAGAGTGGTCGAGAGCCCGTTTTTTTTATGGACTTGCCAGAGTGATTGTCGAAGCCTGTGTGATGTATTGTTGTGTAGTCTGAGTCTTGTTAGTGTTCTGATCATTCCGCCTCGCCCACTAATACTGTGGTGCATAGTAACGAATCAAGTAAAAGGTTGTGTGTCTGCTTGTTGGCGTTGTGTTCGGTTGTATAAGTTCCCAGGATTCACGTACTGTCAGTCATTTCTTTGCATAAGCTAATTGATAGTGGGAATTCTGAATAGATAAATGGAAGTGTGTTCTCGTATGCTCTGTTGTGCTACCGGATTCAGTACCTTCGGTATCATTCTCTGGTAATCCCGATTATGAGGAAGAGCTAGTACCTTCAGTAGCATGAATAAGTTGATTGAAGAGTACTGATAAGTTTTGTGACGAATGAATCTATCGATTATAGTATCTTCTGGTTGATTTACTGTCTACTGTGAGTTTGTCTGCTATCCGGCGTATATACCTGTCATGAAGAAGTTGTGTGTTGATTTACGAGAATATAATACCTATTAGTTGTTAGTATTGTTGTAACACTCGGACTACTGCCCTGTCTCAATAGCCAGTTTAGTCTGTAAGAGTTAGATACACAGATTCCTAGAAATCGGATATTGTTTGATGAAGGCTAATAACTGAGCTAAGACGTGTTAATGGTTATTTACTGTTGTGCAAAGATTTAGGAAATTAGTACAGGGCCTCTGTCTAACAGACCCCTACCACTCCCAAGAACCCACGTTGTTTCGGTGACGATACTGGAAGTTTAACACAGTTTACAGTGAATCACTGTTTTACGTTTAATATTTGCTCGGTAACGATTTCGGCTAGTAGTAACACATTGTACGTGTAACACTTTAACACTAGACCTTAACACAATAGATGGCCTCTATCATCTATCATGGGGTCATGTTTGTCACGATAGACAAGTGCAATAGATGATCTCTATCATAAGGGTTTGTCTGTAACAATAGACAATACCTATCACAATAGAAGGGCGTGTATTGTATTTTTTGACTATCATTATAAACCAAAAGAACGGGAATTTTCCAGCTATGAGTAGTGTTTTGGAATGCTCATGATTTGTGGTCTATCATTCCTATGATGAAAACACAAAATACTGACTTTTTCTATCTATCACAATAGACAAAGATCATTGCCTCGAGCCATGCACATGGTTCTGCCATACCTGATGATGTTGCTCGAGCCACAGGTGGAGTAGATCTCTGTAGAAGATGCTCAAAAACACACAAAAAACAACAATCAAACAAGCTCTTTCTCACTGTCTCTCATAAGTGAAAGGAGGAAAATGAAATGAAGAGGGGAATATGAACAAAAGTTAAAAATTTGTCAATGAAGGTGATGCAAGGAGGTAGTAGGTGAGTAAAGATGGTAGAGATGGAGATGGAGATGAAAAAAGTAGAGAGAATAGAAAAAATTCCTACTTACCTATGATTCCAACTTCAATACTCCACATCTTACTGTCACACATTCGTCCTAGAATCGCACTCCCGGGCAATGCTGCCAAATTTGGTGTCACTGGCAATACCAACATGGAGGAGATCAACCTTGTAAATGTCAATCCATGGAGACATGAGGATGGTATGATGATCATGAGCGAGAGGAATGCACAAGTGTGTGAGTGAGAACCACACTAACATGCACACACATACACACACACATGCATACAAGGTCGATCAAAGAGTTTGCACAATGGAATCTTTTATTATCAACTCAAGCTACAAGTATGGTCTTACAACATCAATTCTCTAACAAGCCAACCACAAAAATGAACTATGTAGCTCTTTTTATAGTTTTAGACTAGTTTTTGGCCTTGTTCAGACATAGTGTCTGGCCTAGTTAAAAATTAGGTTCCTAGAATAATTTGAGGGGCAAAGGAGCTCGCAAAAAAAAAGAAAATTGAAAGAAAGGATCTTCTAATACTGCTCAAGCTGGAGGACTCCTCAAAGTCACAAAAAGGAGTTAAATCTACCAAAAACCAATATTTACATTGAAATGTAGTGATAAAAATCACTCTATTGTTGGGAGTTAGGTTTGAAAATTTGATTAGGCCTATTTGTTGCTGGATCTATGTTGATTGCCCTCCCTACTCAATCTTGTATCTGAGCCCTACCTTTTTTGTTGGCATTCTTGCCTAAGGCTCCCTTGTTTGCTTATTCCTCCTTGGCTTCTAATAGTTGTTCAAGTGGACCTCAGACTTCACGCTTGCTTTCAAATGACTCAAACTATTTCTCATGCAAGATTCGATGCTAGAAGCTTTGAATTGGGAGCAACCATTTCACATCTTTTTGGATGCTTAAAACTCAGGGATTAGAAGTGTACTGATGCAAATTATTGGTACAAGATGGTTTTGACCAGTGCATTATAATAGCTAGGGTTCATTAGCAAAAAAAAAATTATTAACTAACCAAACACAAATTTCTAGGATTATATTTACTCAATCAAAAAAAATTTGCATTATCTATTAGGCCACAAATTTCTTTTTCATGTGGATCACTGTGTTACTCTATCTAGTCAAGCAACAATCTTTAGTTGGCCATGTAAGTACTTCTATAAGAATTTTACTTTGAAATAAGCTACAAGCCAAGGATATCACATGCAATAGTTGATTATCTCTCATGCCTAGATTATGGAGAACCCCTGGTAGGTATTGATGACACTCCCTCATATTATGCAAAATTGTTTATTACATAACTCAAAAGTGCAAATGATATAGTAGATTCCCTTTCATCATATATAGACATATTCACTTCCAATTGTATAAACACTTATGCTTGGTATGAATTTCAGTTTGCATTTTAGAAAATAGATTTATGCCTTCCAATTTGAGTAAGCCAAAAAGGCCAAAATTGACATTATGCACTTGCTAGTTTAGGATATTAGTCAAGAAAATTATATTATAAAGATATTATAGGAACTCACTATGTCCAATCTCATAAAGTAATGATCGTGATTCAAGAAGCACACCAATATCATATACTTGGACATTTCGATGTAGACTTGACTATTAAGAAAATCCTACAATGCCGACTATGATAACCTACAATTTCAGAAGATATTCATCATCAAATCATGACTTACAATACCTATAAAAGAATGGGAGAACCTTTGGCAACCTATTTTTCCACTCAAACCTTTTAAAAATGAGGCCGATATTTTATCGGTCCTATTTCCCTTGTTGCAACTACAATTGGATGTACATATATACTGACTTGCACTGTCTATGCTATGAAATGGGTTAAATCCTAAGCACTTAAGTGCACCAATGCACTCAATGTGGCTGAAATCCTGAATAAAAGTTAATTTCTATGTTTTGGACTACGACTATAACTTTTATTATATAGGGGAATGCATTTTATGAATCAAAATATCTAGAGTATTATTGACTAGTTTGAAATCTAGCACAAAGTCAGTTTCCCATACTCCTAGAGAAAATGGATTGGCTAAAAGATCTAATAAGGTGCTCTTAAGGATTTTATAGAAACTACTTCTAGAACACTTTACGAATTGGGACCAGTATTTACCAACCTCTCTTTTGGGCTTACCACATCACTTACAAGGAAGCTTTTGGATTCACACCACTTACATTGGTTTTTTTCTTAGAAGCTCTACTACCATTGGAATTAGCATCCCCAGGACTCAAAATAGTGGTACAACATAGGTTATTGAATCTTTGAAGGATCATATGAGTACTCTACAAGATAAAGAAGCACATATATGAAAGCTTTTTACCACTTCATGTGATGCAAGCCATGTTGAAAAAATGGCACAACAAAAACTTAAAAACTCCTACTTTCAAAATCAAGTGTATGGTTTTATTTTTTGACTCTAAACTAGAAAAACCAAGTAAATTCAAAATAGGATGGATTGGATGCTTTTACATTGATAAAGAAATTAGCCTTACAACTTTCATATTACACATACTCTTATAAATGGATCTAAGTTATACCCATACCAATAGTGAAATCATCAATATCCCATTTGACACATGTTCAATGTTTAGCATGTGCCATTACCTCAAGACACGAAGTACCAAAATCACTTTTTCCCTCCCTCTCCCCCTCCTTAAAATTTTGTACACCCCTCTCCCCAAAAAATAATGCATTTTTTGCACGGCTAGCTTTATATAATGAGATGAAATAAAATAGAATTATTATAAAAAGAAAACTTACATAAGAAGCATGGAGCTTGAATTTTATGGTTGTGAAAGTACATGAATGAGTGAGAGGCTAGTGAAGGGAGACCCTCCTTATGTGGAATTTGAGTGAGTCTCCTTGCATGTGGGATTTTTGAGAAAGAATGAGAATGAATGTGGAAAAAAAAAGGTGGATCATGGATATCTTAAGATTATTGAGCTTAGAAAAATTGGGTAAGTTAGGTGGTAATTAAAACAAACGATGTGTGGTATAGTGAAAAATATACTTCAATTTAAAGATAAAATTCCATAGGAGAGACCAAAAATATTTTATTTTTTTCCCTCTTTCCACATTTCAAACAAGTTATTATAAGGAATTTGTGAAGAAACACTACAAACCTAGATGTTTTTTGCTGGTTGTATTGCCCGTTTTGCTCATTTTAGACCCTAAAATAATTTCATAAATTTAGCAGACTTTTATAAATTACATTAAAAATGTGAAATACAAGGCACTGTGATGAGATGACTTTGAAAACTGAAGGGCATGGTAGAACATCTTTTTCTAATATTTTTTTATAAAAGGATGATCTTAATTTTTCTATATCCTCTCATTCTTTATCTCGAAGTTCTTTGTAAAAGAGAAAAATATATTATTTTGTGTGCTTTATAGGCATATTTGAAGTTGGAAACATCAATGGGTTCTGTGGTCTACCATTCCTTAATTCTTGCATTTCTTAATTGCATTAAAATTCTTTTCTTAATCCTTGTATTTTAGGTTGGTCCATTATCCCCATATTCATAGACAATAGGTTGAATATTTAGGATGCCAATCAACTAAATTAAATAGGAGGTGATGGTGCCAATTATAAATAGCTATCTATGCTCCATTTTCTCTCTTATTAAAAACCATCAAATCAAGAACTAAAAAAATTGGCTCCAAATTACACGAACTTTCTATAGGTAGGGACACTAATGAAAGAGGAAGTCCAGAATTCAGTGGAAAATTGTTGCATGCCCAAAGAGAGGGAAATTAAATATTCTAGATATGAAGCATATAAGAACGTTTTAGTTGTCTTTTTTCCCAAAAGGAAATTTGACCAGTGCCTATCCTCTCAAGCTTGAATTATTAAAAGAACAATTGCAGAATGAATGGGCTTAGTGGCCTTGGGATCCCCTATATCCCACAAAGGAGGGGTAGGGCAACTCCAAAATTGGTAGGATACCTAAGATTTGACAAGTGAAAAATGTTTTATAGAGAGTTACTGAGAAGTTTAATGATATTTTTGTCACCCTCATGAGCAACCCACTTGTTTTTAATATTGTTATTTTCCGAGACAAACATCCTATGAAGTTCGAAAGGCAAATATGTTTTACAATTACATATTCTTCTACTTGACTGGTAGAGGGATTTTTTAATTGACCACTCTTTCATATGGGCATCAAAGTTGATTGCACATCTTTCTTTCCATATCTTCTAGAGTGCTTCCCCTCTTATGGTGTTCCACAAAGCCGAAAATTTATTTTTCTCCTATTAATGATTGTTTTCAGTTGATTTGCATTTGTAAGCTCAAAATCGTGATGAGAGATTGCCAGGTTGGGTAGATTCTAAGGCACTTTACTAGATAAAATGTGTGTATACACACACATCTCTCTCTCTCTCTCTCTCTCTCTCTCTCTCTCTCTCTCTCTCTCTATATATATATATATATATATATATATATATATATATATATATATATATATATATATATATATATATATACACACACACACACACACATTTTATGTGTGTATGTGTATGTATGTATGTATGTATGTATGTATGTATGTATGTATGTATGTATGTATGTATGTATGTATGTATGTATATATATATATATATATATATATATATATATATATATATATATATGTATGTATGTGTGTGTGTATGTATGTATATATATATATGCATCAATCACCAAGCAATACCCTTGAATACCAACTACTTTCCGTAAAAGTTAATTCCTTAGCATACTTTGAAGCAATGATTAAACTCAAATTTCTCAAGAGATCTCATAATTTCTTAGTATATTTTGAAGCAATGATGAAACACAATTTTCCAAGAGATCTCTTACAATGAATAATCAAAGAAGGCAAATCAAATTCATAACTTAGCTAAGCATAGAGAAGTGCAAACATTCAAGGATCCCCCAAAACAATTGGAATATGCTAAACTCGAAGATTTGATTATCACAAAAGGATATCTACATATTTATTGATTCATGAGATAAGTTTTCCTCCATTCAATAAAATCAAATGTCCCTTATTTTCGAATAGAATCTACTTCCACAAAATTGTAGGGTATAAAATTGATACACCATTTGAAAACAGATGTTAATTTGTTTATGTTGTAAGCAACTGATTGATTCTCCAAGTAACACTTGTTTCTAGTTGATTTGCCTTTGTGAGCTCAAAAACCTGACGAGAGATTGCCAGATTGGGTAGCTTCTAAGGCGTTTTAGTTCTCTTTAACGCAGATGTACATGCAGTTGATAATGTCTCTCTCTCTCTCTCTCTCTCTCTCTATATATATATATATATATATATATATATATATATATATATATATATATATATATATATATATATATATATATATATATATATATACATATATATATATATTTATATATATATATATATACATATATATATATATATATATATATATATATATATATATATATATATATATATATATATATATATATGCATCAATCACCTAGAAATACCCTCAAATATGGACTACTGTCTATAAAAGTTAATTCCTTAGCATACTTTGAAGCAGTAATTAAACTCAATTTTTTCAAGAGATATCATAATTTCTTAGTATATTTTGAAGCAATGATTAAACACAATTTTCCAATAGATCTCTTACAATGAATAATCATGCCCCATATTATAAAGAAGGCAAATCAAATTCATAAATTAGCGGAGTATAAAGAAGTGAAGTATTCAAGGATCCCCAAAAAGTTTGGAATATGTTAAACTCGAAGATTTGATTATCACAAAAGGATCTCTACGTACTTATTGATTCATGAGGTAACCTTTCCTCCATACAATAACATCAAATGTCCCTTATTTTTTTACAAGATCTGCGTCCACCAAATTGTAGTGTATAATATTGATAGACCATTTGAAAATAGGTGTTAATTTTTTTACTTTGATGACTAGTCCTAGCAACCTCTTTTTTAATCATTCTTGCAAAAAACATTAGTATCCCTCATGACCATGACCTTTCCCCATCTAAGAATTCCTTTGTAACCTCTCACTATGAGTATCACCATCCTGAGTCCTTGATTATAGAAGAACATATGCATAGAATGGTTTAAACCAAAACATACCCTATTTCCAATTAGAATAGTAGTAATACCATCTCATGGTTCAGGAAAAGATCAGCTCATTATCAAGTATCTACATCAACGGGCTATAAAACAACTGATATTGAATACTATCATGAGCATTCAACAAGGAGGGAAAGTCATTCACCCAATTGGATTGTATGTGAGAAGTACATGTTCGGTGAAACCATACAATCTGTATGCATGAGAATGGTGCACACTCTCTTGCATAAAATCTCTTGGGTAAAATACCAAAGGGGCTATCATCACTGGTAAAGGGGCTAAGAGGATTTTTGTCGAGGCCAACATCCTCTATAATATATCTAGTTCTATAACTATCATGTCTACATAGGTATCCCTCATGGCTATACCATCCATAATTAGCTAACCTCATAAGAAGCATGATCATCACACCACCAACATATTCTCCACTATCCAAGGTCTATGTAGATTCAATCCTTTGATCAATAAGTGATCTCCAAATAAGTATGAATGGTAATCACAAAGGAAACATATTGCGAAGAGTCATTGGAACACTAGAAACTCCCTTTTGGTAAGATACCACTACTCTATTTCAGTAGAAAGCATGAATCCCTTTTGAGCATTACTAATGGACTCCAAATGGGAACCAAGTGTAGGGAGTTGTTGGATAGAAAACAACTCTCTTTTGAGCACAACATGTAATTAACATAATAGTTCGAACGAAGGTGAGTGAAGTCTGCTGCTTCTAATGGTGGGACTAGAACTCTCGCCATAATCGGACTCATCTCCTGATGAAGACGTGAATACATATATATCTAAAAATATCACATATGTGATATCTCAAATATACACATGTACCCTATACCTAACACATGCTTGTCTGGTACCGTGTGGATCAATGGACACTTCATATAAAAGGTCCCCCATCGTGTATTGATGAACAAGTACCAACTTATTAGGATCAAGGTGCATCAAGTAGTAATGGGGCACAATTGTGGACATATCACCATCTTAATTTGTTCCTAACTTGCCCTATCTGATAAGTGTAATAAAATAAGTCTATGATCTAAGGATCCAACCGGTTCAAACAGATTTGAAATCGGACACTGTTTGGTCATCCGTGTGTATGACCAAAGATCTCGAGTTTAGACTTACTAGGAGGTCTTGTGCTCTTGTGAACAAGTGATCCACTTAGCTTAGTGGTTAAGTCTCAAGGATGTGAAGGAGGAGGTCTTGGGTTCAATCCCCATAGGGAACATGGGGAGAGTACTTTGCCCAAAGAGATCTAGAGCCTTCTAGAAGCATCCACCTGAGTTAACTTCAGTTAGCCGGGACACTTGGCGCACATGCAGTTACATGGCCGACACATGGATGGTTAGTATCCACCTGCCCAAGAAGGCGGTCCCCTGGAGAGAGCTATATATAGAGGCATTTGGTTGGGAGGAGAGTCATCTCTCTAGCACGTGGTGGTCGTAGTCATGAGTTTCTTACATTGGTATTAGAGCAAGCTTTCATGGTGACCTTGGTGGCCTATCATCTTCCTTAAGTTCTTGTAGAATTCTTGTAGGATTCATCATCTTCTTTAGCGAATTCACTTTCATGCAGTACTTCTTTTGCATGTACGGATTATTCTTTGTAGCAAAAGGATTATTGTGCAACTCAATGGATTCGAAGTCAGGTTTGCCTCTAGCTTACAACTTCCGTGTATACTTTAGGATAAGTATTACCCACACATTAATGTGAATATAAAATAGGGTGGTATGGGACACCAGATTTTATACTCATATTGATGTAGGAAAGATGGTATGGGACATTGGACCATGGGATGATAATTATCTTTTAGTCCTAGATTGGATCTTGAAGTTAGGTTTGATCCTCAAGATTAAGACTTCAAAGAAGGAGTTTAATTCAAGGAGGATAAAGTAGTATCCCAAGATACTTCAAGATAAAGGAAACATAAGATATGAAGTAAGTAACTTCCAAGATCTTCTTGAAACACTTCAAGATAAAGTGTTGTTAATTCAGAAATATTTCATAAACTTTTGAAAGAAGTTGGACTTTGATTTTGAGTTGATCCTTTCAACCAAGGATTTGATTGACTAAGTCAAGCATCAAGTTCCTACTGTAACTTGGTAAATTTACTCTTTTGACTCAAAGAAATGCACAAGAATTGCATTCCTAGTAAGGAGTAAGAAAGACTGAATGTGGCCTGAATTTAGTCTCAAGTGAAGCATTATTTGAATACAAAACTCATCAACAGAACCTCAGTGGGTCGACACACTGATGTTGGTTGCCACACTAGTATCTTGTGGTTGGATGATGTTTTTGGTTTTCTTTGATTCTTTTTGAGAATCCAACTTATTTCTCTTGAAGATAGAAAAAATGCTTCAATACCCTGTTGAAACAAGTTCTTTGAGAAGTTAAAGTCCTTAATCACCTAGACTTTGACTGATAGCAAGTTTACGTATCTTCGAAGTTTGAAACTTTTAGCTAAAGTCTTTGAGAAAAGTGTCCTCAGTTGGACAAATTTTCATTTTGAATTTGAATTGGTCAAGTTATAATAAGGTTGATCCACAGTAAATGGAAAACTTTCTCCTACAATTTACATAGGATTTTCAAGCCTATTACGACAAAGTAGTCCTCAAGTCCGATGAAGAAATCAAGTAACTTTTATTTAGGAGTTAACCATTGTACAAACATCCAAGTCAGATGTTTGGATCAACCAAAATTCAAGTTATCCAAAATAAATTTAATTGAATAAGGAGTTCTCAAAGTTCAATGAGGGATAAGAATCTTGCCTTTATTACTAAGTCCATGCACCAGTCATGCCCAAAAATGGACTAATAATTTGAATCCATTCAATTCACATATTTGTGCCTAGATTGCACATCAAGGAACTGTGAATTGACTAGGGATATTTTTAGTTCCACCCTTATTATTCTTTCACTAGTTTGTACTTTGTCTAGCTCATCAAAGTGCAAAATGGGAGAGTGTTTTGAATCATTTGGGCAGGGATGCCACCACAGAGATGAGACATGTTCTTCTAGTTTTAGAACATGACCATGTTCTTCCAGTTGTAGAACATGAGGCTCGGGGGTTGCCTACAATCGATATATAGCTCTATTTTCAAGGAAGAAAATATTTTCGAAGGGGGAAAAAATGTAATAAAGTAAGTTTCTAAGGATCTGACCGATTCAGACGGATTTGAAATTGGACACTGTTTGGTCATCCGTGTGTATGACCAAAGATCTCGAGTTTAGACTTACTAGGAGGTC
Source organism: Ceratopteris richardii (assembly GCA_020310875.1). NCBI lineage: Eukaryota > Viridiplantae > Streptophyta > Polypodiopsida > Polypodiales > Pteridaceae > Ceratopteris > Ceratopteris richardii. Next base: position 16,068,516 of record CM035416.1, on the reverse strand, counting down.
TTGTGCTCTTGTGAACAAGTGATCCACTTAGCTTCGTGGTTAAGTCTCAAGGATGTGAAGGAGGAGGTCTTGGGTTCAATCCCCATGGGGGACATGGGGAGAGTATTTTGCCCAAAGAGATATAGAGCCTTCTAGAAGCATCCACTTGAGTTAACTCGAGTTAGCTAGGACAATTGGCGCACATGGAGTTACATGGCCGACACATGGATGGTTAGTATCCACCTGCCCAAGAAGGCAGTCCCCTGGAGAGCTCTATATATAAAGCCATTTGGTTGGGAGGAGAGTCATCTCTCTAGCACGTGGTGGTCGTAATCATGAGTTTCTTACACTTGGGACCCATGACTATTGACTGACAAAATCCCAAAGATGGAAATCATATACGAGTCCCTCTGAGACAAAAATGCACATAGTCAGGACCACTATGGACAAATGAGAGCACATCTCATAAATCCAATGGTAATGGTTGTTGGAGCAAGTCTATGACAAGCCTAATTATTGGCTTGAGTCCCACAAAGTCATAGAAGAATCTTTAAAATGAACACTATGTAAAGTTCACTTGTGAACTACCTCTTGTAACTTTTGAAGAGTTTACTTAATGTAAAAGTGAAAGAATCTTAAGTGGTTGAGTCCACTTGATCAAAAAGGGAAAGAGGAGCCACAAATTCATGATTTGTGGTAGGTAGAGAATCAAATCAATCATTGATTGATTGGAGAGTGATTGAGGGAAGTTAGCCTCCCAAACTCAACTATAAATAGATGGCAGTTTTAGTTGTGGTTAGAGAGACCTATGTGAAGACCTCCAAGAGCTGAGCTTTATGCCATATCAAGGTGTGATTACAAGGCACACATATGTATCAGTAAGTCCATTGTATTGTACAAGAAATATACTTTCATTTTCATGATCATTTGGGTTCATATTTCCATGTTCTTGTGAAGTGTACTACTCACTGCCATTACTCTCAGTTCTCTCAGTCAGATTGCAGAGATGGTTTCTCTGAGCTTGGTGCATCCTTTTTAGTAATTTAACTTGGTAAAGTTTGCTCTATAAGTCTACTATATGCTCACAAATTTTCATATCATTTGAATGTTGCAATCTTCAGTTATGTTCATTTGAAGTCAACAGGGTCTGTTCATCTTCACTTCTCTGTCAGGTACCCGATTTTTTCACTCATCCTGTCAGAGCCATTTCTCAGTGGTTACTTATCCAAATTCAGTGATTTAAAGCTTGTTGGATTTAGCTTACTGTCTAGTATAACCATACAATTTTTCATAATCATTGGATTCCTAAATTTTGAGTTATGTTCATTTTTCTGCTCACTCGTCTCAAACTGTAGCAGCCCGTGAAAATCGGGATGATGTCATCACTTGTTAAAACTCATTCTCAGTGTGTGGTTTATTATTTTTGATGAGATTACTCTTGAAAGTTATCTATTTAAGTTATCTAGACTTCCCCAAGAGGAATTAAGTTAATTGCTGCTGTGCTCAGAGAATTATGCAAAACACTGGACATGTGTATGAACCAAGAATAACAAGTTTTTCACCTCTGAGCTAACTCCAACTTATCTGTTTTGATCTATCTTTTTGAGAGTGATCTTCCAAGGTACATAGGGTGTCTAATACATCCATTGGCAAGCTAAAAGGACCCACCATATACTGCTAGAGTTCATTTGGCTGGTGTAGATCAAGGATTTTGCAAAACCTCTTCATCTTCAAGCACATACCTATCCATCTCTTCACAGTGGTATCAGAGCAAGGTTGGACAACATGGCAGGTGGATTTCCTTCATCAATTGAAAAATTGGATAGAGGTAATTACTCAGCTTGGTCATTAAGAATGGAAGCTTATCTCCAAGGTAGAAGTTTATATGGTTATGTGGCTGGAGATGAAGTTATGCCAAGTTTTAGGAACAAAAGTCAACCAACACAAGAAGAGCAAGAAAGATTGAGCACATGGTGCTCTAAGGATGCACTTGCGAGGTCTTATCTCCTCAACTCTATCTCAGATTTTTTGTTGCCTCACATTAGAATTTGTAAGACATCTCAGGAAGTGTGGGATGCACTTGAAGCTTTCTTTTCTTCAAGTACCAAAGCTAGGAAGCATCAACTATGGCTGGATTTCACAACTCTCAAGAAGGCTCCCAAACAAAATGTGACTGATTTTGTCACAAAGCTCAAGGACATAGCATATCAGTTGGGAAGCATTGGAGAGGTAATAGATGAAGAGCAAATTGTAAGGCAGGTCATCAATGGCTTGAAGGCAGAATGGGAAGCATTCACCACAGCTATGGATTTGTACATGGACATGCATGTACCTGATTTCAATACACTCATTGGACAACTACTTACTCAAGAGGCAAAGCTTATCAAAAATGGAGAAAACTCTAAAGGTAATCAATTTTCAGCTTTATACACTGATAAAAGCAAGTCCAAAGATAACAAAGGAAAGGCAAAGAAAGTGGATGATGAAGCAGGTACATATCAAGCTAACTATGCAGGTAGAGGAAGACATGGCAGAGGTAGAGGAAGAGGAGGTAGACAAGGTAGGGGGAGATCCCAAGTCTCCAACTCATGTTCTATTTGTGGATTAACTAATCATACAACTGAAAATTGCTTTAGGAATTCCAGGAATCAAAGAGGCAGAGGATACAATAGAGGAAGTTATGGCTACTCAAGAGGAAGGTTCAACAATTATCATGGCAACTACAACAACTACAATCATTCAAACTATCAAGGAGGCTACAAAGGAAGGAGAGACTACAATAACTACACAAAAGACTCAAACAAAGAGGATTCATTATTGATCATGAACATGGCTATGCCACAAGGTAAATCTGATGAGCATGTTTTCTACATAGATTCAGGTTGTTCAAATCATGTGGCAGGAAATGTGGCACTCCTATCAGATTTAGAAGATCCAAGGAATAAGCATGAGGTACAAACAGGAGATGACACAAGACATCCTGTGGAGAAAATAGGCAATGTCAAAGCACCTGATGGAAACATCAACCTACTCAGTAAGGTACTCTATGTCCCTACCATTACAAAGAATTTGATAAGTGTTGGGCAGATAGTAGAGAAAGGGTTGCAAGTCAGGTTCACAAAAGCAGGAGCATTTGTTGAAGATCCAAGTCAAGGATTCAAAAAAATTGCAAAAGGTGAAAAGACAGGTAGATTGTTCACATTTGAATTACAGGACACTGATCAAGGATTTTGCAATACCTCTTCATCTTCAAGCACATACCTATCCATCTCTTCACAATGGTCACCCTCAAGTAACACCTTGTGTAAGACATCTCATAAGTCCACCTCAACATACCTGTCAATGGAGCTCATATAGACATAGGAATATTTGTCAAGTAGTTTTCATACATGTGTAGACGGTAGAATCACCAAGACTCTAATGTTCAATGCACATATATGTATGGTGCGAAGGCATCTATTCAGCAGAAAGCTCATGGATCACTATAGAAAATTTATCAAATGCCACTCTTGTGTCAAAAACACTCACGAACTCCTACGTCCACCATTTATAGGCTAGAATCATGCTTGCTATTCTGATTTTCTTCACCAATCAAATGAAGGTGCCAATAACCAGACAAAGTCTCTGATGACCATGCCATAAATATGTATGACCCTATGGGTGCCCATTGTTGCGTGAATGATCAAATTATCCCATAGCACTTACATACTCCTACTAGTCCTCCATCCCTCAAGATATCCTAACATGAAGTACAATCAACACATGTTTTTGTCTCATATAACTATTCTTAGCCCACCTACTTAGAGTGCATCCACATTATGCCAAAGACAAAAGCCAAAGCATGGTCTCATAAGTGAAAAGTTTCAAGAATGAAAAAAAACAAACCCATGAATGCTCTAACAATAAAACAAAAATAATGAGAAAATAGTACAACAAATCCAATCCTAACATGTGGATAAATGTGTCTCCAATAATTTTTGAGGAGATAAATTCCTCAACCTCATAACAAACACCACTATGTGACTCCGAAGGACCATAATCCTTGTCATAAGGCAAATATCATCGATGGTTCCATCCAAAAAATGATTCCTCCATCATATGATAGATCCCAATTATGGTCATGGGGGAGGAAGATCCTCTCTCACAAGGAAATCTTCATCTGTGATATAGAGCCACCCAACATCCTCTCTCTCTCATAGGAAGCACCCATTGCCACCTACCATAGAGTACATGCAAAGGTTCCACTCCAAGTGATTTCATGGTTAATATGGCCTATGACCCATCTTATGGCAATTGTCTCATAACCTAGTGCCTATGGACAAGGATAATGGTAATCGTACTACCTCAAGAATCATCCACTAATCTTGCACTCATGGATCAATCACATGCAATGAACTATGAGAGAAATCAAACCTACCACACACATGTTTGGAAACTATACATGTCTAGAAAGGCCCACACTCCCTAGGATTGGGTTGCATCCATATAGGTCAACTATATGTCTATCAATATGCCCTTGGACTCAAAAGAGATCCTCAAAGAGTATCCCTTCTATCGATAAAATACCAATCACTCATGTGACTCCTAGTCATACCATGTGGCATGAGTCAAATGGCTATCTCCCTTTATCCCTTAGTAAGCATGTCATTGTGAAAGTGGTCAATATATATTCCTAGGGGCATCAAGTTCATCCTGATCCTCTATCAACCACTAGCCGTTAAGTGGGAAATCATTTCCATGAAGGCTCGTGACCTTGGTACATATGGAATTCGCCATATGATTCCTCGATTATCTAGCTACAACCTTGGTAGGCGAAATCCTCTCCAAGGATTTCCTTGGATTGCTAGGAGCATGCCAGGATCAATCCCTTGCATGTCTAGAGTCACTCCTATTGGTCTACAAATCACTTCCCAAGATCCTCAAAATCCCATTACTTCCTTGAAAATTTTGTTTGTAGTTCCAATATCTGATTTTGGAGAATGACCAATTCCGCTAATTTTGAAGTGAGGGCAATGGTTTGTAGGTCTGAGATAGGTGGTGGTGGTGGTTCTGCTTAGTGTTGTTGGTGGAGTTGCATTTAGCTTTTCATGTGCTTCCAAGAATGTTGCATAATCCTCTAGAATATTATGAATGCTTTCAAGATCGTTGATTCTCCTCCTTTGTCTTGGCTAGATGTCATCTTAACAATGTTATGTTATGTGTCAGCTTTGCATTGCACTCCATTTGTGTGCATAGAAGACATTTGATGACTTGGATTGTTTCTTGATCCATTTCTTGTACCTTTACCTCTAGCTTATGTGATATTTGTAATGTATCGAACTAAACTTGCAAAAGAACATTGTTGGCTAGCAAGTTGGAAATTCTCACTTGAATGTGTGCTGATTGATCTTGAGGCTCTATGTTGTGTTGTGTCAGTAGTTGGTACTCATGTTGTAATTGGTTGGTATAGTTGATCATTGATGGTATTGCAGATTCAACTCTTGAAGTATGTACAGTGGATGTAGTTGGAAGGGTGGGAGATGCAAGGGCAATGGGAAGAGGGATGGAGGATGTGTATGTAGTGAACAATGATTTCCTGAGTGGAGGTGAGGATGGTGGAGGGAGGATAGGGGATGGAGGAACTATGGGGGTGGGGGAGGTGCAGTGAGTGGTGCTAATATGTCCATTGGATTAGACGTTCTTGTGAGTGAGGTGGCCACCTCAAAATACAAGGATGGTGGGTGAAGTGCTTGATAAAAGGGGAGAAGTGGTGTGAGGGTTGGGTGGTAAATACATCGGGCCTCATTACATATAAGAAGTAGCAAATGAGTCCCAAAAAGAAGGGTGTGTCGATTGTGGTTGGAACACGGAGGAATAATTCAAGGTAAATTAGAGTGGGTAAGGTGCACTTGATGTAGAATGACCTATTATAGGTTCAGATAGGAAATCTGTGGTTGCAAAGATGCTAGTGTGGTACAATGGGTTATCCATGGAGGAGAAAAGTTGTGAATGAGAGAGAGGGCTACAAAATGTAAAACTAGGGAATGTAGTTACCATTTCAATGACAAGTCATACATTGATGGCAAAGATGGGAGTGGTTGCCTATACATCAATGATTGTGATTGGAATGGGTTCAATCATTCTCGAGGGTGAATTAGGGGGAGTATGGAAGATATGTTTTGCAACTTGACTGATTGTTTCAATTGTGGTTGTCATATGAGGTTCAGGGGTCCTAAGGGATGATGGAATGGGAGGGGTGAAACTAGAGGAGTCTGTACATTGGTTTTAGTTATAAGACCTATGGTTTCTATAGAAGTAAGAGGTAAAGAGGTGGAGGTGGTGTCAATGGTGACAAAGGTAGTGGTTGATGTTGCAATAGAAGTTATGGGGATCTGAATATTTTAGCATGGTCGTTGTAGTGTGCTCAGACGTCTTTGATCATACTGAATACTTGTTTTTCTTGAGCATATAGTCAATTTCATCAAAAACACTGATAGATTCAGATAAGGTATGTAAATAAACTACAAATTAGGGTTCTAATTTCTCTGCTTCCAGAAATTGTTCCATGATTACCCGATTTCTATCCTCAGTGAGGCGACTTGGGGCATGGATCTCTTTCATCATCTTGCTTAACCTTTTGAGAGTCATGGTATTTGTAGACTCTCCTCCTCCTTCTTCTTCTTTTTCTTCTTCCACACTTTATTGTCTTTCCACTTTTTATGATCTGGTTGCTTCTTTCTCCTCTTCCCAATGAATGTGGCATTCTTCTATCATGCTCTATTGTTCCTCTTGTCTTTTTGTTTATTGTTTCATTTTGTATTCTGTATTAGATCCAAATTCTGTGTTTGTTAGTGGGATTCCACGAAGCATGTGTTCAAAGTCAAAGCTACCTAAACCATCTAATCCTTCGATTATGAGGAATTCAAAGTCGTTTGTAATGGGTGGGGCACATGGTTGTGCGATGGATAGTCCTTCAATGTTTTGCCTAGGAAGGAAGATAGTGAACAGAGGAATAGATATTTCCCCAATTGGTGAAATCTCTAGTGTCATGACCACACCTCTTGGTTGTACGCATGAGAGTGTGTCTCTCATCCTCTTTGCTTGTGGCACAGAAGCTTTCCTACTTTTGAAGAACTATAGTTGTGATCTCAGAAGGGCTTGCTCAATAGGGAAATCACATGCCAATCATCTGTAAATGATGTGAGTGGTTGTGCAACAATCATTGATCACCAATTTGTGTTTCCATCTTGCATTCACAATGTGGAGTTGGTCAATAATACAATGTGGTAGATTGATGGTGAGCCCCGATGCCTCCGGCAAGTATAGACTAAACCATATTCTCTTGTGAGGCTAGGTGAATGTGTCCTATCATGGAAAGGTCAAATATTGCATGCATATCTAGAGTGGAACCGATAAGTTCGAAGTGATTGTGTCCATCTAGGTAAGCTTCATCACGTTCCTATTCTTCATGGCCTTCGGAATTGTCTCCTTGTTGAAAAGAATGTGCATTCATTGCATGTTTAGAGCATCAAGAACCAAATTTAGGGATAGCTTGAATTTATTCAACTCTTGGTTGTGCAACAAAGATGTGACTAAAGTTTTTCTAGGAAGATCTTTAATTGTCCCAGGTTGTAGAGTCTATATCAAATAATAACATCTCATCAGATCAGGTTTACACAAATGAGCATTGAAGTAGTCTGGCAAGCCTGTATGCTGCCAAATAGTTTGTAGCTTGAGCTCCTCGAATTCTTTGGTAGAGAATTGAAATTTTCATCACTATTGTTAATGTCACACTTGGATTTCCAAACATGTGATGCATCCCCTAATGATCCAATCAGCTCATTCAACCAATGTGAGTGTGCATCCACCCACTCTGTCTATCCAGATGGAGGATCTAGAATCAAGATGATTTGTCACAAATGTATAAGCTATGTAGGTCTCTCTATAGGATGCTCCTTGATGGGTAGGTTGTTGATGTCTGTGGGTTGAGAACTCATCCCAACTACAACCATGGTGTATTACTAGGTGGGATGCTCCTCGTAGATTGCTATAATAAGAAGCACACATTAGTATTGTCTAAGAAATCTTGTGAGGCCTTGTTCCCTTTACAATACTAGCATGTCTCCCTATGACCCTGTGTGTCTGTGTAAGTGATGTGTGAGGGGTGTATGGTGAAGTGAGAACATGAATTAGTGCGAATTCTACATGCATACTTTGATAAAATGTAGTATCTCAACATGCTCCTAGTGGTGTGCATGTATATTACAAGGTTGGTTCCGATGGTATGTTACAAGGTTTGAATCTCCAAAGTTCCCTTATGGAATTGCAAGATTAGTGTCGGGGTTTGTAAATTGGTCTTGATGATGACTTAATTTGGTCATGGAACTTTTTAGGTACGCATTTCCAACTTGTTCTAGGAATTACATTACATGGTGACTCAATTACAAAAGCTTTTTGTGTATATTTATGGGACATTGGGATATAATTTGAATGAATGGGATGTAAGAGCTTATGTGAAGAGATTTGAGCTCTCTAGTAGGTTTAAGGCACCCAAATTTATACATTATTGTGGTCAACCTTCATTGATCGCTTTGGTATTTCATGAGTCTATTGTTGTTGCTTTGCGTGCCTATTCATTTGAGTTGATGATACAACACTCGATTTTGGAAGAGAAGGGAGATCCACCCCCTTTTGAGCCTATTCTTCAAATTTTGAATTCTTCTACACCAAAGATCTTGTCACACATGCAACATCTTTCTGGTCTTGAATATAGTGCCTTATGCTAGCTCAACTGGAATAAAGGTTCTTCTGTCAATGATGCTCGAAGAGTGATTCCTCTCATTCTAGAACATAGCCATGTGATATCGATGGGCCTCAAGGTGGGGAAGATCATTATTGTTCCTTGGCTAGTCTAAGCCTTCTCTTCTTAATTTCATTCTCCTAATGCATTTTTGCCTGTGCTTCTTTTATTGTTCTCTTCTCTTCTTCTTTTTGTTTCTTAGCCACATTAAGCCTTTCTAGCATTTCTTCAATCAAGGGCTCTTGATAGATCTTGACTCAACAACTGCTAATGTAGTTTGGTAACACATATCCTTCTAAAAGGCTGATTGGATAGCTCCAATAGTCAATATCCTACTGATTATCATGGGTCCATAGCCATGTTCTTCTCTAGTTTTCTAGCCTGATGTCTCAATGCATAGACCAAAACTAAATTGCCTGCCTTCAACCCCTTATCTTTTATATGTGCATCAAAATAATCCTTTTGTATATTCATGGCTACATGTATCCCTGTTTTTGCTCTTGTCACGGAGCATCCTAAAAACATCGATGAACAAAGGGACGAAGGTAATCCTCACAGCCTTAATGAAGAGGGACAAGAGGAATAGGTGTCAACTCCTAGAGGGAAGTCCATTGTAATGAGAGTTTGGAGAGGAGACCTAATTCCCTAGGACGAATCCTTAATGGATGTCTACATGGTAAATGGAATGGATCATTTACTAAAAACCAACTCTTCTTTGTGGGAAGAAGTGACAAATCTAGCCACCATTTATGAGTTACAAGATCCGGAGAACCCTCCTCACATTACCTATTTAGACAAGAATCAGAGAAGGTATTGGCCCATGACGGAATTGGAGAGGGCTAGGCTGAGATATCAAAAGATTTCTGTATTCCCACCTAAGGATGAAGCCACTAATTCGCAAAATCCCCAAGGAACTCACGAGGATGCCTCTTACCAGCTTTCAGGACAGACACAACAACGGAGCATTCCAATTAGACTTCACGTTCAATTTGCTACACCTGGTAATAATCCTAACTATCGACCTCCTACAAATGTGGAACCGAGAAATAGGATCCCTGTTCATGAGAGACCACCAGTAGAAAGGGATGCAGGTTACCAAGAGGACGGTCAGTTTTCCTTGTAATGCCAAGACCACCTGAACTTGGAAGAAGACTGAGACCCATTCAAGTTGCCAAATGCATGAGGACTCACTATGATGGCTCTAGTGAGCCATACAACCATATTGCTGAATTCAAGCAGGTGATAAGAGTTGAACAAGTTGAAGACTTCTTGATCCAATATGAATCATTTGGCCTAACCCTTGCTGATACTGCCCTAGCATGGTTCCAACCCTTAGATCCTAATAATTTCCAAAATATGGAACAAGTCTATCAGGAATTGATTGAAGAATTCACTAAGGCTGGAATAAAAAACAACTCGTCATCATTAATCCATAGTTTTAAATACGCTCTTATGGAATCAGTAAGATTAGCAGCGAGACGATTCAAGCAATATGTCGATAGATGTCCTGTAGAGGAGAGACCCACTCAAAACAAAATAGTCTCATTATTCTTAGAAGGATTAGTGAATGGATCATTGAGATCATTAGTATATGTGAAGAGAGTCCAAAATTTGCAAGAATGTATGAAAGAGTGTATCGACCTAGAGGACAATCTGACGGATGACTGAAATTATCTCAAGGCAGTGTGAAGAGTGAGGATAGTTTCAGCAGTACTTCAAATCCCAAGAACAATGTAGAAGAGATAGCCAATTTAGTGGTTAAGAAGCTGAATGTCCAAGGAAAAAGGAATTATCCCAGCAATCCTATGAGAATGCCTATGCTCAAGAGATGTGTCCACTGTGGAGGTGACCACCCTTCTCACATGTGCAAAAGGGGAGTTATCCCACCACCCCCTTATGCTTATAATAGACTACCCGCCCAAGGACCAACTCACTACTGTAACATCGAGCAACGGTACACAAATCATAGTACAGAGAATTGTCCTTACAATCGACAACCAAGACTTGTACAACTACCCTTTAGGCCTTATGGATACCCCCCGAGAGATCAAGGAGGAGAAGCCTATAGATACCACTCATACCAGAAGTAAGCACTGCACCACGGCCATATGCATATCAAGGATACAATCAACCTCAACCAGTGCTAGGACAACAACCACCACACCCTTAGAATGTTGTCCCAGTAAAAATTGCCCAACTTGAAGAGAATCCAGAAAGAGCGATAGTCCTAGCCACCCCATTGGCTAGTGCTGAGGCTTATGACTCATCTTATGACCCTAGTCAAGGAAATTATTCCACTTATGAGAGCAATATAGCTGAGTACGGACAATCTTACGAACCATATACATATGGTTCTGAAGGATCTGATAGCTCTTATGGATATGATGAGGATTATGTGTCATTGATGTACATAGCTCCTAGAGCACCCATACCCCCACGGCCAATGAGTAGGCCACTTGCCCCTAGAGGACCATGTTATAGATGCGGAGGTGATCACTTTATTAGAGAGTGCCCATTACCTCACCCACCTCCACCTCAGAGAGTTTGGGAGGGTTACTGTAGTAATTGTGGTAAAGAATATCTTTTTAGATATTGCCCCAAGAATCCCAATGAAGTCAATTCCAATGTGCAAATCAATGTGATAGAAGTGATAGAGTCATCAAGGAGCGATAAGGAGTACATGGTGCCATTGAAAGTGATAACAAGGGCAAAAGCTAGAGAGACCACAGATAAACCCAAAGAAAATGATTACTTCGACAAAGAATTGAACATGCCCACACCTCAAGTAATTGCAGATTCTGAAGAGTCTGAGAAAAGTACTAAAAATAAATGAACCCAAAGATGGAAGAATTGTAGAGAAAAGATGAAAGAGAAGAAACTGCAACAAAAGTTGGAGAACGAAAATAATAAACAAAGCCAAGAAGAAAAACAAGAACCTAAAGGAAACCCTAACAAAGAGACAGAAAAGCATAAAAGACAAGAGGCAGGATCAGTTCTGGCCAATCCAATGCCAGAAGAGTTAGCCATGTGGATTGAGACATATCAAGCACGAATAAAAGCACATCCAACCATTGAAAAACACGAAAGGGAATACCCAAGAGGTGAATTAGAGAAAGAAAGATTGGAGATATGTAAGAAGTTAATTGAAGTGGCTGAGAAAACCTTAGAAAAACCTATTCAACCACTACCCAACACCAGAATTCCCGAAAAAGAATTTCAAGAATACGTAACACCTAGTGATTCCAAGGAAGGGAAGAAAAATGAGAACCATGGTGAAAATTACTGTGAAAATGAAAAAGAAGGATCCATTATCCGTGAAGTAGACGGGGAGTGGCCTAGAGACTTGTGGGCAAGAGTCCAAGAAGAACGATGGAAGAAAAGAAAAGGAATTGAACCTCCTTTTGAGGAGTTAGAAGCGGAAGGCAAGCTTGAAATGTCAATGTAGGGGTTAAACTCAGAAGGATTATTGCAACTTAATGATAGCAAAGATGACGAAGATAGTGTGAAGGCGTTGCCAAACTACATGGGAGAATATGAACGTAACTCTAAATTATATCGTGTTCCCTCAGTGAGGAGAAAAGAGCAGAACCCATCAGTTCAAACCTCAGACATAATACAACATCTTAAAAAGTAAAAATACCTTGTACTCTGACTTTGGAAGAACTCTTGAAAGTGAAGCCGCAATTGAAAGTTGGAGATTTCAGTGAGGGAGATGAAGGAAACACATGCCTCCCTATCACTTACAGAGGTTATATCACTAAAGCCATATTAGATTCGGGAGCGGGAGTAGGAATTGCTACCAAAGAAATTTGGGAGAAATGGGGAAAACCAGCTTTACGACCTACCAGAATGAAGATTCAAATGGCTGACGGGCACACAGAACGACCCTTAGGATTATTATAAAAAGCAATATTTACCGCTTGCGGAGTCGAATTCGAGCACACCTTAGCAATATGTCAATTTGAAAAGGCAAGCATATATGAGATGATACTTGGAAGGCCTTTCATGAGATAGCTTAAGGTAGTGCAAGACTGGGGAAAAGATGCAGTATACTTGCAGCATGGGGAATTACAACTAGAATAAACATCCATACTTATGCGTATCAAGATGTCCCTCCTCTGCAATGGAATCTGATACATAAGGAGGACGACAATCTATCGATTCATAGTATAGGTTCGAGTAGCCAAACATGGATGAACGAAGATACTCACCTATGGGTGTGCCAGACAGCTAAAAGGGAAGAGAAAGGAGGAGAGGTTGGCAGCTAAGACAGGGAGTATCTAGACCTGTAGAAGATCCTGCTTACATGCCTCAAATATTTTTAGACGAAGAATTTGAACCCCATGGTTGGATGGAGATTTTAGCCACTCTTGACATATGCGTAAATGAAGAAGTAATAACTATGAATGAATGCATAGATGAAGAAGGATATGACGTAAGCTTCTACATGGTTTTCCTCCAAGAAGCGGATGAAGGAGAGGTAATTGAAAAAGAATGGAAGGAATATTATGAGAGCATCAAAATGGAACGGGAACCTATTGAGGAAGAAAACAAAAATCAAAGAGTAAGCATCATGACTAATGAGTCAAATCAAGGGATGAAACAAAGGGAAGAAAATGAACTAGACAAAGAAAACAGAGAAGAAGAAAGCAGACCTCAAAACCAATTCGAGGTCCCTGAGCACTTCAAGAAATATGAGGTAGAGGAGAGGAAGATTACTATTCAGATGCCAAAATGGAAAGCGCAACCGGGGATAGCATACGAGAATAAAGAACAGACCAAGAAAATAATAGTAGTTCAGGGGGAAGGAGAAGAGAGATGCACTTTTATAGGACAAGATGTCTCATTTAAGGAAGAACAAGAGTTAATACAACCCATAATAGAATATAGAGATGTCTTTGCATGGACATATAGGGATTTAAAAGGTGTAGATCCTTCAATTTGCACCCATAGAATCCCTATGACGACAGAAGCCAAGCCCTCCAAACAAAGACCATACACTTATAGTGATGTTTATTCGGAAAAGATTAAGGAAGAGATCGATAAGTTATTGGATGTGGGCTTCATTTATGAAATTGAACACACACAATGGGTGTCACCTTTAGTGGTAGTACCGAAAAAGAATGGTAAATTAAGGGTATGCATTAATATGAAAAAGGTGAATGCCGCCACCATAAAGGATAGTTACCCATTACCCATCACGGATCATTTGTTGGAAAGGGTTGCAGGTAAGGAAGTCTATAGTTTCCTTGACTGCTTTTCAGGGTATAATGAGGTAGCCATTGCTCCTGAAGACCAACATAAGACAACCTTTGCAACCAAATGGGGAGTTTATGCATTTAGGGTTATGCCTTTTGGTCTAACTAATGCCCCAACCACTTTCCAAAGATTGATGTGCCATGTGTTCAAGGAGTTCTTGAGAAAAAGTATGGAGGTATACGTGGATGATTTTTGTACCTATTCAGCTATATGATCAGAACATATCCCAGAACTAAGAAAACTATTTGCCAAATGTCGATAGTATAGAGTATGCCTTAATTCGGAAAAATGTGTCTTCATGGTTCGACAATGGAAAATATTAGGACACATTGTCTCTAAGAATGGAATTTCCACTGATGAAGACGAAATCAAAGTAATTCTGGATTTGCCAAGACCAAAGACCGCTAAGGAAGTACAAGCATTTATAGGACATTGTGGATATTATCGTAGATTCATTCACATGTATGCCATAATTGCGAGACCCCTTTATGGATTACTGACTCAATTTATCTAGATGGAAGAATGTGAAAAGGCTTTCAATGAATTGAAGAGTCGCTTGAGTTCTGCACCAATCTTGAGAGTACCTGATTGGAATATGCCATTTCGTATTCATGTAGATGCCTCCAAGTTTGCCATTGGATGCATCTTAGCATAGGCAGCAGATATAGGAAAGCTAGATCACCCTATAGCCTATGCTAGTAGACAATTAAACCAAGCAGAGCGTAATTATACAACTACGGAGCAAGAAGGCTTAGGAATGGTACATGCGGTAAAGAAGTTTTGACACTACTTATTCGCAAACAAATTCAAATTCTTCATCGATCATCACACTCTACTGTACCTAGTCAATAAGCCTTGCAATACTGGATGACTAGTGCGATGGTTTCTATTATTAATGGAATCTGATTTTGAAGTGGTAGTCAAGAAAGGGAATACGCACACCCGTGCAGATCACCTATCAAGAATGACACATGGAGAACCTCCCACAGGAGTGATAGATGATCTACCGGATACTTATCTTTTTAACCTTGAAGTATGTCCACAATGGGCAGAAAAATTGATTCCCATCCTCACGCATGGACCTCAACATAGGATCACTGAAAACAAAAGCTAGGAGCTATGGAAGACTAAAAATCTCCACATCATAGTTGGAAGCTTATACCACCAAGATCCAAGTGGGTTACTTATGAGATGTGTGGAAGAAGAGGAGCAAGAGATATGGATTCAAAAAGCACACGTGAATCAATGGAAAACTCATCGAAGTGTGAATGGAACATGGCAAACACTGAAGAGATTAGGCATATACTGGCCAACCATGCAGAGGGATACACATAACTACATATCTACATGCCGCACTTGTCAAGAAAGAACACCTGAAGCGAACTCTACTCTAAGTTACTCTACAGTAGCACCGAGGTGGAGTATGCCTCTGGTAAAATGCTTGAAAACTCAAGAATACCCAGAAGGAGCTAATTTGGCAAGAAAACGTGCCCTCGAGGAGCAAAGTAAAGATTATGTACTCATAGGCAAACAACTTTTCAAGAGAGGAAGGGACAATCATTTAAGAATGTGCATCCATGAAGACAAGTATGTTTCAGTCTTAGAGATGGCTCATACGGGAGCCATTGGAGGACACTTTTCTGCAGATAAAACTACAAAAATGATTCTCTTTGCTGGAATGTGGTGGCCAACTTTATATCAAGATGCAGCCACTTATGTCCAAAGATGTGATACATGTCAATGAATGAAGTATCCCATCAGAAGAGATGAAATGCCATTAAGGCCTATGATGAGTGTCAGAGCATTTACCAAATGGGGGATAGATTTTGTAGGACCTATTAGCCCACCGGATAAAGGTTCTCATGCTGAGTACATAGTTGTAGCAACGGACTACTTCACCAAATGGGTGGAAGCCAGAGCAACTAAGAAGAACGATGCAAGGACCACAGCCAAGTTTCTGTTTGAACACATATTCACTAGATCCAGATTGCCAATAGAAATAGTAAGTGATAGAGGCACACACTTTGTCAATGAAGTAATAGAGGCCTTAATGAATGAATTCTTAGTAATTCACAAGAAATCAGCTCCCTATCACCCTCAATCCAATGGACATGCTCAAAGTTCAAACAAGATCTTGTGTACAGTTCTCACCAAGATTGTTAACAATGGAAGATCCAATTGGGACAAGCAGTTACATCACGCTTTATGGGCATTCCGAGTAGCATACAAAATAGCCATGGGAACTACTCTTTTTAATCTAGTATACGGCCAAAATGTACTTTTGCCATATGATTTCCTAGTTCCAACTCTTAGAGTAGCGTCGGCCTATGAACGGACTAGACACAAATTATCTAATCAATTGACCAAATCAAGAAGCTACATGAAATGAGGTTACAAGCAGTGGCAGGCATTTATGCTGCAAAAAGACGACAAAAGGCATATTTTGATGCTCATATTAAGGATAAAAATTTGAAGGAAGGAGATTTGGTCCTAGTATATACTTTAAAGCAACATGCAAGGAAGCTACAAAAAAGAGGATATGGCCCCTTAGTGATCAATCGTATATCAACCAGTGGAGCCATCAGCTTAGCAACCCTAGATGGAGAAGTACTACCAAACTATATAAGTGGCTGTCGAGTAAAGAAGTATTTAGGGCCATTGATAGAGGAAATATTTTCAAGACTTCTAACAACAAGAAATGGAAGAGAAGAGGACGAAAAATTACGTGAGGAAGCAAGACAGGAAACCCTAGAATGAATAAGGAAAGGGAAGGAATGGATGAGAGAGAGGGACGAAAGGTATTGGCTTGGAGAGAAGCCCATCCCAATGGCTAATTTTAGGGCCTCAAAAAACCCAGGACATCACGTGAGGCAACCTTATTTGAACTTAGGAGTGGGTACAGAGGAATGCCACTTGGTGGATGCTCTCATCTATACAGGAGCAACTGTCACCTGCATTCGATTCTCTCTGACTCATCAGCTCAAAGCACAATTACGTCCAACCACAACACATTTGATTGGAATAGGGGGAAAGGTTACTGAATGCATAGGTGAGATTACCTTATCATTGCACCTAGGAAATAATTCGATGCAACCAAAACTCTTAGTGTGTCATGATCAAGATTTATTGGAAGAACTTGTGTTAGGCCAAGATTGGATATATGAATATGAGGTAACTATCCAATTAGCCTTGGGCTACATCTCAGCCAAGATAGGACATCGCGAAGTGTTCAGTGTGTTAGAAGAACGACCTGTCAAAGCCAAGTGTATAGCCCCGAGAGACCAACTACTCATGCATGACTGTGTGTGCATGTCCCTCTACTATGGAACACCCACCTCCAAGCACTTCACATGAGTTTACACCAATTCTTAATCTTACACACCCTCATCATCCATTGGACCCCTCTGCTAACATTGTTTCCATGGAGAGCCCTAGTGAGGAATTGAGCACAAGAGTGACTAGTCAGCATGGTCATCCCAAACTTTCCCTCATCAGAATATATCCGATTCAAGCACCAGACAGGTCTGGATTAGAAAAGATCAGGTAACAACTTATCATCAACAATAGAGCCATCACCTACATAGGAAACAACAACAATACAAGAAGACAAGCCAAGATGGATCCCGAGGTCCACAAAAGATTACCCAATTGTGGATACCAAAGAAATTGATTGCTGCTCAACCCTCTAGAACACAAATATGGATTCCCAAATCAAATGTACCGACGGAGACTACCAAACTAGAAACATCAGTACACGAGAAGGATCAATACAAAATGAAGACGAAGGAGCAAGAAAGGCATGACGACTTGAGATCGAAGAAACATAAGTACTCACTGAGAGCAACTCAAAGATATGAATGGCTAACAAAGCAGAATTACAACGTGATAGTTGCACAAAACACTAGAAGAGACAAAGAAAGAGTCACAGGCAGAAAAATAAAGCAGATCTGTATGCCCAAATCGTGATCAACCTCTATAACTCAATCAAAAACTTCAGCTTGCGCACATCTTGAGCTCCATGAACCTTGAGCATGCTTAATGAAAGAACTTGGAGAAGCTTGTAGAAGGTAGAAAAATGCGTTTCAAAGCAATGAAGTTTGGTCTAGCCAATCGGCACAAGACCAGCCCTTGAGCTTATGGAGACTCAAATAGACCTTATACGTATGCGATAAGTGCAAAGAAACACACTATGTACTTTGGAGCATCAAGAAGAATGAGTCAATACAAAACAGATAGGTTCGTGGGTTGACTAGCTCAAAAAACTTACTATCTATGAAAGAGACACTGAACTTCAAATGCCCATAGCGACCAGCGTGATTACAATTAGAAAAAATCCTTTTATGGGAGTGATACACATAGGGTTAGTGTATAGAATGCACAAAAGTATAAGGAATAAGCAAAATATGCTATAGGAATGAATGCGACATTCACCGGTGGTACTTCCTATTTTTCAAGAATACGTAGAGATTGACCCCGAGACAGAAAAACTCAGATTTCTCCCAATCTACTAAACCAAATGCTATAAAAATTTATACACATAAACTAAACACTAATGCCTTTCCAATGAGCTATCTTGCAATCAATTTGGAGCTCTAAAGAGAGAGCAGCAGCCTCTGCAAGATTACTGTTGGTGAAGAAGATGATGCAGAGAATTGAAGGAGCAAGACAATGATGGTCACAAGTGTATGTATATTGCTTCCATGTAATGTACAAGTGATTTCAAGTCTTTATATAGACTCTAGGAATGTTCCACAACTTCTACAAGTGAAATTTGAATTCAAATGAAGGTGGGAATGGTTGTTAGAGGGAATCAATTCACTTTCCTACAATCTAGGAAAAGTGAAGATCTAGTTTGATCTACTTTTAGGTGATCGATTGCTTGATTGAATGCAACTTCAACCACCACAAATTCATGGGATTTGGGCTCTATCTTTTTACCTTTACATGTGTAAAGATCAAGGCTTTTACAACGGTAAATGAACCATCAAAAAGTCTCTAAAAAAATATAATAAATGAGCATAGGAAAAAGAACTCTCCAATAGATATTCTTTTGACGCGATAGCCTTTGATGTAGATCAAATCCACCTCAAGCATAGTGTAAGATTGATGTTCCAACAGCTCCCCCTCAAGCTAAAGTATGCTTGAGTTTTCATTCTCTGATAGGTTGAATGCCTGCCATAGCTTTGAATCTACAAAGCTTTATTCCATCAAGTGCCTTCCTCATCATATATGCTACTTGCTTTTCAGTTGGAACAAAAGAAATGTCGATCTCCTTTGCCATGAGCTTCTCCCTAATGAAGTGGTAATGGAATTCTATGTGCTTGGTTCTCGCATGGAAAATAGGATTTGCTGCTAGATGCATGCAACTTACATTATCTCCAAATATGTGAGGTTTGGAACTCACTAGTCCCAAATATGTATACAATGCTTTTAACTATATTGCCTCTTGAGTTGCTATGGTCAAGCCTCTGTACTCTGCTTCAGTTGAGGATAAAGCAACTGTTGGTTGCTTCTTGGAACTCCATGACACTAGCTTCGAACCTACAAATGCTAAGTAACCTTTTTCTATCATCCTTAGCTCCTGCCCAATCTGCATCTGAGCAGATTTTGATATCCAAATCTGAAGAGTAAGGATAGAATATACCTTCGTTGATTGTACATTTGAGATACTTAAGTACTCTCTTAGCTGCATCCATGTGTGGTCTTCTCGGTGAGTGCATGAACTGACTAAGCACTCCCACACTATATGAGATGTCTGCCCTTGTATGAGTAGCATATATTGAGCTACCTACCGAGCTTTGATATTCTTTTAGGTCTTAAATTTTCTCACCTTCATAAACACTTAGTTCATGATTCATCTCCAAAGGTGTACCTGCAGGTTTAGTGTTCTCCATTTTGAACTTGACAAGAAGATCCTGAATGTATCTTCTTTGAGTCAAATACATTTCTTCATCTGTGTATATCACCTGCATACCTAGGAAATATGTGAGCTCACCTAGGTCACTGATTTTGAACTCCTCTTGCATGTGTCTCTTGACCCTTTGAATGCCATTTAGATCATCACCTGTCACAATAATATCATCTACATATACACATAGATAGATAACCTCATTGCAATCCCTTTTGATGAATAGAGAAGGATCTGAGCTGCTAGCTTTGAACCGTTGATCTTGAAGATATGTAACCAATCTGTAATTCCAAGCTCTTGGAGCTTGTTTCAATCCATACAATGATTTTTTAAGTCTGCAAACATAAGATGGATGATTAGGGTTTTCAAAACCTGATGGTCGTGACATGTATACCTCTTCACTTATCCAACCATTTAAGAACGCATTTTTCACATCAAGTTGGAGGAGTCTCCAATTCCTTGCAGTAGCTACACTTATCAATGTCCTGATTGTAGTCATCTTTGCAACTGGTGAGAATGTTTCCTCATAGTCTATACCATGAGTTTTGTGAGCATCCTTTGGCAACTAATCTTGCCTTGTACCTGCAAACTGATCCATTTGAATTTCTTTTAACTTTATATACCCATCTGCAACCAATTACCTTTTGATTCGGCGACATTGGAACCAAATCCCAAGTGTCCATTTCCTTCAATGCATCTATCTCATCTTTCATGGCCTTTTCCCAATTAGGGTTTCCCTTTGCCTCTTCATAGGTTGAGGGTTCCTCCGAAATAGAGTCTTTTGCCAAGTATATTGAATGCTTCGTAACAAATGTGGAATCATATCCATACCTTTCTGGTTGTTTCTTCTCTCTTGCTGATCTTCTAGGTGCTTGTTTGGAGCATTCTCCAATCTCTTGCATCTTTGCTTTGCCTCTTGACTTCCATAGCTTGTAATCCTTTTCTCTTTCATCTCGGTCATCGTCTATATCACTTCTTGGATCCTGGACCTGTGTATCATGCTTGCGTCCTAATTGATGAGAGTCGGAATCAAGATCATATGGTAGTGTTTGTTAGTATATGATCAATGTCTACCCCTCATGATTGTATGCACATTTTGTAAGGCCCCCATTATGAGGAGAAGCCAAGCGTGCATTACCCAATTGATGGGAATCCCAACTTGCATGTTGGATGAAGGTCATATTGGACCATGTAAGGTATTGTAAGGAAAGGGAGTTACCAGGGTCCCCAATTGTGGGGTCCGGTGCAGCGGTGAGCAGCCCCAGTTGGGGGGTCCAAGGGGGCCAACGGGCCCTTGGTGGGGTCCAAGGGCAGCACCCCCGACACAATGGTAAAGGGAATATTCCATAGAATATTCCCTATTGGAGTCAGAAATCATTTATATTTGTTAGGTCGGTTCAACTGGTCTAAGCCGTGTATGGCAATTACGCGGGCAGTGGCCGCCCACGCTCTACCACTCATGTATAGCCGTCCACGGAAGGCCACCCATGATCCTATATATACATGACTTCTGCACTACCTGAGATATCAAATTGAGCCAACATACCTCTATCTTGTATCTCCCTATCTAGAGTTGTCTAGATCACCATTTAAGCTCCACCTTGAGAGCGCATGTAGAGCCCCAACAGGTTGAAACTAAAGGTACAAAGTATTTTTCCTCTTAAGGTTCAAAGGTTGAATCTAAATCTTAAGGTGCAAAAGTAAAAGAATTAAAAGGAAAAGTGAAAAAGGAAGGCCGCGTACGAAAAGGTGGAAATAGGCCGCCCAATCAAAATTTTATTTTAAAAGTCACTCTTGTTCTAAAGACACTACAAGACAAAGTAGCGAATCGTTGAGGACCAGTCAAAAAGACAATCTTGGGACATTGAAAAGACACCAAGATTGTATTGCAGTTAGAGTGCGCGAACCGGCGGACTCTCAAACAAAAGGAAGGACAAAGGCTATTCTTAGACATGGGGAGTTGGGAGCAAGAGAGAGCTTCGGAGGAGCAAGAAGGGAAGCAAGAAGAGCCTCCAGTGTGCTGACGACATTCAAGAGTGCAAGAGGTGCCAAGAGGAAAGTGTGCAGAGAAGAGAGAAGGCGGGCTGGATTCCAAGAGTTCCAAGGGCTATTGCGTGCGTGTGCAGTGATACCAATTCCTTAGCTTGGCGGAAGCTTAGTGCAAGGTGTGCACAAGGGAAGCGGGAAGCAAGTGAAGGATTGGTGCACGGCCGCTGGAAGACTTGAGATAATTGGTCTTCAGTAATTGATGCTCTCTGAAGTGGTATTTAGTCATTGATTAGACTGTGCGCAGTCATTGTAATTGTTGAAGGATAATTAATATTCAAGGTTTCCAAGAGTATTTCTTTGCAGAAGTTCTCACTGTTATTCCATTTTCATCATCTCTTTTTTTCTCCTACAAACCCTCAAACTCCTTCTTGACCCCGAATCCCCAACAAATTTGGCACGCCCGGTGGGACATCCAAGGAGCTTTGAGCATAGGAGACTATATATTGCCATTGAAGGACAACATCCCAGTGTCGACAACATTACTCCAGTGGGCCAAAAGGTACATCCTTTTATCAAGTGTCTCATTTTTAGTGGACTATGAATAGCTCATGACCGCGACCCGGTCACAAACCTTGAGAATCAAGTGCAAGCAGACAAGAAGAAAGACGAACCGAAGATCATCAAGTCCACTTTCATCGACTTCATCGGTAGGAAGCATGGCAGGGCAGGTGGACCTAGAAATCTTGCTCTCCAGGTTAAACATAAAATTCCCCTCCTTCAGAGGTTTAGCCCATGAGGACCCAGATGAGCACATTCGACGATTTCTTTCATTATGTAAGACTAGGGGACTAATGGGTAGGGAAGATGCTTTCTTGATACTCTTCCCCGCCACATTGGAAGGTCTGGCAGACAAGTGGTTTAGTCAGTTTGCCGAAAACCACTTTACCTCTTGGGATTTGATGAAAGAGGCCTTTAAGAATCAATTTCAGCAGGGCAACACGGCTGAGATCATTATAGAAGAATTGGAAAACTTGAAGTTGGGTCCAGGAGAGAAGTTCCCCGAATTCGTGACCAGGGCAAAAGCATTAATGGCTAAATTACCGGATCCACCACACGACTTCGTTGTCAAGAAGTGGTTGGCCAAACCTTTACCTGTGGTCACCCAATGCAAAATAAAAGAGTTGGTGCTACCTACTGCCTCTGTTGAGGAATTCATCAATACGGCCACCCGCTTGGAACAAATAAGGCACCAGTATGGTACAACGTCTTCCCAACTATCATATGGTACAGAACTGGAGGACCCAGTGAGCCAGTTAAGAAGGGAACTGGAAGGCTTGAAGAGGAATAAGCCCTATACAGAGGAGGAGACTACTGTAGCCCAGCTGAGAAGAGAGATTGAAGCCCTCAAGCTCCAAAAGGAAGAGGAAGCCCAAGCAGAGGAACTAGCTCAGCTGAGGCAGGAGTTGCAAGAACTAAAAGGAGGTGGCATTAAGAACGGACTATGGTGCTCCATGTGCAGTAAGCAAGGACATATAGTAAGTGAATGTCCTTTGCTAAATGTGACTTGCCAATTATGCAGAAAGATTGGGCATGAGGCCCATGAATGCCAATCAAGGGGAATACCGACAACGACATACTGGACACAAGGCGGGCTCTTGCCACCAGCAAATGTAATGGCAGCAGCAACAAACCAAGGTAATAACTATAATCCTAGACCAAGAACTAACCTTGCAAATGGGCCTAGAAGGCCAATTATTTGCTTCAGGTGTGGAGAATGTGGGCACTACCAAAGTAGGTGCACCCTACCAGAGAATGCACCTCCTTGCAGGAACTGCCCTGAGGCCAGAGACCATTATACAAATTGTTGTCCTAAGAATCAAGCCTCTTCATCAAGGCCCCATATCCAAATGATTTCAGTGCAGGAAGAAGAAATGGCAAATCAAGTTAAGGTGTCGTCACCATCTACCAGGGTGGTGCAGTTAGAGGAAATTGACTCTTTTACTGTGCAGACAAGAAGCAAGGGGAAGGCTCCAGTGGACGTGGGTCAAGAATCATTGATTAATGGAGTAAACAGAGACAAAGGTGTGTCCGAAGACCTAGCCACCACAATTGCAGACACAAGGAAAAAGGAAAATTGCACATGTACCAGTGATGCCATTGGACAGGCATTCAGCAGGGCTCATGAGGAGTTGGATAAGTCAAATGGAGCCCAAGCTCTTAAGGAATCAGAAGCCTCCAGACTGCTCAAGTCCATGAAAAAGGAGGTTAGTATTCTTGATTTAATAAAGATGGATGGGAAATTCAGGTCAGAATTATTACAGATAATTGATGAAGCTTCTACGACAAGCTTAGTAGCTAAGACTGCTATCTCACATCAAGGGATAATCAGGGGGGAAGCACCCCTTACAGATTATAAAAGCCCTCGGCTCACAATATCAATCAAGGGCCATGAATTTCAAGGTGTTATTGTAGATGGTGGTTCTGGCATTAATTTGATGCCTGAACATACCATGAAAAGGATTGGACTCCACCCTTCAAGACCTGCAAACTTCACGGTCACTTTGGCAGATCAGAGCAAAGTAAGGCCCTTAGGGGTAATCCCAAAGGTTCCACTTGAAGTACAAGGTAATCTATTTATCCTGGATTTTGTGGTTTTAAGATTGCCCCAAGTTGAAGGAGGATTTCCCCTCTTAATTGGAAGACCTTGGCTGAGGCATGCCAGTGTCATTCATGATTGGGGTAAGGATACCATGTGGGTACAAAAGAAAGGGCAGGAGCTGACACAAATTCATTTAGAAGAAGGCCCAGACAATCAAGGAAATACTAGTATGATGCAAACAGTGAGCATTTGCATGGAAACAGAAGCGGAGGATCAACCCCAAATAGATTTTGAGGAAGAAGAGGATATTTTAAGTTGGCTTCATGCCGACAACTCTTCTTCTTGCTTTGGAATTTTTCTTGATAATCCTGATACATTTGGAGGCTATGATGAAGACAAAGGAAAGGTCCAGGTTGATGGATTGGGAGAGCCCATCACTGACCACAGAAGGGGCAGGAAGATACCCCTCAAATACAAATTGGAGGAGGATGTGTCAACATTAGATAACGAAGTTTCCCAAGCTAAAAGCAAGGTAAAAAACTCTGAGGTTGAATGTTCTTTCCCAATTCAAGAAATCCCTGCAGGATGGATGCAGGACAAGGAGGAAAACATCGAAGTTCAAAATACACCTGCTTATGAAGCAATGCAAGAAAAGCTAGTAGAAGAAGACAAAGAAGCAGATGCACAAGAAGATAATCTGGTAACAAGAAACCCGGTTCAAGAAGTACATTTATGCAACCAAAACAATAATCAACCAGTTCTAGTGGCCACTTGGTTGTGGAGCCACCCAAAGCTTCTAGAAAAGGTAAAATCATTCTTAACCCAGTATGCAGATGTTTTTGCCTGGCATTATAAAGACTTAGAAGGAGTGCCTGCATCCTATGGAGAGCACAGAATTCCTCTGGTGGAGGGAGCCAGACCCATCAGAGGAAGGAGTTATAGACTCAATCCAAAGTATGCCGAAGCTGTCTATGGGGAAATCCAAAAGATGGAAGATGCAGGAATCATCATTCCTGTGGAACACTCAGAGTGGCTCTCACCTATGGTTATAGTACCAAAGAAGAATACTAATAAAATCAGGATTTGTGTGGACTTTAGAGCTCTCAACAAGGTGACCATTCCAGACGGGTTCCCTATGCCTTTTGCAGAACAGGTCATTGAAGAAGTGGCGGGGCATGCACTATATAGTTTTATGGATGGCTTCAGTGGCTATAATCAAATATCAATACACCCAGAGGATCGTGAAAAGACTGCTTTTATCACACCGTGGGGAACGTATGTGTATGTAAAAATGCCATTTGGGCTAAGAAATGCTCCAGCCACATTCAACAGAACGGTCAATCTCATTTTTGGACCCTTATTGCTGGAATCACTTAGAATCTTCATGGATGATTTCTCTTCATTTTCAGGATCTCACAAAGAAACCCATCTAGATTGTTTGGACCAGCACCTGAGACAGCTGCAGAATATCTTCCAAAGATGCAGAGAAACCAAGTTAAAGCTCAATCCAAATAAATGTCATTTCCTTGTGACAGAAGGAACCCTCTTAGGACATGT
Source organism: Ceratopteris richardii (assembly GCA_020310875.1). Classification (NCBI taxonomy): domain Eukaryota; kingdom Viridiplantae; phylum Streptophyta; class Polypodiopsida; order Polypodiales; family Pteridaceae; genus Ceratopteris; species Ceratopteris richardii. The sequence goes on along the minus strand of CM035416.1, from coordinate 16,042,446 downwards.
GGTATCCGCTAAAGGTATGGCCCCAGATCCTGACAAAATTCTCTCTATACTAAAGTTACCTAAACCCAAAACTCCTAAAGAGATCCAGAGTTTTTTGGGGCATACCGGTTATCATAGAAGGTTTATAAAAATGTATGCAGAGATAGCTAGACCTCTGACTAGACTCACAGGTAAAGAAGTACCTTTCAAATGGGAAGAAGAAGAGGAAAAAGCATATCAGACATTAAGGTCACGGCTCGTGTGTGCTCCTATCTTGGTCACCCCGGAGTGGTCAAAAATCTTTCATATACATGTCGATGCCAGTGCATATGCAGTGGGAGCAGTTCTAACTCAACCCAGTGAAGAATTCAAAATGGACAGGCCAATTCAATATGCCAGTAGAATCTTGACCAAAGCTGAAAGAAATTACAGTACTACCGAAAGGGAAGCACTAGCAATGGTCTTTGCAGTTCAAAAATTCCGCCACTACTTATTGGGGGTAAAATTTATTATTATATCAGATCACCAACCTCTCAAGTACTTACTCAACAAACCACATGCTACTGGTAGAATATGGAGGTGGTTACTGTTATTCCAAGAGTTCGATTTCTCGGTAATCCATAAGCCAGGAAGAGAAAATGTGATGGCAGATCACTTATCTAGAATCAATAGGAGGGATCAAACCAGTGGTATCAATGATGATTTCCCTGATGCACACTTGTTTGCTATACAACCTAAAGGATGGTATGATGATATCAAGCAGTTCATTAATACGGGATTGTATCCAGAAAGTGCTAATGCTGTACTAAGAAAGAGGCTACTTATCAAAAGTAGACCATATACTTTCATTGAGGGCAAACTCTACAGACACGGCAAGGATGACAGGATGAGGAAATGCTTAGAGGAAGATGAAGTGAGGGAAATACTGCAATTTGCACATGAAGGAACAGCTGGTGGGCACCTTCCAGGGCATATCATGAGCCAGAGAATACTAGATGCTGGTCTATGGTGGCCTACACTCTTTAGGGATGCAGATAATTGGAGAAAAACATGTGATGTGTGCCAGAGGTGTGGACCTAAACCCACCAAGCAAAGACATCACCCTTTGGTAGTTTCCACTTCTTGGCAGCCCTTTGAGAAGTGGGGATTAGACTTTGTTGGGCCTATATACCCTCCGGCACTTCCAAAGAGGGAAAAGTACTTACTGATAGCCACGGACTACGCAACAAAATGGGCTGAAGCCATTGCATCAACGGATTGCTCTGCACAAACAGTGGCTGACTTTGTGTATTGTAACATCATTTGTAGATTTGGATGCCCGCTGGAAATCTGTACCGATCAGGGTACTCATTTTGTTAACAAAATATTGCAGGAAATTTCCAACAGGTATCGCATTTTACACAGAACTTCTTGTGCATACTACCCACGAGCTAATGGACAAGCCGAGTCAACAAACAAACTATTAATTTCAATGTTACGAAAAGAATGCATGTTGCAGCCGACCTCTTGGGGACGGGCCTATCTGGGTACATTATGGGCATACAGACTGGCCTATAAAGAGACTGGGTATTCCCCCTTTCAATTAGTTTATGGCTTGGTTCCTATTGAACCATTTGAATTTATCAGAGGCTCTATAAGAACGGAAAGACTAGAGAAAAATGGGATGGAAGTTTCAGCAAGACTTACTGCTTTGCATAAACTAGAAGAATCGAGAATTCTAGCATCCAAACGGTTAGAGAAGCAGCAATTACACAGGAAGGAGACTCATGACAAAAATCTATGGCAAAAAATATTGAAGCCTGGAGATTTAGCACTGCTGCACAGACCACAAATTTCTAATCAAACCAAAGGGAAATGGATCCCTCACTGGGAAGGCCCTTTTCGCATTACGAAGATGCTGCAATGGGGGGCAGTGCAATTGGAAACACTCGATGGCAACACCCTACCTTTAGTTAACATTTCCAGACTCAAGGCTTATTATCAAGCATCATAAACATTGCATTTTCCTTTATTTTGTTGGTTTTGCATTGTTTTAATAAGTAGCAATAATCAAAATTTTGGGCGTAGTTTTTTTTTTTTTTTTTTTTTTTGAAAATCAAAAAAATTCTTTTCTTTTCTTTATCATTGAAAATGAAAAACTTTGGCGCAAGTTTTCTTCTCCATCAAAAATTCAAGAAATTCATCAATTCAAAAAAAAAAAAAAAAAAAAGAAATTCATCACTTGAATGGCTCATAGTTTTGCTAAGTAACTTTCATTTTTGCCCTTTCCTTTGTTTGTCTCTCGGATGGATGAGATTAACATTGTCATCTCCTCTCTTTTTGATCACCTTTTTATGCTAGTCCGCTCCTTCTTGAGAGGTGCTCCCTCATTCGAACCAGCTATATAATATGGCCTCTTTTTTCATTCTTGCTTCACCATCCTCAGGAATCCGTCTTATTTTCAGTGTCAAGTTGTGCTAAGGAAGAAAGAGGAGAGCATTTCACACCCCCTCACCCTCAATCCCCCTCAACAATCTCCACAACCCAAACCCCCGGCGGAAACAACCAATCCTCTACATCCCCCCCCCTCTCAAACTCACGCCTCACCCCCTCCCAACCCCCCTCGGCGCAGCACCCCCCAGCCCCCCCTCTCCACTACTCTCTCCATCCCCCCCCCTCTCAAATTCACGCCTCACCCCCTCCCAACCCCCCTCGGCGCAGCACCCCCAGCCCCCCCTCTCCAATCCTCTACATCCCCCCCCTCTCAAACTCACGCCCCACCCCCTCCCGACCCCCCTCGGCGCAGCACCCCCCAGCCCCCCCCTCTCCACTACTCTCTCCACACCCCCCCTCTCAAACCCACACCCCACCCCCTCCCGACACCCCTCGGCGCAGCACCCCCAGCCCCCCTCTCCAATCCTCTACATCCCCCCCTCTCAAACCCACGCCCCACCCCCTCCCAACCCCCCTCGGCGCAGCACCCCCCAGCCCCCCCCTCTCCACTACTCTCTCTCTCAAACTCACGCCTCACCCCCTCCCAACCCCCCTCGGCGCAGCACCCCCAGCCCCCCCTCTCCAATCCTCTACACCCCCCCCCCTCTCAAACTCACGCCTCACCCCCTCCCAACCCCCCTCGGCGCAGCACCCCCAGCCCCCCCTCTCCAATCCTCTACATCCCCCCCCCTCTCAAACTCACGCCCCACCCCCTCCCGACCCCCCTCGGCGCAGCACCCCCCAGCCCCCCCCTCTCCACTACTCTCTCCATCCCCCCCCCTCTCAAATTCACGCCTCACCCCCTCCCAACCCCCCTCGGCGCAGCACCCCCAGCCCCCCCTCTCCAATCCTCTACATCCCCCCCCTCTCAAACTCACGCCCCACCCCCTCCCGACCCCCCTCGGCGCAGCACCCCCCAGCCCCCCCCTCTCCACTACTCTCTCCACACCCCCCCTCTCAAACCCACGCCCCACCCCCTCCCGACACCCCTCGGCGCAGCACCCCCCAGCCCCCCTCTCCACTACTCTCTCCACCCCCCCCCCTCTCAAACCCACGCCCCCCCCCTCCCAACCCCCCTCGGCGCAGCACCCCTAGCCCCCCTCTCCAATCCTCTACATCCCCCCCTCTCAAACCCACGCCCCACCCCCTCCCAACCCCCCTCGGCGCAGCACCCCCAGCCCCCCCCTCTCCACTACTCTCTCTCTCAAACTCACGCCTCACCCCCTCCCAACCCCCCTCGGCGCAGCACCCCCAGCCCCCCCTCTCCAATCCTCTACATCCCCCCCCCTCTCAAACTCACGCCCCACCCCCTCCCGACCCCCCTCGGCGCAGCACCCCCCAGCCCCCCCTCTCCACTACTCTCTCCACACCCCCCCTCTCAAACCCACGCCCCACCCCCTCCCGACACCCCTCGGCGCAGCACCCCCCAGCCCCCCTCTCCACTACTCTCTCCACCCCCCCCCCTCTCAAACCCACGCCCCCCCCCTCCCAACCCCCCTCGGCGCAGCACCCCCCAGCCCCCCCTCTCCACTACTCTCTCCACACCCCCCCTCTCAAACCCACGCCCCACCCCCTCCCGACACCCCTCGGCGCAGCACCCCCCAGCCCCCCTCTCCACTACTCTCTCCACCCCCCCCCTCTCAAACCCACGCCCCCCCCCTCCCAACCCCCCTCGGCGCAGCACCCCCAGCCCCCCTCTCCAATCCTCTACATCCCCCCCTCTCAAACCCACGCCCCACCCCCTCCCAACCCCCCTCGGCGCAGCACCCCCCAGCCCCCCCCTCTCCACTACTCTCTCTCTCAAACTCACGCCTCACCCCCTCCCAACCCCCCTCGGCGCAGCACCCCCAGCCCCCCCTCTCCAATCCTCTACACCCCCCCCCTCTCAAACTCACGCCTCACCCCCTCCCAACCCCCCTCGGCGCAGCACCCCCAGCCCCCCCTCTCCAATCCTCTACATCCCCCCCCCCTCTCAAACTCACGCCCCACCCCCTCCCGACCCCCCTCGGCGCAGCACCCCCCAGCCCCCCCCTCTCCACTACTCTCTCCATCCTCCCCCCTCTCAAATTCACGCCTCACCCCCTCTCAACCCCCCTCGGCGCAGCACCCCCAGCCCCCCCTCTCCAATCCTCTACATCCCCCCCCCCTCTCAAACTCACGCCCCACCCCCTCCTGACCCCCCTCGGCGCAGCACCCCCCAGCCCCCCCCTCTCCACTACTCTCTCCACACCCCCCCTCTCAAACCCACGCCCCACCCCCTCCCGACACCCCTCGGCGCAGCACCCCCCAGCCCCCCTCTCCACTACTCTCTCCACCCCCCCCCTCTCAAACCCACGCCCCCCCCCTCCCAACCCCCCTCGGCGTAGCACCCCTAGCCCCCCTCTCCAATCCTCTACATCCCCCCCTCTCAAACCCACGCCCCACCCCCTCCCAACCCCCCTCGGCGCAGCACCCCCAGCCCCCCCCTCTCCACTACTCTCTCTCTCTCAAACTCACGCCTCACCCCCTCCCAACCCCCCTCGGCGCAGCACCCCCAGCCCCCCCTCTCCAATCCTCTACATCCCCCCCCCTCTCAAACTCACGCCCCACCCCCTCCCGACCCCCCTCGGCGCAGCACCCCCCAGCCCCCCCTCTCCACTACTCTCTCCACACCCCCCCTCTCAAACCCACGCCCCACCCCCTCCCGACACCCCTCGGCGCAGCACCCCCCAGCCCCCCTCTCCACTACTCTCTCCTCCCCCCCCCCTCTCAAACCCACGCCCCCCCCTCCCAACCCCCCTCGGCGCAGCACCCCCAGCCCCCCTCTCCAATCCTCTACATCCCCCCCTCTCAAACCCACGCCCCACCCCCTCCCAACCCCCCTCGGCGCAGCACCCCCCAGCCCCCCCCTCTCCACTACTCTCTCCACAACCCCCCCTCTCAAACCCACGCCTCACCCCCTCCCAACCCCCCTCGGCGCAGCACCCCTAGCCCCCCTCTCCAATCCTCTACATCCCCCCTCTCAAACCCACGCCCCACCCCCTCCCAACCCCCCTCGGCGCAGCACCCCCCAGCCCCCCCCTCTCCACTACTATCTCCACACCCCCCCTATCAAACCCACGCCCCCCCCTCCCACTTCCGCTCGGCGCAGCACCCCCCAGCCCCCCCCCTCTCCAATATCCTCTCTCCACACCCCCCCTATCAAACCCACGCCCCCCTCCCACCTCCGCTCGGCGCAGCACCCCCCAGCCCCCCCCCTCTCCAATATCCTCTCTCCACACCCCCCCTATCAAACCCACGCCCCCCCTCCCACCTCCGCTCGGCGCAGCACCCCCAGCCCCCCCCCTCTCCAATATCCTCTCTCCACACCCCCCTATCAAACCCACGCCCCCCCTCCCACCTCCGCTCGGCGCAGCACCCCCCAGCCCCCCCTCTCCAATATCCTCTCTCCACACCCCCCCTATCAAACCCACGCCCCCCCCCTCCCACCTCCGCTCGGCGCAGCACCCCCCAGCCCCCCCCCCTCTCCAATATCCTCTCTCCACACCCCCCCCTATCAAACCCACGCCCCCCCCTCCCACCTCCGCTCGGCGCAGCACCCCCCAGCCCCCCCCTCTCCAATATCCTCTCTCCACACCCCCCCTATCAAACCCACGCCCCCCCCTCCCACCTCCGCTCGGCGCAGCACCCCCAGCCCCCCCCTCTCCAATATCCTCTCTCCACACCCATATCAAACCCACGCCCCCCCTTCCCCCAGTTTCATCCATGGCGGACCCCGCTCCGGGTGATAGTTCTGCTCCTGCCTCAACAATTGCTTCTGCACATCCCAATCCCCCTCCTCCTTCATCGGCAGACCCATCTGTTCAAGCGACTCAAACCGCACCAACCCTGGATCTTCCCCTTTATTCCATAGACTCAGATTCCAGCTACCTGTATTCCCCACCTCCCCTCCCGCAACCTCCTTCTCCTTCCCCATCTATATCTCATTCATCCCACCCATCTTCGCCAACAGGGGATTATATGCGCCTGTTTCTACCACCTGACATAAACGTGCAAATCCGAATGTATCTCTCCATTCCTACCATTGCCCTTCGTCAAATGTTTTCTATTGAGGATCTTCAACAGGCGGGCTTGTGGGGCTTGGCTAATGTTTTCTTCAACCCCGCCAATTTTACCCAGGTTTATGAAGCCATCCGCCTCTTCCCTCATTTTCGAACGGGCACTCTCTTCATCCCCGACATTGCCGCAAGTATTGGGTCTTCCCTAATAGATTTTCGTGCTCCCCCTTTCCTATACTCTAGACTGTCCGCCTCCGCCACTATTGCCTTTTGTAACACACATTTTCAAAGTAATGCTAGGTTTGCGCTCCGCATGACCACCCTTCTCAATGCGTTCATCTTTTTCTTCTTACTCCGCAGCCAAACCTCTTCCCTTCCGTGGTCTGATATTCGCATCGCTGATCCGCTCTTTTGCTTTCTCCATAGCCGCCCCTACCCCTACGCCCACCTCATTTATAGTTCCTTGATGTTGCGCTCACGTCGCCTACGCCAGGCTATCTCTAGAGGCTCTCATGCATTTTCCATCTATTCTGCACCCTTCTTATCTTGGCTATATCAGATTCCAGCACATTCTGCACACAATGCGGCTTATCTCCCCCCCCAACCTGGCCCTTCCATTGCTCCATCTCCCTCCCCCCCTCTAATCTCTATTGACTCGGCTTCCGCCTCGACCCCCAACTCCGCGCCACCTGATGTAACTTCCTGCCCTCCCCAATCTTCTTCACTCCTCCCTCCTGCATCTACCACCTCTCCATTCATACCTAACCCCCCTGATGTAACCTCCATCCCTCCCCATTCTTCTCCCACTATCCCTCCTGCATCTACCACTTCTCCGTTCTTAACTCCTCCCCCTGATGTGCCCTCCTTCCCTCCCCAACCTTCTTCACCTATCCCGCCTACAGCCACCTCCTCTCCATTCATGACTTCCACCCCTCACGTCCACTCCTTCACTACCCATGCTTCTTCCCCTTTCCCTCCTGTATCTACAAATTCTCCATCCATGCCTACCCCTCCTATTATCCCCAGACCTCCCCTCTCTTCCGATTTCACCCCACTTATTCAAACCCAGCTCAACCCTCAAAACCCCACCTGTATGCCACCCATTCACCCGAATTTCACATCCCCCTCTACCAGTAACCTTCCTGTCAGTCAACATCTCCCTTCCACCAATCTTTCACTTCCCACTCCATCGACCACTCCAACCCTTCATTCTCCTCCGCCGTATATTCCCCCTCCCCCTCCTGCTCCACCGGCCAATCCCACTCCGCCTTTTGACCTACCATCAACACCTTCATTTTTGCAATTACTCCAGGACGCGAGTGTAGTCGCTATCGGCAATGCTCAGCCTCTCAGATTTCCTTGGATTCGGTTTCCGCAGCAGCTTCGGTTCATCAACAGTATATCTCAACAATAGAAAACATCAATCGCATGGCAACCTCTCAATGGCACTCCCTCAACGAATCGGCCCGATTGCTCAAAGAAGAGCGAGATCATTATCGCGATATGGCCGACTCTGCGATGAAAGCCTTAGAAGATCTTCAGAATCGCTCCAACTTAGGGCTTTGTGCTAATGCTGCATGCCGACGTATCCGCAGGGAAAGGGATCACCTTAGACAATGCCTTAGTTCGCTACAGCTTACGATCGAACAAGCTTCTGCTCCTTTGCCCCCTTCTCCATCATCCTCGGCTGACAACCTCAATCATCCTCCACAATAAATTACATTCCTCAGTCTAAATAAATTGCTCATCCCAGTCATAAAATATTGCTCTGAGGTCCCAGTATCCCTCTGCCAATAATTACCTCATAATTTTGATTTCTCTCATTCTTGTCGGGTGTATTATACTTTTTCTTCTCCATAAGATACACATCCTTTATTTTTCGTGCCTACGTCATCCTCATCTCTGTGTCTTTGCAATTTCTCAGTTGGTATCGCTGTTGTCTCTCCGGGACGGAGAGATCTTTAGGTGGTGGGCATCTGTAGAGCCCCAACAGGTTGAAACTAAAGGTACAAAGTATTTTTCCTCTTAAGGTTCAAAGGTTGAATCTAAATCTTAAGGTGCAAAAGTAAAAGAATTAAAAGGAAAAGTGAAAAAGGAAGGCCGCGTACGAAAAGGTGGAAATAGGCCGCCCAATCAAAATTTTATTTTAAAAGTCACTCTTGTTCTAAAGACACTACAAGACAAAGTAGCGAATCGTTGAGGACCAGTCAAAAAGACAATCTTGGGACATTGAAAAGACACCAAGATTGTATTGCAGTTAGAGTGCGCGAACCGGCGGACTCTCAAACAAAAGGAAGGACAAAGGCTATTCTTAGACATGGGGAGTTGGGAGCAAGAGAGAGCTTCGGAGGAGCAAGAAGGGAAGCAAGAAGAGCCTCCAGTGTGCTGACGACATTCAAGAGTGCAAGAGGTGCCAAGAGGAAAGTGTGCAGAGAAGAGAGAAGGCGGGCTGGATTCCAAGAGTTCCAAGGGCTATTGCGTGCGTGTGCAGTGATACCAATTCCTTAGCTTGGCGGAAGCTTAGTGCAAGGTGTGCACAAGGGAAGCGGGAAGCAAGTGAAGGATTGGTGCACGGCCGCTGGAAGACTTGAGATAATTGGTCTTCAGTAATTGATGCTCTCTGAAGTGGTATTTAGTCATTGATTAGACTGTGCGCAGTCATTGTAATTGTTGAAGGATAATTAATATTCAAGGTTTCCAAGAGTATTTCTTTGCAGAAGTTCTCACTGTTATTCCATTTTCATCATCTCTTTTTTTCTCCTACAAACCCTCAAACTCCTTCTTGACCCCGAATCCCCAACAGCGCACGAGTGGACAACGCCATCATCTTTGTACTTGTTACTAGTAGAAAAATTGTTGAGATTCTCCTATATCTGTTATCTTCTCTGCTACTGCTCCTGTGTTATATTGCGTAACTATTGTCTTACATGGTATCAGAGCCATAAGCTTCGAATAGCTTGAGAAGTATCACTATTTAAGCCTACTAGCAGACTAGAATATCAGTAGACTATTCGAGTGATTAGATGATGACTTCATCGTCGAACACTGGTCTTGGTGCTTGAGCTAATGTTAATGATGCACCTATTCAAATTCGATCACCTGCATTCACTGAAGGGAAACTGGATGGAACCAACTATACACTCTAGAAGTTCAAAATTTCTGCAATTTCGGACTCCTATGAATTACTTGACACTGTCATGGGACCGATGGGATTGGATCCAGAGCCTATACCAGTTGAAGATCCAAAAAATTCAAGATTGATGATTCAGCCAGATCCAGATCTTCTACGAGCTTGGAAGAGGCGGAATCCTGATGCATTATGTGCAATTGTCACTAGTGTAAGTGATTCTGTGCTTACTTTAGTTCAACATACTACTAAAGCTCATGAGGCTTGGGGCATATTGGCTCGACAATATGAGACCAAGAACCACACTAGGATACAAAATTTAGAAAATCAGTTGGCAAATGAAAAGCATTCTGATTCTGAAAAGGCTGAAGATTTTATCAAACGGATAAACATCTTCAAGACCAATTGGCTGCAGTTGGTGTTGTTATAACACCAGAAGAGCTGGCTCGAAGATGTGTATGTGTTCTTCCAGCAAAGTATGATGGATTAGTAACAACCCTTAACACTGTTGGAGCAAGTCTATGACAAGCCTAAGTATTGGCTTGAGTCTCACAAAGTCTTAGAAGAAGCTTTAAAAAGAAGACTATGTAAAGTTCACTTGTGAACTACCTCTTGTAACTTTTGAAGAGTTTACTTAATGTAAAAGTAAGAGAATCTTAAGTGGTTGAGTCCACTTGATCAAGAATGGAAAGAGGAGCCACGAATTCGTGATTTGTGGTAGGTAGAGAATCAAATCAATCATTGATTGATTGGAGAGTGATCGAGGGAAGTTAGCCTCCCAAACTCAACTATAAATAGATGGCAGTTTTAGTCGTGGTTAGAGAGACCTATGTGAAGACCTCCAAGAGCTGAGCTTTATGCCATATCAAGGTGTGATTACAAGGCACACATATGTATCAGTAAGTCCATTGTATTTTACAAGCAATATACTTTCATTTTCATTATCATTTGGGTTCATATTTCCATGTTCTTGTGAAGTGTACTACTCACTGCCATTACTCTCAGTTTTCTCAGTCACCTTGCAGAGATGTTTTCTCTGAGCTTGGTGCATCATTTTCAGTGATTTAACTTGGTAAAGTTAGCTCTATAAGTCTACTATATGCTCATAAATTTTCATGTCATTTGGATGTTGCAATCTTCAGTTATGTTCATTTAAAGTCAACAGGGTCTGTTCATCTTCACCTCTCTGTCAGGTACCCGACTTTTTCACTCATCTTGTCAGAGGTGTTTCTCAGTGGTTACTTATCCAAATTCAGTGATTTAAAGCTTGTTGGATTCAACGTACTGTTTAGTATAACCATACAAATTTTCATAATCATTGGATTTCTACATTGTGAGTTATGGTGATTTGTCTACTCACTGGTCTATTTCTGTAGCAGCCCGTGAAAATCGGGATGATGTCATCACTTGTTAAAACTCATTCTCAGTGTGTGCTTTGTTATTTTTGATGAGATTACTCTTGAAAGTTAGATCTTTAAGCTACCTCGACTTCCCCAAGAGGAATTAAGCTAATTGCTGCTGTGCTCAGAGAATTATGTAAAACACTGGACAGGTGTATGAACCAAGAATAGCAAGTTTTCACCTCTGAGCTAACTCCAACTTATCTGTTTTGATCTATCTTTTTTAGAGTGATCTTCCAAGGTACATAGGGTGTCTAATACATCCATTGGCAAGCTAAAAGGGCCCACCATATACTCCTGGAGTTCATTTGGCTGGTGTAGATCAAGGATTTTGCAACACCTCTTCATCTTCAAGCACATACCTATCCATCTCTTCACAGTGGTATCAGAGCAAGGTTGGTCAACATGGCAGATGGATTTCCTTCATCAATTGACAAATTATACAGAGGTAACTACTCAGCTTGGTCATTAAGAATGGAAGCTTATCTCCAAGGTAGAAGTCTATATGGTTATGTGGCTGGAGATGAAGTTATGCCAAGTTTCAGGAACAAAAGTCAACCAACACAAGAAGAGCAAGAAAGATTGAGCACATGGTGCTCCATGGATGCACTTGCAAGGTCTTATCTCCTCAACTCTATCTCAGATTTTTTGTTGCCTCACATTAGAAGTTGTAAGACATCTCAGGAAGTGTGGGATGCACTTGAAGCTTTCTTCTCTTCAAGTACCAAAGCTAGGAAGCATCAACTATGGCTGGATTTCACAACTCTCAAGAAGGCTCCCAAACAGAATGTGACTGATTTTGTCACAAAGCTCAAGGACATAGCGGATCAGTGGGGAAGCATTGGAGAGGTAATAGATGAAGAGAAAATTGTAAGGTAGGTCATCAATGGCTTGAAGGCAGATGACAAGTGGGAAGCATTCACCACAGCTATGGATTTGTACATGGACATGCATGTACCTGATTTCAACACACTCATTGGACAACTACTTACTCAAGAGGCAAAGCTTATCAAAAATGGAGAAAGCTCTAGAGGTAATCAATCTTCAGCTTTATACACGGATAAAAGCAAGTCTAAAGATAACAAAGGAAAGACAAAGAAAGTGGATGATGAAGCAGGTACATATCAAGCTAACTATGCAGGTAGAGGAAGACATGGCAGAGGTAGAGGAAGAGGAGGTAGACAAGGCAGGGGGAGATCCCAAGACTCCAACTCATGTTCTATTTGTGGATTAACTAATCATACAACTGAAAATTGCTTTAGGAATTCCAGGAATCAAAGAGGCAGAGGATACAATAGAGGAAGTTATGGCTACTCAAGAGGAAGGTTCAACAACTACCATGGCAACTACAACAACTACAATCATTCAAACTATCAAGGAGGCTACAAAGGAAGGAGAGACTACAATAACTACACAGAAGACTCAAACAAAGAGGATTCATTATTGATCATGAACATGGCTATGCCACAAGGTAAATCTGATGAGCATGTTTTCTACATAGATTCAGGTTGTTCAAATCATGTGGCAGGAAATGTGGCACTCCTATCAGATTTAGAAGATCCAAGGAATAAGCATGAGGTACAAACAGGAGATGATACAAAACATCCTGTGGAGAAAATAGGCAATGTCAAAGCACCTGATGGAAACATCAACCTACTCAGTAAGGTACTCTATGTCCCTACCATTACAAAGAATTTGATAAGTGTTGGGCAGATAGTAGAGAAAGGGTTGCAACTCAGGTTCACAAAAGCAGGAGCATTTGTTGAAGATCCAAGTCAAGGATTCAGAAGAATTGCAAAAGGTGAAAAGACAGGTAGATTGTTCACATTTGAATTACAGGACACTAGAAACATTGCTCTCTTTAATTATGGTAGTCAGACACTCACAGAATTGGAAGTATGGCACAAAAGGTTAGCACATATTGGTGAAAGGTCATTAAAGCAAATCTGCAGGGACCAAAGTGTACTTGGACTTCCTAATTTGTCAAAACAACATATGATTTATAAGTGTAGTGCATGTCAATTTGGAAAGTCTCACAGGTTACCATTCATGAAGAAAGGTTATATGCATGGAGATCTCTTGGAGTTGGTTCATACAGATGTATGGGGACCTAGCAAGGAAGCTTCAATATCTGGATCAAGGTATTATGTTTCCTTTATTGATGATTGCAGCAGATGGACTATCCTATTCTTTATGAAACACAAAGATGAAGTTTTTTCATGTTTCAAAAGATATTTGGCTCTTGTGGAGAATCAAACAGGTAAATCACTAAAAAGGCTAAGGTCAAATGGAGGGGGAGAATACTTCTCCCATGATTTTGATTCTTTTCTTCAAGAAAGAGGAATCAAAAGAGAGGTAACTACAAGGTACACTCCTGAGCAAAATGGAGTGGCAGAAAGGAGGAATAGGACAATTGTTGAAGCTGCAAGGTCTATGTTAAATGAAAAGCATTTACCTAATTACTTATGGGCTGAGGCTGTTTCTACAGCCACTTACTTGATTAACAGGTTGCCTTCAAAATCCCTTGATGGGATGACTCCATATGAGGCTTGGAATGGAAGAAGACCAAGCTTAGATCATTGTAAAATTTTTGGATGTATTGCTTTTGCTCATGTTCCTTCACAGGTTAGAGGTAAGATGGATCCAAAGGCAGAAAGGTGTGTATTTATTGGATATGACAACAATCAAAAGGGCTACAGGTTATACAACCCTACCAACAAAGGATTCTTGGTAAGCAGAGATGTAGTTTTTGATGAGAACAATTCATGGTATGAAGATTCATGCAGGAAGGTCAATTTACCATATAATCTTGAAGAAGATTTTCCAAAGCTTGGTAGAGAACAATCAAAGATTGAAGAACAAGACACCTCAGAGGATGATGAAGAATCTCACATGGAAAAGATCAAAGCATGGAAGTCTAAAGGTAAAGCAAAATTGCAGGAACTTGGACATGAAGCAGAATCATCACATCATGGCCTAAGAAGATCTATGAGGGAAAAGAAAATACCAGAAAGGTATGGGTTTGACACCTCATTAGTAACTAAACATTCTATCTACATAGCACAGGACATAAACCAAGAAGAGCCATCATCATTTGAAGAGGCCAAAGCAAAAACAGAATGGAAGCATGCAATGAAGGAAGAGATTGAAGCACTTGAGGAAAACAACACTTGGGATTTGGTGCCCAAGACTTCATCCATGAAGGTAATAGGCTCAAGATGGGTCTATAAACTCAAGAAGAATTCTGATGGTTCCATTAACAGGTATAAGGCAAGGCTTGTAGCAAAAGGCTTTGCACAAACTCAGGGAATTGATTATGAGGAGACCTTCTCTCCTGTGGCAAAGATGCCTACTATTAGGGTTTTTCTTAGTATTGCCTCTTCCAAGAATTGGAAGATACTTCAACTAGATGTAAAGAATGCATTCTTGAATGGTTGGATAACAGAAGAGGTATATATGGCACAACCACCTGGTTTTGAGAATCAAGTTTATCCTGGTTATGTGTGTCAACTTAACAAAGCATTGTATGGTCTCAAGCAAGCTCCAAGAGCTTGGAATTTCAGGCTTGTTTGATTCTTGCAGGACAAAGGCTTTCAACCAAGCAAGGCAGATCCTTCACTCTTTATTAAAAAGAGTAATTCTGAGATCATCTACCTATGTGTATATGTAGATGATATTATATTGACAGGAAATGATGCAGATGGTATGAAGAAGATCAAAGATCAGATGAGAGAAGAGTTCAAGATAAGTGATTTGGGTTCACTTACCTACTTCCTAGGTTTGGAAGTTGTCTACAAAGATCATGGTTTGTTTCTCACTCAAAGGAAGTACATTAAGGACATGTTGGCAAAATTCAAGATGCAAGATTGTAAGATTGCAGGTACTCCAATGGAGGTCAATCACAAATTGAGCTCACATGAAGGTGAACTCATAGAGGACATCACATCATTTCAAAGTCTAGTGGGTAGTCTCAACTATGCCACATTGACAAGAGTAGATATATGTTACAGTGTGAGTGTGCTAAGCCAATTTATGCACACACCAAGGAAACCACATATGGATGCTGCCAAAAGGATTCTCAAGTATCTCAAAGGAACCATAAATGAAGGACTTTATTATCCTTATGTATCTGATTTAGGTTTGAAGCTATTTTCTGATGCAGATTGGGCTGGCTCCAAGGAAGATAGAAGGAGCACTTCAGGTTATCTTACCTTTGCAGGTTCAAAGCTTATTTCATGGTCATCCAAGAAGCAACCCACAGTTGCTCTCTCTTCTACTGAAGCTGAATATAGAGGTCTTGCCATAGCTACACAAGAAGCTATGTGGATGAAGACATTGTTCAAAGATCTTGGATTGGAGTTTGGAACTCCAACTATTTTTGGTGACAATATGAGTTCTATTCATTTGGCTGCTAATCCTATTTTTCATGCAAGGACTAAACATATTGAAGTTCATTATCACTATGTACGAGAGAAGGTTCTAAGCAAAGAGATTCAAATATCATATGTGTCCACTCATCAACAATGTGCAGATATTCTAACCAAAGCATTGGATGGTACAAAGCTTTGCAAATTCAAGGCTATGATAGGTTTGCAGGTAATCTTGGAAGATTGAAGACCTCAAGCATACTTGGCTTGAGGGGGAGCTGTTGGAGCAAGTCTATGACAAGCCTAAGTATTGGCTTGAGTCTCACAAAGTCTTAGAAGAAGCTTTAAAAAGAAGACTATGTAAAGTTCACTTGTGAACTACCTCTTGTAACTTTTGAAGAGTTTACTTAATGTAAAAGTAAGAGAATCTTAAGTGGTTGAGTCCACTTGATCAAGAATGGAAAGAGGAGCCATGAATTCGTGATTTGTGGTAGGTAGAGAATCAAATCAATCATTGATTGATTGGAGAGTGATTGAGGGAAGTTAGCCTCCCAAACTCAACTATAAATAGATGGCAATTTTAGTCGTGGTTAGAGAGACCTATGTGAAGACCTCCAAGAGCTGAGCTTTATGCCATATCAAGGTGTGATTACAAGGCACACATATGTATCAGTAAGTCCATTGTATTTTACAAGCAATATACTTTCATTTTCATTATCATTTGGGTTCATATTTCCATGTTCTTGTGAAGTGTACTACTCACTGCCATTACTCTCAATTTTCTCAGTCAGCTTGCAGAGATGTTTTCTCTGAGCTTGGTGCATCATTTTCAGTGATTTAACTTGGTAAAGTTAGCTCTATAAGTCTACTATATGCTCATAAATTTTCATGTCATTTGGATGTTGCAATCTTCAGTTATGTTCATTTGAAGTCAACAGGGTCTGTTCATCTTCACCTCTCTGTCAGGTACCCGACTTTTTCACTCATCTTGTCAGAGGTGTTTCTCAGTGGTTACTTATTTAAATTCCGTGATTTAAAGCTTGTTGGATTCAGCTTACTGTCTAGTATAACCATACAAATTTTCATAATCATTGGATTTCTACATTTTGAGTTATGGTGATTTTTCTGCTCACTGGTCTATTTCTGTAGCAGCCCGTGAAAATCGGGATGATGTCATCACTTGTTAAAACTCATTCTCAGTGTGTGCTTTGTTATTTTTGATGAGATTACTCTTGAAAGTTAGATCTTTAAGCTACCTAGACTTCCCCAAGAGGAATTAAGCTAATTGCTGCTGTGCTCAGAGAATTATGTAAAACACTGGACAGGTGTATGAACCAAGAATAGCAAGTTTTCACCTCTGAGCTAACTCCAACTTATCTGTTTTGATCTATCTTTTTGAGAGTGATCTTCCAAGGTACATAGGGTGTCTAATACATCCATTGGCAAGATAAAAGGGCCCACCATATACTCCTGGAGTTCATTTGGCTGGTGTAGATCAAGGATTTTGCAACACCTCTTCATCTTCAAGCACATACCTATCCATCTCTTCACAAACACTCAGGTAAGAGCAACTCCCCTCACATTTGAAGAGTTTTGTGCTATGATTTTAGAAGAAGAGATGCAGTTGAGGAATCGTCAAAGTACAAATGACGCTGCATTTTCAACAAATGCAAAAGATAAAGGCTCTTCTGATGTATCAAAGAAGAATCCAAAGAAGAAGAAGTTCATAGGAAGTTGCTTCTATTGTGAAAAGAAAGGCCATGCCATAAAGGGTTGCAGAAAGAAGCAAGTTGATGAACAGAATGGGATTGTAAAATCATCGTGGAAGAACGAAGAGTCTGCAAACAACACAGAGCTAGAACTTTGGGTAGCTATTGGAGAGGTATGTTCATCTGCTCAAGATCGTGTTGATGAACCATGGATTTTAGATAGTGGAGCTTCTCGCCATATGACCAGTAAAAAGGATTGGTATAGTTCCCTAGTGCCTCTACGAGAATCCATCAATGTGGTGGTGGGAAATGACTCCAAGTGTCCACCTGAAGGAACTGGAACCATCTCTTTTATCACTTCTCCAAGTGTTGAGAAAAAGTTATCTGATGTTCTCTATGTACCTACACTTAAAAGAAATTTGTTGTCAGTTTCTGCAATAACAGATCGTGGACTCGAAGTTCACTTCAATAAGAGTGGTGCAGAAATCATGGATTCATCATGTAATGTTGTAGGTAAAGGCATACGACGGGATAACTTGTATGAGTTAAGTGCTTTAACTACTACAGAAGATAAAGATGTAAGCAGGTTATGGCAACAACGATTTGGGCATCTTGGATTTGTAGTTTTGAAGGAGATGCAAAGAACAGGGATGGTTGCTCATTTGCCTGCATTTTCAGAGTTGCAGGAACCTTGTGAAGCTTGTATGATGGGCAAGCAACAACGAAAGACGTTTCCAAGAGAGACCAGCAATCGATCTCAAGCTCCTCTAGAGTTGGTACATGCTGATCTCTGCGGTAAAATGTCTACACCTGCTTTAGGAGGATCTTTCTACTTTTTGCTGATAGTCGATGATTATAGTAGAAAGATGTGGGTTTATTTCATTCGAGAGAAGGCTGATGATTTTGAAAAATTTAAAGTGTGGCATAAGTATGTGGAAAATGAATCAGGAAGGAAACTGAAGAAATTCAGAACAGATAGAGGAGGTGAATTCTTGTCAATAGAATTCAACAATTACTATAACGAGCATGGTGTGAAAAGGCAACTTACCACAGCTCATACAGCTCAATAAAATGGCGTTGAGTGCAAGAACAGGACAATAGTTGAAATGGCTCGTTGTATGTTAAAGGCTCAAGACATGCTTGATTCATTCTGGGCAAAAGCAGTCAATACAGCAGTCTACATCCTCAATCGAAGCTACAAAAAAGCACTCAAGGGGATGACTCCTCAAGAAACATATTCTGGTAAAAAGCCTTCAGTTTTGCATTTCAAAATTTTTGGTTGTTTCTGTTATGCACATATTCCTGATTCAACAAGGTCAAAGTTGGATTCAAAAAGCAAAAAGTGTGTCTTCCTAGGATATAGTGAAGAGTCTAAAGCATAAAGGTTGTGGGATCCTGAGGCAAGGAAGATTTTTGTCAGCCGAGATGTGGTGTTTGATGAACAACCACACTTAGTAGAAGATAAAGGTAAATCTATTATCTCATCAAATGGAGAAATATCTCACCTTGTGCCTATCAAAAGACAGGTTAAAGTTGAGGAGGAGGAAACATCTGATGGAGAAATTTCCTCAACAAAAAGCCAACCATTTGTAGCTGCACAACGTAAGCCACTACCGAAGTGGGCCTCAACAGCTCTTTCATGATCACAATCCACATGTAGATGTACCAGAATCATCCTCAGATGGATTACAAAGATCAAAGAGAATAGAGGAGCAAACAAGAGCCTCAGAACACATTGTTAACATGTCTCTAATGGTAGATATCATGGGCTCGATAAAGGAACCTACCACCATTGAAGAAGCCCTTGATTATCTACGTTGGAGAGCGGCAATGCAGTCTAAGTATGATAGTATACTCAAAAATGATACATGGGATCTAGTCGATTTGCCGCCAAAAAATAAGGTAATAGGTACTAAATGGATTTGGAAAGCTAAGTATAAAGCAGATGGAACATTAGAAAAGTATAAGGCAAGATTAGTTGCATAGGGTTTTTCACAGATCGAAGGATTTGAAGTTCAAGAAACTTTTGCACCAACAACACGCATGACAACTATTCGGACGATACTTGCAGTAGCTGCACAAAAGTCTTAGCCTATTTTCTAGATGGATGTCAAATCTGCATTTTTGAATGGTCACCTCAAGGAGGAGGTATATGTATCTCAACCACCATGTTTTGAGGTGCCCAATTCAGAAAATAAAGTTTGCAGGTTGAAGAAAGCTTTGTATGGACTTAAGCAAGCTCCACGAGCTTGGTACCAACGAATAGATAATTTTTTCAAAAATATGGGTTTTGAGAGAAGTACTTCTGATGCTAACTTGTATGTTACGAAAAGGGATAGCAAGCTAGTTGTTATCATTGTATATGTAGATGATTTGATCATTACAGGAGATCATCAAGAACTCATCAATCAAACTCGGATCAGCTTGGGAACTGAGTTTGAAATGACAGACTTAGGTCTACTCCATTTCTGTCTAGGAATTGAAGTATGGCAAAGGAAGGATGGCATTTTCATCTCACAACAAAAATATGCCAAAGAAATTCTCAAGGCATTTGGAATGATGGACTGCAAACCAACTAGCACACCGATGGAGGTAAATCATAAGCTATCTATGGATGATAACATGCTTGATGTAGATGCTAAGAAGTACACGAAGCTTGTTGGAAGTCTTATTTTTTTGTGCAACACTAGATCAGACATTTGCTATGTTGTTGGAGTGTTAAGCAGGTTTTCCAACAAACCTAAGGAGAGTCATTGGAATGTTGGAATGTGAATTCTAAGGTACATTGCAGGCAGCTTGGATTTTGGTATTTTGTATACCACAGGTGATATACTTCAAGGATATTGTGGATTGGGCTGGAGATTGTGATTCTAGAAAATCAGTTTCTGGATATTGTTTCTCACTTGGTTTAGGAATATTTTCTTGGGTAAGTAGGAAGCAACCAACTCTCGCACTCTCCTCCACTGAAGCAGAGTACAAAGCAACTTGTTTTGCTTCTTGTGAGGCAGTCTGGTGAAGGAGAATTCTTGCAGATCTAGGCTTTCCATCAAATATGGCGATTGTACTCAAGTGTGATAATCAAAGTTGTATGGCTATTGCAAAGAACCCAGTATTTCATGCTCGCACCAAGCACATAGAAGTATAGTACCATTACATTTGTGAGCTAATTGAAGATGAAATTATGGATCTAGAATATTGTCCAACAGAGGCAAATTGTGCTGACATATTCACTAAAGCACTTGGAAGAGAGCAGCTCAACAGGCATCTTCAATAGATGGGCATATGATCGAGACCTACTTGATTTATCATTGGTAAACATTGAGGGGGGGTGTTAGTATATGATCAATGTCTACCCCTCATGATTGTATGCACATTTTGTAAGGCCCCCATTATGAGGAGAAGCCAAGCGTGCATTACCCAATTGATGGGAATCCCAACTTGCATGTTGGATGAAGGTCATATTGGACCCTATAAGGTATTTTAAGGAAAGGGAGTTACTAGGGTCCCCAATTGGGGTCTAGGGCAATGGTGAGAAGCCTCGGCTGGGGGGTCCAAGGGGGCCAACGGGCCCCCTGGTGGGGGTCCAAGGGCAACGACCCCGGCGTGACGGTAAAGGGAATATTCCATAGAATATTTCGTATCGGAGTTAGAAAACATTTATATTTGTTAGGTCGGTTCAACTGGTCTAAGCCGTGTATGGCAATTATGCGGGCGGTGGCCACCCATGCTCTACCACCCATGTATAGCCGTCCACGGAAGGCCACCCATGATCTTATATATACATGACTTCTGCACTACGTGAGATATCGAATTGAGCGAGCATACCTCTACCTTGTATCTCCCTATCTAGAGTTGTCGAAATCACCATTTAAGCTCTACCTTGAGAGTGCACGGGTGGACAACGCCATTATCTTTGTACTTGTTGCTAGTAGAAAAATTGTTGAGATTCTCCGATATCTGTTATCTTCTCTGCTACTGCTCCTGTGTTATATTGCGTAACTATTGTCTTACAGTGTTACCTTTTGTTTTTCTTCATCATACCAAGACTTGTGTTCTTCAAACACAACATCTCTACTTGTAGTGAATTGCTTGGTTGAAGGATTGAAGAACCTGTAACCCATCTGAGTTGAATCATATCCAATAAAAACTGCCTTTGTTGCCCTTTCATCTAGTTTACCTCTTATTTGTGGTGGTACATTAACATAAGCTAAACAACTAAAACCTTGCAATGTCCAAGACTAGGTTTTCTTCCATTCCATGCTTCATAAGGAGTCATACCTTGAAGTGATTTGGATGGTAGTCTATTGACAAGGTACACAGTAGTTGAAATAGCTTCTGCCCATAGATAATGTGGGAACTTCTTCTCTTCAAGCATTGTTCGGGTTGATCCAACCAATGTCTTGTTTCTCCTCTCTGCAATTCCATTTAGTTGAGGAGAGTACCTAGTAGTAGTCACTTCCCTTTTGATACCTTTTTCCTGCAAGAACTCATCAAAATCTTTGGAGAAGTATTCTCCCCCTCCATCAGATCTGAGCTTCTTTAGTGATCTACCTGTATGATTCTCCACATGTGCAAGATACTCCTTGAAGCAATCAAACACCTCATTCTTACTCTTGATAAAGTATAGAACAGTCCATCTACTATGGTCGTCAATAAATGAGACATAATACCTTGATCCTACCAATGAAGGTTCTTGACTTGCTCCCCATACATCTGTATGTACTAAGTCCAATAAGTTGTTGTGGATGTAACCTTTGTGGTTGAATGGTTGTCTTTGTGCCTTCCCAATCTGACATGCATCACACCTGTTGATCATGTGTTGCTTTGATATGTTTGGCAGTCCTAGAACACTTTGATCCCTGCATATATCCTTCAAGGTTCTTTCATTCACATGAGCAAGTCTCTTATGCCACACTTCAAGGTCACTTAGGGTTTGAGACCCAAAGTTGAATAGAGATCTATTGTTATTGTTGAAGGTGTGTCCACCTCTGCCTCTATTGTTGCCATATCCGCCTCTTCCACTTCCTTTTTGGGTCTTCCCATTGAACCAGCAATTCTGAGTGGTGTGGTTGGTTTATCGCATATGGCACAAGGTTGAACATTCTGACCTTTGGTTTTGTCTTGCTTTGGTCCTTTCTTCTTCCCTTTCCACTTGCTCTTGCTTGTTTAAAGTTGGCTTGAGAAGTCTCTTCTTCATCTTCTTCCTTCTTCTTGCCTTTCTGCTTCTTATCCTTCTTATCTGCATATAGAGCACTAGTTGAATTACCATGATAAGAGTTACCTTCCTTTATGCTATTCTTGGATTCTTGATTGAAGAGTTATCCAAGAAAGATGTTGAAGTCTAGAGTTTGCACATCCATGATGAGATCATAAGCCGTCGTGAAGGATTGCCGTTGCTTATCACTTCAAATGCCGTTGAGAATTTTCCTCATGATGACCTCTTCTTCAATCAGCTCTCCAATGGATGCAAACTGATCCGCAACCTCCTTGACCTTGGTAACAAACTCTGTGATGGTTTGTTTAGGTGTCTTCTTCATTTGTTTGAACTCGTTCCAAAGATGATTCTTTCTTGCTTTGGTACTAGCAGAAAAGAAAGTCTCAAGGGCATCCCAAGTCTCTTGAGATGTCTTGCATCCTCTAATATGTGGTAATAGAAAGTCAAAGATAGAGTTTAATATGTACGACCTTGCTTGAGCATCCCTTGCGCACCAAAGTGTGAGCTTATCTATCTCCTCTTGTGTAGGTCCTCCTTTGGATCTTGGAATAGGCATAGCTTCATCACCTGCTACAATTCCATAAAGATTTCTACCTTGCAAATAGGGCTCCATCCTGATTTTCCAAGCCGCGTAGTTGTGTCGATCAAGCTTCTCGATCATTGAGGGAAATCCGTCACCCATCTTGATCTAGCTCTGATACCACTGAAAGAACTTGGAGAAGCTTGTAGAAGTAGAAAAATGCGTTTCGAAGCGATGAAGTTTGGTCTAGCCAACCAGCACAAGACCAGCCCTTGAGCTTATGGAGACTCAAATAGACCTTATACGCATGCGATAAGTGCAAAGAAACACACTATGTACTTTGAAGCATCAAGAAGAATGAGTCGATACAAAACAGACAGGTTCGCAGGTCGACTAGCTCAAAAAACTTACTATCTATGGAAGAGACAATGAACTTCAAATGCCCATAGCCACCAGCGTGATTACAATTAGAAAAAATCCTTTTATGAGAGTGATACACATAGGGTTGAGTGTATAGAATGCATAAAAGTATAAGGAATAAGCAAAATATTCTATAGGAATGAATGCGACATTCACCAGTGGTACTTCCTATTTTTCAGGAATACGTAGAGATTGACCCCGAGATAGAGAAACTAAGATTTATCCCAATCTACTAAACCAAATGCTATGAAAATTTGTATACCTAAACTAGACACTAATACCTTTCCAATGAGCCAACATTCACTCAATTTGCAGCTCTGGAGAGAGAGCAACAACCTCTCCAAGATTACTGTTGGCGAAGAAGATGATTTAGAGAATTGAAGGAGCAAGAATATGATGGTCACAAGTGTATGTATATTGCTTCCATGTAATGTACAAGTGATTTCAAGTCTTTATATAGACTCTAGGAGTGTTCCACGACTTCTACAAGTGAAATTTGAATTCAAATGAAGTTGGGAATGCCATTGCTTATCACTTTGAATGCCGTTGAGAATTTGCCTCATGATGACCTCTTCTTCAATCAGCTCTCCAATGGATGCTAACTGATCCGCAACCTCCTTAACCTTGGTAACAAACTCTGTGATGGTTTTTTTAGGTCTCTTCTTCATTTGGTTGAACTCGTTCCAAAGATGATTCTTTCTTGCTTTGGTACTAGCAGAAAAGAAAGTCTCAAGGGCATCCCAAGTCTCTTGAGATGTCTTGCATCCTCTAATATGTGGTAATAGAAAGTCAGAGATAGAGTTCAGTATGTACGACCTTGCTTGAGCATCCCTTGCGCACCAAAGTGTGAGCTTATCTGTCTCCTCTTGTGTAGGTCCTCCTTTGGATCTTGGAATAGGCATAACTTCATCACCTGCTACAATTCCATAAAGATTTCTACCTTGCAAATAGGCCTCCATTCTGATTTGCCAAGCCGCTTAGTTGTGTCGATCAAGCTTCTCGATCATTGAGGGAAAGCCGTCACCCATCTTGATCTAGCTCTCATACCACGGAAAGAACTTGGAGAAGCTTGTAGAAGGTAGAAAAGTGCGTTTCGAAGCAACGAAGTTTGGTCAAGCCAACCGGCACAAGACCAGCCCTTGAGCTTATGGAGACTCAAATAGACCTTATAGGCATGTGATAAGTGCAAAGAAATGCACTATTTACTTTGGAGCATCAAGGAGAATGAGTCGATACAAAACAAATAGGTTCGCAGGTCGACTAGCTCAAAAAATTTACTATCTATGGAAGAGACAATGAACTTCAAATGCCCATAGTGACCAGTGTGATAACAATTAGAAAAAATCCTTTTATGGGAGTGATACACATAGGGTTGAGTGTATGGGATGCACAAAAGTATAAGGAATAAGAAAAATATGCTATAGGAATGAATGCGGCATTCACCGGTGGTACTTCCTATTTTTCTGGAATACGTAGAGATTGACCCCGAGACAGAAAAACTCAGATTTCTCCCAATCTACTGAACCGAATGCTATGAAAATTTAGAGGCATAAACTAGACACTTATACCTTTCCAATGAGTCATAGCTACACTCAATTTGGAGCTCTGGAGAGAGAGTAGCAGCCTCTGCAAGATTACTGTTGGCGAAGAAGATGATGTAGAGAATTGAAGGAGCAAGACAATGATGGTCACAAGTGTATGTATATTGCTTCCATGTATTGTAAAAGTAATTCCAAGTCTTTATATAGACTATAGGAGTGTTCCACAACTTTTAAAAGTTGAATTTGAATTCAAATGAAGGTGGGAATGGTTGTTGGAGGGAATCAATTCACTTTCCTACAATCTAGGAAAAGTGAAGATCTAGTTTGATCTACTTTTAGGTTATTGATTGCTTGATTGAATGCAACTTCAACCACCACAAATTCGTGGGATTTGAGATCTATCTTTCTACTTTTACATGTGTAAAGCTCAAGGCTTTTACAACGGTAAATGAACCATCAAAAAATTTCTCAAAAAAATACAATAAATGAGCATATGAAAAAGAACTCTCCAACGGATATTCTTTCGACGCGATAGCCTTTGATGTAGATCAAATCCACCTCAAGCATAGTGTAAGCTTGATGTTCCAACACTTAATAGGGCCACATTATAGGGCCATGCATTCGGCACATAATTCTTCTTCTACTTATTAGTGATGCACATTTCCCTCCCAGTGAATAGGAAAGCACTTGTACCATAATCTCAAGAAAAATAATTAAAGATAAAATAAAGCTTCGGCTATGTACTAACATTTTTGTTTTCTTTCAATATATATATATATATATATATATATATATATATATATATATATATATATATATATATATATATATATATATATATATATATATATATATATATATATATATATATATATATATATATATATGTGTGTGTGTGTGTGTGTGTGTGTGTGTGTGTGTGTGTGTGTGTGTATGAAAAAAATCCTAGGTACTACCTTTCTCACACCCACAGGGAAGGGACATCACAAGTCACTCGGAGAGTTGTCCAACTCATGAAGGCTAAGTGGAAGATAAATAATGCAACCACTTGTACACTAACTGTGGTATGCTTTGAGTGCATATGGCATCATCTGATTCAGAAGCTACGCAAGGGGAAGAGGTCATGCTCCTTCCTTTGGAATCAATTACAAAAGCAAGGGGTCATTGGTTCCTCGAAGACCAACTAGTGGCAGATCTCATCTTTTTGGCCACCATCAAGATTATGGATAGGGATCAATATTTTCCATTGATGTCGCAAGACTTCCAAACCATAATACAAGGATTGCCAAGCATCATGGAAGTTTGGACAAGGGATGGAATCGACGCATTTCTACGGCTCCCAACGTATTTACCGAATTTTCAAAGATGCACTCAAGTTATGAACACACTCTAGGCAGCAGCGGATAAGCCCTCAATCCCAGAAGCTAAAGTGCTTAACAAAATGGGGGCATGGAAAACTATTCAATTCACACATGAACTCATCAACAAAGCTTTTGGATGGAGTCAAGATGTTCTCATGAATTTCAAAACGAATGTCATGATGCCAAAAAGAAGACCTTTACGAAAATTAACAGGACAAATATTGAAGAATCAGTCTGTGTGGTGCATCAACACTTTTGTTTCTCAAGCATGAACATATATACAGCGCCTCAAAGGATTGTAGTTCAATTGTTATCTCATGATATGAGGCAAATTGGGAACCAAGTCAATTTTATGCCATACATACAAGAACGCTTATTTGAAGCTAAGAAGAAATGGAGTCAGAAGAAGTTTTTAAATGGAAGCTTTGCATTGACTTTATTGATCTATGAAGCACTTGAAATGAAGGAATGCTTATGATTGATGCCAACATCCATTGAAATGGCAAAATATGTGAAGTCGGCCACAATTCCAAAGAAAAAGAAAGCATCCATATCCAAAGAGGAAGTGGGAACAAGTTCCAAGAAGCCAATGCGGGGGGCTAAACGTGCCAGAGAAGACGAAGCACAGGAAACACCACAATCGAAGAGAGCAAATATGTTGCCAAGGGTTTCATTGACCCACCCTCCTTTAACACAAAGAGATCTTTCTGCGGCATTGGAGGAAACACATACTTACATGCGGGACCAAATAAACCTTACCATCCAAGGACATCAATACAAGTAGTCCAGGCGATTGCAGAAAAAGGATCACAACCCATCACGAGCTGATAGATACAAGGAATTGGGACTTGATGATTCTAGTTCGAATGAAGAATCTAATCATGGACATGACACATTGTACACAGAGATAAGAACAGAACTAAATACTGAAGAATGGATGGAGATTCACCAAGTCAAAACCACCCCCGACAGTCAACACTCACAAGTATAGAATCAGGAAGAACCATCTGAAGGAATACACCTCATCCAGTTAAATGCACAATCCCAGATCAGCATAAAGGAGGCATCTACAACACAAAACGATGTGGTACCACCAAAAAAGGAAGAATTACAAATGAACCTGGACAAAGAGAAGCTATCACAACAAAATATGACCAAAATCGTGATTGAAATTCTTGATGATACGCCACAAGGTAAGACAGTAATGAAAGAGTCTGAGCCAATGATACAACTCCATATTCGGCAGCCCCATGACACAACACTGCATGTGGCACAAGGGAAAGATGTTACCACAGGGGAAGAACCTAGCATATCCACAACGTGGTTAAATGTGGATGTTACTCAATTAAAACCAATAGTGAAACAAACGATACAGACTGTGATGGATACACAACAACAAATGATTGAAACATACGTCGACTATGACTATGCTTTAAGTGCATATGGCATCATCTGATTCAGAAGCTACGCAAGGGGAAGAGGTCATGCTCCTTCCTTTGGAATCAATTACAAAAGCAAGGGGTCATTGGTTCCTCGAAGACCAACTAGTGGCAGATCTCATCTTTTTGGCCACCATCAAGATTATGGATAGGGATCAATATTTTCCATTGATGTCGCAAGACTTCCAAACCATAATACAAGGATTGCCAAGCATCATGGAAGTTTGGACAAGGGATGGAATCGACGCATTTCTACGGCTCCCAACGTATTTACCGAATTTTCAAAGATGCACTCAAGTTATGAACACACTCTAGGCAGCAGCGGATAAGCCCTCAATCCCAGAAGCTAAAGTGCTTAACAAAATGGGGGCATGGAAAACTATTCAATTCACACATGAACTCGTCAACAAAGCTTTTGGATGGAGTCAAGATGTTCTCATGAATTTCAAAACGAATGTCATGATGCCAAAAAGAAGACCTTTACGAAAATTAACAGGACAAATATTGAAGAATCAGTCTGTGTGGTGCATCAACACTTTTGTTTCTCAAGCATGAACATATATACAGCGCCTCAAAGGATTGTAGTTCAATTGTTATCTCATGATATGAGGCAAATTGGGAACCAAGTCAATTTTATGCCATACATACAAGAACGCTTATTTGAAGCTAAGAAGAAATGGAGTCAGAAGAAGTTTTTAAATGGAAGCTTTGCATTGACTTTATTGATCTATGAAGCACTTGAAATGAAGGAATGCTTATGATTGATGCCAACATCCATTGAAATGGCAAAATATGTGAAGTCGGCCACAATTCCAAAGAAAAAGAAAGCATCCATATCCAAAGAGGAAGTGGGAACAAGTTCCAAGAAGCCAATGCGGGGGGCTAAACGTGCCAGAGAAGACGAAGCACAGGAAACACCACAATCGAAGAGAGCAAATATGTTGCCAAGGGTTTCATTGACCCACCCTCCTTTAACACAAAGAGATCTTTCTGCGGCATTGGAGGAAACACATACTTACATGCGGGACCAAATAAACCTTACCATCCAAGGACATCAATACAGGTAGTCCAGGCGATTGCAGAAAAAGGATCACAACCCATCACGAGCTGATAGATACAAGGAATTGGGACTTGATGATTCTAGTTCGAATGAAGAATCTAATCATGGACATGACACATTGTACACAGAGATAAGAACAGAACTAAATACTGAAGAATGGATGGAGATTCACCAAGTCAAAACCACCCCCGACAGTCAACACTCACAAGTATAGAATCAGGAAGAACCATCTGAAGGAATACACCTCATCCAGTTAAATGCACAATC
Source organism: Ceratopteris richardii (assembly GCA_020310875.1). Taxonomy (NCBI): domain Eukaryota; kingdom Viridiplantae; phylum Streptophyta; class Polypodiopsida; order Polypodiales; family Pteridaceae; genus Ceratopteris; species Ceratopteris richardii. The sequence continues at coordinate 16,013,532 of CM035416.1, read as the reverse complement.
CCAGATCAGCATAAAGGAGGCATCTACAACACAAAACGATGTGGTACCACCAAAAAAGGAAGAATTACAAATGAACCTGGACAAAGAGAAGCTATCACAACAAAATATGACCAAAATCGTGATTGAAATTCTTGATGATACGCCACAAGGTAAGACAGTAATGAAAGAGTCTGAGCCAATGATACAACTCCATATTCGGCAGCCCCATGACACAACACTGCATGTGGCACAAGGGAAAGATGTTACCACAGGGGAAGAACCTAGCATATCCACAACGTGGTTAAATGTGGATGTTACTCAATTAAAACCAATAGTGAAACAAACGATACAGACTGTGATGGATACACAACAACAAATGATTGAAACATACGTCGACTATGACAAGGCCATGAGAGAAAAAAATCAGTTCCAAGTACTAAGTGAAAATTTGTCTGTGCAATTAATCCAGGCTCAATAGGCTCTCTCAGCCAAAGAAACAAAAGTCAAAAAAGTTAGAGGACAATGCATGATACTAACGGAGAAGAATCAAAAACTCCAAGAGCAACCCATAGAGCTAGAGAGGAAGTATGAAGCTAGTGAAGTAGACAAGGAAAGAATGAAGGCTAGAACTAATCTGTTAGAGACGCAGATCAAAGTATATGTGGAAGAAACTGACAATTTATGCAACAGGAATAAGAGCAGATGATGGAACCTTGTGATGATCATCCCATGCTGTATACTACAGAAATAGGTCAAAAGGAACGAGCACTATTGGTGTCCTAGTTGACAGAAAATTTTGAAAATGAAGTAGTCAAAGTAATGAAGGAGGCCAAGATTAAAGGCAAAGACTTGGATCAGATCATAAAGCCATTCAATATACCTTATGGGCTATTGAAAGAGCAAACACACCGATATATAAGACAGACCACGCAAAAAGATCCAGATGAGCAGTTGAACTTCAAAGAAACCACCTTCACTTACACAAAAGAGGAATTTGAGGAAGCACAACCCTTGTGGAGAAGAAGATTTTTGGAAAAGAATCCTACTTTGGGGGTGCACTGGCAAGGAGCACCATATTTATTATAGGTAAATCCTTCTTTTTGCCCAACGCCTCGTCGGTGTGATGTACAAGAATTTTTGGACATGCAAAAAAGTGGTAAGCTTAATAAACAATGGTTGAATTACCCATTACTTCCAAGTCCACCTCACAATTATTTACCGACTGAAGACTACATGGTGAAATCCATCGAATTTTGGCTACATTGTTATGCGACAGTACCAGACCTCACTATAAAGATGGCTAATAAAATCCTCAGTATGATACTTGCAGTATTCAAAGTTTTTAAGCATGCAGAATATACATTTTTGAATTTCATCGACATTAACCAAGGCACGAATATCCTTATTTTTTATTTATCAATTATGCCTAGTCGTCCTACAATTATGGCATATTATTCCACAATGATGTTTTTGCCCAGTCAATACATGCAAACTTTTGAGGAAGCTTTTTTTACTGGATTCTTTGAGATCGACTCAGAGATTTTCTTAAAGATGTCAACTAATATCAATGCCAGACTTGTGGCATATGAATTGAGCTTCTTTGACGACCATAGACAACCACCAAGTGATGGTATAAAGGTTGAACAATGGAAGCAACTGATGATATGTGAAGCCAATCTGCTTAATGAAACAGAGCAAAAGGTCTATAGGATGTACTCCCCCTGCATTCCAAAGCCTGTCGGGGATGACAGAGTTCAGGAGGGGGTAGTGTTGAAGGAGAGTCCAACAAAAAGAAAAGAAGAAGAAAACCAAGAAAGAAGCTTCACTAAAGACAATATATCTGAAGACATATCTATGCAAGAAGCCCTGTAGGGGCACACAACACCCATCTCTGCACAAAGCCCCGCAGGGGCATACAACACGGGGAAGTACTCAACAGGCAAGGATGGATCAAGGCCAACAATTATCCATGAAGAAGTGCAAGAAGACATCCGACAGATCCAGAGCCCCAGGAAGGTGTTTCAACCTCTTGATCTTCGGGAGGTCCAGATCGAAGGCTGAAGATCCATACCTTCATACCTTCCATTGGTTGCATCTGTGGAAGCCCAACTTAACACAACAACCCAAATTTAAAGAGGTTATTGGTGAGCTAGACTACAAATCTAAAGTAGTCCATCTCCATGGGTTGCGAGTGGTGAAAAGAAAATAACAGGAAAAAAATGCATCAGGTCCCAGAGGATGTGAAAGAAGATTCAAGAACAGGGCCTTTAAAACGTAATGCCAGCTTGACAAGGAGGCAAGGTTGACCAAGTGATGCATGCGATGGAAAGAAGTAAACGAGCTGCAGAAAAGAAGTGAAGCATGTCAAGGGACAACAGAGACAAATAGGGAGAGAGTGTTGCAGAGCAAAGAAGAGCAAAGATCCGGAGAAAAAGAAGGGCCCCAAAATTTTTCTGATTTGGACACTTTGTTTTTGTACCATAGTCATTTTGTAATATATTTTTTTCGATGTAAATGCACTAGAGGAGTCCTCTAGATGCATACCCATAAAGATTTGTCTCATTAGCCTTGTAAATCAGTAGGGAATTAGTCTTTAGTCAATAAAGTGCCGGTCTCATGTGTGCAAGGACCGATTCCGGGGCACATGTATATAAGTCATTTTGTGACTCTTTGTAAAGACTTTTTGCCATTGTGAGAATCAAGAGCACAAAATTTCGAATTTGTGTCTTCTCCTCTCTGTATCTTCTTCCTTGTGAGCTTGCATGCATGTGTGATGCTTGAAAAGAGTTCTTAGAAGTGTTATCTATCCTTGGAAGTGCTTGTTTGTTGTTGGTAGTGAGTGTGCAAAGTGTAGGAAGTGCTAAGGCGTAGATAGGTCATTTCCACGGCTCAATATTTTGCTCATAACTTGAAGCAGAGACGTCAAGATTGAAAGAAAGTACCACCACTCGATGCATCTTCTCGAGAGCTTCGAAACGAACTTGCTATTCACTATATTCAAAGTTTCGAGCCAATAGAAACACTCAATTTATTGGTGATTGCTGTTCCAAGTGTCGTGACATCATAGCCAACCTTGGAAACTTGAATGTGGCGGATTAGCACTTACGTGTACCTTGTTAAGCATCATTTGCATTGACCATCATTTGAATGCATGTCTCATACACTCGGCTAGGTTGTGATACTCCTTGGATTAATTATTAAAGCGTGAATCCACACTATATGCACTTGAAGGGGATTGAGGTATAGTCTCTTTCCCCACAAGTCCCTAAGTCGATACGAAGGTACACACAAGCTATTCAGCTAAGCTTGTGGATCTACTCAAGAGAAGACTTCGGTAAAGAACAAGACACGTAGAACATTAGTTCTGAACTAGAAAGGATTCAAAAATTCATGAAGGATGGTGATTGGTAGAGAACAATCTGAAGCTGAAATTAATGGATTCATTCATCAAATACAAAACTTGTTCATCACAAGTGGAATTAAACCTTCATTTTTGTTTAGGCAAAAGAGATTCTGCATAGATTGTCATGCGAGAGCATATGCAAACATATATATAGATTGGCAATATAGAACGTCACTGAACTAAGCTACAAATATTTGATGTGAAATAACATAAACAATTGACACATTAAAGTGTAGAGCATTAGCAGAGTTTTCAAGCCCAGGAACTCTAAGCCTCTTCCTTCGGCAATGAACAAAATTTGTTGACCATCTATTTGTGTAAGATGATTAAGCACATAGGTCACATCTCTGGTCATCCTCAAAGTATATGGTGACAATTATACAAAGAAATGAAGAGTTTCAAATCAAAAAGTGACTTTAAACAAACAAATATGCACACATTTATCAAATTTTAGAGCAAAAGACCTCTTGATTAGAGACCAGTTCCAAAGTCACCATTATTTGGCATTAGAGGCCTCCATTTTTTTAGTCATATACCCTCTTCTTGTTTCAGCGTGAGAGCTTTAGCTCCCACATAACAGTCCATCATATCAAAAGTGATGCACCTGTCAACTTCTTCATGGGTTTTTTGTAAATTAATCTATGAGTGTGCACTACTTTATGATTTCTTAGTAGCATTATGATCTCCTTCAAAGCTCTTCAATCTCTTTCTTTGTTCACCCTCATCTTGGGACCTCCTTTTCGTCAATAGCAAAGAACTCTTGTGCATGCTTCATAGTTGAGACTTCGTCAGAGTAGTAGAAGTGCATCCATCTTTAATACATGGAACATACGTTGTAAGAACAACTCCAAATACCTACTTTGTTCAAATCAGTCTTCTTCAATTTAACCTGAGATGAGCAACCTAGTAGAGTCCTCCCTTTTCATTATAATTCTCAAGACTTTGACATAGCTTGAGGCCTCGAATAATTGTGGCTGAATTATGTAGTAGTAAGCAATCGAAGCACCTTCTACCATACTTGAATGTTGAAGTAATTTGATGGCTATGCACCATCGTGTGCTCTCCTTCTTGCAAGCTGCACACTGATATCCTTAGAGTGGAAATCTGAGCTCCTAAGGCCGCAAATGGTACTCCACACAAAGGCTATAGAATACACAGAAAACACAGTACATAGGGAGCACGAAGACAGAACCTCTTAGGTCTTACAAATGCGGTCGAACTTACAGCCTATGGCTGACCAGGGCACTATATGTTTTATTAAAGAACATATACAAATAAGTGTCCAGTGGCCATTTGGCCTTTCACATGGACACTAACGATAACAATCTCCCACTAAAGGCCAATATGGCCAAAGTAACTATGGGATGAAAATAAAGAATGATAAAGAATCCCGAGTGTAAGTATACAAAATATACCTCCCACCTGATGGGCATGTTACATAGTATACCAGTGACTGTGTAAGATCATGAATCAAGTAATCCCCATCAAGTGACAACAGTGTTGAAAGCTATCCTGTGGTAGAGCTTTAGTCATAGTCAGAATCTGTATAACCAATAATGGATGCTTTCCCTCTACCTAAGCATAGACATTTTTTCTTAGTGCCACTTAGATATCTCAAAATCATCTTGACCACTTCCCAATGTTTCTTGCCAGGATTAGACATATATCCGCTCACAACGCCCACTACAAATGCAATGTCTGGTCTCGTAGCTACCATAGCATACATGAGACTACGAACAACAAACTGATATGGAATTTTGGTCATGAATTCCTTTTCCTTATTTGATTTTGGGCAATCATCCTTGCTCAATTTCACATATGTGGGTAAGGGTGTACTCAATGCTTTTCCACCCTGCATATTGAACCTGTGAAGTACTTTGGATATGTATTCACTTTGAGACAAGTATATGCATCTTTTACTCCTATCACGAGTAATGCACATGCCAAGAATATGTTTGGCATCCCTCAAATCCTTCATATCAAATGTCTGACTCAACTTCCTTTTGAGAATTGACAAGTCATAGGAGGACTTCCCAGCAATCAACATATCATCGACATAAAGTATCAATCATATCAAGCTGCCATCTGAGCATCTCTTTGTGTAGAGATTGATCCTCATTGCTTCGAGAATAGTCTTGGGACTTCATAAAAGCATCAAACTTTTGGTACCATTGTCTAGGAGACTGTTTAAGTCCATACAAGCTCTTCTTGAGCTTACAAACTAGACTTTCCTTGCTAGGAACTACATAACCCTATGGTTGTTCCATATAGATCTCATCTGTAAGATCTCCATGCAAGAAAGCAGTTTTCACATCCATTTGGACTAGCTCTAAGTCCTCCATTGCAAGGAATCCAAGCAACATGCGCAAAGTAGTCATCTTGACCACTGGTGAGAAGATTTCCTCAAAATCAACACCATGTTGTTGCCTAAAACCTTTTGCAACAAGTCGTGCTTTATATTTTGGAGAAGCACTATCTGATGTGAATTTCAGCTTATATATCCATTTACATGGTAAAGCTTTCTTGCCCTTTGGCAAAGGTACTAAATACCAAGTACCATTCTTGTGAATAGAATCCAACTCACTCTTCATGGCATGCTCCCACTTGACATGGTCCTCTGTCTGCATAGCCTCTTTGTAGCAAGAAGGCTCACCGACATCTGTTAGCATAACAATGGATGTGAGTCATGTGTAGAACATCTCAATGGTTGTTGAACAAGAATATGTGTAGACTAATCTGAATGGGCATTCTCTTGAACATCCCTATGTCTAGCATTTTTATGCATGCTAACCGGAGGACTAGTATCCTCAAACACCACTCTTCTCACTTCAACCTCCTTAATGGGCTATTTATGCATCTTAAACTCATTGAAAATGACATCACTACTTCTGATCACTGACCGTGTTTGAGGATCCCATAAGCAATATCCAAATTTTCCTTCTCGACCATATCCAAGAAAAATGCATTTCTTTGACTTATGGTCCAACTTTTGTCTAAGATTCTTGGGTATATGAACATATGCTTCACAACAAAAAACTCGAAGATGATCATAATATGGTGGCTTCCCTGTCCATAACTCTTGTGCCACTTTCAGACCTTTGGCAATACTAGGTGAAAGGTTAATCACATGAACTGTAGTCAATACTGCTTCTTCCCAAAAACCTTGTGAGAGGTTTGCATGATGCAACATAGAGATTACTCTATCTTGAATAGTTCTATTCATCCTCTCAGCTACACCATTTTGTATTGGGGTATAAGGAGCTGTAAAATCCCTATGAGTCCCTCTAGACTGATAGAAAAGGCTGAATTCATGTGAGGTATACTCAGCCCCATTATTTGAATGTAAAGCCTTAAGCTTAGTTCCTTTTTCAGTCTCAACTAAAGCAAGCCATTTTCTGAAAGTAGGGAATACCTCATCCTTCGATTTGATAAGATATACACACACTTTTCTAGTAGCATCATCTTCTATGAAAGTGACAAAGTAAAGAGAACCACCTAAGGACCTTGTGGGCATAGGACCACACACATCTGTATGAACGAGATCTAAAGGCTAAACTGAAGAGTCAATGTGCATTCTATGCACATTTCTGGTTTGCTTTCCATATTGACAATTCTCACAAAATGAAAAATCAGAGAAAGATAACACAGGTAAGTAGCCAGAACGAGAAAGATTTTCCATTCCACTACGAGATATATGGCCCAAAAGTCCATGCCAAATACAAGCCATAGGGTGTTCACTAACTGCTAACAAGTGTTCTTTCTGTGATTCAAATAAAGGATAAAGTGAGCCAACTTTGCTTCCTTTTGCAATAACCATATTGCCCTTTGATATACGGAACGACTGAGCATAGAAGAACACCCTATAACCAAAGTCATCAAGTTGACCAACTGACATCAAACTACGTGATAATTGAGGTACATGGCATACATTATGCATAGTAAATTTTGAACCATCAATGAACTACACAACCACATCTCCAATCCCCACAACATCACACTGGTAAGAGTCACCAAGTCTTATGGTACCAAGAGACTTTGCTGTATAATTAGAGAACCATTCTTTGTGTGGTGTCACATGGAAAGAAGCACCAGAATCTAGCAACTGGGTGTGGGAAAAAGAAGAGCCTCAATTGGCACAGTACTATCAAGTGTCAACACATCAGCATCATCAGAAATAGCATTAGTTTCTTCAATCTTCACAGTCAAAGTAGATGGTGCAGGTAACTCTTTAACATGCCCATCAACATTCTGTCCTTTACCTTTAGCATTCTTTAATGCATAATAGTCTTTCTTCATATGTCCTTTCTTATGAAAATAATGACATTCGATATCCCTCTTCCTTGATTTACTTCTACTCTTATTCCATTGACCATTCTTTTTCTTGTTCTTGGGCCTGTCACATTGCTGATTCTTTCCTTTGTAAGAATCACGAACATTATATGCATCTCATTCTGAGTGCCAACCATAGATTTTCTACAAATCTCCTCACTCAAGAGTGCCCCACGTATGTCATCATAGACAATTTTACCACCAGGCGCACTATTGCTAATAGCTATGCAAAACGTATCCCATGATGATGGCAGGGTGCATAACAACAATACTGCTTTCATTTCATTATCCATATCCATTTTCTGAGCCTGTAACTAGGAGAATATAGCATCAAACTCATTCAGATGAGCAGCAACACTATTTGTGTCCTTCATACGAAGGTCATATAATTTTCTCATGAGATAGACTTTATTTGATGCCGTCTCTTTTTCATATGTATTGCATAACTTCTTCCAAAGCCCCTCTGCACTTTCACAATCTAATACTGTAAAGTAAACATTATCTTCCAGGTGCAAGTGAATGGTAGACCTGGCCATTTCATCTAATTCATCCCAGGTATCATCTTCATCCATGTCAGCAGGCTTCTTTGAAATCCCATTTATTGGCTTCCATTGCCTTCTTTGAATCAACACATCTTTAATTTGATTCTTTCATAGAGCAAAGTTTGTGCAATCAAATTTTCGGATCTCAAAATGGTCTTTGCCTTGCAAGTTATAGCTCCTCCTTGGAACACTGGCACTAGACCCTGATCCACCAGATGTGCCTGAGAACTCTGATGCCGTGATGGTAGAGAACTGAATAGAATGATAATGGAGCCAGAAGAATCCAAACACCAACAAATAGGTGTATCAAGGAGTAAATCGGCCACTGTATAGTTGACTAAACCAGAAATCTAGAATAATTTTGCTAGAGTATCCTCTGCAAAATGAGCGTATGACCAATGTCAAAATATCATAAACTACAAGTACTGACATGTTTGCCTGCATAGTGAATCACTGACTCCACTGCATATAATGAGCTACCCAATAGAAGCCAACTAGGCTTATCGAGCACCTATGAACAACTATCATACATCTCCTATGGCGAGGTTGGGTAAGTCTTCCACCTGCATCACCGAAGAGACCCCAACATCTGGGTGTCTCCTAGTTAAGAAAACCTCACCATGACCCTCTTTATCAAACATAAAAGGCTTTATGCAAAGAACATAACCGCTATATCAATGACCACATGGACGTACATAAGCGGTATCCAGAGAAGCGTACATGGTGTGTATGTGCTCAATATATGCAGTAAAATGACATTAAAAGGCTGAATGCACAACCCAAAGACTAGCCAACAACACCTGCAAGTGTCTATCAACTCTGATGTTTTAGGCCCAAAAACCTGCATAAATTTGCAGCGGCTACTCCCACCAAAACTGGAAACCTTTCAAGAAACCTGTAGTTTTACGAGTGTGGCTGAAAAACAGAGCCCCAAAGGTTGATATTTGTTGTTGGAGAAGTACAAAGCACACTCTTCTTGATGTTCTTGGACTTGTATGAAGAGAACTATGTGCAAAAGTACTCCCAAAACTGCTCCAAAAGACACCCCAAAAATGCTTCAGAAACAGTCCTTGAAAGCAAAGAATGAAGCTTTGAGGGACCAAAACATGTTCAAGGTAATGTCAACCTTAGTCTTTCCCCTTCTTTAGACACCACAAGAGTGTAGCTTAGTGGCAAGAGATTGCCATGGTTAAGCGAGCTCCGAGGTGAACAGTACTAGGATGGGTGACCTCCCAGGAAGTACCGGGAACCTCTATATTCCTTGATCATTGAGGTGCTCCCTTGCGCGTAGCCAACGACACCAATGGTGAATTCGGTGACTCGGATGACAAGGTATGCCAAGGTCTATGCCTTGGTCACTGCCTTAGTCATAAGCCTTGGAGAAATCCGTGGGGGGGTGCTCACTTTGCTCGCACAAAAGGGACAAAGCTTTTGCCTCAAAATGATCTGATACAAGTTAAGTAATTCGACGGCTATGCACCACCGTGCACTCTCCTTCTCGCAAGCTCCACACTCATATCTTCGGAGTGGAAATTTGAGCTCCTAAGGCCGCACACGGTACTGCGCAGAAAACACAGTACAAAGGGAGCATGAAGACAAACTTTCTTAGGTCTTACAAATGCGATCGAACTTACTATCTGTGGCTGACTATGCCACTATATGTTTTATTAAAGAACATATACAAAGAAGTTTCCAGTGGCCATTTGGCCTTTCACATGGACACTAAGTGTTGAGGTTGTAGCAAGGAAAGAAAAAAACCCTCACCACCTTGCATGGAAGCAAGAAGGAAAGCTCAAGAGTGACTCTCCTCTCATCCACCCCTACCTCCAACATGTTCAAGCCATTGGCATCAGACACATGCTATGCCACATGCTTGAAATCAAGGAGAATAGGGAGTCAAGGATCCTAATCCATGAGGAAAATACAAGCAAATGCAACTACTCTACTCACACAAAGGAGAGACATGCATAGGCACACACACACCACTCTCACACACTCACAAAAACACAATACATGTAAATGTAAATAGTGTTGGAGTAAAAGAGAACCTTCTTCCATTGATAAGAGATAATACATGAGAGCATGTCGACCAAAAGCTCCCTTCTTTACAAAAATGAGTTTCTATATATAGGCTAAGCTCTATTCCTCATGTGCTCCTTTGAGAAGTCAAAAAGTGGATCTCTCTCTAACTAACATATATTGGCAAATATTCCTTTTCTAACAAACAAATCCCAAGAATTGGAGGCGTGGGATTTTCACGTGTGTCCTCTCATATGTGTGCAAGAGAGGTGGCTATTTACAAGGCTTCACTACCTTAGTATAAGGGAAATATCAAAAAAAGTCCTAAGAGGGTGTTTTTATGTGAAATTCTAAGTAGATACAAAAAGAGTTATTCTTATGGTCTAGGGAGGGTTCCCATGCACAATTGAGGATGTGTGCATACCCCACAACCCAACACTCTCTCCCCCTAGACTTTGTTGTCCTCAACAAAGCTAAGATAAGAGGATCATACACAACTGAACTTTATCCAAGTTGAAATCTTCGGGTCTGCAATTTCTTCATTCAGCAAAGCTTCAGGTTGCAAGTCTTCAATCTTCAGAGCTGGGCGACACAATCCCCTTGGGGGGTAGTCAGCCGAGCATTTATCCCCCTATGCAGTCCTTTGTAAGGCTGGAAATGTCTTCTCCAAAAGCTCCCAAACCTGAAATGTCATACAAAAAGCAAATAGACTGCATCTAACAATCAAATAAACATTCACTCCAAATTTAGTTTCTACTTCAGGGGCATCCTTATCTGCAAGATTTTCTTTTAGAGAGAAGTCCTCCTGAAAATCTTGTAATTCCTTCAATCCAAGACTATAGCTAAAGAGAAAGGAACCCTGCAAGAACCCTTTTGTCCCTTATACCTTTGTGATGCCACAATCATATTGACATTCCTAAATATGTTATCCCCAAGTGAGTGTGAGATACATACTGCAATGTAAATTAGGAGATGGATGTGGTTTCATGTTTAACTTATGGTCCTGCCATCATTTATACTATGCGCATATAAACAAGCTTGCTAATTAACATGAGTGATATGCGTTCAAGGAATGATTAGACAATAGTGCAACATTGAATCCTATCATTCTACAAGTAATCATGAAATTCAAACAACTTATCCAGAGCTATTCCTGCAAAGCACAACATCAAATCATCTATAGGAGGTAAGAAGGATCAATACTGAAGTTCTAAGAATGTTGGCCTGCAATGCATAAAAATAAGCCTTAAATGAGCTTTGTGAAACTAGAGAGTTACTTCCCTAGCAAAAAACAATCACTCAATTTTTTGGGACATTCACACTTAAATAGTATAGAAAGGTTCTGAATCCACATAGTGTTTCCTTCTAAATAACTTTACTGGAACCAGATGACCTCTAGACATCCTTCAGATTCTTTGCCATGCTAAAATCCTAATTGTGTTAGCACATAAACAAACAGAAAACATGAGATAAACATTGCTCTCGTAGTGCTTCTGATGATTGTGCATTCCTTCCTAATGTCATAGCATAAAGTAAATCATTTGATCACTGCCCAATCATGCAAATCAGATTTTAACTACGGCCAAGTTTAGGTAGAATTCCTCGTTCCCATGCTGCTCTGGTTGTGAAGATCTTCAGACAAACTGAAAGTGATCATGCAACATTGCCTTTTCATCAAAAGATATACAAGATGAGCCAGATGCTTCAAAAATTTGTCAAAACTTATTCTTGTAATATAAATCCAATAACTGAATCAAAAAACAATGTTTAAGAAGACCTTGGCAACTTAATTGGAATCAAGCACTTTATTATTAAATATATGTCATGAATACATACATGAAGTGGACAAGATAGAAAACATTAAATTCCTATGCACAAGTATTTGATCATTGGGTTGATGTAGTTAGAATTCCCAATCCAGTTCTTCATGGGTCCATTTCTAAAAACTAATATTATTGCACCAATATCTGTAAGTAACTTAGAGAAATACCCAACATTCTTAGAAGATCAATTTCTAAGTCTGTGAGAATTGCAAAAGGCATAAACCATGCCCCATGTGTTACGTGAAGGTCAGTCCTACAACTCAAGAAAGACATCGAGGACCCAAAACATTACGCAGAAAATGTATGCATCCATGCCTTGGTTTTACTTTTGATTATAGAACACCCACAAACATTTTGACCAGAAGGATGGGAAAAAGGGACACAACCCTTAGATTGGGAGTCACTTACTTTAATCAAATGATGTCTCTATCTAAATTTCCATCTCAAGAAAATATTCAAGGAATCAGTTTTTAGCATGTTATCAACTTCCAAAAGTCATGGTAGTAGCCTGTTTGAATTAGAAGACCATAAATAAGCCTAAGGGCCACCCCCAAATTGGTTTTTAAACATGTAACACTTACAGACAAGGCAACTCTTAGTGAAATCATGATGCAAGCAACCAGACACCACCTTAGTCCCTCCCGTATATCATATGGAAACAAAAATGGCAAGGAACTACAATCATGCATAAAACATAAAGATTCATGGTTCAAAAAAGCATAGGAAGATACAGTCCAGTTTAATAGGCACTTCAGTCTCCAATTTGTGGATCGTGTCTTAGCCAAAGGTAACCTATTCATTATCTTTCCTGAGGCATGAGGGCATTCAACAGTTTTAATGAGTGAAGAGGATTAACCCAAAGTATGGGCACAACCAAAATTAAGATTTTTAATCCCCAAGTCAACACAATACCAACATTACTTTTGTCCAAAAACCTGTGATATTTTCCTATATAAGTGGAGAAGTGAAAACAGACCAAAACAAGTATAGGCAATAATAAGCCGTTCCACCAATATTCTTCCTATTATGTGTTTGACTAAAAGATTCATGCATCACATAGATTAATACACAAGTAGGGATAATCAATGGATGGTTGGAAGCACATATGTTTTGTCCATTTTGGCTATTCTTTCATCATTGGTGTGATGTTCCAACCTCTAGTCTTTAAATGCCTCCTGTTATCCAAAGGACATAAACCAAGACACTCTATTCAACTTAGAACCCCCAATGAGGAGGTTTCATCAATCATGAAACAGTAAAAACCTTAAAAAGTTTTGTAATGCCAGTTACGAGATGTGTCTAGATGAATAATTACGTGATCAACACATGGCTTTGAATAGCACATAGACAAGGAACATGGTAACTTTTGTATTCGAAAGGGATTATACAAACCGATATATCCGTGACCACATACTTTGGTCTCCAGCCCAAGTCTCACCATGAGATGCTCTTTCATCCATATCAGTTATCCTCAAGACTGGTGCTTTGTAGTTTGCAAGGGTCTCACCAACCTTTTAAATCATCACACATCTGTATTACCCTGCATAGAGCCCTGCACAAGGAATAGATGAATTTGAGAATCCTCATGAGTTAGAGACCAACTTAGCATCTTCTGTGTCCTGAGTGAAGAGAGGAGAAATGCAGGAAAGTGCTTTGGATTGCAATATCGCTGCTTGTTCAGATGACTTAATCCATGAGGCAAGAGAGAAATAAGCATTGTATTTGAACATTGTTATGTCTGTTGAGGCACCATCTCCTAAAGATCAATCAACCAGGTAAGCATTACAACATAGCATTTACAAGACACATCAGCCTTACTCAGACATAGTTACTACCAGTGAGCTATTCATAACCCGAGAATTTTCCATCCATGCCCAAGCATCAAATTTCCTATAAGTAAACCTGATTACCTCAGCTTATAGTTCATTCTTCTTGAATGTCTGACCAACAAGACTATCCTCAATTCATGTATCATAATCAGAGACATCGCATGCAGATATCTTATGAATCTGCCAAGTTGCATTTAAAAGAGAGGTCTGCAGGTAACTTCCCCATATGGTCAGAGCACCTGCATAAATTAACTAAAGGAACCTTGGGAGAACACTACTTGCCAACAAGAAATCCACAGGGCAAAACCCAAGCATATTTTACTCAAGGAATGCCCAATGAAGAGGGAGCACACAATCGTGTGTTACCATAGGTGTAGGGAACTAAGAGATGGGAGTCATCGAAGTATATCGTTCAACAATCATCGAAAAAATGTTGTGGCTCTGAGTGCCCACCCCAAAGAGGAGCTAATCGGGTCCCCGTTATTTTCTTGAAGCTTTGGCCATAATGCCTCGTGCCATGACTAGGTCTTCCCATTCTAGCTATACATTTTGATGCAGGAGCAAAGGATACACACAAGACTATAGAACCATCATGAGGGTGAGGCAATAGGGGTTTCGTCTTTGCGATAAATTCAAAATGTACAATTCTTTGATAGGGGGATGGGCAAGGTGAGCGAGCCACATCCACCTAGAATGCATAGAGGAATACTGACTGTTGTGATAGACCTATCAACTCATATATGATCGTTGCAGGAACACGACTTTTGCATCTTCGATATATGCAGATGGTGATTCAGATTGAAGCTGCTATGCCTTGTCTGAGAGTAAATCAGTGAACTGGGGAGCATCGAGCTCGACCTAGGACTTTCGTTTCTTCATCATAATAGAAGAGGCAAGAATGATGTATAGCTCAACAACACTGAGGGGGAGTTTAAACAAAAGCATTGATGCAAACAGGTAGTTGTCACGACGAGGTGCCATACAAAACCGCTGGCAATATTCTTGTGGCTCAATCAATATACCAATCCCATATGGATTCACACAGAAAGAGAGCACCTCAAATACTAATCATACGTAGAAACATAAACGTCAACTTATCCTAGAGATAGTACTATGCACATTCAACAATTCTACAAGTTATATTAAGAGAGCACGATAGGATGCCGACAGTAGCCACAAAGGATCATGTCAAGATTAAGCATTCTTGTAGTGATACACCCGAACCAAATCTACAAAAAATAAGCTGTTGAGAGCATCCTTCAACCCACAAAGCAACATCAAGTAGAGAGATGGCATGCGAGCCATAATTTGACCAAGGGAAAATTTATCGATTGGCTCCCAATCCACCAGAGAAAGGAAAGGTGGGTATCATGACAACCCCATGCCACTCCATGTCATAAAGTAGGTCAAGAGGGAAGCGCTGAGGTAGTTAGGCAACAGAGGTGAGCATGGAGTAGATGAACGAAGAGAGATATTTGCAAGAAATCAACTTTGAGCTAACCTTGAGTTACTTCGACCCCAACCAGAGATGGTTTTGCCAAGCATGCAGGCCCAAGGTAGTTGATGACAGTGGTGCAGCACCACGGTAGTGGAGAAAGGGAAAGCCCGACACCCTTTGTCCTAAAGGGCCCGAGGGGCTTCTCCGCTTGAACCTTCCAAGGCTTTAGGAGCTCTGTGTCATCCCATGGAGTTGACTTCGCGCTTGGGGAGCAAACTTACGACTGCCCTGGCCATACAAAGCTTTTATAAGCTTACACACTAAGTGTTCTTTACCTATCTCTTCAAAACCTTTTGCTTGCTGAATATACACATCCTCATGTAAATCACCATTTAGAAAAGCAGTTTTTATATCAAGTTGATATATATGCCAACCAAAATGTGCTGCTAGAGCTAGTATTGACCTAATAACAGTCATCCTAGACGTAAGAGCAAATGTCTCATCATAATCAATACCTTTTTGTTATGCATATCCTTTGACAACTAACCTGGCCTTGTATCTATCAATAGTACCATCTGCTTTCCTTTTGATTTTGAAGATCCATTTTACACCTATAGCCTTCTTTCCCTGGTAACTCACATAGCTACCAAGTTTGATTCTTATGAATAGAATCAATCTCTTCTTCCATAGCTTTTCTCCAAATAGGAATGTTAAGTGTATGTTTAACACATGTAGGTTCATCTTCAACTGTCGTAAAAGCCAAAATATCATGAATCTCAAAGTCTTCATTAAAACTTACATAATCTTTTTGTTGTTGTTGTCTAGTCTGACTTCTTGTTCTTATATGATCTTGTTGTTGTTGTCTAGTCTGACTCCTTGTTCTTCCAATAAAAGTCTTTATACCACTATCTTTCCAAGTCTGATATACCCACGTAGGTGTATCCTTAAATAGTGGTGAAACTCTTTAGGAACCTTCAGCTTCCATAGGTTCTGGAAGTTGTCCTCGCGAGGTACTAGGACTTTCTGGAACTTTAACTTCTTCCATTTTTGGAACCAAAGTCTCTTGTGGAACCGAGTCTATAGAAGGTTGTGAAATTCCTCTTTCTTCAACTCTTTCTTGAATCCTAGGAGTTTTAACTCCCTCCTCATATGGTTGAACATGTACATCCAAAATCTTTCTAAAAATCCATAGTCATTTTCACTAATAAACTCTAGAATTTCTGCTTCTTTATCATAAACCTTATTTTCAGCAATATAAGCATTACATGAAAGAGTAACTTCACCTATCTCTATAACATAAAACTTGTATCCTTTACTCTCAACAGGATATCCAATGCAAACAACTTTCTTTGCCTTTACATCTAGTTTGCCTCGGTCCTTTTTCTCAACATGTACATAAGAAAGTGATCCAAACACTTTGAAATAACTCACATTAGGTTTTCTACCATAGTAACCTTCATAAGGTGTGATTACCTTTAAAGTTTTTGTAGATGACCTCTTCAAAATGTGATTAGTTGTATGTACTACATCAAACAAGAATTTCAGTGAAAGCTTCTTGGATGCCATCATGCTTCACATTATCTCTGATGGAGAGTGTTAATCTCCAAAATAACAAGCTACTCTTGTAATTAGAGAACCTCTATAACAAGAGCAACTCAAACTTTCACCAATGTTAGAGGATCAATGATTAATTATGAAGATTTTGAAAAATCTGTGAAGGAGATGAGTACACAAAAAGTCTGTTGCACATATCTCTCTCATTACCTTAACAATTGTGTAAAGTTTTTTATGAAACTTTGCACAAGGTGTCACCTACAGTTTTCACACCTTCTTCAAGTTGAATTACTCCAAAAGATTCATTGTATCTTGAGAAATGAACTCAACAAGTTACCTATGTCTAAAACTGTTCTTCAGAGAAGTCAATTTAGACACCTATAACTTTTAACACCTGGTTCTCTCAATCTAGAACCCGTTTATGAAAATGCTTTTAGACATAGATAGCTTACCTTCCAACTTAAAGATTGAGTGCTTTTTTGCTCAAAACTTTACACTGTGGAAGGAGAATTGACCAAAACATTAACATCAAATTTTGTGCCTGTTTCAAGAACCAGTGAACACTTCCTCACATATGAATGTTCCTACACATAATTCTCGCAGCCTGTTTACAATTAGGCTCTCAAACTTTAACCATAGACTCATTAACTATGGACTTAGACATCTACAAAAGGATTCTCAAAATGATCAAGCACAGAAGGCGAATGCACAGAAACATCGGGCGCAATTTTTCTTCCATTCCTGAAGAAATTTACAACTGAGTAATGAGAGAGACTCAACTCACTTCTAAGATGTCTAATTGACTCATACAACTACTGATTACTCTATTCTCATGCTCTCTCATATTTTCCCCGACTTTTTACTTGTATATATATAGGCAAATATTTACAATATCATGACTATACAAAAGTATAAGTGAACTATCTCTGTATTAATGTACATATGTGTACATCTCTTTCAACTTCTGAATATGCACTTCTTCCATGCTTCATAACTTGAACTTTTCTTCAGTCCTTGACTTCCAAACCTTCATTAAACTTCAATTGTTGATTGCCCTGCACCAACAGCTCCCCCTCAATCATCAATTGAGGTTTTCTCTATCCTCTTTATACCTGCCATGTCTTTAAATCTCTGTAGCTTTGGTCCATCCAAGCTTTTGGTTAGCATATCAGCTATCTGATCTTTTGTTGAAGTATGTATGACTTCAATCTCTTTATCCATCACCTTCTCTCTTAGGAAGTGATACTGAATCTCAATATGTTTAGTCTTGGCATGAAACACAGGGTTAGCAGCTAAATACAATGAACTCATGTTATCTCCTTGAATAGTGGGTGTACTCTGAATAATGTCAAAACTCTTCATAAGAGTCTTAAGCCATATCACTTCCTTTGCAGCTTCAACCATGCCTTTATACTCAGCCTCTGTGGGTGATAAAGCAATTGTGTGTTGCTTCTTTGAACACCAAGAAATTAACTTATCTCCCACATAACACAAGTATCCATAAGTTGATCTCCTATCATCAGGATTACCTGCCCAATCTGCATCACTATATATCTTGATGTTTGTATCTGATGTAAAACCATAATACAAACCTTCTTTGAGTGTACCCTTAATGTACCTCAACACTCTTTGTCCTGCAATCCAATGTTCTTTCCTAGGGCAATGCATGAATTGAGACAAAACTCCAACTGCATATGACAAATCAGGCCTAGTTAATGTAGCATAGATCAGACTACCAACCAAACTCTGATATAGTTTCATGTCCTTGAACTCTTCACCTCCATATCTGCTCAATTTATGATTCACCTCCATTGGAGTAGGTGCTACCCTGCAATCATTCATCTTAAACTTGATTAACAAGTTTCTTAAATACCTTTCTTGAGTCACATACACTCCATGTTGAGTGTATGAAATCTCCATGCCCAAGAAATATGACTAAGTCTCCCAAATCACTGATTTTGAACTCTTTCTCCATTTGCTTCTTTAGGCTTTGAATGCCTTTCTCATCTGCACCTGTAAGAATTATATAATCAAAATATATGCACATGTATATGAACCCATCATCACTTGCTTTGACAAGTAAGCTACTATCTGCTTTAGATACTTGAAATCCAAGTTCCTTCAAGAACTTCACAAGTCTATAATTTCCATGCCCTTGGGGCTTGCTTCAAACCATACAAAGCTCTCTTGAGCTTGCACACATGATCTGGATACCTTTCATCTCTAAATCCTTGTGGTTGCTCCATGAAAACATCATCTGAAATATAACCACTTAAAAAAGCATCCTTCACATCTAATTGACATAATTTCCAACCTTTACATGCAGCAATGGCTATGAGTGTCTTGATGGTTGTCATCTTTGCCACAGGACTATAGGTCTCATCATAATCTATACCATAAGTCTGAGCAAAACCCTTCACAACAAGTCTAGCTTTATATCTAGACACACTTCCATCTGCATACATTTTTGTTTTGTAGACCCATTTGCATCCAATGATCTTCTGACTATTTGGTTTAGGAACCAAATCCCATGTTTGATTTTCTATCAATGCATCATACTCTTCCTGCATAGCGTTCTCCCAAATTTCCTTACCTTTTGCCTCTCCATAAGTAGAAGGGTCTTCATCTGCCTTTATCATATAAGCATAATCTTTGGTAGCCAAAAAAGAAGTGTCATAGCTATACCTTGTAGGTTGGCACTTGTGTCTTGATGACCTTCTAAGTTCTCCACTCCTTTAGGTTTCTGGTTCATCACACTCAGGATCAAATCTTGGCATTTCTTCAACTTCAACATGTACTTCATTATTCTCCTCTTCATCAAATATCTAAACCTTTGATTTACCTTTCTTTTGATTCACAACTTCTTCATCACCTACATTAATATTGATTGTACCTGCATACCAAGTACCTTGCTCATCAAATGTTACATCCTTTGATACAAGGAATTGTTTTGTGGATGGACTCCACAACCTATATCCCATCTGCTTATCATCATAACCAATGAATACATACTTTTTAGCTTTAGGTTCCAATTTGTGCCTTAATTGTAATTGCACATATGCATATGCCAAACATCCAAATACTTTGCAATGATCTAATGTAGGTCTCTTACCCCACCATGCCTCATATGGTGTCATACCCTGCAAAGCTTTACATGGCAACCTGTTAACCAAATAAGTAGCTATGTTTACAACCTCAGCCCACAAGTAATTTGGGAAATTTTTCTCCTTCATCATGGATCTTGCAAACTCAACAAGAGTTCTATTCCTCCTTTCTGCTACACCATTTTGTTGAGGAGAGTACCTGCAAGTAATTTCCCTTTTTATACTTGCATTCCACAAATAATCACTCAACTCATTAGAGAAATACTCTCCCCCTCCATCTGACCTTAGTCTCTTCAATTTATGACCTGTAATTCTCTCTGCATACATATGATAATGTTTGAATGTATTGAATATCTCTGACTTATCTTTGATCACATAGATAGTGATCCATCTGGTAGCATCATCAACATAAATCACATAGTACCTTGAACCATTGATACTGAAATCTTTTGATGGTCCCCACACATCTGTGTGTACCAAATCAAGCTTCTCTGAATACATAAAACCATGCTTGGAATAAGATTGCTTATGAGCCTTACCTAATTGACATGCCTCACATCTGTATGTCATATGTTGACCTGCAACATTAGGCAATCCAAGCACTGAACCATTGTCAATGATATCTTTGATACATCTTTCATTGAAATGTTCAAGCCTCTTGTGCCAAAGATCTAACTCAGAGATCTTATGCCCTCCATAAGTAAACAAGGCATGACCAACATTACCTTGAATCTTCAATGTGAACAATCTTCCTTCTTTCTTACCTGAAATAATCTGTTTATACCCATTGCTAGGGTCTTCCACAAACACTCCTTCATTAGTGAATCTAACTTCATAACCTTTTTCTACAATTTTTCCTACACATCAAATTCTTAGGAATTGTAGGAACATACAAGACCTTACTCAAGAGGGTACTTCCATCCTTGGCCTTCACTGATCCAATTGACTTCACATTGTGCTTTCTATTGTCACATGTTTGAACTACATGATTAGTTATATCATTCTCCAAATCAGTCATCAATGCTATGTTACCACTCAGGTGATTGCTACACCCTGAGTCAATGTAGAAGACTCTTTGGTCTTCACTTTGCCTTTCACAAGTTGCATTCATTATCAATGTTGAATCCTCCTTCTGATCTGAAGCATAATTATAGCAGGTATTGTTGTATTGTTGACTTTGGAATCCTCTACCTGCATTTCTTCCAAAGTAACCTCTACTACCTCTACCTCTGAAATTACCTCTTTGATTTCTGCCACCTCTTCCTCTTGAATTAAAATTCTCATTATATCCACCATTACTCTGAGTATTATGCCAACAATCATTAGCTAAGTGATTTGTCTTACCACAAATCCAGCAAGCCTTGACTCCATCTTTATTACTCCTGCCTCTTCCTCTACCTTTCCCACCTCCTCTTCCTCTTAGGAAGTTGGCCTGACTAGTTGTGCCTTCATCTTCATTTCCTTGTTGCTTCCCTTTGCTATTTTTCTTCTTATCCTTTGAATACATTGCATGACCTGCACTTTTGTCACCTTCACCTTTGAGATCCTGCTCAAAGGTTAACATATGTCCTAGCAACTGATTTAAGTCAGGAGTAAAATGATCAAGTGATAATTTGGTAGACAAAATGAATGGCTTCCATTTGTCATCACCTCTCAACCCTGTGAGGATTTGCCTTACCAATTTATCCTCCTCAATGTCTTCATCAACTGCACCTAATGCATCTGCAATATCTTTCATCCTTGTTACATAGTCTGAGATGGATTGAGAAGCCTTCTTCTTGAAAGTAGTAAATTCTGCCCACAAAGATGCCTTCCTTGACTTTGTGGTGTTTTGAAAATGCTCCTCCAAAGCATTCCATATATCGCTTGCACTTTCAAGACCTCTAATGTGAGGTAGCAAGTAATCATTGACTGCCATATAGATAATGCTCCTAGCTTGAGCATCTCTCTTCATCCAATTCTTCAAATCTGATAATTCTACCCTAGTTGGAACACTAAGATCTCTGAACTGAGGCTTTTCTTCTTCACATGTAATATAAGCTATCAAGTCTTTGCTCATAAGATGAGCTTCCATCCTCATTGACCATGCTGGATAGTTCTCTCTATCTAACTTCTCTATTTGAAGAGAATCTCCCATCCTTTCTTCACCTATATAGTGAATAATAGATGTAGCTTTACTTCGAATAATATTCCTTTTGTCTTCCTTGATGTTGTATGACCTCTTTCTCAAGCTTTGCCCTCAATCTTTCACCTTTTGAACCTTCAGATTCTTTACATCTGCAGCAGTCGGGGTCCTCCTTCCTTCAATTCTGATGCTTCCTGCTCTGATACCACTGATGGAGAGTGTTAATCTCCAAAAGAACAAGCTACTCTTGTAATTAGAGCACCTCTATAACAAGATTAACTCAAACTTTCACCAATTTTAGAGGATCAATGATTAATTATGAAGATTTTGAAAAATATGTGAAGGAGATGACTACACAAAAAGTTTGCTGTACATATCTCTCTCATTACCTTATCAATTGTGTAAAGTTTTTATGAAACTTTGCACAAGGTGTTGCCTATAGTTTGGGCACCTTCTCCAAGTTGAATCACTCCAAAAGATTCAATGTATCTTGAGAAATGAACTCAACAAGTTACCTATGTCTAAAACTGTTCTTCAGAGAAGTCGATTTAGACACCTATAACTTTTAACACTTGGTTCTCTCAATCTAGAACCTATTTATGAAAATGCTTTTAGCCACAGATAGCTTACCTTCCAACTTAAAGATTGAGTGCTTGCTTGCTCAAAACTTTACACTGTGGAAGGAGAACTGGCCAAAACATTAACATCAAATTTTGCGCCTGTTTCAGGAACCAGTGAACACTTCTTCACATATGAATGTTCCTACACATAATTCTCACAGCGGTTTTACAATTAGGCTCTCAAACTTTAACCATAGACTCATTAACTATGGACTTAGACCTCTACAAAAGGATTCTCAAAATGATCAGGCACAAAAGGAGAATGCATAGAAACATCGGGCGTAATTTTTCTTCCATTCCTGAAGAAATTTACAACTGAGTGATGAGAGAGACTCAACTCACTTCTAAGATATCTAATTGGCTCATACAACTACTGATTACTATATTCTCGTACTCTCTCATATTTGCCCCGACTTTTTACTTGTATATATATAGGCAAATATTTACAATATCATGACTATACAAAAGTATAAGTGAACTATCTCTGTATTAATGTACATATGTGTACATCTCTTTCAACTTTTGAATATGCACTTCTTCCATGCTTCATAACTTGAACTTTTCTTTAGTCCTTGACTTCCAAACCTTCATTAAACTTCAATTGTTGATTGCCCTACACCAACAATCTCAACAAGTACTCTATTCTTTCTTTCTGCAACACCATTCTGCTGAGGAGTATAAGCAATAGTAAGGTGTGGAGTAATACATTTCTCATCAAGAAATGTCTGGAACTCATTTGACAAGTATTCTCCATCTCTATCACTTCTGAAAATCTGGATAGTTTTCTGACTTTCATTTTCAACCATAGCTACAAACTTCTTGAACATAGGAAAGACTTCTGACTTCAACTTAAGACCATAGATCCATGAGTATCTCATAAAATCATCAACAAATAGAACAAAATACCTGAAGCCTTGAATAGATTCTGCTCTCATAGGTCCATTCACATCTGAATGAATAATCTGCAATTTTCTGGTAGCTGTAATATGACCATGTTTCTTAAAAGGTAGTTTATGCATCTTACCTTCAAGACATCCTTCACATATATTTGAATCATTTGGTAGCTTGAATGAGGGTAAACTCTCAACCATACCTCTGTCTTTGATACTTTTGAGAGATCCAAAACTAATATGTCCAAATCTTTCATGCCGTAACTTCATATCTTCCACGAGTGACAAAGATTTGACTGCATATGCCTGACTGATTTTTGACAAAACAAAGATCCCTCCTTTATGCTCACCTTCATTTCAGGTACATATAGAACATCTAAAATTTGAAAATTACCTTCTCTTGACTTTAGGGTTACTGTACCTATTCCCACAACATCCAAATCATTGCCATCTGCAATGGTAACTCTTCTACCTAAAGAATAGGAAAGAGAAGAAAACACATCTCTGCAACCTGTCATATGCTTTGTAGCACCTGAGTCAAATATCCAAGGACTTGCTGAAAGAACTTGTAAAGCTACCTGATCAAAAGCTACTTCCTCAATGGTGATACAGGCATAAGAATCGCCTTGAGATTTCCCTTTTTTATCATCTTCTGCAACATTACCTATGCCTTTTTCTTTTCTGCTACAATCCTTTTATAACACGTTGCTTTTAAATGTCTAGGTTTCTTGCAATAAAAACATATTACTTCTTTCTTCTTAGAAGACTTCTCTTTAGATGTAGTAGAAACAGAATCTGAAGTAGAAGGTGAGAGGGACCTACTTTCTTTCTTCGATTGCTTTTCCTTCTTATCCTTCTTCTTCTTTTTACCCTTTGATGAAGATAAAACTGCTTCTTCATTCTCTTCCATTCCCTTCAACTGATCTTCATTTTGAAGCAACAAGAACTCTAGCTCTTCAAATGTAACCTCTCTATCTCTTGTGGTAAGGGTAAGAGTGGTTATGAAAGACCAATATGAAATAGGAAGTGAATTAATCAGCATATTTACCATTTCTTCATCTAATATCTCAACTCCTATATTTAGAAGTTGATCTCTCAAGTCAACGAGTCTCATAATGTGGGTTTGAATTGACTCACCAGCCTTCATCCTTGTATTTGCTAGTTGTCTCCTCAAGTGAGCTTTTCTAGCAGGATTTCTGCTCTGAAAAAGATTCTCAAGCTTCAACCAAGCTTGTCTAGAACTTTTGCAAGATCTGATATGTGGTAGAATATGCTTTTTAACACTCATTGCTATGAATGAAAGTGCTAAAGCATCTCTAGCATCCCACCTTGCCTGAACTTCAGTAGAAGGAACTGTAGGTAAAGACCTACATGTGACTCTGGATGTCGAAGTGGTTACCTCTTCTTTAGTTGGTTCTGTAATAGTAATTCCAGTACCTCTTGAAGGCTGTTGTGGCTCCATCTTTGCCTTCTCGTCTGGGTCTTGTTAAGGATCCATTGATGATACTCCATAAATCCTTTGTCACTAAAATATTCATCATCATGAAACTCCACATGGGATAATTAGAAGATCCATCCAACTTGTATTCAATCTCAATTCTAATCTCACTCATCTTAACTAAGTGTGTATGTCAATTATGCTCTGATACCAAGTGTTGGAATTTGGGGCCCGAGGATCATTCCAAACTAAAACCTTTTGAGCATACACACTTAATTAATTAAGATGATAAGTGAGAGATAGAAAGAATGAGATGTTGAGACGAGGATAGAGAATGTAAGCCGGATGCTTACTCACTAAAAAATACATGTTCAAATTACAACATGGGAGTACTAGTCAACCATATAAAGTGGTGCACTCACTAATGGAAGAATATCCAAGAAGATGATGATACAAAATCGTTCATGAATAGCCAAAAACAAATTATTGCAGAAAACGATCCATCATCGTATGCTTTTTACAAATTCTTCAAGAAAAAAAATCTTTCACTGTTGAGTGGCACTCAAGGGAATTGAACCCAGGTAGTTCGAAGCAACTTCTAGAAATGTTTGAGCTAGACCAAGGCACTTGTGATATTTTGTTATAAACATGATAAAAAATGTATTATATAACTGCTGCACCGGCTCTTGAGGAATTCATCTTCAAGTCTTTAACCAGGTGAACATTGTTTTCCAACAATAACATTATGTACATGTGCAATCCATGAAAGAATTTCAAAAAACCATTTGCAATAAAACAAAAACATGCAACTCGAAGGTGGTTTCCTTCTCTACAATCCATCAAGACTCTAGATCTTTAACCATATCAACACCTGTTATCAAAACCTCATAAGAGAAATTAGTAGCATCACATTCAATAATCATATTTGAAAAAATTCATTCATTTGAACATTAAAAACATTTGTTTGAATTATTTTCACTTTAAACCACTCATCCAACATGCATTCATTATCATAAGTGTTCCTACTTTAATTTCTTGCCTTTTTATTTTTATTTGGTTCCTTCTATCTATCTTAAGATTAAAGCAAAGAACACAAATATATACATTTTTGTTTACAAATTCCCTTTTGGTATTGTCAATTCTCATTTATTAGGGTTTTTCCTTCAAACCCATCTCCCTTGATACATGATCACCAAAGAACTTGTGCTTCTTAAGAAGCCACCTCTGGATTGCATCAATCAAAAACACATTCTTAAACAAGGTACACGTGTACAAGCCACTTCATTTGCTTGTCCATCTCTTGGTGGCTTGTTTGGTGTACATAGCTCTTAGAAAATTTGAAAACCCATGTTTCAATCATTTTAAGCAGAGTTGCCTTTGTTCATCTTCTCACATGCATCATATGAAGAGACACATGATAAATGAGCACATGTATATAGATTTTTGAAATTTGGAGTATTTAGACCATCATCAAACAAATCCATCATACATATATTTTGATCCATTTTAGTGTTGAAATCATCATTATGATTATCCAAACTTTTGCCTTCATTGCAATTAAGGTTTTGAATACATTCATAAGATTTACACTCTAAAAGGTAAGGTTCATCATTCTCTAATTGCAGTTTATACTCATAATTGGCACTCAGTTTTTCATGATTTCTTCTTACTTGAATGCCATCAAGCAGAGAATCTGCTTGTCTCTCTTATCTATCCAAGAACTCTTCATCATTGCCATGGTCCAAAACCATCTCTCCTTCAACATGAATGGAATCCATATCTTCATAATCAAGAAAGTCTTGATCTTCAACGTCACTAGAGTCTTGCTTATTGAGGTCAAACTCATCACAATTTTGACACTTCCTAGGACTATGCATATAGTTTGATGACAACTCGATTTCTTTATTCATAATACCATCATAGAGTTTTGCATCCATCTCCATCGATTCTTGCTCATTCTCTTTAGAGGATGTATGTAGACCACATTCTTCATTTATCTTGTTGATCGTCGACTCTTGGTCAAGTGCATCCTCACATATGAATCCTTCTACAGCTACAATTGAATCAACTGATTCTTCATTCGATTCATAGTGGCTAAATCTAGCCTCTTCAATAGAGTCATACATCCCTATCTTTTCATGCTCACCCTTACTCGATACAGATTCTTCATCAGATTTGTCATGCATTTCTATGAGTGTTTCATTTGATATTCCATGCTCAATCTCATCCTTATAGGAACTCAACTCGCAATGATTGTTATTGGCATACATATCACTGTATGAATGAGCAATCAACGGCTTATTTTCATCCTTCTCATAATCGTTCGCATACCCCTCTTTGTGGAGTGTGGCATCATCTACATACATATCACTCTCTAGAACTCCAATTAGTGGTTTATACTGGTATCTAGCCATGATCTTTATCTTCCTAGAGTATGCACAAAGCTCACTTGTGATCGCTCCTTTCATTTCTCTTTGCGTGCTCCTATGTTGTGAGCAGATCTTGCTCCATGCTAACTATGAGGATCAATCGACTTGTATGAGGGGAATGTTGGTTCATCCTTCCATGTAAATACATGTATACTATGTTCCATGATTACAAATATTCTCTCAAAAGTTTTGTCCAAACAAATAAACTTCCCTTGAACATCAAGATCCTTGAATTTGTATATAATCACTCTGACTACTTCACTAACTTTGTCTGGCTTGAACCTCCAAAATTCTTCATCCATCTCTATATTCATGAAGATTTCTATACTTTTTATTATCTTGGGGAATCCACTCTTATTTTATGATCCTAGATGACAAAATTTTTTCTCTAAGAGTTCTAGGTTCTCATTCTCTATTCTTTTGGTCCAAGTCTCCTATCTTTGACTCTTGCATGATCAATTCAAACTCCTCAATCCTACCAGGTATGCTAGTTACCAGATACATGGTTTCTTGCTTATCTATAGAGGATCCTTCTTTGAATTTGACCACATGATTCTCAATTCCAAAGGATTTTTTTGGGTTCCCAAGTTGGACCACTAATCTTCTCAAACCATTCTCATAGATGCATACACCTAGGCTATTGGTTTGAATGTACTCTAGTTTAGTCCTATAGGGAACTTCTAGGGTTTGTAACTATGCTAACCCTAAACTTCTTGTAGGCCTCTCCATGTTGAATGACATTTTTTAATTGCATGTATATGAGCTTAATATGTAGGGGTAATCACTCAATTGCTATTCCCAAGGCCTAATAGTGTGATTGACACTAGCTTCAGATGATCTGAGGCCTTTTCAATCAACTTTGGCTATGTATCTTCTAGATCTAAGGTTCATATGATCCACTTACTTACCCAATGTCAGAGTACAGCCACATTGCAATGCTTTTTGAGTATCAATTGCTTGTACTTTTTGGTTCTCTTTGGTGTAAGTTCTTGTTTGACAATCACGTCCTTGGGAATAATTCGATTTTGATGTATTTGTTTGATCAATTGGTTATGTTCTTTTCCTTTAGAGTTTTCCACAACTTTTCTCTAGCTAGTTTTGTACTTGAGAAAACTAGGATTTCTTGTACTTGATCAGTTCCTAATGTTGCCCTTCAATACACCTATATGTACTTAGCCTAAGCTAAAAATTGACTAAGGGGGTTGAGTGGTCTTCCAACCTTGAGTGTCATGCTTTTGAAGTGGTTCTCATGCTTAGGATACTCTTCCCAAGATTTATTCTACACTACTCTACTTGGCCACACAAATAGATCCAAAACTATGTAAAAAACCCCAAAACATTAGGCTCAATTTGACAAAAAATTCAAAAAATAAAAAATGTCAAAAATCCTATCTATAATGATAGATGGTGTTGGTTGCAATAGAGAGGTCTATAATGAATGATTGCATGTCACAATATATGGGTCTATTGCAATAGATGTCATCTATCATTTATCGCCTATCATCTATCATCTATCGTGAATCTCTGTCTATCATGATAGATGGGTCTATCGTGATATATGACATATATCGTCTATCGTTGGGTCGTGTCTATCATGATAGATGGGTATATTGAGATAGATGTTGTCCATTGTCTATCATGGATTTGGGTTTTTGGGATAGACGTGTCTATCACAATAGGTGATCTCTGTCATGGGGGTTTGTTTGTGATGATAAACATGGCTATCACGATAGACAGGTCTATCATGATAGAAGGCATCTATCGTGGTTTTTGTTTGTTGCAATAGACAATGTCTATCATAATATAGCAAAAAATGGGATTTTTGCAAATGTAAGTATTGTTTTGGAATGCTCATAATGTGTGGTCTATCATGCCTACGATGCAAACAAGAAATGCCAAACTTTTTTGTCTATCATGATAGACAAAGGTGGTCATCTTGAGCTGCACGTAGAGCTTTGTCGTACCTATTGATGTTGTTGGAGCTATTGCTCAAGCTAAAACTTACAAGAAATGCTCACAAACACACAAAAATAGAATGTGCACAAGCGATGTCTCGCTCTCTCTCACAAGTGAAATGAGGGAATGGGAGGGAAGGTGGGGATATGACCAAAAATTGAAATTTTTGGCGATGAAGGGGATGCAAGAAGATGGAGAGTGGAGATGGTGGAGATGATCACGGAGAGGAAAAAAGTAACAAAAATGGAAAACATTCTACTTACCATTGATTCCAATGTCAAGATTCTAAATCTTACCATCACACACCAATCCTCGAATTGCGCTGTCTGGAAACAATGCCAAAATTTGGTGTCACTCTGGCACAATGGAAGTACCACCATGGTGAAGATCCACCTCATAAATTTCAATCCTTGGAGACATGAGGATGGTATGACGATCATGAGCAATAGAAATGCACAAGTGAGTGAGTAAGAAGCATGATCGCATGCACACACATATACACACACACAAGGTAAAACAAAGAGTAGAATAGTGGGATCTTATATTATCAAACTCAAGCTACAATGGATTTCATACAAAGCTTAAATATCTCACCAGATAACCCCAAAAATGAACTCTCTAGCTCTCTTTATAGTTTTTGACTAGACAGTGGCCTAGTTCAAACCTAGTGTCTCGCCTAGTAATTAGGTTCCTAGACTAATTTGAGAGCTCAACCTCCAAAAAAAAAAAAAAAATGATATGTAGGCTCTTTTAATACTCCTCAAGCTCAAGGACTCCTCTGTTGAGAATTTGCTTCTTCAAATACATTAGTGCTCGGCTCACATTCCTCGATAACCGAATCACACATGATTGGTTCTATAGTGAAAACCAAAATATCATAGCCATCTTCATCATAGTGTGGTGTCCATTGTTCTTCATTGATGGTTACATCCATTGTTGCTTCTTCAAGTACATCAGTGCTAGGTTCACATTCCTCGATAACCGAATCACACATGATTGGTTCTATAGTGAAAGCCGAAATGTCATAGCCATCTTCATCATAGTGTGGTGTCCATTGTTCTGCATTGATGGTTACATCCATTAGTGCTAGGATTTCTACCCAACCATGAGGTTCAAACTCTTCATTTGGAAATACTACAGGTGCATAGGTTGGGCCTCAAATTGATCTTTGAGTTTCCTTTGCACCTACCTCTCTAGCAAGCCTAAGGGTCTCTCTATGTGACCGTCAACCATTTGTAATTTCATTCTTGTTTGGTTGAGTGCTGGTTTACCCCAACGCTTCCATAGGGAAGTGGTAGCAATGGCAACTCCTACATCAGAGTCCAAAATAGCCTTGGTGGTGTAACCTTGATGAGTGATTGGAAGATAGATGTTTCCTTCTTCTCCTTTGCTCATGTCTCCTATCTTATCCAAGGGTATCTCAGGCAATATTCTATGTGATCCTACTAGGGAACGGGTTTTAGGTACTTCTGGCACTTGATTTGCTATGTGTTTCCATAATCTCGCTTAACCTTGAGTAACTCCTCTAAAGTGAGTTTGCACTACACTTTAGTGTTTCTAGGTATGATTGAGTCTTCGTTTCTTATCATGACCATGGGTGCTCTCATACAGGTAGACTTTTCTTCCCATGGACCTGTGAAATGTGGTAGTTCTTGTAAGGAATTAGACTCGAAGTCTAATCGTTCATTAGACTGGGCATCCTCCTATTCTCCATAAATAGAAGGAATATCTTGTGGGAATTGATCATGCAAGTCATCCACAAGCTCAAAGGGAGGAGGATTTTCACTTTCTTTAGCCCATTTCTCTTCTTGAATTTCTCTTAGAAATTCTTGTGAGTATTGATTTATATAAGCAGAGGTTCCTAACTCGGTGGGGTTGGGAGCATAAGCATTGTTGAGAGGGAGGCTTCTCCTTTCACTTCTGGGGTTACTTACCAGTGATGTAGCTTGCTTTCCTGACTCATCTATCATCCTTTTCAATCTTTCTTGCAATCCATTAAAGTGTAATTAAGTTTTGGCTAAACTAGAGCAATTGAAGAGCCAACTGGATTCCAACATGGTTTGAGCCAATTGTACCATCTTATCACAAAGCTTGGTTCGTTCAATCTCTAGGTCAGCTCTAGGGTAACAATTTTCATGTTCTGTCACATTTGGCCCTTCTTTGATTCTAACTTGATATGCTTTGAGCATCATGTCTAAGTCCTTGGGAGTGGGATCTGCTATGATTAATCCTACTCTTGGTGGTGGAGGGTTTATATGAGGTGGATTAGAAGGTGATGGTGGTGATGTGTGAGAGTGCATTTGAGATGTGATTTCAACTATTTTGGCTTTTGTTTCTCTTAAGCTTTCTTATTTTCTTTGACCATTGTATTTTCATCCATTCACGACTTTCTTTCCAAGCTCTTATCCTTTTTATTAGTTAGGATCTTAGTCTCACTAACATCAAAGCTCTTTTTGTGTCCTACACCTTGGGTCTTCTGTAATGCCTAAGCTCTCGTGACCACTTGCACTGGGGCAGTGGAAGTTACACTTCCAATGGAATCTACTACTAACCCAATTGTCACTGATTGGGGTTGCACGGGTGCAGATATAGGGCAATCACAAATGAAGTGATCACCTTGGCATCTTTAGCATGGTCCTCTAGGAGCTGGGGGTCTGATTTGTCTAGGTTGGGGCCTACCGTTAGGATTTGCATACATGACATTAGCATATTCTGGCTCCCAACTAGGTTTGCTTGGGTCTTCATAATAGTACATCTTGTTATGCTTAGGTGATTGCATATAGTAAGCATGTGGACTATCGATATGTGTCGATTCAAAACTATGATCACTCAAGTCACTTTCTATAATCAATGGTGATGTTGGCACTAAGGCTCTATTTAAGTTTTCTTCAGCGATTGCATACTTCACTAGAATCACATTGGCTAGAGTTGGAGGTTGTTGAGCTAGCATTGGTTGAGGCCTTGGTTGAGCTTGATAGGGTTACTGATATGGTTGGTGGGGCCTAATATACTGTTGTGGTGGGTATGGGTTCTAGTATCTTGATTGTTGTGGATATGGTTGTGGATACTTTTGTCTAACAACTTGTTTGTTATAAGGGAAATCTTATGCAGTGTGGTTAGTGTACCTCGTTTCTATGGTGCAATATTGGTTGTTAGGGTTCACTGGGGGTTGAGTCATGATTGGGCACACATTAGCCATATGGTTTCCTCCACAGGTATAACACCGTTTCATTGGGGCAAATCTAGGTATCTGTTTGCTAGAGACTCCTAATTTTTGAGCTACCTTCTCTACAAGCTCCTCGATAGATGAAGCTCATTTGGAATTGAGGCGAGTAAAGCTATCTAAATCTTTATAGATTCTTGAAAGCTCTAATTCCTCCCATATATTATCCTCAATGTCTATGCACATGCGTACACACTCTTCTATGGATCTAGGGTCCTTCAAGTACACATATGCTCTCATATTGGTACTTAACAAACCATCTAAGAATAAAGCCACTTGTTTGGCTAGAGTGGGTAACTCTAGAATAGGGAATCTCTCTAGTTGTTCTTCTTCATGCAAATCTAATTGTTTCCTAAGGTGTCTATTTGAAGCTATGTATTGGTGAGGAGGTGTTGTGTTTGATTCCACTTTTGGAGGATTTCGTAATGAAGGCTTCTAGCAATGGGTCTATATTTCTAAACTGACCTTGATGTAATGGTTGAAACCATGTTAAGGCAATGTTCTTGAGAGTTGAACTAAATGCATTGTATTGAGTGAACAGATCCTTGACTTGCTCAGCTCTCAACACTTGTCTAAACTCTGCTACATGGTCATATGGATCTCCACTACCATCGAAGCAATTCTTCATGGATTTAACCAGTTGACTAGCCCTCAAGATCCTGTGTGTTCTCTAGGCCTTGGTAGAGGGAATTCATCTAAATTTCTTTGATTCCTTGGGCCCTTATGCCTCTCATTTTCCATTCTATCTGTGTTTGTTCCCATTCTTTCTCTTCCTACTGGGTTAGCAAAGCTTACCTCAGGTCTATTTTTACTTCTGTCCCTCTGAGTTCCATGATCTTGGGATGTTCCAGCTCCTTGGTGACCATAAGAGACGTTGGATCTTGGTTAGGGAAAAAAAATCACCCTTTCAAGTATAGGCATGCCTACTAGGTTTTGTTACCACAAACACTCTCTCTGATGTGTTGTCTAAATAGACCACTTTACCTAGGGTGTCAAGATCTTTAGACTCATATATCCTCATGCTTCCTACCTCACTAGGGCGATCAGTCTTAAACCTATAAAAGGCTTCATCTATCTCCCTATTCCAAAATAGTTCAGCACCTTTTTTATCTTGGGGAACCCATTCTGGTGTGAGTATCTTGGTTAATATTGACTTAACTCTTGGGGTTTTGACTCTCTTCCTAAATTCCCTTGCTCTATGTCACCCATTTCAATCTCTGGGATTACGATGCCAAATTCATATGTTCTATATGGTTGGTTAGTGACTACATACATGGCCCCTTCTTTATCAATGTATGATCCATTTTCAAATTTGACTACCAGGTGTTCTAGTCCAATAGGTTGATCTGGGTTTTTAATCTGGACAATGGATCTTCTCAAACCATCCTCATAGATGTGAGCACCTAATCGGTTGGTCTTGATATATTCTAGTTGAGTCTTGTAAGGTCCTTCTGGTTTTTCTATGTATGTCACGCTTGAGCTACCTATGAGTCTCTCCATGCTATAAGACATCTTAAAGTCACTTGTTTCTGAACTTAGGATGTATGGGTAACCACTCAACTACTAGGCCCAAGATCTTGTTGTATGATTGTCACTAGCTTTAGAAGATTTGAGGCTTTGTCTATCCCATCCTAGATATCTTCTTGACCTAAGGTTCATAAGCCTTTGTGTTTATCCCAATTTTCCCAATACAACCTCATTGTAGAGTTCTTTCGCATTAGTCACTTGTTCTTTTTATTTTCCTTAGGCTATCAGTGCTTCTCCAATAAGTTTCCCTCGCAAGGAATACTTGCGTTTTCATGCACTTGAAGTTTGATTGCTGGATTTATGTCCTTTCACTTTAGAGTTTGTTGCAAAACTAGCCTAATTATGCTTGCACTTGAGTAATTAGGGTTCTTGAACTTGTATTGTGCCTAACATAGCCCTAATTAATCAACATCACTAGATGTACATAGCCTAAGCTAGGAATTGACTGAGGGAGTTAAGAATACTCCAATGTCAATCTGCTTATCCCTTGGATCACCCTTGAGTGCTCAAGAAACTCATTCTGAAGCTTGCAACACGCTCTTGCTCTTCAATGCTCTCAATGGACCTGTAAAAGTCCCACAGTTAGATCAAGATTTAAACTCAATTGAATTAATATACCATTTTCATTCATGTAATTCAAAGATCCAATTGTCACTTCTCTTTATGAACGACTATTCTAGAGATCCTTTAGTTTCCTCACCCCTGTGGAGGGTCAACTTCAAAATACTAAATCTAAAACTCCATGTATTAGTTATGTATGAACTCAAGATCACAAGAAATGGATTTTGTATGAAGAAGTTATGTATCTTCAGGGTTCAGGGGATTAAAATAAACAAACAAGATTTCTCAAATTATTTTCTTGCGGGCCTCACTATGCTCCCATTGCTTGAAATTTATTATCAAACTAGAAAAATTTTCAAAATTAAAAGAACCTAAAAAATTGGCTGAAATAGCTTGCCAATTGCGATGGACAGGGATGTCAATTGCGATGGATAGGGATGTCAATTGCGATGGATAGAGCTATCCGTCATGGCCTGTCAATCGTGGTGGACAGTGTTAATCCCGATTGATGGTGTCGCATGTGATGGACGTGTCTATCGTGATTGATGGTGTCAATCACGATTGATGGTATCGATCGTGATGGACAAAACTTTTTGGGTTTTTGTATAAATACCTATCAATTGTGAGCCTATGCATTGTGATGGATGGAGCTTTCACTGAATCCAAGTGTCACTCGTGATTTTTCTATCAATCTCCATGGACAAGGGTGTCCGCTATGATGGACATTTTTCTATCGCAATGGACAGGCTGTCCATCGTGGGTTGTCAATCGTGACTGATTGAACTTTTTGGATTTTGCATAGCTATGTATCAATCGAGGGTCTGTGCCTTGCGATGGATAGGTTTTTGGCCGAGTGCATGTGTCAATCAGGATTTTTTAGTCAATCGCAATGGATAGAGGTGTCCGTCATGATGGATACTATGTGTCATGATGGACAGAGGTATCTGTTGGGGTTTGTCAATCACGATGGACAAGCAATCCATCACAATGGACACTATCAATCACGATTGATGGTTTCAATCACGATGGACTGAGGAAATGCAAAATTTTTTTTGAAATGCTTGTGGATTTGTGATGTGCAAGGCTGTTATACTATGAATGTACACTCAATTTTACCAAATAGTCAACTTTTCTATCTATCGTGATTGACAGAGGCCAATGCCCTCGGACCTGTGTATACATTTTTTGTACCTATTGGAATTTCTATAGCTACTATGAACGCTCGTAACTACGAGAACACTCAAGAAACATGCAAAAACCAAGCACACAAAATCTTTCTCTCGCTCTCTCTCACAAGTGAAATGAGGGGAACGAAGTGGGGAAGGTGATATCCTGCTCTGTGGGATTTGGGGGGTCCCGTGGGCAGTAGTCCCCTTCACTTGTACTTTTCTTTTCCTCTTAATTAATACAAGTCTAGGAGAGTATGCTAAGGCCGAACTTCCTTTATTTAAAAAAAACCATAGATTTTCTATGAATCTTGTCACTCAACAGTGCTCCACATATGTCATCATAGACCAGTTTACCACTAGGTGCCCTATTGCTAATAGCTGAGCAAAACGTATCCCATGATGATGGCAAGGTGCACAACAACAAGATTGCTTTCATTTCCTTATCCATGTCCATTTTTTGAGCTTGTCGCTGGGAGAATATAGCATCAAACTAATTTAAATGAGAAGCAACACTATCTCTTTCCTTCATGCAAAGGTCATTTAACTTTCTCATTAGGTACACTTTATTTGATGTCATTTATTTTTCATATGTATTGCATAACTTCTTTCAAAACTCCTTTGCACTTTCATAGTCCAATATTGTAAAGTAAACATTATCTACTAGGTGCAATCAAATGGTAGACCTAGCCATTTCATCCAACTCATCCCAATCATCTGCTTCCATGTCAATAGGCTTCTTTGAGCTTCCATTTATTGACTTCTATTGCCTCCTTTGAATAAGCACATCTTTAATATGATTCTTCCATAGAGCAAAGTTTGTGCCATCAGATTTTTGGATCTAAAAATGTTCTTTACCCTGCAAGTTATAGCTCCTCCTTGGAACATGGGCACTAGACCCTAATCCACCAAATGTGCCTGAGACCTTTGATGTCATGATGATAGAGAACTGAATAGAATGATAATGGATCTAGAGAGTCACTAAGGCTCAAAAAAGGATGACCAAGTGTCAAATTCTAGGAAAAAAGTCAGAAGTCTTCCCAAAAAATGAATTAATGAATAGTAGTGACCAACCAAAAGGATTATATGAGAATAAATGTGCTCACGCGAATAGCGTATTAAGCAGTAATTGACCACTGTATAGTTGAAAAAACCAAAAAATTTGGAAAAATTTTGTCAAAGCATCCTCTACAAAATGAGCATATGACCAATGTCAAAATCTCATAAAACTTCAAGTACTGACATGTTAACATGCATAGTGAATCATTGATTCCACTGCATATAATCAGTTACCTAAAAGTAGCCAACTAGGCTTATCAAGCACCTATGAACAACTAGCATACATCTCCTATGGCGAGGCTGGGTAAGTCTTCCAACTACATCACCAAAGAGAGCCCAACATCTGGGTGCCTCTCAGTTAAGAAAACCTCACCACGACCCTCTTTATCAAGCATAAAAGTCTTTATGCAAAAAACATTACCGCTATATCAATGACCACATGGACGTACATAAGCGATATCCATAAAAGTGTTCATAGTGTGTATATACTCAATATGGAATTAAAAAGGCTGAATTTATAGCCTAAATAATAGCCTTCTATCAACTTTGTTCTTTAGGCTCAAAAAACCTGCATAGACTTGTGGTGGTTGTTCCCACCACAACTAAAACCTTTCAAGAAACATGTAGATTTACTAGTGTGGCTGAAATCATAGCCCCAAAGATGAATATCCATTGTCAAAGAAGTACAAAGAGCACTCTTCTTGATGTTTTTGAACCTATGTAAAGAGAAATATGCACAAAAGTACTCCAAAATGGCTCCAAGAATCAACCCAAAAATGCTTTAAAACATGCTTTTAAAGCAATTAATGAAGCTTTGTGGGCCCAAAACATGTTCAAGGTAATGTTAAACTTAGTCTTTCCCCTTCTTCAAACACCACAAGAGTGTAGCTTAGCAGAAAGAGATTGTCAATTAACCAAGATCTAAGGGCAACAGTAATGGGATAGGTGACCTCCCGGGAAGTACCAAGAACCTCTATATTCCTTGATCATTGAGGTCCTCTCTTGCGCGCAGCCAATGGCATCAAGAGAATATAGATAAGAAACCCAAATCATCATCTTGTACATTACTTATTAATAGAAACCATAGAATCAAATACCTCAAAGAGTTGTATGATAGATATGAGGCCAAACTCATCATTTTTTTGCTACATAAAATAAAAAAGCCTCTAAGGACACTATCTAATTTTGTATCTTGGATGTGACTTTACCTTACCTATGAGATTATATCAAAGAATATCAAATAAGCATACTCAGCAAAGAACTAGATTCATTTTTGGAGTACTCAAATAGTCACTTTGTGCTAACAAAAGAATCCTTTCATAAGGTAAATTCCAGATGGAGAAGAGATCTTTGGCAAAATATAAAGAACGCAAGCGTATGGATAGAGGCACCAATCAGCTTAAGGCTAAATCCGGCATATTGTCCATGTGTACAACACAAAAACTGGCTTGAAAAAGAAGAAGTGAGCAAATCCCAAAGACTTGGCTAAATTTTGCCAAGTTAGCAGGTCTGCCAAGGGGGGGGATGGCCAAGTAAATCGTATATGCTAAATATCATTGATACATTTATATCAGATATGGAAAATGTACAAGATTACACTATCATTGTACATAGAAGAATTCTCAAGTTGATAAAAGCATGTTTGGAAAGCTTCTCAAAAGTCAACATAAGGACCAATGAAATTTTTGGGTTTTCATTTCGACGTAGATACATTGCTTTTTTATTTAAGTGAAGCTCCAGATATGCAATGCTTGATGTCATATTTCACTTCAGTAATACATATACAAAGCATATATCTTCAAGCATTTGAGGATGCTTTTCGTATCTGATTTTTTGAACAAGAAATAAAGATTTTTGACAGAGTTTCTCTAGGACCTGAGGTGAGAATAATACCATATGAGAGCATCTTTCTGGAATATCTCATCATGAATATAATGGATGCTTTGGAAGCATTAGTAAGTTGGATCAAGACTGTCATAGAGTTACTCAATAATATTAACTCGAAAAAAAGATAGAAATATATCAAGCTTCAACAAGTGTATACTAGAAAATAGGAGTAAAAAGAACAACAAAAAATTGTACATAAATTTTTTACGAGGACATCAAAAGGTTTAGGAGGGAAGAATTGAGGGACACAATGTCATTTGTATACTTCTTTCATTGAGAATAGAGAGCTCCTCCTTTGGCTATCATCTCCTTCTTGACTATGATACCTTTGTTTGATGTCGTGTGTGACTTGTAGTGTGTTGTTTGGTTGATTATTCATTTGTAGATTGAGTTGAGACTTGAATGTGAGATCCTTGATGAGTTCAATAATTTGTTTGAAGATCTTTTCTTGGTTTGAAGAGACTCCTCTATTTCAAAGTGTCCACATCATTACTTTTTACTCAAAATAACTATTTTTTAATATTATATTTGGATTTTTCTTGAAAAATGGCATGGAATAGGCACTTGAATCATTCAATTTGGTGTTATATTCATGGAGTTACGAGCATTTGAAATTTCCAACCACTTTTTCTCAAAAAGTCATGCTTTCAAAGAATCGTGTTTTTACTAATCATATCTTTTATCAAATGTTTGTGGATCTCATGTCAAGTTTGGATTATGTCTTCTGTGAAAGAAGTTTCCTTTCCCTTAGAGGTTCAATCAAGTCACTATTGCTACAATGGGACATATGTTTTATAAATGGAGTGGTGAGACACTAGACCACTCATATTGTCAATAGATGGCAATCTCAATGGAGCAAATTTTTATCTAGGTTCAACTTTGACATCACATAGTACCCAAGATGGTGGAAATGTTAGTCAAATGCCTTGTCAAGAAGAGCTTACCTTGCACCAAAGAAAGGCTAAGAAGCATTTGATCAACAAGAAAATATACTACTCAAGACAAAACATCTCCAATTATCAATTATCTCCTCAAGCCATCAGGAAGATTCAGTCTTGGCCCATCTAATTTGTGAGTAGCAGGAAATTTTGGAGTAAATAAAACAATAAAACTTATATCAAGAGATTTTTGGTGTTATCAAATGTGGAAGGAACTCAAAAAATATATTAGAACCCATGACACTTGCAATAGATCTAAGGTAACACATCATAAACATTATGGCCTCATGCAATGTTACCTATTCCAGAAAGGCCATGGTCTTCATTATCTATGGATTTCATCACAGACCGACTAAGGTCTATCAAGTATGATGGCATTCTTGTTATAGTGGATAGATTCACAAAGATGACACACTTCATTGCAACTATCAAGGCAATCATATGTGTGGCCACTACTATAATTTTTCTTAGATACATCTTGGGCTTCATAGATTGCCTTATGATATTGTTAGTGATTGAGATACACAATTCATATCCACCTTTTGGAACAATCTTTGCAAGGTCCTTGGTGTTCAAGTTAAATTGTCTACATCCAATCATCTACAAATTGATGGAAAAACAAAATGGGTGCATCAAGTCCTAGAAAAGTATCTCCATTGCACCATCAACTATCATCAAAATGATTGGTTTGATCTGTTATCCTTTGTAGAGTTTGCCTTTAATAGCATTGCTCATACATCTACTATGCAAACTCAGTTCTTTGCAAATTATGGGCAACACCCAAGGATGGATGTACAACTCTCAAATCATGCCAAGAACCTAATTGCTAGAGATAAGGCCTAGTACCTCATAGATATTCACCAAGAATTTAAGCAAGAGTTTCATAGATCTCAAGAACAATATAAGTAATATGCAAATCAACATCGTGTTCAGAATCCATCCTATCACATTGGGGATAAAGTGTGGTTACTCATAAATAATTTGCAGAATTCAAGGCCTCGTGCAAAGCTAGACCATAAGAACTTTGGTCCCCTCATCATCTTGTCTCAGGTTAATGCATTCAACTTCAAGCTCCAAGTATCCAATATCATGAGAATACATCTAGTCTTTCATGTATCCATGTTGGAAACATATCAGATTTTACCATTAAGGGGGGTCCTTCACCACCTATGAGATTGATGATCATGAAGATTTTGAAGTTGAGCATGTCCTAGTCTTTAGAATCTCCTCAAGAAGATTGGAGTACCTTGTGCATTGGAAAGGGTATGAAAGTAGTGATCATACTTGGGAACTTGCAAAAACCCCTTCGAGATAACCAATCAAGGTTCAATAATTCCATAAGAAGAATCCAATGAAGCCAAGACCAGAGAACATG
The DNA here is from genome assembly GCA_020310875.1 of Ceratopteris richardii. Taxonomy (NCBI): domain Eukaryota; kingdom Viridiplantae; phylum Streptophyta; class Polypodiopsida; order Polypodiales; family Pteridaceae; genus Ceratopteris; species Ceratopteris richardii. The sequence goes on along the minus strand of CM035416.1, from coordinate 15,972,318 downwards.
ATCGCTCCTCATGGAGCTCATTGCTTGAGGGGCAAGTGATGTCATCAACACAAAGGAAACCATCATGAACCTCAGATTCCATCTTACTTTATATGCTTCATCATTAGTTTAGAATTTGGAGAAACTAATGCTTCCACCATGTCTAGAACATGCTAAAACCATAAGATTGACTATCTACTTGCTTGAATTTGACATTCGGAGGTCTTGTTTGGATTCTTGACATCATCGATGTCATCATTTATTTGTAATTACTCTTGGACATCTATATAAGGAGGGATTGGACACATACATCCTGAGTCTTTCCAATAGGATTCTTAGAATATCAAGGATTCATGATCTCCAAGTAATTACTTTCCAAGTTCCAATTCTAGTTCTAATCTTGCTCCTTGTTCTAGTCTTGTCTAGTCTAGTATCCTAGACATCCTATCTTGTCCTCTTGTAATCTTGTAGTATAAGATCTTGTCCATCTATTTCTTGTACCTAATTCATCTCCCTCAAGGGATTTCTTATAATACACATATAATGTTTCATACTTATGATCTCAAGTTATGGGGTTTTGTATCCTATCTAGTTGAGTTATCCATACCCATCAGTCTCAAGTTATGGGGATTCTTGTATTATTTCCCCTACATGATTGATCTTGTAATTAGAAGTATAATTCCAAAAACTTTTCTAGTCTAGTTAGAGGTCACAATCTAGTGCTCCCCTGACAATTATGATTTCTCTCTCATAGATTACTGCATGTGATTAGAAACACAAGTTAAGGGATTGGTGGGACCAGCCTTTGCATCCATAGGCACTAGGTTCTAAGATGATTGCTAAAGGGTGTTCATGGGCTATGTGTGAGGAGATGGAGAGATAGGTTCTAGAGATGAATTTGTGCTGCACAAAACCTATTCTACACCTTCCAATCTAACTTTAAGGATGCTTAGTAGACTTGTTTAGATTCATTATGATGCATTTAGAACCACCAGGTCCTTTGGAGCATTAATATCAATTGTTTGCATCAAAATAGATAACTAAAATATGCAAGAAATGTGAAGAACCTTCTATTTCAAGAATAGAAGGTCTCACTATTATGCTAAGAGCTCACAACCTAATATGAGTTGACTAGAGAGCTTTTGCACACATCTAATTGGAGTGTATATCTAAATAAAGAAATTTATCTTATCAATTTAGTTGTAACATACATTGAGAAATGAATCTAACAAGTCAGGGGGGTCATCCAGACTTTTCAAGATCTAGAAAGTGTGCAAACATAGTCACCTTCCTTACTTCATATCTCGAGATTTGCTGAACCAAACTCAGTGAAAATTGATATGCAGATAGTTAACTTTTCAATCTAACTATCCCAAGTTAAAACGTAGCAAATGATTAAGTACATGCAGAGAAATCAATTCCACAATATCATTATAATGATGAAGATGCAACAATAGATAGAAGATAGAAATGTACTTGAAGAAATGTATCAGAATGTAAATGCTATTTAATATATGATACAAGGGAAGTGTAGTGGACTACACATAGGTAGTGTGAGATTAATGTATGCTCAATTTTGTAGCTCAATTCCACTCAGAAAGACTCTCTTATCCTGTGACTAAAACCATGTCTATTTATACTCATAGTTTGAGTTTGAATTTGAATTTTCCCCAAGATAAGCTTCCATTTTGAGTGACCAAGCTGAGCAGTTACCTTGATCCAATTTTTCTATGGATGAAGGAAATCAATCTCCCATGTTGATTTGTTGTTGCTCTAATACCATTGTGAGGAGATGGAGAGGTAGGTTCCAGACATGAGTTGATGGTGCACAAAACCTGCTCTACACCTTCCAATCTAACTTCAGGGATGCTTAATAGAATTCTTGTCTTCACTACGATGCATTTAGAACCACCAATCCTTTGGAACATCAATCTCAATTGTTTGCATCAAAACAAACAACTAAAATATGCAAGAAATGTGAAGAACCTTCTATTTTGGGAATAGAAGGTCTCACTATTATGTTGAAAGCTCACAATCTGGTATATGAACTGACCATAGAGATTTTGGGCACATCTAATTGGAGTGTATAGCTAAAAAAAGTAATTTATTTCATCAATTTAGTTGTACCATACACAGAGAAATGAATCTAACAAGTTAGGGGGGCCATCCCAACTTTTCAGGATTTAGAGTGCAAACATAGTCACTTTCCTTACTCCATATCTCAAGATCTATTGAACCAAACTTGATCAAAATTGATATGCAAATATTAAAAGCTTCAATCTAACTATCCTAAGTTAAAGTATAGCAAATGATTAGGTACATGCAGAGAAATTGATTCCACAAAGTCACTATAATGATGAAGATAGAAATGTATCAAAACGTTACCAAATGTTATTGAACATACGATGCAAGGGAATTGTAGTGGACTACACATAGGTAGTGTGAGCTCAATGTATGCTCAAGTTTGTAATGCCTCTAAGAAAGACTCTCTTATCACGTGGCTAAAACCATGTCTATTTATACTCATAGTTTGAATCTGAATTTGAATTTGAATTTTCCCTCACCTAAAAGTGATCCCATAGTTTAGGGACATAATTGGTTTATTCCTCTACCAAATGAGTCATGGCATCATTCTCCTAAATCAATGAAATTCCATCTTCTTTTGACATTTACATTAATCCAAGGTAGCTATGCTCAAATTGACAAGCATGAGTTCACATGTGGTTCTCTTTTGTGAGATAATAAGTGATGTTTAGTCCTGAATCATAAGCAAAGCACTTAGGATTGCTAATTGCACTAAAACTATGTTCATGAGACCATCTAGAGTGGGACCTCTACACATATTTGTGTTATATATACTTTGTGGCATGTGTTAGAAGGTGCTTGCTATGAGGGAGAGAGAGGACATTGGGTGCCTCTTTGTCATGGATAGAGGTTCTCATATGAGGGAGGATCTTCTTCCTCCATTTCCATCAATGGGATCTACCATGTGATGGATGACTCATTCCTTTGTTGAGCCACTGATGACATTTACCTTGTGACAAGGATTATGGTTCTCAAGAATCATGTAATGGTATTTGTCATGAAGTTGAGTAATTGTTTCCTCCCCAGGTCCTTATGGAGAGATGCATCCACATGCCACATGGTATGCCTCGATTTATCAAATCATTTTCACATTATTTTTGTATAATTAACAAAAAAAACTCATGGGTTTTACTCCATTATTTTGTACATTATTTTCACATATGAGACCATGCTTTTGTCTTTGCTTTTCAAATGATGTGAATTCACTCTATTAGAAGGGCTAGTCAGTAAACCACATATCTAATAGGAAACATGATTCTAGTCCACATGTGGCAAAGTAGGAGTTCATCAATGTTTTTTGGGACTATAGTAGCATGTGATCTATTTTCTATAGTGAGCCTTGAGCTTTCAGTTGGATGCCTTGAGCCACACATGTATGTGCATTTACACTAGAATTTCAATGATTCTAGCTAGTGCACTTGTGAAAAAACTAGGAAATGAATATTCCTATGCCAGTTTGACCTTTGTTAGTAGTGTGGACTTATGAGATACCTGACAAAGCATTTTACTTGAGGATGATGATTATCAGATGGCAAGGATACCTTTTACAACATGATCATCAGAGGGGATAACACCTATCTCACTCACGCATGCGCCCTTAGTTTGTTTCCTCTTGTACACATCGTAGTCATTATATGTGGAACCGGAGCTACACTCCAGTGATCTATCATATTACGTGGTGACATGTATGATCTATCAATCATTATGTGCCACATCCTCATCACACCATACCTTAAAACATTGCTTGTTTACTTGGATCAATATCATTTGTATCTCGTTATTTCTCATAGAACAACCTTGGCCTTTAATAATCATTGATATATCTTTATTTATTTTTTCTTTCTTTCTTTATTTCTTTCTTTCTTTCTTTGGTTCCATAAAGATCTCAACTATGTGCATCTTTATCCTCGAGGGAATTCCTATATTATTGCCATATTTGGGATCACACAATTGGCCAAGAATAGTTTTGTGACTTGATAATCATGGATCCGAGCAACCATATGACTTGTCATAGTGGGAGAAGGATGGTAGGAAGATATTCCATTATTACTATCCCAAATAGGGAAATGTAGGCATGGACTAGGATAGACATACATAAGCAAACTGAAGTTATTCCCTATCACTACTTGTGCACTTTGATTGTTAAATCCTCCTTGCTGGACAAGTCAAGACCCAAGCCATATTCACAAACAATATAAGGGAAGACATCAGATGCACCTCCTAGCCATAGAGCCAATATGGGTTCACCCCCAAGCCTGGGAGCCTGAAGCCAAGAGGGAAGCCACCTCCAAGGGACCAATGTCCCATACCACCATCCCCCACTAGTATGAATTATGAAGCTCAGTCAAACGGCCAAGAGTCCAAGTGCCTCATACAAGGAGTGTCTCAGGAATGAGCCCATAGATCCTACTTATAGGGTCAAATGAGGACGTGGCCCAATTCATACTAGGTGGTCGTTCATATTTGGTCAAGAAATTTTAACTATAGGTGCCCATCCACATATCCTTTAGTTTTGGGGGATGTAACACCTCCCCCTTGTCCAATCCGTTGACAAGCAAACTCACTCCCAAGCAAGGTGGTTAGGTTTGTAAGTTTTTTAACATTCATAAGGTTTCGTACTTCCCTTTGACATAAGGTTTGAAAGGTATGTTAATATATATATATATATATATATATATATATATATATATATATATATATATATATATATATATATATATATATATATATATATATATATATATATATATATATATATACACACACACTATGTATATGTGCACAATGTAACTTGAATTATGTATGTATGTATATGTATGTACATTGGTGGCAATGCACCATGTGCTCTCAAGTGAGCCTACAAGGTGGGCACTAAGGGTATGTGCTTTGGAAAGCTTGGTTACATTATAGAAGGCTATGGTACTTGAAACACATTAGGAAAATCTCACATAAACTCGTGAACAAAGAGGATGCAAATGGGCATGAACTTCAAACTACCTAAAAAGCCTATTAATATCCCAAACAAACCAGACCGTACCTTATATATCAAATGGTATGAACCTTAAAAATCATCCGATTTGCAAAACCGTACAACCATGTTTAGAATTCAAAATGGAATCAATTTGGTGCATGTTGTATAATTGCAGGTCTAAGCAACAAAGACATGTGTTTGTGGTTCCAAATTCCTTCGGAGATTTTATTGATAAACCCTTGGGGAAGTATCTCAAAATGTATGCTTTGAACACTTGAGCTATTTTGATTACTTGAGCTCCCAATTGGAGGGTTTCAACCTTAGGGCTAATTAATCCCAAGGATTGGATGCCTTAGTTTAGGGAGAGACTTCTCCTAGTGCCACATTGAGGTGTATATGAGAGGAGAATGCTCATTTGATTAAGAATCCATATGATACCATGTGATTGGACCTTAGGTAAGTGTCCACATGATGGACACTCTGAGGGACACTTGGAAGTGTCCAAGGACATGCACCCCTTGGCCTAGAGGTATATATATGAGTGCAGTTGTTTGGGTGGATACATGCATCTCTCACCCCTTGTGGGTTTAGTTAGGCTTGTGAGAAAGTCCTCTAAAGTATGCTAATTCATTAACTGATTAGTCTACTCATGGTAGAGTTGTGACCTTTACTCATGATAGAGTGGAAAAAACAAAAATGTTTATCATAACTTTTAGAAACATCATTGAGGAACCATTTTTCCTTTTCTTGCCTTGGGATGATGGCCACCACTAGCCACTTTTACTTAGGCTTAGGTTGCTCTCTACAAAAGAATAACTTGAGAAGTCCCCCATGATGGGGGGACCCCCCCCCCATGTAAGACCATGCCCAAACCACCCACGATGGGCTCTGTCCACACATATGACATACATGCACATCCATGAGGTAGCCATGTGTAGCTTGTCCATGAGAGAGGCTTTGAGCTCTCTTCTAATTGTGATATGACTGAGTAACTCACAAGCTACATTTTTTAGATCCTCTAATTCATGTAGAGTATCCCATGTGGGAAATTATAGCCCCCTAATGCATGCAAATTGTTTGGCCCCTTTCTTTATGCAAAAACAAAAGTTTTTAAGCTTATTGATAGACAAAAATCTCCATCCAAAGATACATGCAACTATCTAGCTTTGGTGTAAAGTACTCATATTATCATGAAATTTTGTGAGTTTCTTCCTCTTAGAAGAGCTTCCAAGTTATTCTAAGGCTTCATTCATTTAGAGATTTGCAGCTCAAGATAAAAGCCAAGACATGTTGCTTTTAGGAGATGCAATAGTTCCCAATGGAAAGAACTTAAAGTTCCCTGTGTACCAAGATGAAATGGAAAGATTTTTCTTATTTCATAGTTCCCACACAAATTTCTCAGAATTCATACATTTATGTTGTGATTAGTCTTGAAAATTAAATCCACTTCTCCTAACATAGATAAACATGAATTCATATTTTGGGGGGCATTGGAATTTATGTACTTCTAAAATTGGAGAAAAAGGTCCATACATCTTCTTGATACTTTCAAGTGTAAGAGTGGTTGAATATTAGAATTATGGGAGGATTCAAAAAAATGACTCTCTTGTTATGAATGAATCCATACACTTTATAGTTGTTTAGGACCAAAAATCCTCAATGGAGGGAAGAAAGTACCAAATCTTGTCAAGAATTGGTACAATTGATTCCATGAGAGGAACTTGGAATGAAGATGACATGGTAGAAGAATATTTTTTAGGTTATAAGATGTTAAAGAGAGAAGGATTTGCTGAGAAAGCAAGTTCATGACCTGATGTTTGTAAAAATCAAGATCCCATCAAGATCACAGAAGATTTTGAAAAGGTGGTTGCAAAATACAAGGTTGAATAGAGCATGCCAAATTCTTAAACTTCTTTAAAGAGAATTGAAATATATGATAGAAGTCCTATACTCCAAGTACATATCCTCCAATCGTGACCAGTGGTACTTAAGTGTACGGAAGGTGAAACTATAGGGATTTCTACAGAAATCCAAAAGCATCAGAAGATGCTTAGACTTAAGAAATAAAGAGATTCTTGAAAGCCCTAAGCTAGTAATCTAAAAGCTTCAGATAAAGAAGGAATCTAAATACAAGAATTATCTCTTGTCATCATACTTTAAAACTAACAAGATCTTGAATATCATTCAAGGCACTTGGAATTATGATCAAGATCTTAGAAAACAAGGATGGTATTTATTCCGTCATAAGGTTTGAAGCCTCCAAGATAAGCATGGGATAATATCCATCATAGTGTGGTCTTATGATGGAAGCACTAGAAACCTAATCAAGATAGAAAACATAGAGGTAATTCCTTGAATTAGAATTATTTTAGAAGGATTTAAGTAAAAGGTCCTATGGAGTAAATATAGCTTTTGGACTTTAAGATAAATATCATCCACACATTGGTGTTGGATATAAATTATGGTGGTATGGGACAATATAATTTATATTCACATTGGTGTAAGAATCATGGTATTGGACTTGGACCTTGAGATGGTATATATATTTTAGTCTTGGGCTCATTACATGAAGTGAGACTCAATCCCAATGGCGATTGAAACTTCATAGATAAAGATGAAGTACATGATATTAAAGAGTATGATGAGAGAGAAATTCAAGTATCAATTAAGTGAAAAGTTCGAAAATCATGAAGCTAAAAGTACTTTCCAAGATCCTCATAAAGTTTCGAGTAAGACAAGTACAGTCTCATTTAAGCTATGAGACTTCTAAGAAAAGATTTTTTAGTTCAACTACATATATTTCTAAAAATAAAGATCCTAGAGATCATTTCAATTACATTAGAATAAGTTATCCCGCATTAGCTTGTTGATAGTACAACTAGAGACCCAATCTCTTGATGCATATTTATGTATTAAATTTGCATAAATTTTTTGAAGAAATTGAAAGGGATTAACTTAATAATCAAGATATTTGAAAAGTAAAACATCATCAATAGTTATTAAGCTCGATGGATCAAGGCACCAAAATTTGATACCATACTAGAATTTGATTACTAGATGATGGTTTCACTTAACTCCAAGAACTTTTATAAGAATCAAATTAACTTCATATAGTGATAGTACTTCTAAACCTTAACTTGAATGGATCCTCAAAGTTTTGGTTTCATCAAGTTTAAGTGTCTTAGAAGTTTGAATTGGTTATGGAGTTTATAGTTCTTCCTTCTTGAATATTAAACCTTGGAGATGACTTTGATAAGATATTCAAGTCATCTCTATGAAGGTTTGGTTTGGCCAAATGGAATAGATAACTAAAATAAACATCATAGATGGATGCTTTGCATAAAACCCATTCACTCTTAGAATACACTTGAGTTCAAGAGGAATCATTCATTCATTGAGTATCTTTTCAATACCATATGAATGATTTAGGTAGGGATTATCTCACATGCAGATTCCACTCTTTCTAGATAGAGTTCGAGGTAGAATCCCTTCTGATAAAGAGGTGGATCATAGAGATAAAAACCATGATTGATGAGAATGATCATGGGGCCCAGGGGAATACTCCACATAATATACTTCGATATATTTGTTAGGACAAAATTGTCCTAAAGGGTAGAAGAATGTTGTATAATTATAGGTCCAAGCAAAAAAATACATGTATTTGAGAGTCCAAAGTGTAGAGAGTACACACACAAAAGAAAAATGAAAAGAAGAGTGTCCCCACAAAATGAAAGAGTGTGAGACTCAAAAGTGAGTAGACCATGAAATGGGAAAACTCATATGGATTAGAGTGAGATTTCCAAGAGCATGGAGTAGCATCCTCAAGCTTCTAACCAAGTACAAATGGGGGGAGAGGCCCTCCTTATATAGAGTTGGAGGAGCTCTCCAAAGTACATCATATGTGGGATGATTCCCCTTGAAGGAGAATGAATACATAGGTAGAAGAAAATGGCAAGGTACCAAAATACAAAAGAGATACTACATAAAATGGAAATTGAGTGCCTCCTGGATACAAAATGGAGATGCAATCATGCGGATACAAATGGATATGATGTAGGAGAAATCATGTCATCAACACCCCCTCTACAGATCCATTTTGGAGCATTTGAATGTTGTAGAGGTCCACCAAGCACTGGAGCGGAACTAGAGGTAGAGGCTTCATGAACATGTCTTCCAGGTTCTCCTAAGAGGTACACTACTCCAGAGTAATCTCTTGAGAAATGGTATTGGATCTCAATGTGCTTTCCCTAAGCGTGGAACACTAGACTCTTAGTGATGGCCAAGACTGACTATTCGTCCATGCAGATGCATAACGGAGTAACCTCTAGAACACAAATGTCAAATAATAAACATCAAAGATAGATGGCTTTGCATTCTACAAATCTCATTGCTTGATACTTTGCCTTGGTGGATGATAGAGTTCTTGTAGGTTGCTTTGCAAACTTTCATAGTCAGTGCCCCTCTTGCATTAACGATGCAAGGCAAACAACATAAGAGAACTAGTGGCATGAGCAATTAATCAAATGGATTGGAAGACTGGCTTATTATCGATACATTATCAAGCATCCAAACCTATCCGTGGACAAAGGCGAGAGATGTATGAGAAGCACAACAACCATGGATTAGACATACATGTGTTGTAAGACTAGTGCTCTAAACTAACATTGGTTGTCGCCAATCATCGATCAGCAGCTCATGATGTGTAATGAATTCATCTAAGAGATGATGAAAATGGCCACATTAACCACTAAAGCAATATTGCTAGGAAATTACAAGAGTGTTTACAAACACTTTTAAAAAAAATAGATTTACTAACTTTATGAATATGAAGAGCTATTAGAATGCCACCAAGGTACTAAGAACTTTCATGGAAGTGTTTATAAACACTTGAAAACAAATGAGATGCAAGATCAATGGTATGACTATGACCACTAAAATGATCGCAAAATACCACCAAATGCAAGGGTTAGAAGGAGGGAAAGTGAGATGAAAGAGAAGGATGGAAGGGGGACAAATGGCAAAATGAGACCCCAAAGAGTGTAAAAATTATGGATAAAGAGGCTTCTCTCAATGAGGAGAAGGGCACACCACCAAAATTCAAGCACTACCACCACAAAAAACTCCAAAATCACCACCAAAAGAACCATCAAGACCTCCACCTGGCGCTCTGATACAATGTAGAGAGCTCATACACAAAAGCAAAATGAAAAGAAGAGTGTACTCACAAAATGAAAGAGTGTGAGACTCAAAAATGAGTAGATCATGAAATGGAAAAACTCACATGGATTAGAGTAAACTTGCCAAGAGCACGGAGTAGGATCCTCAAGATTCTAACCAAGTACAAATGGGGGGAGGGGCCCTCCTTATATAGAGTTGGGGGGGCTCTCCAAAGTACATCATATGTAGGATAATTCCCCTTAGAGGAGAATGAATACACAGGTAGAAGAAAATGGCAAGGTACCCAAATACAAAAGAGATACAATATAAATGTAAATGTAATGGAAATAGAGTGCCTCTTGGATACAAAATTGAGATGCACTCATGCGGATACAAATGGAAATGATGTAGGAGAAATCATTTCATCAACACAAGGTCCTTTGGAGAACCCTTGGATTTATAAACCCTTGGGAAAGTATCTCCAAATGTATGCTTTGAACCCTTGAGCTATTCTGAATATTTGAGCTCCCAACTCTTGTTCTAAGGTATGATAATCATTTTGATAACATGCATGATATAGATTTCCAACCATGATGGGAAGGACCGTTTCTAATCAAGACAAGTTATCATTTCATGGATATATCAGGAAAGCTGCACAAGACGAAGGTCAATGGATGGGGGTTAAAGAAGTATTGGCAGATGATAGAAGAAAAAAATGAACAACATGACCAATCAAGGGAGAAGGACATATCAGTAGTGCTACAAGAAGATGACCCACACTGGAACATCAACAGACTCTTTGACGGATAGAGACATCAATGCCTCTAGCCAAGGGGAGGGCTAAGTATGAGGGAATATTTTCTCAAATCCCTCCTTAATAATACCATATGTATAGATATGTACCCCTATATTATTTGTATTTTTTCATACGTTCATGAAAACCATAAATATATGTATTCAAAGGAAATAAAAAGCCAAGAATAAGGTGGGCCCCACCCTACTAAGTAGTATCCTTACCTACAGTGAATGGTAGAATCAAATCCTAAGTTGAATATGGAGTGGGAAAATTAATTTTTGTAAATTCAAATATTTAAGCTTGACCCACTATCCCTTTTGAAAGAGTCCAAAAAACTTTTCAAAGAATCAAGCCCCACCATAGACTTTTCAGTCCTAGACAAAAGATTCTTGACAAATGGGAAACATGTGATTGATTTTTGGGCCCAAAATCAAGGACATAATATTCCAAATGCTCAAACTTGGATATCAAGAGTGTTCCCACAAAATGGAGGCATTATGTATGGTATTTCTATGAATTTTTATGAAAATATCAGAGATATGACCATATGGGATGAAGTGCACACCTTAGAATGACCAAAAATCTTCTAGACCTATGTCCTAAGAGCATTTTATTTTCAGGGTAGTGCGGGTCACTCGTACCCTAAGAGTGTCCTTTGTGTTGTGTACATATGTGTGAAGTGAATGTTTAAGGAGCTAAGAACCCTTCCTTTCCATCATATCCATCTTTGCCTATGAGCCGGAGTACTAAAGGAGTGTTAGAGGCCATTTCTTTATTGCCTCTCTCAACACCAACTAATATTGATTATTATCATGAGCATAAAACAAGGGGGGAAATTCACTCATCCCAAGGGACCATATGGGGGAGCTATATGTTGGGTGAAACCATACCCTCTATAGGGGTGACAATGGAGCATGCTCTCGTGGGCAACATCTCTTGAACAAATATCCAAGGGGCTACCATGACTACTAAAAGGTCTAAGAGGGCTTCCATCGAGGGCAATATCTTCCATATTATATCTAGATCCATAATGCTTGTGTCTGCATAGATATTCCCAATGGCTATACCATCTATGATGACTTGGCATCATCAAATGCATGATCTTTACACCACTAATATATTCTCTACTATGTAGGATTTGTGTATTATAAATATTTTGCTCTATGAATGATCTCTAGATAAGTACAAAAGGTACTCTCAAAGGATACCAAACACAAGGAGTCATAGGAATACTAAAAAACCCTATCGAGAAGAGAATAGGACTCCCTTTCAAGATTAAAAAACCACTCCCTTTCAATCAGACAATACAACTCCCTTTTAGGAATAACTAACGAGCATCCCAATGGAAACCTGCTTTCAAGAGATTTTAGATCATTAAAAACTCCCTTTCCGGGTACATTATGCAATAGATATAATAGTTCCACGAGAGTGCGAGGCCACTGCTTCTGATGATCGAACTATGACTAGGCCCTTTCCATAACTGGAATCCTCTCATGATGAGTGCAATGGTGTCCTCATCCATATAAGGTAAAGAAACCTATCTCATGATAGATTTTAGACTCCATAATTGTACTAGTCCTCCACTATTGCAACTCCAAACAAGAGGCAATGCATGTGTTGTGTGCTCAACTATCACAGGCATAGCACCAATGTATCTCGATGTATATCTCAAGATAGAGGTTTCCGTCCTATGCATGTATCCCATGCTCGGTTTTTATTTTTATTTTTTCTAGGCTTCATTTCCTTACAAAGATGCCACCAAAATTTTTCTACTCTCATTATATATGTACCATGAAGAATTAGGACAAAGTGTGATGGGTTGAAATTATTGGAAGTGGGTGGGCCTCAATAACAACTAATCATAGGTTTACAGGATCTTGAACCTTAGCATACACACCTTAATACTTGAAAAGAACATGAGTGAGGGATAGAGAGAGAATAGACTGGATTTTCCAAGTGTACTCTTTTATACCACTATCCTTCTAGGTTTGATATAACCACTTTGGTGTATTCTTGAAAAACTAATGGAATCCTTTCTAGTTCTTTAGTATCTCTTTCTTTTGGAATTTTGGAACCTTGTCCAGCTTCATAATTAAGAACATCAAGAGGTATTGATGATGGAATAAGTATTGATGTAGGTAATGAAATTCTCTCTTTACTTTTATCAAGTGCATCTCTTAGGGCTTGAGAAGATTCATCACCCCCTTTGTATGGCTGAATGCAAGAATCCAAATTCCTTCTAAAAAATGCATAGTCATCTGCTTTTATGAATTTTGGAATCTCTTCTTTCTTATCATAAATTTGACTTTCTGGAATATATCCATTGTGTGAGAGTAGGATGTCATATGTATCTAGAACAAAGAATCCTATCCTTTGCTTTCAATTGCATAACCAATAAAGATAGATTTAATGGCTTTTACATCAAGCTTAGCACAATTTTTTCTCAATGTGAACATAAGTTGGGGAACCAAAAACTTTGAAATAACTCACATTGGGATTCTTCTCATAATAAGCTTCATAAGGTGTAATGTCCTTCAAAGCTTTTGTGGAAGACCTAATCAGAATGTGATTAGCTATATGTACAACATCAAACCAAAACTTGGGATAAAGATTTTTGGATGACAGCATATTATGCATCATCTCAACAACTATTCTATTCTTTCTCTCTGCAACACCATTCTGTTCTGGAGTATAAGCAATAGTGAATTGTTGAGAGATACCTTTGTCTTCAAGGAAAGACTTAAAGTCTTTAGACATCTATTCTCCTCCTCTATCACGTCAAAAAATTTGGATCTTTGACTAACTTTGATTTTCAACCATAGCTAAGAACTTCTTAAAAGTAGGAAAAACCTCTGACTTCACTTTAGGATTGTAAATCCATGAATATCTTGGGAAATCATCAATAAACGTAACAAAGTACTTGAAACCTTGAATAGAATTTGTTCTCATCGGACTATTCACATCTAAATGTTTAATCTACAACTTCCTTGTGGTTGTGATGTATCCATGCTTCTTGAAAGGTAGTTTGTGAAGCTTTCCTTCAAGACCACCTTCACATGACTATGTATCATTTGGTACAGCAAAATTAGGAAAAATCTCCACCATATCTTGATCTTTGATATGCTTGAGAGTTGTGTAACTTATATGACCAAATCTAGCGTGCCACAACTTCATGTTTTCCTTAGGTATTGTAGACCTAGCAACATTAGCATGACTTATTTTGGACAATACAAACATGCCACTTCTATTTTCACCTTGAAGTAGACAATGCTCCTCATTAGGTGAGAGGATTTGACATGAATCTTTCTTAAAAACAACTTTATAACCATTTGACAAGAAAGTAGAGATTGGAGGTTTACTTCTCTAACATAAAGAACATTGGAGGTACTTCTTCAACACCTACAATATCCAAATCATGACCATCTGCAATGGTCACTCTTCTACCTGAAGAGTTAGAAAGAGAAGAAAATACCTTTTTGCAACCAAAAAAAAATCCAAGGATTATCGGTGATTGTATTTAATGCAACTTAATCAAAAAACTAATTCTTCAATAGTAACGCATGCATATGAATCCACCTTTGAAGATTTAGGTTTTGGATCATCTTCAGCACTATTACTAGACGCTTTCTTCTTCTTATTAAAAATCCTTGTTTTGCATTTCGCTATGAAATGAGCTGGCTTCTTATAGTAATGGCGTGCTCCTTTCTTTGAATCAGATGTAATCGAAGACTTTTCTTTGGGTTAGAGGAAGCATTAGGATGAAGACTGGTAGACTTTATTTCCTTCCCCTTTGACAATGGTAACATGGCATCATCATTCTCTTCCATACCCTTTTGTTGATCTTCATCTTGAAGCAACAAGAACTGTAGCTCTTCAAATGAAAGTTCTCTATCTCTTATAGAGAGAGATGAAGAAGTAACAAAAGCACAATATGTAGATGGAAATGATTTTAGAAGTGTATTTACCATCTCTTCATCTGAAATGTTTACTCTAACATTGAGGAACTGATCTCATAAATCTTTGAGCTTCAAAATATGTGTCTGAATTGATTCACCAACTTTCATTCTTGTGTTGGCTAGTTATCTCCTTAGATGAGCTTTCCTAACAGGGTTTCTGCTTTGATTGAGATTCTCCAACTCCAACCAAGCTTGATGAGAGGTTTTGCATGACCTGATTTGGGGTATTATATGCCTCTTGAATCCCATAGCAATATATGAAAGTGCTAGTGCATCTCTTGAATCCCATTTGAATTGCTCTTGTGTTGGAAGTAATTTGGAAGTAGTACCATTGTTTCCTGATGATGAAGTGGTTCCTTCTTCTTCACTAACCTCTTGTTGAGTAGAAATAGGAACAATGGTTCTTCTAGAAGATGAAGTAGCCTCTTCTTCGACTTGTTTTTGCCTTTGATAAGTGCCATTGAATATTCCACAAGTCCTTTGATCCTAACAGATTCATCATCATAAATCTCCACATTGGATAATTGGACATTCCCTTAAGCTTGTCTTCAGTCTCAAGTCTGGATTCACTCATCTTGTTAAGGGTGTATGTCAACTATGCTCTGATACCGAGTGTTGGAAGTGGGATGGGCCTCAATAACAATTAATCATAGGTTTATAGGATCTCCCAACACATGAACCTTAGTATACACACCTTAATACTAAAAAAGATGATGAGTGAGAGATAGAGAGAGATAGACAATTTTTCAAAGTGTATGGTAAGCTAGGATGCTCATCTACACTATCTATATTCCAAAGTCAAATCACAATGTGTGAATATGATACAAACTGAAAATATCTGAATCTAGACAGAAATAGGAACTAGATACAAGAAATGGGGTGCCTAAGAGGTATGAAGAGTGTGTGCATGAGAATATGGAGAATACGAATAGATTATAACTATTTTACAGCAAACCCGAATTCTGACTATCTAAATCAGAAACTAGTGAATGAATAAGTGGGGATAAATGTAGACTTGTTAGTCACAGTATATTGTTGACACAAACTCCTCTAGATGTCTCCAAATGTAGAGCACACCTCCTTCAAGAGCGTAGAAATCTTCCTCCCAATATAGTACTCCAAGATGATCCTCCAACGCTAAGCTTGAGTGTTGATTGAGTGATAATACACAAGTGACTATAAGGCTCTATTATATAGTTCAGTGATTGGTTGCTTGATATATCTATGTAGTACACATCCGAACATTCAGTTTGTAATTTCTCAAGTATCCAGGTTCATGCACAATAAGATAAATATTCAATGGAAATCAATTAAGAGATATATTTACAGATATCAAAAGTTTTGAAGGCTATTGAACCTTCTACCATTATGACATTGAAGGGGGGATTGTTGGATACTATGTCTAGCGTCTGAGATTACAACATATGATGAATATTCTATGAATTCCTCTTCAAGAAAATCACGTGGGCTTGATGGATTAAAAGTATGACTTCTATACAAGCCACACAAGTTCAAATCCCGACGGGCATAGTGCATTTGTTTTAGTTTTTTTTTGGTGTAGCTTTTTGCGTAGAATTATTTTGGTGTAGATTTTTCGAGAAGAAATGATTGGCTTTTGCAAAGATCTCTCGTTTTTGTGATAATGCTTTTTTATTGTGCTTTTCAAGTGTTGCAACAACTATTGTATCTATTTCCTATTTTTGCCTAGATTGAGATATTGTTAGTTTGTATCATATTCACACATTGTGATTTGACCTTAGAATATAGGTAGTGTAGGTGATCATCCTAGCTTACCGTACACTTTGAAAACTTGTCTATCTCTCTCTATCTCTCATTCATCATCTTTTTTTAGTATTAAAGTGTGTATGCTAAGTTTCATGTGTTGGGAGATGCTGTAAACTTGTGATTAATTGTTATTGAGGCCCACCCCACCTCCAACAGGAAGTTAGATATATATGGAAGATGGTTGGCACCTTAGAGACGGTTTCATCTAGGTTCACTTACTCATTGGATTGTAAAGGGGAGATGAATGGGAGAGAGTCGAGTGACTCATGGAACTACATTGGATATTGCCTAGTGGAAAGACAAAACCCCTCTCTATGTGTTATGTGAATTCATCTTGAGTTTGAGTTCATGGTTGAAGAGAATCGCCAAAAGAAAGTTTATCATAGGTATGAATTAAAGCTCATTTTGAGTTGCCTATCATTTCCAAAATTTTCCTGTCATTTGACAAGTGCAAGTGCAAGTTTTTTTTTATTTTCAGATAAAAGAAAACTCAGAAGAATACTTTTCATAAGAAATTTTAGATGTTCCTTTCAATTTTTAACCTTGATGGTGAGCTTACTTAGGACTTTGTAGTCAACACAAGCAAATCCCTCTATCTTCTTCTTCACTATAAGAATAAAATTCCACGTCGATTTAGATAAGTTCAATAAACCCTTTGTCAAGATAAGCTTATATCTGCATAGCAATGTACTCCTCTTCTTTCACCCTAAACCAATGTTAGAGCCCTCTAGTCCTCCTAGATGAGGAATCAATGCATAGAGCTTATTCACAAACCATGCAAGGATGGACATCTAACTCACATCCCAACTCTTGGAAATAATGTCATTATTAAGGAAAAAACTTTAATTTCAATGAACCCTAATTTTAGCAAACAATTTTCCAAAAATGGTAAAATGGGCAAAGTTGATCAAAAATTTTCTCTCTCTCATTCTTGAAGTGCTCAAACAGAGTTTTCTAACCATCTACAACACTTTTCCATCTGATCACTTCAAGGCAACCAATTTTTAAACCTTAATCTTCAGCTTTTCACATGCTTTTTAATTGCCATATGGCATAATCTTATTTAAAGTTTCTTGGGCGATTCTTTAGTTGAAAGGGGCTTGAGTGTTTGCAGAACAATAATGGAGAAGAAAAAGAAAGACAATTGCACCGAAATCCTTTGTGTTTTGATTAGCATAAAAGATTACAATAGCTTTGTCTAGAATAAGACGAAATGTGCTCTATGTGTAGCAGTTAAGCCAAAGAAGTACACACACAAATACACAAAATATCACAATTACTTGTGCAGGTTGAAGGCTTGGTCACTTCTATTGTCGACCTACAACACCTCCTTGATGATACTTTGTCACACCTTAGTTGCTCTCTACACACTCTCTCTACATACTTTGTCACCTCCTTTTCACACTGTCTTTTTCTTTGCGCATCTTTGCCTCTCCGCACACTATCCAAGTGTGGGTGTGTCTCGCTCTCTCTTGCTTTCCTAGTGTACTGTATGCTCTTGCTCCCTTAGTCTATCTCCAAGAATAATCCTTTATGATGTGTCGATTCCTCTTATATGCATCGTTTCACTTCTCAAATACTTGTCTATCTTGATGCTTACTTTGTTGTCCCCAGAACCTTCTCATATAAAAACCAACGACTCTCTATTTTGTCTTGTAGTGACTTTATGAAGAAATTTTAATGGGGGGGCCACATATAAGCTCTTGCATATCATCTCCACTTCCTCTTTTCTACTTTTTTACCTTAGTTTCTACAAAATGTGTGTATATGGGAGGGTTCACCTTGACCTTCCTAAACACTTAAAAAGCCTTAAAAACCCTTCAAAAAGACCTTTTTGTAACCTGCATTTGAGTTTTCCTGTGAGACAATTGTGAAAAAACTACTTGTGCACTACCTGGGCACCCATGTCCTGCCACTTGTGCACCACTTTGCCAAGTCACCACTTTGACCGGCTCAACAAAGTTGGAAAAGAAGAAGATACAATGGCTAGGAGTGCATGCGCCTATGCTTAGGTGAATAAAACAAATAAAGCTACCATGTCATCAGCTAGAAAAGCTACACACATAGAAAATAAAGCAAACTCAGTTTTTTGGCCAAAAACTTATGTTTGGCTGTTGATGGCCATAAAAAGACAACATAATGGCACAGAAGAAATCTCATATACACACAAGATAGTGTGGTGTTGCTGCTTCCAGCTTTGGTACTAATTTTCATCACTCTTACACCTCTTCCACATTTCATGAGTGTTTTTATGTTGAAAGCACTCTTGTTGTTGTACATAGGTTATTCTAGCCATCTACATCAAGTAGAGAAGTGTTTGCAGCATTCTACATCGGAGAAAGTTGTTATTACCGCAAGGTGTTGCTAGTATACACACGCACATATGCAACACATAGGCTGAATCTTCCTAATTCATCCTACACTCCATCACTTTTTCTACACACAACTTTTCTCAACCTTAATGCACTAGTCTCTCTAGAGTTGTACCTAAACAATTCAAAATTCATCCTATTACATTTATATGTACAAACACACATTGTAGATAATTATTCTTTCAAGTTCATGTTTTTAAAAGTATTATTTCTACTCCTTTCATATCTCCCTCTTCTTTCTCTATTGTCTATCTTCACTCTTCTACATTCTTTGGTTCAAGCATTGTATGTGCACAAGGTTTGTAGTGTGTGGTAGATCCTGTGAACATATGTGGACCTAGCTACTTCCAACACCAGCCATAGAGACAAACAAGTCCAAGAAGCAAAATAGATACAAGCATACACAGCAAGAGAGCACACATACACAAGATAGATTTCAAAAATATTGATATGACTCCAATTGATTAAAAAAGTTCTACATGAGTATGCATGTACAAAAAGAAGTAAAACCTAAAACACTATACCCATATAACTTATACTAACGAAAAAAAAACCATCCAAGGGTCACAACTCCAAAATTTTCTTCTTCAAGTGTGTAGAGAGAGAATGCACACACACACTCCAAGGTTAATGTAGTGATACTCCAAAGCTTCCGAGAGTTATAGATACTAGACCCTACTCCTCAAGCTAGAGCACTCCAAGTGAGTATATAAGTGATGATCAATAGTGCTAAACCCATGGGCTTTTTATACTAATAGTGGGTGACCAGCTTTTGCATAGAAAACTTGCTTTTTTGCCTTATTTTTTTTCAGAAATCTTGCTTTTGAAAATGTGGCACTTGCAAACTGCTTTTGGCACTTTTAATCAAGTTGTGAGAGTTCAATGATGCATGGCACTTGCTTTTAGGTAATTATAATTAACTTTTCTAATTTTATTTCGACTTTTTATTTGTTCATTGACTTGGATAAAAAATTAGGGTCTGACCTTTCATGAAGATATAGGTGTTGATTGGTAGAATGTTGTATATGGATAGAAAGCTCTCTTTGAGTAGAACAAGATAGTGAGTAGAAATGTTTGACCATATGTTGACTAACTTTCACCTAATCTAAAAGTCTGATAAAATTTAAGAACAAAAAGACGTCCAAACTAATTTGTACAATATATACAAATTAGAATTTTACCTTACAAGATTTCCCTCGAATCTAAGAGCCTTCTGTTGGAAGTAGGTAGGCCCACAGGTTCACAGGATCTTCAAACACACTAAAATACCTTGCACACTGTACACCACTTGAACCAAATAATGTAGATGAGAGAAGATAGACAACAGGGAAAAAGACAAGAGATATGAAATGAGTAGAATAACAACTTTAAAAACTTGAACTCGAAAGAATGACTATCTACAATGTGTGTATGTAGATAAAAATGTAATAGACTGAAATCTGAATAGTTATTGGTACAAAACATGAGAGAAAATCGCCTAAAGTTATAAGAAATGAGTGTGTGCGCTGAATAACTGATCAAAGTATAGGCTGATTATGAAAGGATCAGTCTATCTTCTGTGTATGACTCTGATTACGAAAGAATCAGTCTACCTTCTATGTTCTGTCCAGTAATATATGCTGTATAAATGAGTGTTTGCGCTGAATAATTGATCAAGTATAGGCTGATTATGGAAGAATCATTATATGTTATGTGTATGCAAGAATCAGTCTATGTTCTGTCCAGTAATATACCTGTATGGAAGAACCAGTCTATGTTCTTCCAACAATATATGCTGTAAAAACTCCCTTCTCTAATGTAGACAGTTGCAAACACTTTCCACTTGATGTACATAGCTGGAATAACTTTGCTACAGCAAGAAGAAAGTGTGGAACAGAAAATCAGCCGCTTATCGACAGCAAAACACTCATGAGTGTGTAGAAGAGGTGGAGTGATAATGAACAGCATCACAGAATCTCACAGCAGCACAAAAGCTCTAAAAATGTATATGAGTGTTAGCAAGTGTGCCCAACATGTTTTTATACCTATCACCAGCCACCAAAAAAGCTTATGTAAGGCTCGGCATCAAATTTTGCACAAAAGCCTAAATTAGGCTTTCTTTTTTTTCGCATGGCTTTATTTGGTGTTATCTTTATGTGTGGCAGATTTCTTTATGCTTTACTTGTGTTATTATGGGTTAAGCTCTGCCATTGATTGTGCTTTTTCAACTTTTAATATGATTTGGACATGTGGCACTCAAAAAAGCAATTTAAAAGCTGAAAATTGGGGCTTTAATTTTGAGGGCTTTACATTGACTAGATGCAAATGTGTGGTTAAAAAGTTCTCCTTGAGTAGTTCAAGAATATGTGCTTAACTTAAATACTATTTCTGACCATTTTATCATTTTGGGGAAATGGTTTGCTAAAATTAGGGTTTTCTGAATTAGGGTTTTTTGTTCACTATCACATTGTTTCCAACAGTCCCCCCTCCATGTTATATTGTGGTGAGTTTCAAGACTCTGCATAACTTGTGTTTCAGATTCAAATGGTACACATAAGACCAAGCTTTTGCAAGATTAAAACACATGATACAATCACACGGTCAGAATGGAATTCTCATGCTTATGTTAATTTTTAAGCACATAGCCATGCGGAGTGGGAGCATTTGTTTGAGGTAGCAAATCATGGCCATGGCTTTCCCACAACTATGATAATCAGGGTAACACTAAACTCAGCCAGACTTTTGCAAATAAACTCAAATGCACAGCAAAAAGAAAAATTAGAACAACACCTGCACAATCTTCCTTTCATTCCAAGTGTTAATAAAAATTCATAACAGTGAAATTTTACAGTTCGGTAAACTTGTCCTTCTCAAGCATACAAGTCTAATTTTTCTTTATTTAGGTCAAAATAGAAGCCAATTACCTCCTCCAAATGGCCTTTCTTAAGCATCCCTTGGTAGTTTTTCAGCAAGTAAAATCTAATTAGAAGCCTTCCTGCCGCATTTATACTACTACATACAATTCCTGAAGAATGGACAATAAAATTTATGAGAATACCAAACAGTATCATCTTATTTCTTCTTCAGAATGCCTCAAACAATTCACAGTGAATGGTTTGAACGGAGCCATTCAGACAAGTGCTCTGCTTGAATTAACAACTATAACATGGCATAAACATGGTACATAAACTTCCTGATTCTAAAAATAACTCTTGGTGCTCTGCACATAATTGAAAATGATCCATCTCAATATCCAATGTTAACACTCAGAACACTACACTCTTCAAACAATATTCCGAAACACGATACTTGCCCATGGCTTTCATCCAACAGCCAATCTTGGTCTGAAATGTGCTTTTCGATGTTGAATGGACCATGCAGATATAGAACCACAAAGTTTAATTCATTTCATATAAAACTAAACTTCCTCTACAATGAATGAACTTCTCTCAAAAGTATCTCCGGATGTTTTCCAGTCTATTCATCACTTTTCATGCTGTTTCACCAATGTAGAGCTTTATTCTGATACCATCATGTGCCATACAGACTGCATACCTTCCAGCTCTATCTTTGTGTGAGATCACAAATGTATAGGACATAGCATCCTCAAATAGACAAGATTGAATTTTTGTTATGTAAACATAAAAGCCAATCATAAAACATTGATCTATTTTGCAAAGGATTTTGGATTCAAAAGTTGAATAATGATAATCCCCATCTAAACAGCACATTAAAATTAGATCTGGAAAGTTTCAACAGAGTCCAGACAGACTCTTAGCAAAGTCTTATCATGAACAAAAATATACATACTTACACAGCTCGAAAGCAACAAACTTTACTGAATCCTTTGTTTTCTCATTAGAATATCTAAAAACCAGAACTGCAGATTTTAGCACCTCTCTAAAGCTTCATGCATAAAGACAAATGGGAAAATTCCACATGCATATGAAATGATAAAAGTACATAACTGCAGAGTTTAGTAGCTCACTGATCACACATACATATGAAATGACAAAAGTACATAACTGCAGAGTTCAAAAGCTCACTGATTCAAAGAGATACAAGTTTCCTGCATGAAAAAAAAAAATACGACGAGTCTACATGGATAAGACAATGAAAGTACATAACATTCATCCAAATTGATATAAAATTCATGCATGAAAAAAAATAAGTGTACATGGATGAATCAGCATAAAAGCAAAATACAGATGCTCACTTATCCTAACTTGATAAATGCCTGCATCTGTCTTTATTACTCACATATATCCAATTCAATGATTATCAATCTTAATAACAGCACAAAAACCCCTCTCTACCCCACAAACGTCATTCTTGAGCGCATGGCTTTACTGATAGATCTGTTGGTCATCAAGGCTATCAACGTACATGCAAGCCCTATGAGAGAAATGGTTGACTCTGCTTTGTGGGACGCAAGGACTTCTGCAGGTACTGTGGCAATTTCTTGTACGGTCATAATTTCAAGATCAAGTAAGCCAAACCATCAAACTTGTCTTATTTTCATTCTATTTATTCAGAGAAAAAGTTCAACACACTTATAAATGTCAAGATAAATCTTATAATTACCTGCATTTTATATATATTGAATTTAATTCAATTTAAAAAGGCACAGAAAATTTCTTCTACTGCACATAAGCTTTCAGATATGAACAAGGAGAAAATTTCATTATCCAACTTACAAAGCCATTATAACCTTTAAGATTTCTCATAAGTAGGGGCAGCACAATATGCAAACACGCTTTTAAAATTGTCTGGTCAAATTTCTACATTCTGTTGTCCGATGGATTGTCCAGAAACAAGATTGCTGGGCTCTTTTGAATGAAACCGCTCAAGAATGAGATCAATTGAGCTCATTGATGCTTCTGACCTCTTATATTCTGCTTCTAATTCTTTCTGCTTGAGGGAAAGAGAAATACGCTCATTTTCAAGTTTCATCTTCTTGTTGTCCAGTCTTAGCTGTTCCAACTCCCTAGATCTCTTACTATTTAATCTTTCCCATTTAAATCGTTGTCTCTCTAGCTCCAATGCCTGTGCTAAAAGTCCAACCTTCTGCTCTTCTAACTGCAAAATACTTGCTTGTATTGAATGTTGCTGTTCAGCTGTACGCTTTGTCCCATCTTGGGCCATCATTATTTGATCCATTGATAAAGGTGGATCTGCTGCAAAGGCCATTGAATATTTCAAAAATGGGCTTGAAATCCTGTCTGACTGCTTTATCGGTGTCTTCTGCCTGGCGAAGGGGGCATTGATACCATTCACTGTATCTGTCTGTGGATGTGAAGCATCATGATCGTCAGAGTCATCATCATCATCATCATCCTTATCTATGTCATCATCATCTTCTTCTTCATCATCATCATGACCACAATCAAGGCCACTATGTTGCCTTCCTATGTCCATGTATTCTGGATTCTGGCACATATTCCCAGAGTGAACAGAACGTTGGAGCTCAAAGTCAACAGGCAACACAGACTTGCAACCATTATGATATGCACAAATCTCTTTGTAAAAAAGCTGTTTGGAGCTCAAAATCTTTCGGACATCCTCTTTTGATTTTGCTGGAACGTTGTCCATTGAGTCTAAGAGGCTTGGATCTTCAACTACACAGCATGCTATGCCCTTTCCAAGAATGTCATTCAACCTTTTATATCTTTTATTTAGGTCATTGAATTTATCCTCACATTGTTGAGGAGAGACATAACACCCCTTCTCGTTCATTACACGTGATACAGATTTCCATTTTCCCTTTTTCTGCAGAAATCCTGTTTTCTTCTTGTTGCAGTCTACTACTTCATTTGTGCCATCTTCCCCCACTAGGATAACCACCTGAATCAAGAGTTTTACCATTGCATCTGTCCATTTCATCCTCTGCCAAGGAGAGCCCTTTCTCACCTTCCCGGTTGGATGACCATCCCCATCTTCCGTTAAACTTGGCTCATCGTCTTCACTGGAAACAGCAGGCTTTGTTTTTCCACACAAAAGGAGAGATTTTGAAGTATCGTAGCCTATCGTAGAGTCCAGATCATGACCCAAGTTCAAGTGCTGTGTACTCGATAATGGAGCCATCCCTTGGAGATGGTGAGACATTGTTTGCTGATGATGAAGAGAATGGTGATGTAATCCAGGATCCAGATCCAGCACCCCTGCTTCTGGTCCTGACAGAATGGGGCCTCCAATAATGCTTCCTTCCATTGAGCTCAGGAGAGTTTATCGGAATGATATCTTATAAATAGTTCTCTGATAGCATCCTAAGACAGGTTAATGGCCCTGCACAATCAATCTTACAACTGCGATTCTCAAACATAATCACCATACGCAAACGCAATGAGACTGCAAGTTTTCCATACAATAAGACAGCGTGGTAAAACATGACGAGGACCAGAGCGAAATAAGCATAGACAATTGTGAAAATTTGTGTATGTCGTCCATCCCCTATGATGATGGGGAAATTTTTTCCTCACATTAAGATGTTCCAACCGTTCTGCTCGATAGAGACCGAAAACAAAAGAACTGCATAATCGTACGGTAATAGAAAAAGAAAACTACCTGAGGCTGGTAGGACACACGAACAACGAAAAAGGGGCACTAGACCACCACGGCAGAAAGAAGAAATGGCAAGATCTATCGATGAAAGGATTGGCCAAGAACCCTAAACATGTTTGGAGGTTCCAAGACAACTCGTATTCGCCAGTTTTCTCCGTGCTATAACTAGCTGCACGATAGACGAATGTGTCCCTCTGAACTGTAACTGGTTTCCAGAAGACTGAAATATAAAAACATGTTCTGTAAACCTGTCTGCACGAGCTATGGACTGACTGACTGAATTGACTTGTGCTTAATCATAGCACAACTTTCCATAGATCTACATTCATTCGCACTTTTCTTTCCAAAGGAACGTGATTGGAGTGAAATGAGAAGGGGGAATCTCTCATGGTTCACGAGAAAGAAGATTGAAAAACGGTCGAGGGAGACATGAAATCAACAAAAAAGTTACCTTAAAATGGGTATACCTACTACCATGGTGCTATGGGCCCAAGTTAGAGTACAGAATATGAAGATTCGGTACATGAAGAATGCTGTTATGTGTATAGTTTTTCTCTCCTTGAATCACTTGGGTGGTAGAGATAAGGAAGCTATCATAGTTTTAATTTGTGTCTTAGTTACTATATCCATAGTTCAAAACCTTTAAGATATGATGTCTCCACACAATTCATTTGCACACTCCTTTGAAAGGAAGGTCGCCCATACTAGTAGTCTTGAGAGTCACATAGATTAGGGCTTTCCATATGCACTCTCCTCTCATCATATGGACAAGTAGGTGTGCTCCCAAATTGGACATACAAAGAAGGAAAAACGAGTAAGATATGGGTGAAGGGAGGACGAGGAGATTGGTTTCTCCATGTTGGGAATAGATTAAGTTAGTATGGCATATAATGGCACATTTATCGTGGAACTACAACCCCAAAGTTAAAGTATGCATTAGGGAGAAATGCTTCATTGGCATTTGATTATTACTTTCTTTGATTGCCATGGACATGGACATGGTTTATCCTAGGAGTCATGCAAGCTTTAGGGAGAGCATGTGATAAGCCCTTTCATTGTTCATTTGGATCTCTAAATAATTAGAGCCCAAGGAAAGAAGTTTGAGCCCTTTAATAGTAATAATAATAATAATAATAATAATAATAATAATAATAATAATAATAATAATATACACATATACACACAAGCAAATGGACCTCCTCGGCATCATGCAACCCATCTTATGGCCCAAAAAACTTCTTTTAAAAGTATAACTAGTATTTCTGCTCATGGCCAATAGTACGTTTTAATATGCACCACTCTTTTCTAGCTACATTAAAATGTTTCCTTACCGTTGGTTCCAATTTTTTTCTCAAAAATGATATTGGAATGTTTATCTATTATCGTTGCTCCTATTGGTCCCTATGTACACCTTGTACATGGTCATCTCTATATGTTGCTTCCCCATATATATTCCCTCAAGAAGCCTCTTTGGAAGGTAGTTGAAATTTGAGAAATTGTCTCTAAATAGTACTTACTCTCTCTCACGTAGTAGTATACTTTAGACCATCTATCCATTTCACCACATATGCATAGAAGTCAATTCTAGTATTTTTCTATTAAGTGTCTAATATTATCTCTAGATCGTGTGGAATGTGTCATGAAACTCATATAAAATAATCTTTTTAACTTTATGTCTCATGGTACATGCACACCCTATCCTTTATATAATAGATATTCATCATGGATACTATAATTTTTTCACTCAAGTCTACATGTATCATCCTTTGATGTACCTTATTCTATGGAAACGTCTACATCTGGATACCCCTCTCCTATTATTTCTCATATAGGAGAGTATTTAGGGTCATCCTTGCACCTTGCTATAATGGACTCAAGTAGCTCACTAGTGATATAAGTGAAACTGTACTCTTTGGACCCTCTTTTCTAGGTAAAGCATGACTCCCAAAGCTCACATGTGGACTCTACATTGGACAAATCTCCCCACTTTGCAACCATATATATAAGCCCATGAGTTCTTGGTCAAGAGACCCCTTAGATATTCTTTCTCTATCTACCACTCCTACCAAAGGCATAGTCCATAACTAGAAGGCATATGGAAAAGGTTCTCTAATGGTCACTCCCACTCACCCCCATGTACCCTATACATAGTCTTCTATGTAATTGTTTCCATGTATCTTTTTGTTATAAAGTGGCATTGTCTTAAGCTAAGCTTAGGATTTTCTAGAGTAAAACCAAGCAAGTATCATGGCTTAGTGGTTAAGTCTCAAGGATGAGAAGGGAGAGGTCTTGGGTTCAAATCCCATGAGATATGTGGAAGATGATTTTGCCCAAGTGCTCCAAGGCCTCCTAGAAGGTTCACTTGAGCTAACTCAAGTGACGTGGGCCACGTCACTTGCCAACCACTCTAGTGGAGTCTACAGAATTGAGACACATGGTGAACATGTAGCCACTTTCCTAGTTCAACTACCCCTTGAGGGAGGCTATACATGTGATGCTTGGTTGGGAGGATAGCACTCATTCATTCACCATCTCGTGTGGAAGCCCTACTATTACACTTTCCCTTTAAGAAGAATCTTGGGAAGGTAGAAAAATTTTGGAAAATTGTCTCTAATAGTACTTACCCTTTCTCATGTATCCCTATCCTCGTAACTCCATTTTCACTTAAATAGCCACTCTTTATATAGGTGACTCCTAGTCCATTTTTCTAAAGTGTGTAGCATCTTTTGTATCTTATTTGCAATAGATTGAAATGAGATATGAAATTTATAATCTCATTATCAAATATGTGGTTTTCAAAAATTTTCAGCTTTCCTTTTATCAAGCTTGCATGAAAGATTGGATGAGTTTGACAACGTTTTAGAAAGTTAAAATCGTAAAACTCTTTATATACTCTTAAGCATGATCACAATATGTAGGAGATAAATTAGGACAAGGTTTGGTCCTCATAGTTTCAAGTTTGGCGAGTACCTTAAGATATAGTTATTGTCCTACTTCAAAAATCAATTTTATAGCTCAGCATAGGCTCTAGCTCTATCTTGAGCTTTTCTCATACTATCCTTTGCAAGTTTAAGAATATAGCTCATTTTTTCCAAGAAGCTTGTTGCAAATTGGACTTGCTCATGCTACAATCCTATCACATAAGGAGCTCCTCATTGAAGCTCATACATTAACATGAATGGACTATATCTTGTGGAATAGTTTTTGGCACTATCGTATGCAAACTCTACAACAGGTAAGTATTTATCCCAATTATTTTGCCTTTAATTAAAACATGCACAAAGAATATCCTCTAAGATTTGGTTTAACTTCTCAATTTTTCCATCCCTTTGAGGATATTTAGTCATTCTAAGGTTATTTTTAGTATTGAATCTTTTGAGAATTTGTTATATGGGGGTCACGATAGAAGAAATGGTATGAACCATCTCTTAGGCTCCTTTAGAAGGGCACACACATGAGTGTCATGTGGCACTCATGTGTGATGCCACCATAGTGACTCCAAGCTAGTAACTGAAGAGGGAATCAATAGAAGGGGGTACGCGGCTGGGAGGAAATTAGAAAACAACTCTCTATGTGCAAACAAAGGGCAATCTGTCATCTTTCTCCTCTGATACTGTGCTACAAAATTCAAAAATGGAGGGGTTCATTGAAGTGGTCTAACACTAGTATCAGAGTGGGACAACAAACGGGAAGTCATGCATCGCATGCGAGCGGGACAACGAACCGGAAGCATGTAGTCACACGCGAACGAACAACAAACAGGAAGCCATGCAACCACACGCGAACGGGCCAAGACAGAGGGAGCTAAGCTCCTCTCACCCCTCCCTCTTGGGTGAAATAAGAAACCTTTTAGCACCTCTTTTATACCCGATTTCGTGCTTCAAACCCACTATGTGGGATAAAGGAACTCTTGAACGCCTGTCCGAGAGTTTTGGATAAACAAATTAATGCACTCAAAGTGGAAGGAGGTAATGAGATTGTTTGTATTTGAATTTTTTTCCAAACTTTGGAGGAGAAAGGCTATGTCATGGAGCAAGGATTTGGGGAAATGATGATGCACATATGTATTGTGGGCTTTGGATATGGGGTATGGGTCATTGGAATAGGTGAAAAAGCTTGGAGCACTCAGTTTTGATCTTCCAAAATCACCCTTTCATGAAGAATTGATTTTCCACTTCCTACCCTTGACATACATGCCTTCTCCAACTCATAGCTTTGTGCCCCAACATTTGATTCAAGAGATCTTTGTCAGGTTACGAAGCTACAGCTAAGCTTTGATCACCACAAAGATGGATTGATTTGGAGAAGTTTTACCCAACCAAAATCCCTTTGTAGCGCTTCAACAAGAACTAGGCATCCACTTTCGGGCCTAATTTTTTATCATTTGACATCGAAATTGACTTTTTTCACTTGGATGGCCTCGTAGCTTTGAAATACAGGTGTTGAAACACCTATTTTGGATTGGCAGGGACTAGCAAAAACCAAAATTGCTTTAGTTTGACTCATTTTTCTTATTTGGGGCTATTGCTATATGCCTCTGACATCGTTTTTGCTGGTATTTGCTGCCTAGAACCTTCTCGAGCCAACTAGACATTTCGAATTTTCATTTGGGTCTGGCAAGAGTTGCAGATCAGTGCCTTCATGCTTCAAAGATTGCTTCAATTCTGCTTTGGAAGCTTTACTTTGTATCAGGGAAGTGCTCTAGTACTAATTTTTCTCTCTTTCTTGCATATTAAGTTTGCTTCCATTGCTTTTACACACTCTAGTTAGTAAACGGGGGGGGGGGTTGAGATATAGATTCCAAAGGTAAACAAGTTTTAGACCACACTTCTCCACCTAGGGAAAAACAAGTAGAGGACCTCGACCATAGGATGGAAGAGGTAGAGCTTAAGCAAGAAGTTGAGCAAAAAGTAGAGGATAAAGAGCCATAAGAAGAAGAAGAGTATTCTTATGTGGAACTCTATGATGAGTTTGTTACACACAAACAATTTGTAGAGCTAAAGGAATGGACCCTTAGGCCAGAGAGAGACATTGGTAGCATGACGTCTCTCATTGAACAGTGATCTCACTTGAGACACATGTCACCTCTTTCCTAACTAGAAAGGAAAGAGAAACGCCTAATGTTCCTATAGATACGGCTAGGAAAAATGTCTCTTTTCCTAGCAAGCATAAAGGTGAGAGTTCTAAGGAAGCTCCCTATTGAGGGTAAAGAATTCTCAAGACAAGTAGTTAATCAGATTTCTATGTGTTTGCTAAATCGGACGTTACTCAATCGAAATGTTGTTGTATCCGAATTATGGTGACTCGGAGTTTTAATAGGTAGTTATAATATGGTTATGCTGATGTCGAGGGAATATAGTTCGTTGTATTCTTGTTTAAGCGGGGATCGTATCTGAGAGAGACGTGTATGTCTAATGAGAAGAACAAGGATAGAGAATCATAAATTGTATTCTGCAGACTGAATCCATTTAGTGTTGTTCTAGTATTGCCATTTTGGAGAAATCTACCTTGCAATTTCTGGTATTCGAAGAACATTAACAAAGTATTTTTGTCTAACCTGTTCTTCGAGTATTGAATTTATGTCTGTCTGAGCAAATTCACTATGATATCATGTTGACGCAGCAAGAAAATGGTGAACCTAAAGCACTGTTTGTGAGTATTCTCTTTTGCATGAGTAAGGATTAATGTTGAGATTAATTTCCTGAGACTCTGTGATGAAGTTAGTAGTTATGTGTTGTTGAACCCCAACACATTTGGCGATCCTACTGTGCTTGCTCAAGAAGCAAGAAATGCATGTCGGGAAGAAGGGGAAGAGTTAGTAGAGTATATTACACATGAGCACAAGCATAAGCGAGTAACGTGGATTATTTTTTGAACCATAATACTGGTATGAAGCACAAGAAGATTCCAATTTTGAAGTTGAAGAGGAGGAAGGAGGAACAAGTGTAGCAGAAGCAAGGCTGGTGGGCATAATACTAGGAGCGATGATCTTGATAGAAACAACTATAGGAATTAGAAGACAACTCTAATTTTACCCACTTGGACAGATGACCAAGCAAAGAACTAGGCGTACACCTCAACCATTGCCCATGGCACAACCACCTCCTAATCCTAAAGTAAAAGCAGCACACTTTAGAGGAGGATCAAAGGAAGATGCAGACTACCATGTTGCTCAATTTGAAATAAAGAGGACAGCATGTGGATATCCAACAATATATGATGATGCAGTTAAATTACAACACATTAGAAGGAAAAGCTATGAGCTCGTTTAGCCAATATGATATGGCTCATTTTGCTACTTATAATGCCTTAAAAACAACATTCTTGCAAAGATTTAAAAGAGAAAAGACTCCCTCCGATGTTTTGAGAAAACTCAAAACAATCAGACAAAAGAATATGCTGGTGGAAGATTATGCTCAGAAATTTAGAATTTTAATGGAAAGATTACAAGGTAATGAGAGACCTACTGATGAGATGTTAGCATGTTATTTTCTCAAAGGATTAAGAAGTAGTATTAGGCATGCCATGGCTAGTATTGATATAGCCAACGGTTTTGATGTGTTGGTAGTAGTAGCTGATAGAGTAGAAAAGAGATTTGGCGAAACAAAGAAGAAGTATAATAGTTCCAGCTCTGATGAAGAATCTAATACAGAATCGAAATCAGAGAAAGGTACCACTGATTCGAAATCAGAGAGTGAGGATGAAGAGGTTGTGGTATGAAGGCATCACAAACAAAAAGGGAAGTAGAGTAAAGAGGAAGCTCTGATCAGCCGATTAAAGAAGCATGGATACTCAATAATTGCTCCTAAGAAAAAAAAGGTTTTGTGAGATTTGTGATAATTGTTTTAACTCAATATTGTCTCTTCGATCATTCCATATGCTTGAACCTAACAACCAATTTCCTAACAAAAAAATGGGAGAAAAGTGGATAAAGCTTAAGTTAGACCAAGTAGCAAGCACTGATTCACATGCATCAAAACTAGAATCTGAATGACTTGTGATCCAATCACAAATTCATAAGTTTTCGTTTGGGAAATCTCTTAGCAACAAGGTCAAGGGACATAACAGACTCAACAAAAAGACATCCAATCCCACTGAGAATTTCCACAAAAGAAAATATGGGGTGTTAAAGCATCCAAAGATTCTCAATAAACTAATTCAATAACTAAAGGATTTTATCATGGTTTGAAAAGATAAAGAGAGCAACACCATTCATACCAATGCTCCTTTAGTCATATCATCAAAGCAAGCAAGTATGGGTAACCAAGAAATTAATGCAAGCACAAATAGGTTGTACTCTTATTTGTATTCCAAAATCTCATATGACAATCATTACCACTAGATCTCAAGCTCATCATATTAGTCAAGCATTGAGAGGTCACTAAGTATAAGAAGAATATCTTCCCATACAAGGGGAAATTAGCAATTAAGGCTACACACTATAATTATTTTGAAAATCAAAGCTCCATCAAAGTTGCCAAATGCAAAGGTGTTTGAGCAAAAGAAAATGGAGGTACCATAAGCTTCTCTGCCTATGTGCATGCCTTTTTTTCCAATTATCCAAGTTTAAAAATTCCACATATGTCATAGATCATTGAAAAGAAGCCATCTCAAGGCACTTGGAAAATTCTGCATCATATGGCTCTATGTTTAAGAAAAGTCACCAAGTGAAAGCCTTCTTATATTATCAAATCCATTGATCACCAAGGCTATCTACTTATGGATCCATAAGAAAATCATACACTTTGTTCTAGTGTAATAAAGCTAAATCCTAAATCAAAAGTACTATAAAGTATATAAAGAGAGATCACAATAAGGATATATATAATCAACTCCTTATAAACACTTGAACTTGGAATGTATATAATGAGTATTTTGGACAGTAAGATATATTCATGTTGCCACTACATAAAATGACATGTTTTCAAAATAATCCATGTCTTTATGCATTACAACAAAGGCAATTCATCATGGTTAGTTCTTCCCACCATTTATAGGTGGTCACATCATCTCCACTACTACCTAATTCTAGCAGGGTTGCAACTTGCCACTAGTAACTGGTTCCAAAACAATGTCCTTGGGCTTTCAATTGTTGAAAATTTTTAGTGCTACAAGTCCGCTACTAAGTGTTGATTACAATAGTTCTAGAAGAAATTCCATTCACAAGAAGATAAACCATTATGATCAAGAAGCAACACATCTTGAAGCTCACACGACAACATATAAGTCACCAATAGAAACCCCCCGAAGAAGAAGAGGCAATGCATGACACCCATGGATATGAAATAGAAGAAGAAGGTGTTCTAATATATGAGGTTTGTGAAAATGAAGAATAATCGATGCATGAACAAATGGACACAATTACCAAATTTGTAGAACAAGATACACGAAAGAATGTACATGCCACAAAATTGTATTGGAGCCACCACCTCTCATTATACCTCCCGCTATAAGTACACCCATCCTCACATCCATATGCACTTCTTGTGATCCACTTAGTATGTCCTTTGCTACCGCATCGATTTTCAATAACCATATTTTAGAATCATGCATCTTCATCAAAATCATGAAGTAACACACAACCACTACACATATGCATGCACAATCAAGCACATAGTTTTTCGTCATGGTTCCCACAACTTCAAAATTGTCCCACCCACTATAGTAACCATGCATCTTGTACATAACCCATCACCTTTACTCAATCTTCCATCAAAGTTTGAGCACGACTTTCCTTTTTTTTTCTTTGGCATCTACTATAGCACTTGTACATGCATCTCAATCTACAACATTTGATACAATTATACAACTAACCACTACACATAACTCACAAATAGTTCTAGATAATGTTAGAAAATCTATGGAAGCAGGCACCTCCACAAAAGGGTGTCAAGCATCACCCTAGTTTGACTTGGGGCATGAAGCTCATAATGTTTTGGCTCAATTTTTTTTTTCTAACTATGGCTTATGAAAAATGAAAGAAGCAATAGAGATAAAAAATCATGTATAATTTCTTTGGATGCTCAACTCTAGAAACTCCAATTAGCATTATTAGAACAATAAGAAAAAGATCTTGCATTCACTAGAAGAGAAGAAGCACTTTTGGCACAATTGATGGAGCTAGTTGAGTAGAAGACATAACTGATAAGAGATAATGAGCTCAAGGATAGTTAAATCTAGCTCATGAAGGTAGAAATCAAGAAACAAAAAGTCAACAATGCTAAACTCAGAGAGGAATTCAAGCAATTATGCATGTTCTTAATATAAGAAAATCGAGTCTCCATCTCCTTGCACCCACATCATTGGAAAGAATAATAGAGCTTGATGCAAAAAGAGACTCCCTCCATGAACAACTATCATAATGGGACCAGACTATAACTGATCTAAGAGCTAGTCACACTACTAGCTGAGGTATACTCACCCCCATTATCTGAACGTAAATCTTTAAGCTTAGTTCCTTTTTCAGCCTCAACTGAAGCAAGCCATTTTCTGAAAGTAGGGAATACCTCATCCTTCGATTTGATAGGATATACCCAAACTTTTTTAGTAGCATCATCTATGAAAGTGACAAAGTAAAGAGAATCACCTAAGGACCTAGTGGGCATAGGACCACACACATCTATATGAACGAGATCTAATGGCTGAATTGAATAGTCAATGTGTATTCTATGCACATTTTTGGTTTGTTTTCCATATTGATGATGCTCACAAAATGAAAGATCACAGAAAGATAACACATGTAAGTAGCCAGAACGAGAAAGATTTTCCATTTCATTATGAGATTTATGGCCCAAACGACCATGCCAATTACAATCCATAGGCTATTCAATAACACCTAACAAGTGTTCTTTTTGTGATACAAATAAAGGATAAAGTGATCCAACTTTGCTTCCTTTTGCATTTTTCCCTTTGATATACAAAAGGACTGAGCATAGAAGACCACCTTGTAACCAAGGTCATCAAGTTGACCAAATGACATCAAACTGCATGATAACTGAGGTACATGGCATACATTGTGCAAAGAAAATTTTGAACCATCAATGAACTGCACAACCACATCTCCAATCCCCACAATGTCACACTAGTAAGAGTCACCAAGTCTCATGGTACCAAGAGACTTTGCTGCATAATTAGAGAACCATTCTCTGTGTGGTGTCACATGGAAAGACGCACCAGAATCTGGCAGCCACATGTGGGAAAGAGACTCAGTCATAAGAGCCTCAATTGGCACAGTACTATCAAGTGTCAACACATCAACATTGTCAAAAATAACATTAATTTCTTCAATCTTCATAGTCAAAGTAGATGGTGCAAATAACTATTTAACATGTCCATCAACATTCTGTCCTTTACCTTTACCATTCTTTAATGCATAACAATCTTTCTTCATGTGTCCTTTCTTATGACAATAATGGCATTCGATATCCCTCTTTCTTGATTTACTTCTACTCTTATTCTATTGACCATTATTTTCCTTGTTCTTGCTCCTGCCATGTTGTTGATTCTTTCCTTGATAAGAATCATGAACATTACATGCATCTCCAGTTTGAGTGCCAACCATAAATTTTCTATGAATCTCCTCACTTAAGAGTGCTCCACATATGTCATCATAGAAGAGTTTACCACCACGTGCACTATTGCTAATAGTTGTGCAAAACGTATCCCATGATGATGGAAAGGTGCATAATAGCAATACTACTTTCATTTCATTATCCATATCCATTTTTTGAGCCTATACTTGGAGAATATAGCATCAAACTCATTTAGATGAGGAAAAACACTATCTGTGTCCTTCATGCAAAGGTCATATAATTTTATCATCATGTACACTTTATTTGATGCCGTCTCTTTTTCATATGTATTGCATAACTTCTTCCAAAGCTCCTCTGCACTTTCACTATCTAATACTGTAAAGTAAACATTATCTGCAAGGTGCAAGTGAATGGTAGACCTGGCCATTTCATCTAACTCATCTCAATCATCTTCATCCATGTCAGCAGGCTTCTTTGAAATTCCATTTACTGGCTTCCATTGCCTCCTTTGAATCAACACATCTTTAATCTGATTCTTCCCTAGAGCAAAGTTTGTGCCATCAAATTTTGGGATCTCAAAATAGTCTTTGCCCTACAAGTTATAGCTCCTCCTCAAAACATTGGCACTAGACCCTAATCCACCAGATATGCCTGAGACCTCTTATGCCATAATGGTAGAGAACTAAATAGAATGATAATGGAGCTAGAAGAGTCCAAACACCAACCAATAATAGGCTTTGAAAGCAAAGAATGAAGCTTTGAGGGACCAAAATATGTTCAAGGTAATGTTAACCTTAGTCTTTCCCCTTCTTCAGACACCACAAGAGTGTAGCTTAGTGGCAAGAGATTGACACGGTTAAGCGAGCTTTAGGGGGAACAGTATGGGATGGGTGACCTCCCAGGAAGTACTGGGAACCGCCTTCGTCGTAAGCCTTGGGTGGGTGGGCGGGTGCTCGCTTCACTCGCACAAAAGGAGCAAATCTTTTGTGCCAAAATGCTTTGATATTAGTGAAGTATTTTGATGGCAATACACCGCAATGCGCTCTCCTTCTCAAGAGATCCATGATGATGTCCTCAGAGTAAAAAACTGAGCTCCTAGGGTCGCACATGGTACACCGCACAGAGGCTGCAGAATACGCAGAAAAACACACTACACAAGGAGCACGAACATAGACTTCTTAGGTGTTACAAATGTGGTCGAGCTTACAGTCTGTGATTGACCATGCCACTATATGTTTTATTAAAGAACATATACAAAGAAGTGTCTGGTGGCCATTTGGCCTTTCACATGGACACTAACAATAACAGATAGAGTATGGAAACCTCACCTAGTGCAAGAAATTCATTTCCAAACAACCATTTGCATGAGGAGTTGGATCAAACACCAAATCACATAAGATCCAATTTATGCTCTAATATTGAGGCATTACACCTTCCATCAATATGAAATCAATCATGCATCTTCTCCAGTGAACCACCATTGGTTAAATTTTCTTGCTCTAAACCCATGAGAGAATCATGGAGAACCCGCCTTGGAATATATATGATAGAGTCCATCAATTAATGACATAATGTTCTATGTAAAGTCCTTGATGCAAGTTGTACGCTACTGCTAAATATATTGAGAATCTTGAAGATGTGGTTGATTGGCTTTAATGAAGAGGAAGCACCACATTCGAGATAATTTATGTATGTGCGTAAATGAGAACATGTATGTATACGTCTCTCTCTCTCTCTCTCTCTCTCTCTATATATATATATATATATATATATATATATATATATATATATATATATATATATATATATATATAC
This sequence comes from Ceratopteris richardii, assembly GCA_020310875.1. Taxonomy (NCBI): domain Eukaryota; kingdom Viridiplantae; phylum Streptophyta; class Polypodiopsida; order Polypodiales; family Pteridaceae; genus Ceratopteris; species Ceratopteris richardii. The sequence continues at coordinate 15,934,330 of CM035416.1, read as the reverse complement.
ATATACATATATATTCTCTGTGTGAACCTATATAAATGTGTATCTATGTATAGTTAATCCTATGCGATTAATGTGTTTAAATTCATGAGTGATAATGTGTATGTGTGTTTAATCTATATATATATATATATATATATATATATATATATATATATATATATATATATATATATATATGAAAATGAAAACGAGATAAAATAATTCGTGTGTATACGTGTGTGAAGTGTTTGCTTATGAGTATTATAAGTAATTATGAGACGAGTGTGGAGAGTGCGTATGTGTGCATGTTGAAATTGAGTGTTTGTTCATGTTAACTGTGTGTATGTATGTGTTAATTAAGTGATTACATGTGCGTGCATGCATGTCTGTACACATGTATACATATTGTATGTGCTTGCGTGTTAATTTTTTTTTATGTTTTTCTTCTACAGGTACATGTTGGCTAGAGAGAGGGAGGGATTTGTTAGGACATAAGCAAGTGTCCATGTAAATAGATTGACCAAAATACGTGATCCTCCTTTGCTCATCTATCTCTCTTTGTCACGACCTTCTTTTCCTAATACATTGTAGGGCTTGTTGTTAAGCTCATTCTCATTCGAGTTTCTCAACTTCCTTCATGTTCTTAGCCCTCATCAATCATGCAAGCATCTCCAAGGTGAGTGGTTCCTTATATAGCATGACTTGGAACCCACTGATATAATTTGAAAGGATTTCATCGTCTAGGATAGCTAAAATCACAGCTCCTCTTGATGAGAATCTATTGATTACTAAGGGACCATATCTTCGTTTTGGTGAATTTTTTGCATGTTTTTTGAGAGTATATACAATAACTAAATCGCCTTCTTTGTGATATTTTATCCTTGATATGTGCATTGTAATAGTCTTTGTGTTTCTATTTCACTATGTATATTTTGGCATCCTCCCTATTTTCTTGGAGTTTTTCAAGATGATCTATCTATTGGGATAGTCCATGGATTCTGCATTCATGATCCTTAGCTACGCATAATGTCAAAATTGGGAAATTTATGGGGAGGATAGCATTTTGCACGTACATTAGATTGAATGTGGAGGCATCTATAGTGGTCTTATAGGGGCAGTAGCTCAAATAACATGGTGTAATTGTCTGTCCCAATCGGACCCTTTCATTGTTGACTATCTTGCATGAAATTTTATTCAGATATTTATCTTCTCCATTAGCCGAAGGGTGATAGGTTACAGAATCCTTATGAATGACATGAAATTCGTTTAACAAGGCTTTGGTTACTTAATTTATAACATGTGATCCCCTATCATTGATTATTTCTATGTGTAGGCTGAATATAGTGAAAATTTCTTCAAATAGAGATTGTCATAGTCCGTGTGTCATTGTTCTTTGTCACCCTAGCTCCCATCCACTTGGTCAAGTAATCCATTTCACAATTTATATTCTGGAAACCTCCCTATATTCTTTGATTTTTTAAGATGAGATATCTATTGGGATAGTTCATGGATTCTCCATTCAGAATCCTTAGCTACCCATAATGTCAAAGTTAGGAAATTGATGGGAAGGATAGCATTTTTCCCACACAATAGATTGAATGTGGAGGCACCTAGAGTGGTCTTACAGGCCACTCAATACTCTAAATAACATGGTGTAATTGTTTGTCCCAATCACACCTTTCATTGTTGATTATCTTCCATGAAATTTTATTCAAACTTTTAGTTTCTCCATTAGTTCGAGGGTGATAGGTCGTAAAATCCTTATGCATGACAAGAAATTGTTTAACAAGGATTTGATTACTTGATTTATAAATGTGACCCCCTAACATTGATGATTTCTATGGGTAGGCTGAATTAATGAAAAATTGTTTAAATAGAGATTTTGTCATAGTCTATGCGTCATTCTTCTTCTATCCATCACAAGGGATACATCCCCATGATAGAATCTGTCTATCTCATGAAAAATGATGGACAAGGACCCCGAAAAACCCATCTATCATGGTAGACATTTGTCCATCGCAATAGACAGACACAATGGACCATAGATGATAGATGACTATCACTGTCCATCACAATAGAAATTCTGACAGACTCGTCTATCGCAACATACTTGTCCATCATGATAGACATCAACTCATGATAGACCTATCCATCATGACAGACAACCACTCATGATACAACAATCTATCATGATAGGCAGCTATCCATTGTGACACATAGATAGAATGGAAATTTTAGGGTGTGTCAATTTTTGTCAGATTTTTTGCCTTTTTTTTTTGCATAGATTTTGGAGATATTTGGAAGGGCTAAGCAAGTGACTTGTGCCTTGCAAGCTTGGGAGCATGCTTCTTATGCATTGCTCAGAAAAGGAAGAAAATGATTCCTCCTGGCTTGGTCCCCCTCCTTGATCTCCCCCTCTCTGCTGGTGAAGTTAGAGAAACCATTTGTAAATTGAAACCCTGTAAGTCTCCTGGTCATGATGGTATCCCTAATGAATTTTTTCAAGAATTTAGCTTGTGCCCATTATTCTCTCGATCTGGCAAGAAGCGATAAGTAGAGGATATCTCTCTACTTTCATCAATACTGGGGTGATTAAGCTCATTCATAAAAGAGGATCTAAGGATGATCTTAACAATTGGAGACCTATCTCTTGTCTGACTTCTTTGTACAAAATCTATGCTTCCTCCCTGACTAGAAGACTGAGCCCCCTGATGGATAGTGGTGTAGCTCAGTGATGAGTAGCACCTCCTTTAATGTCAATCCAGGAAGACGTGAGGATGGTATGATGACCTCGAGCAAGTGAAGGCACAAGTGCGTGAGTGCGAAGCACACTAACATGCACACACATACACACCCACGCGCACACAAGGCAAGACAAAGAGTGAGAAGCAATGGAGTTCTTTAGATTACTTTCAAAAAGCTCATACAAGTTCAAATCAATTACAAGCTAACCTCAAAAATGAGCTCTCTAGCTCTATTTATAGTTTTTGACTAGGTTTTGGCCTTGTCCAGACCTAATGTCCGGCCTAGTTAAAAATTAGGTTCTCTGCCCTATTTGGAGGTTCAAACAGAGTCTAAAAAATGTGAAAACTGATAGGTAGGTACTTTTAAAGCTCCTCAAGCTCAAGGACTCTTTGGCTTGCACAAAATGGAGCTACAAAAATATGAAATGGTATTTACAATGGTTTTTAGTGATGAAAATCACTATTTTTGTAGGGATTTCTTCTAACATTTTGACATACATTTCCTGGAGCTCCCTACTTGCTCCTTCTTCTTGTGTGCCCAACTCTTTGATGCCTGAAAAATTTAAATGGCCTACTTGCCATATCTTCTTTGACTACTGTGTCTGCTTTGCTTTCTCTTCGCTCCGACTCCCTTCGTAGGCTTCCTTGTCTTGTGAATCCTTCAGTTCCTTGACTACTTCCAACACCCCCCCCTCTCTCACGTCTGTCGTCTCTGACAGACCCTTGTCTAGCTGTGCGTTGGACATAATATTGAACAACACCGGAAGCGAGGTGGTGTTCTTCTAATCGTAGCCCCCGTGCTAGGTCTGTTAACAATGCATCCCAATTCACTGGTCCTGGGATGTCTGGATGTGGCACCCGCAATTGTTCTGAATGGATGGTTCTTTCCACAGCGAATAAGTGGAGGAGATGTGAGGGCCTGGGTACAAATATTTCTGAGTGATATTCCCAGAATCCTGTTACGAACATCTCCTCGAATGTCTGTTTAAAGCAAGCTGGGAGGTACTTGATTCTGGCGTGCCAAGCATATATTACTTCTATTGATGGGGTGGTGCTCATGTCGTATACCAGATCTTGGTTGCCTGTAAGGAAGCCAACTCCTGAGAAGTGGGGGTCTTTAATGTTAGTGATGGGTCAATCGCGATTGACACGTGGCCCAGATTTTCAGTCGATCGTGGTCAGTCGGTCGTTGACTCTGTCGGTCGCGATTGATGGGTCGATCGCAATTGATGGGTCGATCGCGATTGACAGGTCCGTTGCGAGGGTCTGTCCATCGTGGTCAAGCAATCGTTGACTGGGTCGGTCATGATTGACAGGTCCGTCGGGGCTGTCAGTCGCGATTGACTGGGCGATCGCGATTGATGGGTCGATCGCGATTGACACGTGTCACGCATAAGTTCAGTCGATCGTGGTCAGTCGGTCATTGACTCTATCGGTTGCGATTGACGTGTCGGTCATGATTGACAGGTCAGTCAGCAAGTATCCATCGTTGTTTGTCGATCGCGATTGACAGGTCGATCGCGATTGACAAAAAACTGAGGAATTTTAAAATTTCAAGCCCACATTTAGGATGCCCTAAGCCTACACATCATGGTTATACACTTTGTTTTGCAAAATAGTCAACTTTTCTATCGGTCGCGATTGACAGAGGTCAACGCCTCGGGACTTGCACAGTCAAATTTTTTACCTGCTGAAGCTGGTGCAAATGCTGGGGATGCTGATTCCTACAGAAAATCTCAAAAAACACAGAAAATCACAAGCACACAAACGCTCTCTCGCTCTCTCTCACAAGTGAAATGAGGGAAATGGTATGGGTGGGGTGATATGACCAAAAACTGAAATTTTTTGCGATGATGGAGATGGATGTGGGAGATGGTGAGGATGATGATGGAGATGATAAAAACAAAAGAAAATAGATAAAAGTGAAGAAAATACCTATGACTCCAACGCCTCAACTCTACGTCTTACCATCACACGCTCGTCCTCAAAGCTCGATCCTTGGCAACGGCGCCAAAATTTGGTGTAGCTCAGTGATGAGTAGCACCTCCTTTAATGTCAATCCGGGAAGACGTGAGGATGGTATGATGACCTCGAGCAAGTGAAGGCACAAGTGCGTGAGTGCGAAGCACACTAACATGCACACACATACACACACACGCGCACACAAGGCAAGACAAAGAGTGAGAAGCAATGGAGTTCTTTAGATTACTTTCAAAAAGCTCATACAAGTTCAAATCAATTACAAGCTAACCTCAAAAATGAGCTCTCTAGCTCTATTTATAGTTTTTGACTAGGTTTTGGCCTTGTCCAGACCTAATGTCTGGCCTAGTTAAAAATTAGGTTCTCTTCCCTATTTGGAGGTTCAAACGGAGTCTATGAAACAACATGCGAGAAAGCTAGAAAAACGTGGTTACGGAACTATGATCATCAACAGGATTTCAACTAGTGAAGCAGTACAACTAGCCACTTTAGAAGGCGATATTCTCCCTAGCTACATAAGTGGATGCAGAGTCAAGTTATATCAGGAACCTCTCACGGAGGAAATGCTCAATCGACTCAACACTGCCAAGAAACGTAAAGAAGAGGAAAAATGAGTTCGAGAAGAAGCTCAGGCAGAAGCCTTGGAACGCATCCGAAAAATGAAGATGAGAAGACAAGGACGAGATCAGCCAAGGATAGATGGCTATGCGAACCCAGGATATCATATGGCTATGTGTAAAGTCTCAAGTGTAAGCCCCCATAGAATAGTTGACCGACATCCTTTTGTAACCTTGGAGATAGGACAAGGAAAGGGTGCAAAGACTGCATGGGCCTTGATTGACTCAGGTGCAGCCACTAGTGCCGTTAAACTCTCTTACTGTCAAGAATTGAAGTTAAAAGTCAATCCTATAGAAGCATATCTCATAGGATTGGGAGGTGTGGAAACCCCTTGCATGGGCGAGGTGGAACTTCCCCTATCCATTCAAGATGTTCTAATGACAGTTAAAGTACTAGTGTGTCAACTACATCACTCATACACTGCATCTTTCCATCTAGCTCGTAGGACTATCTATGCATTAACTACACACACAATCATCGAGCACTCACTGACCCACTAACCCATTACTCACCTCATGATAATGTTGTAACGGGGACAAAAAGTGTTCTATCTTGTCCATTACAATATTCACGCATGATTCTATATTCTCACAGAACCAGCAAGCAAGCAAGCAATACCAATGGCAGAAGCAGGAGGCACCAGTTCCCAGGCAGGGTCTAGCGCACAGATTGTGGACATTGAAACCCTCCTCCTTGAACCACCACTCATCGAGAGGCCTCAAGAATTTCAAGCGGTGTCGTCGAGATTTGCTCTCCTCTCTCACTTGTGAAGGCCTACAAAAAACATATTTGGCGAAGGTAGCCAGAATTCCCCGAGAAGTCCAGGATGCATCAAGGATGTCAAAGGAAGGTCACATACAAAGTTTCAAAGAAATCAAGAAAGTCCATGGTAGCGGTCAAAGCTGGTTAAAGCTGGTCAAAGTTGGGAAATTAGGGCAAAAATTTCATTGTCACAAAATTAGATGAAAATCCATATACTTGTAAAGATTGTCAAAGGCAGTCTATAGCCCAAATTTCAGCAGAAAATGGATTTTGTAGCACATTGATATGCTATGTTCATTTTGTAAAAATGTAATTTTTCTAGTTTGACCCTACAAATTCTTGTATAGAAAATTATGTTAGCCATATGGTTTGGCATGTATAAAGATCATATGTGGCTACATATTTGTACAAATTTTCAAGGCTATCAGAGCTTCCTAGACACCTTAATGCCACCTTGCAAGCTTCCAAATGTAGTCAAACTTGTACAAGGGAGATTCAGATGGGAGTTTTTCTTGCATATTCCTGAAGGAGATCTTTGGAAACATAGTCCTACAAAGTTTCATCTTCATCAAAAGTCTTTTTGGAGGGTCAAAGAGCACAAAGTCCAGTTTTCAAGGTCACCGCAGTTTTCTAGAATAAGAAAATTGAAGGCTTGAAGGGCTGCCACATGTCAAAATATGATTGAACCATGGTGTACGGTCAAGATGAGCTCCTATTCAAGGGTGGAGATGCACTAAAGCATAAAGGAAGGAGGATCCACGAATTTTTTCCATAAAAGAAGACTTTGTTGACAGTTAAATATCAATAATGCAAAGTTTCTCCAAAAATAGTGGCTTATCTTATCCGAACTGATGTCAGCATTGATCCGACGGTCCAGATCATCCCCAGATCCAATGGTGGAGAATGAGGGCGCCTAAAATTCACTCCTTTACACTAGATTTGATAGAAAGAACAATTCCAAGCCATTGATTTGATTAATCAAATGGTTGTAATCAAAAGTAGTGATCCTAGAGTTGAGAGTTGATTTCTCTAGATCCAAGGGCCCAAATTCATTCAAAAAACTATATAAACCCCCTTCCAAACTCCTAGAGCATCATTGTTAGGCATCTATAGGGCTCATGCTAGCTTACGGTTTCCTTGAGACGATCACCCTCGGTTGAGCGAGTGAGGATCCAAGGTGAGCTAGTATGAGTATAGAACCTAGTTTCAAATTTAAGTTAGAACTCCTATCTAGGATAGGCTCTTGAAACCAGCATATCTATCTTGACTCACCCTCGGTGGAGCGTGTGAGTGAGTTAGAGCTGATTTTAATGAGTCTTAGACTTCTTTAGTTAGACGTTACGAGCCTAGACAGACATAGGGTCACTGGAGTGGAACTCACCTTCTTACGTGTGACATTCGGTTGAACTGTCATGGTTTGAGGGTCGGAACCACCTTTGATCAGTAGACTGCTTAGCATGACGTACCACGACGATATTTTACATGTAACTTAATTCAAATTCTTTTAATTCATGTCACTTGTCACTTGTCTCTTGTCTCCTCTCTCAGTCTCTTAAGTATTTTTACATGTCTTCTATTTCTTCTATGTGTGAGAAGGCTCCGCAGTATTGCGTTGAACCAGTGAGGATGTTTCTTTGAGCTTGTGAGTAAAATCCATCATCATAATTCACTTGCATGCATATAATCCATACAAATCCATACATATTTATTAGTTTCTGAAAGTGTATAAGAAGCTCCAATATTGGACCATTCTTCCTTTCGAAACTGATTTATGTGTAAGGATTCCATCTATTCTCGTCATGCATACATATCATCCAAAGAAGTCTATACATATGGATTAGAATTAGGAAGTGTTTAAGAAGCTCCTCCAATGGACCATTCTTCCTTCCAAATTTGATTCGTGTGTATGGTTCTCTTTCATTCTTATCATTCATGTCATCAATCTAACTTGCACACCTACATTCCCATTCCCATAATTATTTCAACATCTCTCTCTTCTCCATACTCAACATTAATTTCACCTTCACATCTTTAAACCTTCCAACATTCATTAGCTTCATACACCCTGTGTGTGCCACGACCGGACCCGATCCACCCGGATTGCGATCACCTCCACAGCGGTGCATGTGCTCCCTATTCAAGACCCTCCTCAGGGACACACTTCTCAAGTGGGGAAACACGCTCATTGGTTTAGTGATGTCGCAGGGCCATTGGGTGATGGCACCTACTTCTGGGAAGCAGAAATGGAGTTCAATGGCAAATGGGGGCGCTACCATTTCTTCACTCGCGAATTTGAGAACTATCAGAATGCAGAAGTAATGCGATCGGTATGGACCAAAGCGGGCTTGGATAGCTATTTTAGGGCACATTTGCCTAAGCCAGATTTCCTACGCTGCTCCTATTTTATCAGTACCATCACTCCTAGCAGGGCCAAGGGAGGCGATAGTATTTTTGTGCTGCCCTCACTATTGCCAGGCCACGAACTCAAGAGATTCAAACTGACTCTCAATTTGGTACGGGAAGCATTGAACATGCAAGGTATGCATATTCCCACTGAGAAAGAAACGTTGGTTCCAGGCAGGATGAAGCATAAGGATCTCAATAAATTGAAGGACATGGTAGCAATGACACCTACCATTGCTCTCCACCTACGAACGATCATGCAGCATTTTGCTTTTCCCACCCAAGAACGCTTCACTATGCCACCAAAAAAGATATGGTTTAGCTTGTACCTAGCGGAGACAGAGAATCTCACCATCAATATACCACACAGGATCATCGATCAAATACACCTAGCCCATCAACGGTGGAATAAGAAACAGCAAAATGTACTTCATGGATGTTGTGCTCTCACAAGAATAATTTACAGGTGCTTAGCATACGACGTGCCCATTCAAAGAGCACTAGTATGGTCCAGGGCCCAAGAGTTCCAAAGATGGCTATCAACGGCGGGTCCTCCATCGAAGAAAATGAGAGGGGGAGTTCAATTACCATGTGCTCAAGCCAGGGGAGCCACCACCACCCCAGAAGTTACCCCTCCACAAACGAGGTGTGTCCGACCATTTACCATTCGCCTACCCAGACCAAGTGCAGAAGGACCCAACCTGGTGTTCCCTCCGATTCCATCGAACTTGGAGTTCCCACAAGGTTACACCCTTGCTGATTTGACAGATGAAGAAATTGCCCGTTTGATCAATGAGTCTAACCTGGAGACACAAGCAGAGCAGACCCAAGGACAACAACCTACTACTACAACTTCAGCCCCGACCCAACCGGGAGTAGTCGAAGTAGAAGAGGATGAAGAAGAGACAGAAGAAGAAGAGGCAAACGAGGAGTATGATCAGGAATATGACGAACTTTCAGAACTAGCAAGTGCCCCGGCATACTTGGCTCAAATAAAAAGATTATACGAAACTATGAAGCGAGTCCAAGAACAACACAAACTGTCGCTCGAGACAGGAAAGATGATCATGAGCCAAATGTTAGCCGAGGAAGGCGTGGATGACATGTTTATTGAATCGATGAACCTACACGCAGACACAATAGGCTTAGATGAGGTTGTTCATGTAGCCATGACTTATATTCATCGATTTGAGAAACGAGTGCCTACTCGCCCCATGCAATCCGGCAAACAAATCCACATCAATGTATCAGAACCAGGAGGTAACACACAAACAGAAGCACATCAGGTGGAACCACTCTCACCCCCCACCTCACCTCTCACTACACAAGTCACCTCACCACCTGGCACTACCACGCCTATTTCTGCCATTACCACAGTCGTCATGGGAATTCCTCTCTCTCCCGGCATCCAATTCAGAGGAGTTACCATGCCCACCCACTGTTCCCATCTACACAGTCACACACACGTTCGACACAATAGAAACATCACCAGCCACAGCACCACTCCCACCCCCCACGTAGCCTCAATCTCCCATACCCCCTCCACCTACCTCACCACTTGACTCCACAGCATTCACAACTCCCTTCCCCTTCCCCATTCCCCCTGCATCTTCATCTTTCCCTGCATCGTTTAATGTAAATAGTATATTCATGGCATTACATCAATGCATGTATCAACTTCAGAGTGAGTATCAGGCTCTCGAAGACCGTCATCATCAACTGACTACGAATCATCAACAACTACAGAGACGGCTTACAATTATAGAAGAAGAAAATGCAGACCTCAATCAACGTTACACCACACTTGAGCAAGCTCATCAAACCCTCCTGGAGACACCCCAACCATCACAAGCGCCAGGTGTCAAACAACTCAAAGCCTTACTGGAGGTCTACCAAACAGATAATCTGAGAGTCCAGCGAAATTTGACTCTACTCATAAAACACATGGCTACAGCCCTTGAAGAAAACAAGCGTCTGCAGAAGCAAAATGAAGAAAACTTGGAAGCTGCCATGGAAGGCTCTCCCCATGAAATCGACCTAGAACAATTCAAAGCAGTTCCCTCAGAAACAATGAAAACAATCTTGGAAAGCTATGCCGATCTATTAGAAGCACATGACAATTTGGAAAAGGAACAGGATGAGCTACGTCGCTAGCTCAGGGAACAGGAGACACAACCCAAAGTCATAGAAACAACCTCGACTTCAGCGGAAGTAAAGGCATTAACAGAGCAGGTGGCGGAACTGCAGAAGAAGTTACTAGAATATGAAAGACAACCCTCTCCAGTTGTAGAACCAGAGCCAGATGAATTGATACCCATTGAGGTGGACGAAACGTAGGAGGAACCATATGTTCCTATGCCGATGCCAGGTGGTCAGCAAACTTCATAAGGAATGGACACCTTGGAAGTCGAAGTACCTGAATGGCTCCAAACACTAGAAAAAACAGCTACAACCCATGAAGATCGAGTGGCAATCCAAATCCAATCAATGGCCAAATTAGAAGACACCATCATAAAGTCAGAGTATTTCCGCAGTATGTCTCATCATAGATGGATCGGCACCAACGACGATCAGTATGTGCCATACTGTGTACTCCTGGCAGATTACAACGCAGAGATCCAACGACGATGTGGCAAGCCTCCAACTTTCGCCACACAATTTGGGCTCGATGATATCCCAGAGAGTGCTAAAAAAGGATCCATTCATCAAAACACCTCGAGGATCCGTCTTCTCAAGACCTACCCAGAGATGGTTCGTACTTGGACTAACATGCCACTCTTTATTAAATACAATCCCTGTTATGTTCCAGTCTTCCGTAGACGCACCTGGCCCGAGTTTACCATTGCTGTCAAGAACATCAAAGGCTGTGCAAAGTGGTTAAACTATGTTTATCTAGCACCTCCACAAGGACCTCCCATTGTGAATTATATGATTTCTACCATCCGTCACTGAAGCATTCGACTACGGAATACCCCCGATGTGATGGCCCAAATGTGCATGAAAATCTTTGAATTAATGCTGATCACATTCAGGACATTCAAGAACATTAAAGACCCCCACTTCTGAGGAGTTGGCTTCCTTATAGGGAACCAAGATCTGGTATACGACATGAGCACCACCCCATCAATAGAGGTAATATATGCTTGGCACGCCAGAATCAAGTACCTCCCAGCTTGCTTTAAACAGACATTCGAGTAGATGTTCGTAACAGGATTCTAGGAATATCACTAAGAAATATTTGTACCCAGGCCCTCACATCTCCTCCACTTATTCGCTGTGGAAAGAACCATCCATTCAGAACAATTGCGGGTGCCACATCCAGACGTCCCAGGACCAGTGAATTGGGATGCATTGTTAACAGACCTAGCACGGGGGCTACGATTAGAAGAACACCACTTCGCTTCCGATTTGTTCAATATTATGTCCAACGCACAGCTAGACAAGGGTCTGTCAGAGATGACAGATGCGAGAGGGGGGGGGGGGTGTTGGCAGTAGTCAAGGAATTGAAGGATTCACAAGACAAGGAAGCCTACGAAGGGAGTCGGAGCGAAGAGAAAGCACAAGTAGACACAGTAGTCAAAAAAGATCTGGCAAGTAGGCCATTTAAATTTTTCAGGCATCAAAGAGTTGGGCACACAAGAAGAAGGAGCAAGTAGGGAGCTCCAGGAAATGTATGTCAAAATGTTAGAAGAGATCCCTACAAAAATAGTGATTTTCATCACTAAAAACCATCAAAACTAGGTCTCCGGCCTTTAATCCTTTATCCTTAACATGGGCATCAAAGTACGCCTTCTGTCGTTTCTTAGCTGCATATATTCCTGCTACAGCTCTTAGTCTGGTTTCACCTAATCGTTCAAGGTCAAAAATTCTCGAAGAGAGTTCATGACCCGTCCACTCATGCTCCTATGCTACTTTCAATGTGGGAATCAAGAAGTCCAAAGGTAGCACCGTATTTTGGCCAAATACCATCTGAAAGGGTGTGGCTTGGAGTACCGTTTTATAGGCCACTCGGTATGCCCAAACAGCATGGTGTAGCTGTTTGTCCCAATCAGAGCATTTATTATTCACCAATTTGGTAAGCACATTGCATAGAATCTTGTTTGTGCTTTCGGCTTGCCCATTAGCCTGTGGGTGATAGGGAGCAGACTTCTTGTGTACTACCAAGAATTCTTGGAGGATAATTTTCAATAACTTCATTCAAGAAGTGAGTGCCTCTATCACTTACTAGCTCTATGGGTAGCCCGTATCTAGTGAACACATTCTCAAATAAGAACTTGGCGGTTGTCTAAGCATCGTTCTTTGTCGTAGCTTTTACCTCTACCCACTTTGTTAGATAGTCGGTGGCAACAATGATGTATTCAGCATGTGAACCCTTAGCCGGGGGATTAATAGGACCTACGAAGTCTATTCCCCACTTAGAGAATGCACGTCCACCCATCATGGGTTTCAGTGGCATCTCATCCTTGCGTATAGGGTACTGAGTTCTCTGACAGACATCACACCTTTTCACATAGGTATGTGCATCCATGTGAAGGTTCGGCCACCAGAAGCCCGCAAATAGTATTGCCTTGATCACTCGATCTGGTCCAAAATGTCCTCCTGCTACACCTTGGTGAGCTGCTTCCAAGATCTTGAGATATTCGCTCTCATGGACACATAGTCTCAGGTAACCCTCTTTACCACGCTTGTATAGATTATCACCAATGAGTGAGTAATCTAGGGCTTCTTGTTCTAGACTTCTTCGTCTGGCCAGTGTCATATCTTGAGGGAATGTTCTCATCCTCAAGAAATCTACTAATGGTTCACTCCAATCTGGCACTATGGACACTTGATATAGAGTGGCATGTTCCACAGGTGGTTTAGTGCAACAGATTGGGCATTCCTTGCACAACTTTTGGACATCGGCTTCCGTAGTAGGCTAATGCACTCCGAGTCTCCGTAGTGTCTGTAGGGTTCTTTGCTTTGAGTAGTGTTGCTCTAATGCACCTACATGTGCCAATTGCAACCATTTTGCGTACTCGTCCTCTCCACACAACAAGCCAATATCCCTTGATCTGTCTGTTTGTACATACTTCCTGCCATGACATGGTACTTCTGTGCTTTTACTACCTCTCTATCTTGAGTGTTTATGACTGGGTGCTTAGGCTCGTAGGTCAGTACTGGCACTAATGGCTTAGCCCACTGAGGTACAACTTCCAGATTAAACAAGTAAGCATCAGGAAGGTCATCTGATACTCCTTGTGGGGCTTCTCCCGATGTGAGCCTAGAGAGATGGTCTGCTCTCAAGTGAGTCTTGCCTTTTCTTACCACAACCTCAAAGTCGTATTCCATTAGCAAGAGGAACCATCTTACCAATCTACCTGTATTGCACGGTTTTTTAACCAAGTATAATAATGCCTGATGATCGGTAAAAAATTTAAACTTATTTGCAAGCAAATAGTGTCTAAACTTTTTAACTGCATATACCATGCCTAATCCCTCTCGTTCAGTCGTTGTATAGTTTCCTTCAGCTGCATTCAATTGTCTACTGGCATAGGCAATTGGAAGATCCATATTACCTTCACCTGTAGGTTGTGCAAGCACACATCCAATAGCATAATTGGATGCGTCCACGTGAACATGAAACGGCTTATTCCAATCTGGTGTGGTCAAGATTGGTGCTGAACACAATCTTCTTTTGAGATCATTGAAGGAGTCCTCACACTCATTAGTCCACTCGAAGTTAGTCAAAAGTCCATACAGAGGCTTTGCTATGATGGCATACATGTGTATAAACCGTCGGTACTAACCACAATGCCCCATGAAAGCTTGTACTTCCTTGACATTCTTTGGCCTAGGTAACTCGGCTTTGGCTCTTACTTTCTCTTCATCGGTGGATATGCCATTCTTTGACACTATGTCTTAGAATCTTGCCTTGCCTGACCATGAAAACACACTTTTCTGGGTTCAGGCAGACTTGATACTCTCTACACTTGTCAAAGATTTGCCTGAGTTCAGGTATATGTGTCTGTCTAATGTTGGAATGAGCACAGAGATCATCAACATAGACCTCCAAAATCTTCCTCAAGAACTCTTTAAACACGTGACACATCAGCCTCTGGAAGGTAGCGGGTGCATTGGTAAGCCCAAATGGCATTACTCTAAAAGCAAAAGTGGATAATTATCTCGGATAGTGGCTGCATTGACATTTTTCAAGTTAATGCATACTCGTAGCTTTCCATTCTTCTTGGGCACCACTACAATGGGGGATACCCACTCAGTGTGCTCAATTTCATAGATGAATCCAGCTTCTACCAGTCGATCTATCTCTTCTTTGATCTTGGCAGCATAATTATCATTATATGTGTATGGTTTTTGCTCAGAGGGTTTGGCATCTGAGGTCATGGGGATTGTGTGTGAGCATATGTCCGGGTCTACATCTTTCAAATCCTTATAAATCCAAGTGAATACATCTCTGTATTCTCTTAGCAAGGCTATTAATGCATGCTCTTCTTCCTCTGTTAGGTCATGGCCTATGTACGTGCATCTCTCCTCTCCTTCTTCTAGGGCTACCACTATTTTCTTGGTGGTTTCTTTGTTATCATAGGCCTCTCCTGATTGTGCCTCTCGTTTAGGCATTCTTATCATGACTCTTCTATCATCTATCTCATACTTCTTAAAATTTTCCGGGACCTCAAACAAAGATTCTTCCTCTTCTTGTGTGACTTCTTTCTTCTTCCTTTTCTTTCCTTCTTCCTTAGGGGTCACGTGTGTGGCTAACCTTACATCATTTGTAAGCTCTCCGTGCCTCTGGGGTTGAAATTCTACTTCATAGAAGTATTCTTTATCTAATGCAAAAGGTGGGTCCATAATGATTGACTCTAGATCGGAGTCACTTGCATCCTCAAATGCATCAGGGCTAGGTTCACACTCTTCTAAAACTGCATCTCCCATGATTGGCTCTATGGGAAAACTGAAATGTCATAGCCATCCTCGTCACAGTGGGGTGTCCATTGTTCTTCATTGATGGCTACATCCATTGTTGCTAGAATTTTTGCCCAGTCGTGGGGTTCAAATTCTTCGTCAGGGAACACTACAGGTGCATAGGTTGTGTCTTGAATTGATCTGTGTGTCTCTTTCGCACCTACGTCTCTAGCTTTTTCTCTCTTCTCTTCTTCCACTGTCACTTTACACATCCATAAGTGAGTGTCTTCATGCATCCATGAGGATCCCGATCCTATGGAGTGCATAGACTCCGTGTCATCTTTGGCTCTATGAGTAGGATTCCATTGGATAGGAGGGACATCTCTATGAGAGTAATCTTTGAGATTAACCTTGGTCGTGACACCTAGGTGTTGCAAACTTGCCCCATCGCCTCCATAAGGAAGTGGTAGCAATTGCAACTCCTGGACCTGAGTCGAGAATCGCCTTAGTTGTGTATCCTTGATGGGTGATGGGAAGATAGGTGTTTCCTTCTTCACCTTCACTCATATCTCCTATCTTGTCTAGAGGAATTTCTGGCACTGTTCTGTGAGAACCTACCTGGGAACGAGGTTTCACTACTTCTGGCACTTGGTTAGCTACATGTTTCCATAATTCTGGCCTAACTTTGAGTAGCTCTTCTAAAGTGAGGTTGCACTGCACTTTAGTGTTTTTCACTACCTCCGTATTCCTAGGTATGACCGAGTCTTCGTTTCTTACCATGACCGTGGGTGCTCTCATACAAGTAGACTTGGCTTCCCATGGGCCTGTGAAATGGGGTAATTCGTGTAGGGAGTTAGACTCGAAGTCTAACCTCTCTCAACTTTGTGCACTCTCCTGCTCTCCATAAATAGAGGGAATATCTTGTGGGAATTGATCATGTGCATCATCCACAAGTTCAATGGGAGGAGGGACTTCACTTTCATTAGCCCATTTGTCTTCTTGAATCTCTCGTAGGAATTCTGGTGTGTACCTATTCATAGAAGAGGAGGTGTCTGGTTCAGTGGAATTGGGCACAAAAGCTTCCTGTGGGGGAAGGCTTATTCTTTTGCTTGCCTCATCTCTTCCTTGATTTTTTTCTTCCTTGGAAGATCTTGCAATTATGCTCTCTAACTTCTCTAGGAGTCCATCCAAGTGCAATTGTGTCTTAGTTGAGCCAGAGTAGTTGAAGAGACGTCTGGCTTCAAACATGGTATGAGCCAATGCGACCATTTTCGCGCAAAGCTTGGTTCTTTCTATCTCTAGGTCAGCTTTGGGGTAGCACTTAACATGCTCCGTCACATTTGGCCCTTCTTGGATTCTGGCCTGATATGCCTTAAGCATCATGTCTATGTCTTCAGGAGTGGGGTCAGCTAACACTGATCCTACTCTAGGGAGTGGTGGGATGGTCTTAGGTGGGTGGACAGATGGTGGGTTAGATGATGATGGAAGTGAGGGTGGTGGTGACCATTGTCTTTTCATTCTCTCTCGGCTATCCCTCCAGGCTCTCGACCGTTTCTTGGCTATGCTCTCGGTTTCACTAACCTCTGCACTCTTCTCTTGACCTATTCCTGAGTTCTGTTGCAAAGCCTGGGCCCTAGTGACCACTTGCACTGGTGCAGTGGAAGTGACACTTCCTGTTGAGTCTACAACTAGCCCAATAACGTTAATTGGAGTTATTTTTGGCATATTATTGGGATTCTTTGGGCAGTCTCGTAAGAGATGCTCCTTCCCGCAATCTTGGCAAAAGCCTTGAATTGTCACTGACTGGGGTTGTGTAGGTGGAGGTAAGGGGAAATCACGAATGAGGTGATCTCCCTGACATCTGTAGCATGGTCCTCTAGGGAATGGGGGTCTTACCTGCCTAGGTTGGGGCCTAGAGTTAGGGTTTGTGTACATTACATTTGTGTACTTTGGCTCCCAACTAGGTTCACTTGGTTCTTCATTGTAGTAGGACTCACCATGTTCAGGCGACTGCATGTAGTAAGCCTGTGGACTATCAATGTGAGTGGAATCAAAACTATGATCACTCGGGTCACTTTCTGAGAGCAATGGAGTCACTGGGACTATGGCTCTATTCAAATTTTCCTCTGCAGCTGCATACTTTATCGGAATTACATTAGTTGGGGCAGGGGGTTGTGCTAACACAGGCTGAGGCCTTTGTTGGTTTTGGTATTGTGGTTGGTAGGTTTGTTGAGGCCTAGCATACTGCTTCGGTGGGTACTAGTTCTGGTATCTTGCTTGTTGAGGGTATGGTTGTGGGTACGTCTGCCTAACTGCTTGCTTATTGTAGGGGCAATCTTGCGCGGTGTGATTGGTGTACCTCCGTTCTATGGTGCAGTACTGGCTACTAGGATTTACTTGGGGTTGAGCCATAATGGGACATACATTCGCCATGTGGTCACCACCGCAAGTATAGCATCTCTTTACAGGGGCAAATCTTGGAATTTGTTTGCTAGAGACACCTAGTTTTTGAGCTACCTTTTCTGCGAGTTCTTCAATAGATGTAGATTGTGTGGAAGAAAAGCTTAAGGCGCTATCTGAATCTTTATAGATTTTGGAAAGCTCTAACTCTTCCCCTAGGTTATCCTCGATGTCGATGCACATGCGTACACACTCTTCTATAGTCCTAGGGTCCTTCAAGTACACATATGACCTCAATTTGGTACTTAGCAATCCATCCAAGAATAAAGCCACTTGTTTGGCTGGTGTTGGTAACTCAGGAACAGGGCATCTCTCAAGATATTGCCTAAATCTTCTTCCTGCAAGTCTCACGGTCTCTTGAGGGGTCTGCTTGAAGCTATGTATCAATGAGGAAGTATTATGCCTTATGCCAATTTTAGAGAATTCAGTGATGAAAGCTTCTAAGAGTTGGTCTATGCTCCTGAACTGTCTCTCATTCAATGGTTGAAACCACGTAAGGGCTATGTTCCTAAGGGTTAGACCAAAGGCATTATATTGCGTGAACAGGTCCTCAACTTGTTCAGCTCTCAAGACTTGCCTAAACTCGGCCACATGATCATATGGGTCTCCTGTGCCATGAAGTAATTCTTCATGGACTTAACTAACTGAGTCGGTCTCAAAATCCTGGTGTGTTCCCTAGGCCTTGGCAGAGGGAAATCATCAGCATTCCTTTGGTTCCTTGGGGCTCTAAGTCCCTCAGGTTCCACTCTATTTGTTTCCGTTCTCATTCTGTCTCTTCCCACTGGGTTGGCGAAGCTTACCTCCCGTCTATCTCTATGTCTGTCTCTTTGAGTTCCATGAGCTTGGGATGTTCCAGCTCCTGGGTGACCAAAGGACACATTCGATCTTGGTTGGGGGAAAATAAATTCACCTTTCCAAGTGTAAGCATGCCTATCATTTTCTGTAACCACAAAGACCCTCTCTGAAGCATGATCCAAGTAGGTCACTTTTTCTGGACTATCAGGATCTTTGAACTCATATATCATGATTGTTCCTACCTCATTCGGCTGATCAGATCTATACCTCCAAAAGGCTTCATCAGTCTCTCGGTTCAAGAGTAGATCTATGCTCTTATTGTCTTGGGGAATCCACTCTAGTGTGATAATCCTAGTGAGAACAGATTTGCCTCGGGGGGTTCTAGGTTCTACACCCATGTTTCCTTGCTCCAGGTCACCTAAATTCGCTTCTAAGATCACATTCCCAAATTCATCTGTCCTATCTGGGTGACTGGTGACTACATATATTGTCCCTTCCTTGTCTAGGTATGCTCCGTTTTCAAACTTGACAGCTGGGTGCTCTAGTCCAATGGATTGGTCAGGGTTTTTGATCTAGACCACAGATCTTCCTAGGCCGTCCTCATAGATGCTAGCACCTAATCGGTTGGTCCTAAGGTATTCGAGTTGCATCTTGTAAGTGCCTTCTACCCTATGTAAATATGGCACTCCGGAGCTTCCTGTAGGTCTCTCCATACCGTGGGACATCTCAGACTCGCTAGTCTCAGAGCTAGGGTAATACGAATGATGGCTCAACTGCTGGGCCCAAGACCTAGCAGTATGATTGACACTAGCCTCTGAAGATCTAAGACTTTGTCTATCTCTCCCTAGGTGTCGTCCTGATCTAAGGTTCATAAGCCCAATTGAATACTCCCAAATTTTCCCAAGTACACTTTGCGTTGCTGAGTTCTTTTGTATTAGTCACTTGTTCTTTTTTAATTGCCCTTAGGGTGTCACTTCTTGTCCATTTAATCTTCGTCTCAAGGAACACTTAAGTTTTATCGTACTTTGAGTGTGGTCGCTCAATTTAAGTTCTTTTCCCTTAGGTTGTTTCGCAACTGTAATCTCCTAACACTTGCACTTGAGTGATTAGAGTTCTTGGACTTGGTCGTTCTTAATGTGTCCGTAATTAATCAGGACCTCTATCCGTACTTAGCCTATGCTAGGGATTGACAGAGGGTGTTGAGAATTTTCCAACCTTAAGCTTCTTCCCTTGGTTGCCCTTGTATGCCCAGGAAGCGTGTTCCCAAGCTCGCACTTACTCTTGCTTCAAGTACCCTTTGATGCTCTCAAAGAACCTGAAAAAGTCCACAATTAGCTCAAGAATTGAATTCAGTTGACAGACAGATCACTTTCATGCATGTAATTCACAGACCCAATTGCCTTTTGCCTCTATGGAAAACAATCCCAAGGGAAACTTAGTTTTCCTACCCCGGGATATGGTCACTTCAAATTACCCTATCTAATAATTCTGACATTAATTCTACCGTAACCAGTGGAAGTTTTGGTTGTACTCCCCACGAGCTTTCCAACAAAACAAAAATCACCGCAATCGGATTTCGTATGAGGAGGTTATGTCCGTTCAGGGTTTTGCGGCTAAAACAGGATTTAAAACAGGTTAACCGGTAGACAGGGCTTCTCAAAATGCTCTGGATATAGGCCTCACAATGCTCTACTAACCCTTAAAAGTTCCCCACAATTTGCCAAAAATTTAGACCACTAACTTTTTTGCCCTAAAAAATTGGCCAAATTTGCCCGTCAATCACGTTCGCAAGCTCTGTCAATCGTGATTGATAGGTCAATCGCGATCGATGTGTCGGTCGCGATTGACAGGTCCATCGTGGCTGTCAGTCACGATTGATGGATCAATCGCGATTGACACGTGGCCCGGATTTTCAGTCGATCGTGGTCAGTCGGTCGTTGACTCTGTCGGTCGCGATTGATGGGTCGATCGCGATTGACAGGTCCGTCGCGAGGGTCTGTCTGTCGTGGTCAAGCAATCGTTGACTGGGTCGGTCGCGATTGACAGGTCCGTCGGGGCTGTCAGTCGCGATTGACTGGTCGATCGCGATTGATGGGTCGATCGCGATTGACACGTGTCACGCGTAAGTTCAGTCGATCGTGGTCAGTCGGTCGTTGACTCTATCGGTCGCGATTGACGTGTCGGTCGCGATTGACAGGTCAGTCGGCAAGTATCCATCGTGGTTTGTCGATCGCGATTGACAGGTCGATCGCGATTGACAGAAAACTGAGGAATTTTAAAATTTCAAGCCCACATTTAGGATGCCCTAGGCCTACACATCATGGTTATACACTTTGTTTTGCAAAATAGTCAACTTTTCTATCGGTCGCGATTGACAGAGGTCAACGCCTCGGGACCTGTAGAGTCAAATTTTTTACCTACTGAAGCTGGTGCAGCTGTTGGGGATGCTGATTCCTACAGAAAATCTCAAAAAACACAAAAAATCACAAGCACACAAATGCTCTCTCGCTCTCTCTCACAAGTGAAATGAGGGAAATGGTATGGGTGGGGTGATATGACCAAAAACTGAAATTTTTCGCGATGATGGAGATGGATGTGGGAGATGGTGAGGATGATGATGGAGATGATAAAAACAAAAGAAAATAGATAAAAGTGAAGAAAATACCTATGACTCCAACGCCTCAACTCTACGTCTTACCATCACACGCTCGTCCTCAAAGCTCGATCCCCGGCAACGGCGCCAAAATTTGGTGTAGCTCAGTGATGAGTAGCACCTCCTTTAATGTCAATCCGGGAAGACGTGAGGATGGTATGATGACCTCGAGCAAGTGAAGGCACAAGTGCGTGAGTGCGAAGCACACTAACATGCACACACATACACACACGCGCACACAAGGCAACACAAAGAGTGAGAAGCAATGGAGTTCTTTAGATTACTTTCAAAAAGCTCATACAAGTTCAAATCAATTACAAGCTAACCTCAGAAATGAGCTCTCTAGCTCTATTTATAGTTTTTGACTAGGTTCTGGCCTTGTCCAGACCTAATGTCCGACCTAGCTAAAAATTAGGTTCTCTGCCCTAATTGGAGGTTCAAACGGAGTCTAAAAAATGTGAAAACTCATAGGTAGGTACTTCTAAAGCTCCTCAAGCTCAAGGACTCCTTGGTTTGCACAAAATGGAGCTACAAAAATATGAAATGGTATTTACAATGGTTTTTAGTGATGAAAATCACTATTTTTGTAGGGATTTCTTCTAACATTTTGACATACATTTCCTGGAGCTCCCTACTTGCTCCTTCTTCTTGTGTGCCCAACTCTTTGATGCCTGAAAAATTTAAATGGCCTACTTGCCAGATCTTCTTTGATTACTGTGTCTGCTTGTGCTTTCTCTTCACTCCGACTCCCTTCGTAGGCTTCCTTGTCTTGTGAATCCTTCAGTTCCTTGACTACTGCCAATAGATAGTATCATCTTGCCTGAACAAAAAGGCTTTATCAAAGGGATGTTTATCCTTGATGCTATTATTTCTATCTGGGAAGGATTAGACTTTATCAAAGAGAAGAACATTGAGGCTTTCTTTTTTAAGATTGATTTTGACAAAGATTATGACAGAATTGAGTGGGATTTTATTCTTCAATCCCTTCATGATATAGGTCTTGGTAGGAATTTTATTAGGTTCACTAGCACCCTTTTTGGAAATTCTCACTCCAAAGTTGCTTTGAATGGTCATATTTCCCCTCCTTTCAAACTTTGTAGATCTATTAGACAAGGTTGTCCTTTGGCCCCTCTCCTGTTTGCTATCACTAGTGATGCTCTAGGCTGGCTTGTTAGGGACTACATCAATCAAGGTACCATTAAAGGCATTGAGATCCCCCAAGCTCACTCTCACCTTTGTCTCCAAATGTTTGCTGATGATACTAACCTCCTTATGAGAGTTGATGAAGATTCTGCTATTAATTTTTTAAACTGTCTAAATACTTTTTGCATTGCTAGTGGTTCTGTTGTCAATCATAATAAAACTGGATTTTTTGCTACTAACGGTGATGTTCCTGATTGTGTTGAGAATGCAGGATGTGATATCATTCAAAAAGGTAAAGTGTTCAGACTCTTAGGTATTTCTATGGGGTTTGAGATCACAAATGACCAAAGGTGGAGCTGGGTTTTGGATAAATTTAGACTTAAGGTGTTCAAGTGGATGGATATGCAGTCTAACTTGTCTCAAAGAATTTTTGTGTTGAAGCATTACATCCTTCCTTACCTGACCTATTTTTTGGCCTGCTCGATGCCTACCAAAAAGCAGTTAGCTCAAGCAATTGCTCTTGCCAGAAGATTTTTGTGGGGCTGCTCCAAAATTCCAAAAGTGGCCTGGAAGATTTGTTGCATGAAGAAGTCTGAGGGTGGTCTTGGTTTGATTTGTCCTACCAGAATGGATACACAGATGGCCGCCAAGTGGATCCTTAGATCTGTTTCTTTTGATGATTTTTTGGCCTGCCTGATTAAAAGAAATGCCAATAATTTCTGTTTGAAAAATAATAAAAGCTGGTCTTCCTTTAATCTTTGGGATATTGTGATCTCTCCTGCCATGTTTGTCCCCAAAGCTAGTTTTCTTGTCTGCAATTTTTGGAGGGCCTGGATGAAGATCAAAGAGAGCTATAAACTACCTATTTGGTTTACTAAAAACTGCTCCTTCTTATTGCAGGATTCCCTCTGGATTGGGTGGTATGTTAAATATAACCTTTCCCCCCTCCCCATCAGATGGAATAAATGTAAAAAAGGAGGGTTTGTCAAATGGCTTGACTTGTACAGGGATGGTGTTGTGATGGATGATAGATATATTATGAGTATTAATCATTTGTCTCTGCCTTGTAAACAGATACTCAAAGACAGGAAGCAGCAGCTGGAGAGGTTGCTTGAAGACAATATGTGGAGAAAGGATGTCCTTATTTCAGAGGTAGCCCAGGACATGTATGCTAACTTCAAAAGCTCCTTCAGTAGCATCAAGGACATATGTGAGAGATTAGACAAGAAGTGGAACCTTTCCTCGTCTGCCAATCAATGGAGATATAGGTTTCAATGCACTTGGGCTTTCCCTATTGCTATTAGGCAATCTTGTCTGCTGTGGCTTATTCTTCACAAGGGAATTTGGACAGGCAGTAAAGCTAGGAAGTATAAAATTGATGCAGGACTTTGCAAACTCTGTGGAGAGGAAGAAGACCTGGAGCATCTTTTCTTCAAATGTAAAGGTACCACAAAATTATGGAATGTCATTTTCCTCTACTATCAATTTGCTAGATTGAGCACCCCTGGTTATAGAACCTTACTCATCGGGGAATCTAACAAGATGGACATTGCCTTGTGGCAAATGCTCAGAGCTCACATTATCTGGGCTATATGGAAGAGCAGGAACAGTAAACTTTTTGAAAGAAAATGTAAAGACTTTCTTCACTACTGTCTTGTGGGCATAAGAAGATTATTGAACCTCTGCATTAGGTCTACCCTAAGTGGACAATTGCTGGAATCTGACCCTCATTCTGTATTTAAAAAATACCCCTATAATTCCTGGAGAATGAAATTGTTGCAGATTCTGTCAAAGGATAGAGATAACTTGATCAGCTTTATTAACCTCTATATAGAGGGATATCTGATGTAATGTTGTATTGACCCCTCATGACCCATTTGTATATTGCACTGGTCTGCTCTCCTTAAATCTGGGAGGTACTCTGTAACACCCCCCTTTTTTTTTCCTGCATCAATTTTATAATTTCTGTTTTACCAAAAAAAAAATCACTTGCACAGACCAAAATCATGTGTTGCCTTAAGTAGGTCATGATGTGCCATCGCTCGAGAGTGGGAACTACTCCAAACAAGACAATCCGAAAAAAGAAAAAAGATGTAAATCGTGTTGATCCATTTATCTATGCGTGTGGGCTGTGATTTTCTCTAAGCATTTATTTTATATTGCCTACTTCTCTCTCTCCTTGAATTCAAACTAAAGTGTTCCGCAAATTAATGCACTTTCTCTCTCTCTGTACGTGGTACCTCCCTCAATGTGTTAAGCCCCATCCCCCCTTCGTGAAGCCACTTGTTTACAGGAGAAGGATAAGAACAATCCCTCTTTCTTCATTTTTACCTTTGTTAGCCCTCCTCTCGCGAGTTTCTCTTATCACGAATTGATACCTATCATATTCTGTATCAAGCTATAACTAAGAATGGTAAAGCAGCAGAAGTAGTTAAATGATATTGCGACAAAACAGTGATCTTAATGTCATCGCACCTTTGTATGATCTGTATTTGCGCCCGTTGAATGTGCAGAGTAACTTGTGGAATGTACAAAGCAATAAAAAATCATTACGTACATTAACTCGGCTCCCCATAACTTTTACCTAAATGCATAGCGTGAACTCGAGGCAATGTCCAACAGATAGCCACATATTCACATGATTCAATGAATAGACTCAGAACACTAGCGAGCGCCAGGCTGCAGCAGAATCCACTTAATTAGTGAGACCTTACGCCAAGAATGGGGAGACCACTGATTTTGGAGATCCGTTGCAGGTAGGTTTCCAATTAGGCAGATCTGACTTTCTGAATCCTATGAGGATGATGCGAGTGCGCCTTGATTTGTAGAAGTGTCCCCCCAATGAATATTTGTGCTTATATGCATAGGAACTTGGTTATCCAAACCCATTCATTTGCAAGCCATAGCTTTCTGTAGAACGCCTGACAGGTATGACAAGTACACATGAGACAATGGAATATGAATACCTTCAGATAAGTAGCAATATTGGCATTGTGATGTGTGTTATGCCCTATGTTAATGACATGAGAAAATTTTTGGGGTCGATCTGTCTCATCCTTCAAAACCTTCAGCATGGCCATAGTGTCTCCCGGTATACACAGCACCCTGAGATCCTCCTCAGATCCTCGCTTGTTATTTCTTGTTTTGGAAACCTGCCAAGCAGTCGTGAGCCTTCCAACATCTTTGCCAGAATCTGAATATACATGCATGCTGCCTTGCAGACTATATATTTTGTTTTATGATCTTCATGCTACAAAAGCTCCACAACCAGCACATCCGATAGAACTGTTGCTATTGAAACGATATAGGCACCGAGAGAATCATTTGGAAGTTTTGTTATAACATTTAGAGTATTCAAAAGCTTCCACAACTTCCTCACTGGCTGGAAGATCACGTCCAAAAAGAGGGCGCTTCCCTTAAATTGAGAAAGGTGTCAGCTGGAAAAAATCCAGCAAGCTTCCATCTATAATGGGTTTTTTCGCTAGTTTCACAAAAGGAGCAGTAGCAGAGCTCTAGAGGTTCAAGGATTTGTACTTTGAAGAAATAGATGTCACTCTCAAAAATGCCAAACTTTCCAGTGGCTAGAAGTTTTCAGACACGCTATATGTTTGATGCATTTTGTCACGAACATCTCCAAGAAACACCCTAAAAGTTCACTCGTAGGAATAGTGCTCCCAAAATTTTTAGATAGTACTTGGCTCCTATCTTTTTAGTAGCTGCCAGACCATTGACTCGTGCCTCTGAAATCACTCTTGCATCGTCATATTGACAACTCACATTAAACCCTCACTCTTTGAAAGGTGCAAGTCCGCAGCCATTAGCCGTGTCATTAAGCATACATCATGCATGACTTCTGGAGTAACCCTTGGCTTCCCGTCTCTGCTCCCTCCCATCCATGATGAGAACTTTATTAGTGGGACACTGTATGATCATTTTTATTGACGCCAATCATTTTGAGTGTTGAATCCACCCTACGAAGAAAACTAGGGAGCCCATTCCATGGAAATAGCTCATTCTAGCATGCATGTCATGTTATGGGGCAGGAGAAGTCCTGATCTCATTAGTAAGAAACCCTACATTTACCGAGTCCTACTCTGTCTTTTGCCTGCCGCTCTATCCTTATACTTCTTCATCTCATGCACAGATTCTAAACACATCTCAATAACCATCGATATATCATCAGATGCATCATAGATGACCAGAGCATGTCTCTATCTCACCCTGAACTGTCATTGCAAAAGTTGTTACTCTTATAAAATTCCTTGTCATAGGCTACAAGTGGTGCTGCTCTGCATTCTTTATCATGCCAAACCTTATGTGGAGAGATACTGCTTGGTATTGTGTACTAACATAGGAGGGCTCAAATCTGATAGCTTTCTCGCATTCTTTCAATGTGTCTCCCAAGCAACTTGACCTACTCAGAGTTGTTGTGCTTGTGTCCTAAAAATTATCTCGTCATCAAGCTTCCAGTACCTCTGTCAAGTCGGATCTTTGACTCCCTGACTTTTCTAGTTCTACTGAAGTAACTTCTGAGCCTACAGTCTTCCCCTTCATAGTTTGTGAGTTCTTAGAGTTCATAGACATGGATTCTTCTTTTTGGACATTGTTCTTCTCGGACTCTCCTATAGAATCCTCCTTTCAGTTCTCAGCCCATATGATTCTTCCCTTGCTTTCACTTGTTTCATCTCCATCTCTGCATCAGATCTCTGTTTACTCTTATCTCTTGCTCAACATCATCAGCTACTAGTCGAAGATGGCCCATTGTAATGTTGCGAGCCTCTATCACAAGTTGAACTTCTTCAAACTTTGACATGGGTACAGTTTGTCCAATCTTCAACGCATCTTTGAAATCTTCAGCCCTTTGGCAACAACTGCAACCATTTTAAGATAGCTGCTTTGTTGGTTGCATCATGCATGGCTAGCATGACTCCAGCCTTATCCTTTGCCTACTTTCCATGCTCAAAAACTTCTTGAATTGTCTGCTTCAGAGCATCTTGAGTTTTTGGACTCCATCACAAACTTCACAAACAACCTCGTAGTTGCTTTGTTACTCCAGCATCGGACAACAATTTAGAGTCCTCTGTAGTAATGCTTGTAGATTTACTCTATTCAACATCTAGCCCACTCTTTCAGTGTATCCCCATCTCATTTTACTTCCTCCGTCTCCGCTCTGATAGCTACCTGCTCGAAGGATACTTTCATGCTCGCTTCTTCTGCTTACTAGTCCCTAGTCCCTTTTTATATGCTAAGTGTTTATTCTTCACCTCTCTCTATACTACCCAAAGTCCCAAGCTCATAGTGCCTTTGCTTTTTCATTACAGTTTATTGACTTGCTCTATCCCCGTGGGCTTGCTACCCCTCACATTCTCCCCATTTCTGACTGAACCACCCATTCTCATCAGCTTTTCATGGAGTTAGCTTCGTCGCTTCTCAGATTCAGTCATCCTGTTCACATGCATTCTTTCATGGACTACATAAACTATAGGGGATCCACAGAAAAATCACTGAGAATTGATTATTCTAGTACATCTCTTTCCCTGTAGAATTGATACATGCTGCTGAGTTAATTTTCTGCACTTTTGGAAGAAAGCTTATACCTTTTCCTAGGTTGAGGGAATCATTGGCCTGCCCTTCTACCAAACAGATCAGAGTATCTCTGATATTTCACTTAGAGCTTATAGAATCATGTTTCAAATGAGTGAAGTAAGTACAATGTGCATTTCATAATCTTGTGCACATCGATTTTATGAACCCAAAATTCATGTTCTAAGTCGAGTTTTCTATTACGATTTGAACACAATGCTAGTCCCTCAAGTCCTTCATAGGCACTCCTCTATGTGCATCTTCTACAGTAATCACGAGGGAGAGAAGAGAGATAGCCCATGGAAAAAATTGAGAGTGCATCTTACCACAGAAGCCCCCAAGAAGGTGTATGTGTACTTGCATAAAAACCACAAGATCATACCTTCCATTTCCAAGCTTGTTGATGAAGTTGACAAGCCACATACTCCAATGATTCTTGTAGAAGAACCCCAAAAAGAAACTTATTCACACATGATTAGAGAAATCTCAACAAATTTAATAGAAAAAATCAACATAATAACAAAAAGATTTCTAAAAACTATGCATGCACATCATGAAGACAAGAGAGCAAGAGTCTAACTACAAACTAGCATTATCTCATTGCTTCTACAAAAAGCTCTCCTAAAAGAAGAGGTGGAGACCTCTTTATATACAAAATGGCAAAAAAGCATGCTATGTGGGATTTCTAAACTGAAAGGAGAATGTATCCCACTTATTCTCTAGTGTGGCAATCACAAACACCTATACAAGAGTGCTTTATTAACTGAATGAAAGGTAGAAAAAGGTACAAATGATGATGAAAATAGAGTGGATCCAAGAAATATATGTTGTATCTTCAACAATGTGGTAACTAGCTTTCTAGATAGGATTGATGAGTTTAGCAGGATCATCCCTGAGTCAGAATTAAGAGACTTAGATCATGAAAATATTGGGAAGGAACCTAGAACATCGAGAGCTAAGTCAATTTTATCAGGGATACTTACACTAGAATGGATTCCTCAAAAAAAAAAAAGCATAGAAATCTTATTTCGTAGAAATATTGATGAGGCATTTTGGAGGTTCAAACCTGTTAAACCTAGTGAGGTAGACATGAAAATAATTTATAAGTTCAAAAGCAAGTATTGAGAGCAGAACAATTCAATGATATGTTCACTCAATACTAGGATTTTGGAATTACATTGAAAAATACATCCCTAACATGGTTCCAACCATTGCGTCAAGAACAATTTAGAAATATCAATCAACTATTGGACACCTCCATAGCAGAATTCTCCAAGAGTGCTAGGAAGAATGATGCAAGTTCTTATTCAAAAATGTGTCTACATGATACAGGTTGATGATAGAACTAGTAAGTGATCATGACAATCACTCCTTGAATGAGGTCATTGAACATCTTTTACAAGATTTCATGGTCATTCACAAGAGTTCTACCACCTATCATCCACATGCAAATGGATAGGCTGAGAGCACCAACAAGATCCTGTGTACATTTTTGACTAAGGTCATTAATAATAAGCATTTTGATTGGGAAAAATAGCTTCATCATGTTGTTTGAGCATACTGAGTGGCCTATAAAACTGTACTCAATGTCACTCCGTTTTAGATGGTGATTGGCCAAAATGTTATGCTCCCATTAAACTTTTTGGTACCCACACTTAAGGTTGCACAAGAGCATTAATGGACTGGCCATGAGCTCTCTTCAAGGATCTTTGACCTAGAAAGAGTAGGTGAGACAATACGAAGAGCAATTACAACCATACATGCAGTAAAAAGAGACAAAATTCATACTTTGATGCACATATGAAGGATAAAAGATTAAAAACTAGAAATTTAGTTTTGGTATACACCCTAAAGCAACATGCATGTAAACTAGATAAGTGTGGCTATGGACCCTTGATCATCAATAGGATATGTAGTTGTGGAGTTGTTCAATTGGTCACCTCATAGGAGATATATTACCCAACTATATTAATGGATGTAGAGTCAAGCTATATCAAGAGCCATTGACCAAAGAGATGTTAGGTCAACTTAATGTAGCTAAGAAAAGCAAGGAAAAAGAGAGAAGGGTATGCAAAGAAGCACAAGCCGAAGCCTTGGCCACATTAGACATAGGAACTTGAGAAGATAGGGTATAGCTCAGCCTAAGTACGCAAATTATGAAGCCTTGACCTATCACATGGCTATGAGCTAGGCTAAGAGAAATTCCTCTCATAGCATTATTGATAGATGTCCCTTTATCTCAGTAGATTTAGGATAGGGCATGATTTCTAAGACAATCAAGGCTCTCATCGACTCCGCTGTAGCAACTAGTGCTATAAGATATTCTTGTTGTCAAGAGAATGGATTGTCAATTAATCCTATTGAATCCTACCTTGTAGGGTTAGGAGGAGTGGAGACCCCTTGCATGGGTGAGGTGGAACTTCCCATCTCCATTCAAGACATCTCGATGACTATTAAGGTACTAGTATGCCACAATGAAGAACTTACTGAGTCCATCCTGGGTCAAGACTAGATCTATGTTCATGTAGTATACTTAAGCCTAGGAAGTAAAGTTCTTTAGATTTGGGTAAATGAGCAACATGTCACAATAGAACTAGACAATGCCACAATCACAGATCTAGGTGTTGCACATGCTCCTAGTTCTTCTAGAATTAATCATGAAGACAAAAATGTTGTTATGGTCCAAATCTATTTGATGCAAAAGGATTCAACTATTGAAGAACAAGAGAGACAGAGAGATAGAAATGATGAAACTCCTTTCTTTTCCAAGGAGACATGAAGAAAGGCAACTCGTGGTATGAAGTAGATCTAGGTGCAGAAGGGTGAACAACCAATGTCATCATTGCCAATGGAGAAGTAGAGGAACAAGCCAAGGCAACCAGTTGTAGTCCATTAAAGATCTCCTTTTCATAAAGTACTCTGAGGTACCAACTACTCGTTGAAAGCTAGCCACAATTATAGACAAATTTGGGTGTCGAAGACCTGCTTATGAGCTCATATAGCTGCACATGAGCTCTTATGGGTTAATCAATACTCATCAACCCCAACCCCCTGAAAATTTATGTTGAAAGTTTTTGCAAACACAAATTCATGTAAATTCAACCTTAGAATAACTTGGAAATGGGTAACTGAAAATTCCCATGACCAAGTCAAGTCATCATTAAGACCCATGTATGTACCAAAATGTACAGCTTGTAATCCCATAAGGGAAGTCTTGAAAGTCAATTCATGGAACAAACCACCCGATCCCACCTTGCAACATCTTTGTACACTACTAGACGCATGCTGAGCTCAGTGCATTATCCAAGTATGCATCTAGGCTACCCATTACCTACACTATCTCTCACCCACACCAACTTCACACACCACTCACACACTCACTAATTACACACATAGGGGTTAATTAACAGCATCATGTTGGTATTGTAAATGGAACAAAGCATCATCAATTTTATGTAACAATACTAATGTGGTCCTTCTTTTTCTAAAGATCTCCAAAATACCTCAGTTATCATAGTAGTCCATGGTTGAAGTAGAAACTAGCTCCCAACCGATGATATTAGCACTTTTCTTGTCTCTGAGCATCCAAAGGAAAGAGTGGAGGCACTTCGACACTTGCAAACCATCCAATTCAAGACCCTCCAATAGGACACACAACAAACATCATCTGTCACTCCCATTGGTTCAACTAAATGGTGGGATCTCTTGGGGATGTGTGTATGTGTATATGTGTGTGCATGTCCGTGTGTTTCTCACTCACACACTGAGGATTGACAATTATGAGGTGGATCT
The DNA here is from genome assembly GCA_020310875.1 of Ceratopteris richardii. NCBI lineage: Eukaryota > Viridiplantae > Streptophyta > Polypodiopsida > Polypodiales > Pteridaceae > Ceratopteris > Ceratopteris richardii. Next base: position 15,902,515 of record CM035416.1, on the reverse strand, counting down.
CCTCACATTGGTTCTCACCATTGTGTTAGTGTGACAGTCATCAGCCTAGGCTTTTTCGTGCCATCGTGGACTTTCTTTCTCAATCAGATTCAAGAGAACCACCAAATGGAATCAAAGATAGTTCTCTTGATGCACATTTATTCATGACTACAATTGTAGAACCCGAGCCATCTAACACAATTACAACATGGTATGAAATCATGTCTCGATTCCTAGATAATGGAGTTGCATTTGCTAGTATGTTTAAATCTACTAAACAAAAATGGGTAATCTATAGCTATAAATTCAATCTAATATTAGGCTAGTTATATTATAAAGATATCATTGGAGCATGAATGAGATGTGGGTGGACTCATGAAGTCCCTGCACCCATTTTTGGAAGTGCGCTTTGAAGTTGTAGGAGGCAATTTTGATCAAAATCTTAAAGTGAAGAAAGTTACATATTGTAGATCATGGTGGCCAACATTGCATAAAGATGTGCATCAACAAGTGTGTTAATGTGATACTTTTCAAAGGATATGAGGGCCTCTATCTCGCCATCATTTCTCTCTTCAATCTGTTTTGCTATTGGAACCTTTTCAAATGTGGGGATTAAGTTTTGTGGGCCCTATCTCTTCTCCTATTATTGGCACGGGTAAAGCGTACATTCTTACATGCACTTACTATGCCATTGGATAGGCTAAAGCTTGGGCTATAAAACATACCAATGCGTTTCTAGTAGCAAATATTTTTCTTAAAGAATTATTTTTTTATTTTGAACTGCTCTTGGAACTAGTCGCCAACAAACAAGCTTTTTTTTAACTAGCTCATTAGAATTGTTACAAAAAACTATCATATTCAACATAATTTTAGCTTTCCCTATTACCCTAGGGCAAATGGTTTTGGAAGAGAGCACATACAAAGTAATCCGGAGAGTGCTTCATAAGTTGGTATTTGTGCATCCTGGAGACTAGGACTAATACCTACATGCAGTCATATGGGCCAACCAAACTATTTACAAAGCAATAGTATGATTCACTCTGTTTAAGTTAGCCTTTGGGCTAGAAGCTGGTATGCCCATGGAATCAATATTACTCTAAAGAATCTTTAGATGAGAGGATGGAAGCTCTATAAACTTTGGAGGAAGGTGTATCAAAGCTTTTTGTTATTATAGGAAATGCAATATTCAAAGTTAAAGTGGAGGAAAAGAAATTCAAAATTTAATGGACATGATAATCATAGATATAGAAATCAATCCTATAACATTTAATTTTCAAACACTCGCTTGGCTTGCTCTACTGATTGCGACTCTGGTCAATGGGTCCAAGTTGTGCCCATGTGATATGACACCGTTATCACCAATAGATCACATTAATCAATGATTTTTCTCTCTTGCCCCATGCATGTACTTTTTGTTTATTCCCAATATTTCCCACTAACTAATTTTTTCCATTTCATAATTCTTGCATTTACTTCTACTTGCATAGATGTTTTGTTAAAAATAATAGTTCGGCATGCTTTTGGGTTACTTTTAGCCCCTTGATTTTTTAGTTTCTTCTTTCCTACAACCATGGTAGTCTACCTACACATCTTTGCCAGCCTACTACTTCTTTCGATACTTGGAGTAGCGTGTTTTGCTATCCTTCGCCCTTCTGGATTGGAATAGTGTCCAACACCATCTAAATGCTTTAGAACTCTTGAATTTGATATGCTAACATAGTCTTGCCTAGAATTGTTGTCACTCCAACTCCCCTCATGTATTTGCCTACATTACATGCTAGATCACTTTGCCAATAGATCTAGTTGTCATAACAAGGAATCCCATCCCTCCATAGAGAATAGATGATAACACAGGATGATATGGAATGAGCATTTGGTGCTTCCATGTGTAACAATAACTATTCAATAGTGGCATGTGGAGGTTATGAAGTGGATGTACCCAGATTCCTAGTCGAAGCCCTAAATTTGCAATATAAACATTTTTGTATAAGAAGGAGCTTCTATTCCTTTTTGTGTATGGTAGCATCCATGCTTGTAAACTGGGAAGACTACCTCTTTTGAAAGGTGTTGAAGAAATGCCAAAGGATGATTGGACCCAACAAGGTACTAAAACAAAAGGTATAAACTTGAGTTGGGTACATTTTTTCTCTAGTGTTTCCACCAAAATGTTAGGTCAATCCTCATCAGGCCTTTTCTGATTGCACTAGGGTCATAAGCTTCCACACAAGCTCAAGCACAATGGACATATACTCTCAAAGGAGATCATGAGCATACTAAAGATGCACTAGAATCAATTATGAACTTAATCAATCGAAAGCAAAGACCAACCGAGAATGAGGAAGGGTAGCCACAAAGGAAGGAGCAATGCCAAGATCAATAACCCCAAACTGAGATGGTTTAGAACCAAGAAAGATACTCCTTATACAAATGAATGCTCATAATACCCGCAAGACCCCCCTTATCTTGCAAAGTAGGGTTTAGACTAGGTCACAATTAGTTACACCTAGTTTAGACTGGTGAAATCCATTACATGTCCATCTCGGGGGTTGAACATAAAACCTCCACTTCAAGATGCTAGTGCTTAACCAACCCACCTATGGGACGTAGACAAAAAAAATTGAGGATGCAATTGAGGAAGTCATGATAGCACTACAAGTTCATCAATATAATATCCATAAGTGACAAGACCAAGTGAAGAAGAGGGACTAGAAACTCTAGTGGGGCCAAGAGGAGCACAAAAAGTTAAAGGAGGAAATTCCAACATAGTACTGAATCATAAAGTGTGCTATAAAAGCTACAATCAAAGAATATAAAAAAGGATTATGGAAGCTAACTAGATAGAACTTCAATTGAATGAAAAATTAGCAGTACGGGAGGTAAAAGACACCATATATGATGTCACTCAAACTACAAAAGATTCACAACAAGGGACATACCTAGAGGCCGCCATTATCCAAAGATTGCTCCAAATAGTGCAAAAAAATATCAAAGTTATGTATGATGAGCATATGGCCAGACTCAAGGGCCAACTCTTAGAAGATCTTGAGGAAAACGTAATGGAACAATATAGGGATTCAGCCCACCAAATCATTCCAATGTTGGGCTACAACTTGGGGAAACTTTCTCTAGAAATATGATTGAACTAAAAGTACATGGATGGAGTGACAACACTAGTTAACAAACTTGCTAGTGAACATGGAGGCATACCCGAGAAGTAACGATCCTTGGAGTAAGAATATATAGAACCATGGATCATTGGATCCAAAATGAAAGAGACATGAAACACAAAGCGAAAGGGTTTAAAAGAAAAAGTGGAGAGATGAAGAAAAAGAGAGAAGAAAGTAGGTGTTTTAGGTAGGATTGCATGCACATCCCATGTATCAGCATCAAGCAAGAGCAATCGTGCACAAAATCCATGTAGCGATTGATCGGTGATATGAAGAACACACAAGAAGCATATGGAAGCACACCCATCTACAACAAGAAAGAGGCAAAAAATGCACATATATCATGCACACACACACACTCATGACTAGAGAGAGGAGGGAATTGTTTTGCAAGAAGCTCTTTGTATTAGCTAGAAAATGAGTATAACCCTTTTACAATGGAACCCATTTGCTTATTTAGACTTTTGATGGGGTTTGTTCACATGATAATGTCAAAACTAATTTAAAAATGTCATAGTGCTCATTTGAAGGCCAAAAAAAAAAACATAAAAGCTATTAGAAACCATGTTCATGCCTCTCAAACTCAAGTACTACTTGGCCTTTACAAAGTGGGCTTGGATTATACAAAGGCTTTGATAATCAAAATAAGTTAATTATTGAATAAAAGGAATGGGTTTTAAATTAAAAATTTTGATAGGCCCCTTTCACACCTTTAGCTTCCTTTTGATTTGTCTTTGGTCCTCTAGTTGCTTCTTTAAAGCTTTCTCCGAAGCGCCCCCCTCTTTGGCTTCTTTTGTCTTCAATAGATGTTGTCTAGGCATGGATGGAGCATAGGCATTGAGGTGCAAGTCCATGATATTGAAGAGTTAGTGTTATGATAGCACAATCATCGATACCTACAAAACTGCAAAGAAAGTTGGTGTAGCTTGTTAGAGACTTTTTGTTGGAGTTTTTTAATATATTTAGTGTACCTCAAAAGAAAATAAAATATGTTTGAATAAAATAAAGGGAAAATTGGAAGAATCAGGATATGCATGGGTAATATGTGACCCTCAAAAAGAAGAAGAAAAATGGGATAGAAAAGGCAAATATCATGACGCAAGGGGGGGTGTGTGTATGGTGATAAAGGAAACAAACACAAATCTACCTCCACAACTTTTGAAAAAAAAAATATTAGACACTAGAGGTGGAAGTATCCATAGGGGACTACTTAATGTAGTGCATGGATAAATAGGCACCATGTGTCCGATGCACGACCTTGTAGAGTGGCCTATGAGTGCAAATCAAAGTGCATATTTATTTAAAAGAGTTAAGGAAAATGGATGTTTGAGTAGGATGCTGAGGAGGATACGATGGTGAGGAATTGATATATACAATGGTCATCCAAAGTTGTATATGGGTGAATGGGTTTCTTTTTGCATGGCCATCAATAGTGGTTTTCATGGTGAAAAAGGCAAGGATCTTGGAGGATGGCCATGACTTTATTATATTTCTTAGCTTTGATTTCACATAATCGCTCACGCAGCTCTCACAAAAGTTGGGCCATATTGGCATGTTTGGTGAGAGTGATCGATGGCTAAGATTCTAAACTACACAAGTGTGCTTCTAAGGCTACCAAGCAAGCCATGGGATATTTACATGATAGAATAAAAATATAATACTCAAAAAATTATAGTATCATTTGGTTGTTTAATCATATAAAAAGGAGCACTTTCTTAAATAAGAAGCTGGTATGTGAGAGATTTGTGGATTTGAGTCCTTTCAAAGCCAGGAGGGAAACACACATAGCACTCAAAATTTTTATTAGAATTGCACATGCCACGTACTTGACACAAGGTTTTGGTGTATACACACTAATTACATGAAGCATACATCTCTGTGGGAGAGCAAGTGACATTAGCTGATGGCAAAATTGGATAGTTAAGGCAAAAAATTTTACCATTGTTAATGTTTCATACCCTTTTGTATTTGCACCATATATATCGACATTCAATTGGTCAAGTATAGCAGTCCCAATTTTCGCTTGCCAAGGCTCAAAGGGAAATTCAAAGAATTAGATGGGACATAAGAGAAAACCTTTATCGTCGACTCCGATGTCTTGAGGTTGAGGTTAACAAAGGTTATGCACAACCACAGGTTGAGCTCCTAAAAAATTAGAAACAAACTTAGATATGAAGAGGAAATTCAAAGCAAGAACTTAAAAATCTATATTAAAGATTGGTGGGTAGGAAAAGCAGATAAACCATCTAAAGAAATGTGTAAACTACTAAAAAAGAAACAGCTTAAGGAAGAGATACCATACATAATCGATAGCAATGAGGTGGAAAGCAATTATGTGAAACAACATATGAAACATATTAGCAACCACTTCACTCAGCTTTGGGGCATATCCATGCCATTATCTTCTCAAAGACAAGATTGCATGACTACCATCTCTAAAATCAGGTCCAAAAGAATTTTGCAAAATTTGGCAATGCTTATGGAGTCCCCTATCATTGATGTCAAGATTGTGAAGCTATTGAATCTTTGCCGAATGGCAAAAGTGTAGAGAATACACTCATGGAAGCAAAACAAAAAGAAGAGTGTACTCAAAAAATGAAAGAGTGTGAGAATCAAAAGTGAATAGATCATGAAATAGGAAAACTCACATGGATTAGAGTGAGCTTGCCAAGAGCATGGAGTATCCTCATCAAGTTTCTAACCAAGTATAAATGGAGGGAGAGGCCCTCCTTATATAGATTTGGAGGGGCCTCTCAAAATTACATCGTATGGGATAATTCCCCTTCAAGGAGAATGAATATACATGTAGAAGTAAATGGCAAGGTACACAAATACAAAGAGATACAACAATGAAAATGAAATGGAAATGGAGTGCCTCCTAGATCAAAAAATGGAAATGCACTCATGCAGATAAAAATGGAAATGATGTAAGAGAAATCATGTCGTCAACATCCTCTATGCAACTCTCTTTTGGAGTAGTTGAATGATGTAGAGGTTCACCGAGCACTAGAGCAAAATTGGAGATAGAGCCTTCATGAACATGTCCATTAGGCTCTCCTAAGAGGTAAAGTACTCCAGAGTAATTTTTTGAGATATGAGCTTTGCATAGATGAAATGGTATTGGATCTTGATGTGCTTCGTCCAAGCATGGAGCATTGGATTCTTGGCGATGGCCAAGGATGATTGGCTATCTGTGTGGATGCATGTTGGAGTAACCTACAAAACACCAATGTCAAATAATGGCCTCACATGTTGCAAAGCTAGATGCTCAATACTTAGCCTTGGTGGATGACTGAGAAATTGTAGGCTGCTTCTTACTTGCCCAAGAGATGGGTCTTGATCCAACTAAGAATATGTATCCAAAGGTAGGCCATCGGGAATCAAGATCACTAGCCCAATCTAATTCGATGAGTTCAATGCCCCCTTTATACCAAAGACCATGATGCTAGGTGAGGGCATGATATTGAAGTAGTCACTGAGTAGCATCCCAATGTGTCTGACGAGGTTGATGTGCAAATTGACTGAGTATCCCAACTGCATAGGCAATATCTGGTCTAGTATTGGCTAGGTAAAGTAATGAGCCAACAAGTTGTCGAGAAGTATGCACATCCACAAGTGATGATGAATCCTCCACTGTGAGCTTGATGTTGGGATCAAGTGGTGTAGATATTGAGTAGCATTGGTCCATTTTATATTTAGATAGAAGATTAGTGCAATAGTTCTTCTGAGAGAGGAATATTCCTTCTTTTGTTTGCCAAACGTCATGCTTAAGAAGTAGTTAAGTACGCAAAAATATACCATGCAATACTCAAGGTGAAACTGTATGAGGATGAATTTGATGCATTCGTTACATGAGCTTGTCAAGATCAAGTCATCTACATAGAGGATGATTGTTGCAACTAAGGACTCAATTTGATATATGTATAAGTTAGCATCGATATTGCTCCTTTGAAATCTTTTAGCTTCGAAGAACTTGTGGATCTTTTCATACCAGGCCTTGGGAGCTTGCTTAAGTCTGCAAAGTGCTTTGTGAAGCTTGTACACTTAATCTTTGTTTCCTTTAATCTTGAAACCATTAGGCTGCTCAACATATACTTCTTCTTGAAGATCTCAATTGAGGAAAGAACTTCTTACATCAAGCTGGTAAATGGGCCATTTGAAGTGTGCACTTAGTGCAAGAATGATTCTTATACTTGTAAACCTTGTAGTAGGGGAAAAGGTTTCTTCATAATCAATGCCATTCTTTTGCTTATTGTTATTATATGATCAATGTCTACCTCTCATGATTGTACGCACATTTTGTAAGGCCCCCATTATGAGGAGAAGCCAAGCGTGCATTACCCTTTTGATGGGAATCCCGAATTGCATGTTGGGTGAAGGTCATATATGGACCATGTAAGGTATTGTAAGGAAAGGGAGTTATCAAGGTCCCCAATTGTGGGGTTCGGGGAAGCAGTGAGCAGCCCCGGCTAGGGGGTCCAAGGGGGGTAGTGGGCCCTTGGTGGGGGTTTGGGGGCAGCACCCCCGACGCGATGATAAAGGGAATATTCCATGGAATATTCCCTATTGGAGTCAGAAATCATTTATACTTGTTAGGTTGGTTCAACCGGCCTAAGCCGTGTATGGCAATTACACGAGCAGTGACCGCCCACGTTGTACTGCCCATGTATAGCCGTCATGAAAGGCCACCCATGATCCTATATATACATGACTTTTGCACTACCTGAGACATCGAATTGAGCTAGCATACCTCTACCTTGTATCTCCCTATCTAGAGTTGTCTAGATCACCATTTAAGCTCTACCTTGAGAGCCCACGGGTGGACAACGCCATCATCTTTGTACTTGTTGTTAGAAGAAAATTGTTGAGATTCTCCTATATCTGTTATCTTCTCTGCTACTGCTCTTGTGTTATATTGTGTAGCTATTGTCTTACATGGTATCAGAGCCGTAATGTTCGAATAGCTTGAGAAGTATCACTATTTTAGCTTACTAGCAGACTAGAACATTAGTAGATTATTTGAGTGATTACATGATGGCTTCATCGTCAAACACTAGTCTTGGTGCTTCAGCTAATGTTAATGTTGCACCTATTCAAATTCGCCCGCATTCACTGAAGGGAAGCTAGATGGAACCAACTATACACTCTAGAAGTTCAAAATTTTTGCCATTTTGGACTCCTATGAATTACTTGACACTATCATGGGACCAATGGGATTGGATCCAGAGCCTATACCAGTTGAAGATCCAGCAAATTCAAGATTGATGATTCAACCAAATCCAGATTTTCTACAAGCTTGGAAGAGGCGAAATGCTGATGCATTATATGCAATTGTCACTAGTGTAACTGATTTTGTGCTTACTTTAGTTCAACATACTACTAAAGCACATGAGGCTTGGGGCATATTGGCTCATCAATATTAGACCAAGAACCACACTAGGATATAGAATTTAGAAAATCAGTTGGCAAATGAAAAGCATTTTGATTTTGAAAAGGCTGAATTTTTATCAAACGGATAAAACATCTTCAAGATCAATTGGTTGCAGTTGGTGTTGTTATAACACCAGAAGAGCTGGCTCAAAGATGTGTACATGTTCTTCCAGCAAATTATGATGGATTAGTAACAGCTCTTAACACTCAGGTAAGACCAAATCCCCTTACATTTGAAGAGTTTTGTGCTATGCTTTTAGAAGAGGAGATGTGGTTGAAGAATCGGCAAAATACAAGTGATGCTGCATTCTCAGCAAACGCAAAAGGTAAAGGCTCTTCTGATGGATCAAAGAAGAAGCCAAAGAAGAAAAAGTTCAGATGAAGTTGCTTCTATTGTGAAAAGAAAGGCCATGCCATCAAGGAAACAACACAGAGCTAGAACTATGGGTAGCTATTGAAGAGGTATGCTCATCTACTCAAGCTCGTGTTGATGAACCATGGATTTTAGATAGTGGAGCTTCTTGCCATATGACCAATAAAAAGGATTGGTATAGTTCCCTAGTGCCTCTGCAATAATCCATCAATGTAGTGGGGGGAAATGACTCCAAGTGTCCAACGGAAGGAACTGGAACCATCTCTTTTATCACTTCTCCAGGGGTTGAGAAAAAGTTATCCGATGTTCTCTATGTACCTACATTTAGAAGAAATTTGTTGTGAGTTTTTGCAATAACAGATCGTGGACTCGAAGTTCACTTCAATAAGAGTGGTGCAAAAATCATGGATTCATCAGGTAATGTAGTAGGTAAAGGCATAAGACGTGATAACTTGTATGAGTTAAGTGCCTTAACTACTACAAAAGATAAAGATGTAAGCAGGTTATGGCACCAATGATTTGGGCATCTCGGATTTGCAGTTTTGAAGGAGATGCAAAGAACAGGGATGGTTGCTCATTTGCCTGCATTTTCAAAGTTGCAGGAACCTTATGAATCTTGTATGATGGGCAAGCAACAATGAAAGACATTCCCAAGAGAGACCAGAAATCGATCTCAAGCTCCTCTAGAGTTGGTACATGCTGATCTCTGTGGTAAAATGTCTACACGTGCTTTAGGAGGATCTTTCTACTTTTTGTTGTTAGTCGATGATTATAGTAGAAAGATGTGGGTTTATTTCATTTGAGAGAAGGCTGATGCTTTTGAAAATTTTAAAATGTAGAAAATGAATCAAGAAGGAAACTGAAGAAATTCAAAATAGATAGAGGAGGCGAATTCTTGTCAACAAAATTCAGTAATTAGTATAAGGAGCATGGTGTGAAAAGGCCACTTATCACAGCTCATATACCTCAACAAAATGGCGCTATCGAGCATAGGAACATGACAGTAGTTGAAATGGATCGATGTATGTTAAAGGCTCAAGAAATGCCTGATTCGTTCTTGGCAGAAGCTTCCAATACAATAGTCTACATCCTTAATCAAAGCTACATGAAAGCACTAAAGGGGATGACTCCTCAAGAAGCATATTCTGGTAAAAATCCTTCAGTTTTGCATTTCAAAATTTTTGGTTTTTCTTTAATGCACATATTCCTGATTCAACAAGATCAAAGTTGGATTCAAAAAGCAAAAAGTGTGTCTTCCTAGGATATAGTGAAGAGTCTAAAGCATACAGGTTGCGGGATCCTGAGGAAAGGAAGATTTTTGTCAATCGAGATGTGGTGTTTGATGAACGACCACACTTAGTAGAAGATAAAGGTAAATCTTTTATCTCATCAAATGGAGAAATATCTCACCTTGTGCCTATCAAAAGACAGGTTAAAGTTGAGGAAGAGGAAACATCTGATGGACAAATTTCCTCAGTAAAAAGCCAATCAATTGTCGCTACGCAGCATAAGCCACTACCGAAGTGGGCACAACAGCTCTTTAATGATCACAATCCACATGTGGATGTACCAGAATCATCCTCGGATGGATTACGAATATTAAGGAGAATAGAGAAGCAAAGAAGAGCGTTAACATGGCTCTAATGGCAGATATCATGGGCTCGATAAAGGAACCTACCACCATTGAAGAAGCCCTTGATGATCCAGGGTGGAGAGCGGCAATGCAGTCTGAGTATGATAGTATACTAAAAAATGATACATGGGATCTAGTCAACTTGCTACCAAAGAAGAAGGTAATAGGTACTAAACGGATTTGGAAAGATAAGTATAAAGCAGATGGAACATTAGAAAAGTATAAGGCAAGATTAGTTGCATAGGGTTTCTCACAGATTGAAGGATTTGATGTTCAAGAAACTTTTGCACCAATAGCACGCATGACAACTATTCGGACGATACTTGCAGTAGCTGCACAAAAGGCCTAGCCTATTTTCCAGATGGATGTCAAATCTGCATTTTTGAATGGTAACCTCAAGGAGGAGGTATGTATATGTATCTCAACCACCAGGTTTTGATCTAGCCAATTCAGAAAATAAAGTTTGCAGGTTGAAGAAAGCTTTGTATGGACTTAAGCAAGCTCCACGGGCTTGGTACCAACGGATAGATAATTTTCTCAAAAATATGGGTTTTGAAAGAAGTACTTCTGATGCTAACTTGTATGTAACAAAAAGGGATAGCAAGATAGTTGTTGTCATTGTATATGTAGATGCTTTGATCATTACAGGAAATCATCAAGAACTCATCAATCAAACTCGGATTAGCTTGGGAACTGAGTTTGAAATGACAGACTTAGGTCTACTCCATTTTTGTCTGGGAATTGAAGTATGGCAAAGGAAGGATGGCATTTTCATGTCACAACAAAAATATGCCAAAGAAATTCTCAAGGCATTTGGAATGATGGATTGGAAACCAACTAGCACACCTATGGAGGTAAATCATAAGCTATCTATGGATGATAACATGTTTGATGTAGATGCTAAGAAGTATAGGAAGCTCATTGGAAGTCTTATTTTTCTGTGCAACACTAGACCAGACATTTGCTATGGTGTTTGGAGTGTTAAGCAGGTTTTCCAACAAACCTAAGGAGATTCACTGGAATGCTGGAATGAAAATTCTAAGGTACATTGCAGGAACCTTGGATTTTGTTTTTTTTTATACCACAGGTGATACACTTCAAGGACATTGTGATTTAGATTGGGCTAGAGATTGTGATTCTAGAAAATCGATTTATGGATATTGTTTCTCACTTGCTTCAGGAATATTTTCTTGGGTAAGTAGGAAGCAACCAACTCTTGCACTCTCCTCCACTGAAGCAAAGTACAAAGCAGCCTTGAGCTTCTTTGTAGTTGGAAGGCTTTGGAATCTATTGAATCTGATGCATAAGTGCATAACTCACGTAGTGACTTTGTTCACATTGTTGCTTTTCAATGAGCCTTTGAGATCTTCTAGATTGGTGAGAAATACTTGCCTCTGAGGTTTGTTTAGAGATAATTGTGTCCCCCTCTGAAGTGTAGATGGGTCACGGGTGGAATCAAATTTGAATTTGGAGCTTTAGTTGAGTACTTTGAAGATTCATAAAATATGAAATCTTTTGAGATGGTGATGGAGTGGTTCTCAAGATCGTACAATCTATAAGCTTTAGATTGTTCACTATAGCCAATGAACAGATGTTTCTTGGGCTTAGATTGTAACTTGCTTCGATATTCCTTTGGCACACGTACAAAAGCTTCACTTCCAAACACTCTAAAGTAATTGCTATTGGGCTTGTGTCCATAGCATACTCCAAATGGAGTCTTGTTGTTTAATGCACTTGTGAAGCCTTTATTGATGATGTGCACTATAGTGTGTACTGCTTTGGCCCAAAACTTGAATGGTAGTGGTTTGTTATGAAGCATAGTGCATGCCATTTCAATTATGCTTCAAATCTTTCTCTCAGCTACTCCATTCTGAAATGGAGTTTGAGGTTGAGTGACTTTCCTCTTGATACCCATTTGCTTTAAGAAATTATCGAAGTCATGATTGATGAACTCACCATCTCCATCTAATCTAATAGTCTTGACTAAATTGGATGCTTCATTCTCAACTTGAGATATCCATTCTTGAAACTTGGAAAAGGTATATGCCTTAAACTTCATAAATATACCCAAATATATCTTGAGTGATCATCTACTAAGAGAAAGAAGTAGATGGATCCAGTTAGTGAAGGGGTGTTCATGGGTCCACAGAGATCCATGTGGACTAGGGCTAGAAGTTTCCTAGCTCGGGTTGAAGAAACTTTCGAACTAGAGCCCAATGTTGCTTGCCTTGGGTGCAAGCTTGACAGATATCATGTACTTGCCCGATCTTGGGCAATCCCTTAACCGTCTGTGATGTGAAAACCTTGGTTAAGTATGATGTGTGCCCATATCTGTTGCCAGAGGCTAGAAAGGAACTTCTTAGACCGAAAGCATGATAGCTTGTATATCCCTTTGTCTTCAATTCCTTGTGCTATGATATCGATAGTTGTAGGGTCAATCACCTTGACAAATGCGCTATCAAATAACACTTTTTTTTATGTTCGGTGATGTTCTTAACTGAGAGTAGGTTCATGCACAAGTTTGGTACAAACAATACATTGGATAAAGCTTTACCCTCCCCGCAATGATTGGTGATTTGAACTTTTCCTTTGCCTTTGATGGGGAGATTTTTGTGTTGCCTAAATAGAATTCACCAGTCTGATCTCCGATCTCTTGGAAGGATTCATGATCTTTGCACATATGAAATGTGGATCCACTATCAAATATCCATTCTGGTGGGGAACTTGAAGTAAATAGGGCATTGGCTTCTATGGAGATAAAGAGGTCTTCACTAGAACACTAAGACCTATGCTAAGAGGACATAGATTGGTTCCTACAGGTAGAGGCTTTAGAGCTATTCTTCTTTTTGTAGCAGAATTTCTCAAGGTGCCCCATTTTACCACAATAATTGAAGCTAAACTTCTTTGAAGAATTGTTTGAACCTTGTTTAGGTGTGTTGCTAGAGTTGTGATTAGCATTCTTTTCCTTGTTGAATGGTCCCTTGGCTTTTACGGCAGTTTCTTGTGAGGATGATGACTTTCTTGAGATTTGTGGAGGAGAAAAAGCTGGTGTACTTCCTCCCAAGTCAATGCCTATCCATGATTGTAGAGAGTTGTGACAAAACTTTCATAAGATCTGAAAGCTTATTGAGAAGTCTACTGGCCATGTCTTCACAAGAAGCTTGTCGGCCACACAATGTGAGATTGCGTTGGTAATCTTCAAAGGTGGTGACAAGTTTAGTAATGGGATAGTAGGGCCTAATTGAGAGGTTGTGGAACTTGGCCCCTAAGGTGTAAATTTTAGAAGGAGTTTTGTCCCCATAAAGATCTTACAAGATTTTCCAAGCTTTGTGGGACATTTTGCAGGAGGTAATGTGGCCCTTTCTCAACTTATCACAAGCTAAAAGTAATTGTCCTAAATCTCTCTTGTCTTTGACATTCCAAATGTTTCACGCCGTTAGATCACTAGCCTTGTCTAGCTCAGGCTCTCTCCCTTCTACTACTTCATATAATAGGTTGGTATAAATATATGCCCTAATTATATCATTCCATAGATTATAGTTAGTGTTGTTTAATTGCTCATCCTTTGGCATCGAAATTGGCATGAATGAAGGTGAGTACCATTAACTTGAAGACATTGCATACAAGATCGTAGACATTGTTGTCGTTGAACTCACCACACTTGAAAAAATGAAGTCGGAATTGGCACAAAAAGTTGATTTGAGGAGGGGGGCTTAGAGTAGCCCTACACTTGATGATGAGAGAGACATCTTAGAGGGGGACTTAGAGTAACCGAGACACCAAAATAGCCTTAGAGTAAGCTTAGAAACTTAAGAAAGCTCATGGGTGGGCTTAGAATAGCCTCCAACCCACAAGTGCACTCCAATAATTGGTATCAGAGCATGTCGTCACTTCATCTAGGGCATCATCAATACCCCTCCAATCACAGTCTCAAAACAACTTTGCTATGTGGGATCAAAATTTTGATATGACCTCATTTTAGCCTCTGGACGCACTATCCTAGCAACTATGCATAAAATTTCATCTATTTGTGCCAAACATATATAGAAGTTTTGGCTCACCACTACAAGTGGCTCGAAGTCTGCTACAAGTTTAGCATAGCTCGGCAGGGTGTTTCTATTTAACTTTTTGAGATACAATTATTTTTCTACATCAAGGTATTTAGTCACTAGCCATGGTTGAAAGTAATGATGTCTTTTGTATGTTTTTTGTTGGGGATAACTTGGATGGTACAAATTGCCCCTTATGGTCATATATGATGTGTCATGTATTGGTAACAAAAGGGTTGTGGAATATTGTGTAGGGTGTTGAAAAACATCCTACTATACTTGCAAATACAATTATTGAAGGTGATGCAGATGGCATTGAAGATGATGATTTTTACATTCCCATTCATGTTTGGTTCCTACTGCACCTACTATGTAGCAACTTTGTTGGGATGGCCAAGATGCTCAGGCACATGCACTCATAGATTTTTCTATAAAACTTGCCCTTATCCCTCACATTCACTCTGGTGAAATAGCAAAGGATGCTTGGGATACACTTACAATTCGATTCCATAAAGAAATGAGGCTCGTGTTGCTTACCTTCAAAAATAGCTGGAGAGGGAGCATATGAATGAAGGAGATTCCATGGATAATTTTTTGACAAAGATCAAAGATTTGAGAGGAGCAGTTGATTTCTGCTAATGAAGTCTTACCAAATAGTTCACTTTGTGTAGCCTATTGTTGATGATCTTCTCGATTAATATCAGAGTTTACTCTTCAATTGATGATGAAAGGCAATCCAAATGCCTTAACATTTGAGGAGTTAGTCTCTGTTGTTTTGCAAGAAGATCAATCTTGGCAGAATAGGTCCATTATGCATGTTGCAAATCAAGCTTTCCTAGCTAGTCAAAAGGGAAAAGGTAAATGGAGCTCATCTAATAGTAGGCAAAAATATGCTAGTGCTACACAGTCAAAGAAGGAAGACAAAGATGAGAAGAAAACATAAAAGCAAAAACAGTTTTGCAATTACTAGAAGGGAGATGATCACATCATAAAGAGTTGTCCAAAACTAGCTGCAAAAGGCAAAGAAGAAAGAGGCTAGAATGGTTGTTGCAAAAGCCTCTACACCGAAAACAGAGTCTGCTAATCTTATTCACAATGAAGAATGGGCATTTAGTATTGTTTATAGCTATGAACCATCTTCTCATGAGTAGTGTATGTCTAGTGTAGGCTCAGATGTTTGGTACTTTGATAGTGGGGCAACCAAACATATTACCTCACAACATAGTTTCTTCAGTTCAATTGAGCTTGCTCCTACATAAATATTATCACATGTGCTAACAACTCCTCTTATCTTGTGATGGGAGTTGGTAAGATCATTCTAATTACTACTGATGGTAGTTCCTTCACATTGTCAGACACTTTGTAAGTGCCTCAGATCAAGAAAATCTATTGTTAGTTTTTGCATTAGAGCAGATTGGCTTGGTTGTCAAATTTTTTTATGATAGATGTACAATTCATGAGGATGTGAGATTTTCTTTCTTGCATGGATATTTTATAAATGATATCTATATGGAACAACTAGAGCCTAAAGTATTCTGATGGCGATGCACCACAGTGTGCTCTCCTTCTCGAGAGCTCCATGATGATATCCTCGGAGTAGAAAAACTGAGCTCCTAAGGCCTCACACAGTACCCCGCACAAAGGCTGCAGAAATCACAAAAACATAGTACACATGGAGCATGAAGACAGACTTCTTAGGTCTTACAAATGCGATCGAACTTACAGTCTGTGACTGACTAGGCCACTATATGTTTTATTAGAGAACATATACAAAGAAGTATCTGGTGGCCATTTGGCCTTTCACATCGACACTAACGATAACAACCTCCCACTAAAGGCCAATATGGCCAAAGTAACTATGGGAGAAAAATAAAGAATGATAAAGAATACATGAGTGTAAGTATACAAACTATACCTCCCATCTGATGGGCATGTTATAGAGTATACAAGTGACTGTGTAAGATCATGAATCAAGTAACCCCCATCAAGTGACAACAGTGTAGAAAGATATCCTGTGGTAGAGCTTTAGTCAAAGCATCTGCAGCATTATCTAAAGTGTGAACATTATCAAGAATAATGCACTCAATGGCTAAGCAATCTGTAATGAAGTGATACCTCACCTCAATGTGCTTGGTATTTGCATGATAGACCAGATTCTTAGCCAAAGCGATGACACTCTGACTATCACTAAGAAAACGAGGTACATGCTGAGGTAAACCCATATCACAAGCAAGACAAGAAAGCCACAATGCTTCCTTACATGCCTCACTTGCTGCAACATACTCTGCTTTTGTGGTGGAAACAATTGTACAATCCTGAAGACGAGATCTCCAAGAGATAGCACCTCCAGCAAAATGAAAAATGTACCCTGATGTAGACTTATGATTCTCTAAACAACTAGCATAGTTAGAATCTAAAGTATTTTGATGGCGATGCACCACAGTGCGCTCTCCTTCTTGCAATCTCCACGACGATATCCTCGGAGTAGAAAACCAAGCTCCTAAGGCCGCACACGGTACTCCACACAGAAACTGTAGAATACGCAGAAAAACAAAATACACAGGGAGCATGAAGACAGACTTCTTAGGTCTTACAAATGTGGTCAAACTTACAGTCTGTGACTGACCAGGCCACTATATGTTTCATTAAAGAACATATACAAAGAAGTGTCCAATGGCCATTTGGCCTTTCACATGGACACCAACGGTAACAATCCCCCACTAAAGGCTAATATGGCCAAAGTAACTATGGGAGAAAAATAAAGAATGATAAAAAATACCTGAGTGTAAGTACCTGAGTGTAAGTATACAAACTATACCTCCCACCTGATGGGCATGTTACACAGTATACAAGTGACTGTGTAAGATCATGAATCAAGTAACCCCCATTAAGTGACCACAGTGTCGAAAGATATCCTGTGGTAGAGCTTTAGTCAAAGCATCTGCAACATTATCTCGAGTGTGAACCTTCTCAAGAATAATGCGCTCAATGGCTAAGCAATCTCGAATGAAGTGATACCTCACCTCAATGTGCTTGGTCTTTGCATGATAGACCGGATTCTTAGCCAAAGCCATGGCACTCTGACTATCACTGAGCAAACGAGGTACATGCTGAGGTAAACCCATATCACAAACAAGACGAGAAAGCCACAATGCTTCGTTACATGCCTCACTTGCTGCAACATACTCTGCTTCTATGGTGGAAACAGCTGTATATTCTTGAAGATGAGATCTCCAAGAGATAGCACCTCCAACAAAATGAAAAAGTTACCCTAATGTAGACTTATGATTGTCTACACAACCAGCATAGTTAGAATCTGTGTAACCAATAATGGATGCTTTCCCTCTACCTAAGCATAGACACTTGTCCTTAGTGCCACTCAGATATCTTAAAATCATCTTGACTCCTTCCCAATGTTTCTTGCCAGGATCAGACATATATCTGCTCACAATTCCCACTACAAATGCAATGTCTGGTCTCGTAGCTACCATAGCATACATGAGACTACCAAAAGTAGACTGATAGGGAATTTTGGTCATGAATTCATTTTCCTCATCTGATTTGGGGCAATCATCCTTGCTCAATTTCACATATGTGGGTAAAGGTGTACTCAATGCCTTTCCACCCTGCATATTGAACCTATGAAGTACTTTGGATATGTACTCACTTTGGGACAATTATGTGCATCTTTTACTCCTATCACGAGTAATGCGCATGCCAAGAGTATGTTTGGCATCCCCCAAATCCTTCATATCAAATGTCTGACTCAACTTCTTTTTGACAATCAACAAATCATAAGAGGACTTCCCAGCAATCAGCATATCATCGACATAAAGTATCAAGCATATCAAGCTGCCATGTGAGCATCTCTTTGTGTAGAGACAATGATCCTCATTGCTTTGAGAATAGCCTTGAGACTTCATAAAAGCATCAAAATTTTGGTGCCCTTGTCTAGGGGACTGTTTAAGTCCATACAAGCTCTTCTTAAGCTTACCAACTAGACTTTCCTTGCCAGGAACTACATAACCCTCTGGTTGTTCCATATAGATCTCATCTCTAAGATCTCCATGCAAGAAAGCAGTTTTCACATCCATTTGGACTAGTTCTAAGTCCTCCATTGCAACGAATCCAAGCAACACGTGCAGGTAGTCATCTTGACCATTCAAGAGAAGATTTCCTCGAAATCAACACCATATTGTTGCTTAAAACCCTTTGCAACAAGTCATGCTTTATACTTTGGAGAAGCACTATCTGATGTGAATTTCAGCTTGTATACCCATTTACATGGTAAAGCTTTCCTGCCCTTTGGCAAAGGTACCAAATCCCAAGTATCATTCTTATGAATAGAATCCAACTCACTCTTCGTGGCACGCTCCCACTTGACATGATCCTCTGTCTGCATAGCCTCTTTGTAGCAAGAGGGCTCACCGACATCTGTTAGCATAACAAAATGTAAACCTAGAACATATCTATTAGGTGGATGTGAGACACACGCAAAACATCTCAATGGTTGTTGAATAGGAATATGTGTAGACTGATCTGAATGGACATTCTCTTGAACATCCCTATGTGCACCATTTTTATGCATGCTAATCGGAGGACTAGTATCCTCAAACACCACTCTTCTCACTTCAACCTCCTTAATGGGTTGTTTATGCATCTTAGACTCATTGAAAATGACATCACTACTTCTGATCACTAACCATGTTTTAGGATCCCATAAGCAATATCCGAATTGTCCTTCTCGACCATATCCAAGAAAAATGCATTTCTTTGACTTACGATCCAACTTTTGTCTAAGATTCTTTGGTATATGAACATATGCTTCACACCCAAAAACTTGAAGATGATCATAATATGGTGGCTTCCCTGTCCATAACTCTGGTGCCACTTTCAAACATTTGGCAGTACTAGGTGAAAGGTTAATCACATGAACTGCGGTCAATACTGCTTCTGCCCAAAAACCTTGTGAGAGGTTTGCATGATGCAACATAGAGACTACTCTATCTTGAATAGTTCTATTCATCCTCTCAGCTACACCATTCTGTACTGGGATATAAGGAGCTGTAAACTCTCTACGAATCCCTCTAGACTCACAAAAAAGGCTGAATTCATGTGAGGTATACTCACCCCCATTATCTGAACGTAAAGCCTTAAGCTTAGTTTCTTTTTCACTCTCAACTGAAGCAAGCCATATTTTGAAAGTAGGGAATACCTCATCCTTCAATTTGATAGGATATACCCAAACTTTTCTAGTAGCATAATCTATGAAAGTGACAAAGTAAAGAGAACCACCTAAGGACCTAGTTTGCATAGGGCCACACACATCTGTATGAACGAGATCTAAAGGCTGAATTGAAGAGTCAATGTGCATTCTGTTCTAGTTTGCTTTCCATATTGACAATGCTCACAAAATGAAAAATCGGAGAAAGATATGTTGGAGTTAGATGTCTACGAAAGCACGCAAACAGCACAAGGAAGAAGAAAAAGCTTGGAGCTCAACACACAGTACTGAATGTATTACTAGAGAATGTACAAAGATAAGTAGTCCATTAGGGCAATATATATATATATATCACTACCTAAATATATGAACAAATCCCCCCTAGGAGTGATGCGGTGAACAGGTAGTTGGCACTCATGTATAAGGAAGTGCCAAGCTATGTGGAGATGACTCCACAAAAGGAAGTAAGCCCAAAGCTTTGCGGAAAGCTTCAAACTTCTCCCTAGGCAGAACCTTCATGAAAAGGTATGCAATGTTCTCCTACGTGGGCACATATGCCAAGCTGATCTCCCTAGCAGAGAACCTCTCCCTGACATAATGATAATGCACCTCAATGTGCTTAGTGCGAGCATGGAACACAGGGTTCCTCGCAATTGCCAATGCGCTCTAACTGTCAGTGAAGATGGTGGTGGCAGAAGACTGAACAACACCCAAATCAACCATAAGGAGTCTGAGCCACACACACTCAACAAGTCACTGTGAAAGCTTCCCTATACTCAGCCTCACAACTAGAAGTGGCCACAGTAGGTTGCTTCTTGCTAAACCAAGATATACATGAGCTACTAAGCATGAAGCAAAAGCCACTAGTGGACACACGAGTGTCATAGCAACCATCCCAATCAGAGTCAAAAAAAGCGTGCAAATCTAGCAGTAGTGATCCCCCCTTGGGATAAAATAAACCAAGTAGTCGGGTACCACTCAAGTAGCGAAAGATGTGCTTAACTACCTGCCAATGCTTGACTCTCATAAACCTGCTCATCTATGAGACAACAAACTGAATATCTGGCTGAGTAATGCATGAGCAAATCAAGCATCCAACAGCCTGCTGATAGAGAACAACATCAAATGCATCTCCTGCATTGTTGGAACTGAAGGACTCACAAGGCAAGGAAGCTTACGAAGGGAGTCAGAGAGGAGGGAAGGCACAAGCAGACAGGGTAGTCAACAACGATCTGGCAAGTAGGCCAATATTTTTTCAGGACACTAAAGCATATCAAAGAGGTGGACACACAAGGAGAAGGAGCAAGTAGGGAGCTCGAAGATATGTATGTCAAATCAGTAGAAGAAATCCCTACAAAAATAGTGATTTTCATCACTAAAAGCCATTGTAAATACCAATTCATATTTTTGTAGCTCCATTTTGTGCAAGCCAAGGAGTCCTTGAGCTTGAGGAGCATTTGAAGTAGCTACCTACCAATTTTCATAATTTTTAGACTTCGTTTGAGTCTTCAAATAGGCCCTAGAACCTAATTTTTAACTAGGCCGGACACTAGGTCGGGACACGGCCAAAACCTAGTCAAAAACTATAAATAGAGCTAGAGAGCTCATTTTTGGGGCTAGATTGTAAGTGATCTAAACTTGTATGAGCACTTTTGAAGTAATCTAAAAGAACTCCATTGTCTCTCTCTTTGTCTTACCTTGAGTGCGCGTGTGTGTGTATGTGTGTGCATGTTAGTGTGCTTCTCACTCACGCACTTGTGCCTTCACTTGCTCGAGGTCTTCATACCATCCTCACGTCTTCCCGGATTGACATTAAAGGAGGTGCTACTCATCACTGAGCTACACCAAATTTTGCCGTCGTTGCCGGGGATCGAGCTTTGAGGACGAGCATGTGATGGTAAGACGTAGATTTGAGACGTTGCCGTTGTAGGTAATTTCTTTACTTTTCTTATTTTTCTCTTTCTTACCTCACCACCATCATCACCATCATCATCCTCACCATATCCGATCTCCATCTCCATCATCGCAAAAAAATTTCAGTTTTTTTATCATATCACCTTCTCCACCTCATTTCCCTCATTCCACTCGTGAGAGAGAGCGAGAGAGCGACTTGTGTGCTGTGTTTTTGCATGTTTTTTTAGCACTCTTGCAGGTACAGCTGTATCATCCCCTCCAGCACGTTGAGCAGGTACGGACACGCTCGAAACTGTCTTTGTGTCGCAGACCTCTGTCGATCGCGATCGACAAAAAAATCGCCCATTTGATAAAACAAAGTGCACCACCATAATCTACATGATGAGCACATTCTAAATCACTAAAAACAGTTAAAAAATTCCATGTTTCTCTGTCAATCGCGACCGACACCATCGATCGCGATCGACAGCCACAATCGACAACATCTGTCAATCACGACCGACAGACCTTGTCAATCGCGACCGACAGACCCTGTCAATCGCGATCGACAGACTTCACGACCGACTGACTGCCACATAGGATTCAGTCAATCGCGATTGACACCGTCGATCGCGACCGGCTGAAAATTCACGATTGACACCAAAATTCGCGTTGCCACGTGTCCATCGCGACGGACACATCCCCGATTGATTGAAATCACGGCGAAAATCCCGGAAGTGTCAATCGTTATTGATACCATCGATCGCGATTGACAGGACCCACGATCGACTCTGTCGATCGCGATTGACGTGTCGATCGCGACCGACAGGCCCCGACGGACACCTCTGTCAATCGCGATTGACAGACCTGTCGATCCCGATTGACAGGCTTTTCGGCCAAAATTTTAGGGTTAATATTTCCAAGTCTTTGGGGTAATTTTGGGCATAATTAGCAAGCTATTCGTGATTTGTGAGGTTCCTAAAAGTGTGTTTTGAGAAAAATCCTGGGATCTGTCAGCCTGTTTGAACCCTGTTTTAGCACCAGAACCCTGAATTGTCATAACTTTCTCATACGAAATCCGTTTGCTGTGATTCTTGTCTTGTTGGGATTCTTGTTTTGAAGTTGACCATATCCAGGGGGAAAAAAACCATGGGATCTCTAGAATTGTTTTCCATAAAGACAAAAGGCTAATTGGTATCTAAGTTACATGAATGAAAGTTCTTGGTTCTGTCCTTTGAATTTAAGTCTTGAGCTAATCTTGGGACTGATATAGGTCTATTGAGAGAAATTGAGAGCATCCAAAGCAAGGGCTTTGTGCAAGCTTGAGAATCGGGTTCTCGAGCACTAAAGAACAAGGGATCAGCAAGAAAGGTTGGAATATTCTCAACTCCCTTTGTCAATTCCTAGCTTAGGCTAAGTTCGAGTAGTGCTAGGAGTAAGTCAGGACACGATAGGCACTTGACCAGTCAAAGACTATCTAAGAAATCAAGTTCAAGAGATAACCTGTGTGCGACCGAGAACTTTAAAGGAAAAGACTTAACGTGGAACGATCAACTTCAAGTGCGGAAATTAACTCAAATGCTCCTGACGACGTGATATCAGACAAGAGTATAAACACGATAATCAACATAAGAAGGAATCAAGTAATTGGTACAAAAGAACTCAGCAACGAGGTTGTACTTGGGCAAAATAGGGGCTACTTAAATAGGCATATGAACCTTAGATCAAGACGGCATCTAGTAAAGGATAGACAAAGTCTTAGGTCTTCAGAGGCTAGCATTAATCATACTGCTAGGTCTTGGGCCCAGCAGTTGAGCCACCACTCGCATTACCCTAGCTCTGAGACTAGTGAATCAGAGATGTCTCAAGGAATGGACAGACCTACAGGAAGTTCAGGTGTGCCATATCTGTATAGGGTGGAAGGCCCCTACAAGACGCAGCTGGAATACCTTAGGACCAACCGACTAGGTGCTAGCATATATGAGGACGGCCTAGGAAGATCAGTGGTCCAGATTAAAAACCCTGACCAATCCATAGGACTAGAGCACCCAGCTGTCAAGTTTGAAAACGGAGCATACCTAGACAAGGAAGGGACAATATATGTAGTCACCAGTCACCCAGATAGGACAGATGAATTTGGGAATGTGATCTCAGAAGCGGATTTAGGTGACCTGGAGCAAGGAAACATGGGTGTAGAACCTAGAACCCCCCGAGGCAAATCTGTTCTCACTAGGATTATCACACCAGAGTGGATTCCCCAAGACAATAGAGCATAGATCTACTCTTGAACCGAGAGACTGACGAAGCCTTTTGGAGGTATAAATCCGATAGGCCAAATGATGTAGGGTCAATCCTGATCTATGAGTTCAAAGATCCTGATAGCCCAGGCAGAGTGACCTACTTAGATCACGCTTCAGAGAGGATCTTTGTGGTTACAGAACATGACAGGCATGCTTATACTTGGAAGGGTGAATTCGTTTTCCCCCAACCAAGATCGAATGTGTCCTATGGTCACCCTCGAGCTGGAACATCCCAAGCTCATGGAACTCAAAGAGATAGAAGTAGAGATAGGCTAGAAGTAAGCTTTGCCAACCCAGGGGGCAGAGAAAGAACGAGGACGGAAACAAATAGAGTAGAACCTGAGGTACTTAGAGCTCCCAGGAATCAAAGAAATGCGGATGAGTTCCCTCTACCACGACCTAGAGAGCACACAAGGACTTTGAGACCGACTCAACTAGTTAAGTCCATGAAGAACTACTTCGATGGCACTGGAGATCCATATGATCATGTGGCTGAGTTTAGGCAAGTCTTGAGAGCTGAACAAGTTGAAGATTTGTTCACGCAGTACAATGCCTTTGGTCTAACCCTTAGGAACACTGCCCTAACATGGTTTCAACCACTAAACGAGAGGCAGTTCAGGAGCATAGACCAACTTCTAGAGGCATTCATTATCGAATTCTCTAAAAGTGGCATAAGACATAACACTTTCTCGCTGATTCACAGCTTCAAGCAAACCCCTCAAGAAACCGTGAGACTTGCTGGAAGAAGATTTAGGCAATACTTAGAGAGATGCCCTGTCCCTGAGTTACCCACGCCAGCTAAGCAAGTGGCTTTGTTCTTGGATGGATTGCTAAGTACCAAATTGAGATCATATGTGTACTTGAAGGATCTTAGGACCATAGAAGAGTGTGTACGCATGTGCATTGACATCGAGGATAACCTAGGGGAAGAACTAGAGCTTTCCAAAATCTACAAAGACTCAGATAGTGCCTCTAGCCTCTCTTCCACACAATCCACATCTATTGAGGAACTTGCAGAGAAAGTAGCTCAGAAATTAGGTGTCACTAGCAAACAGATCCCAAGATTTGCCCCAGTGAAAAGATGTTATACTTGTGGAGGTGACCATATGGCAAATGTATGTCCCATTATGGCTCAACCCCAAGTAAATCCTAATAGCCAGTACTGCACCATAGAACGAAGATACACAAATCACTCAGCACAAGACTGCCCATACAATAAGCAAGCGGTTAGGCAAACCTACCCTCAGCCATACCAACAAGGCAGATATCAGAACCAATATCCACCACAGCAGTATGCTAGGCCCCAACAAACCTACCAACCACAATATCAGGCCCAGCAAAGGCCTCAGCCTGTGTTAGCCCAACAACCTCCACCTCCATCCAATGTGATCCCTGTAAAGTATGCAGCTGCAGAAGAAAACCTGAATAGGGCCATAGTGCCAGTAACCCCATTGCTATCAGAAAGTGACCCCAGTGACCATAGTTTTGATTCTACACATGTTGATAGCCCCCAGGCCTACTACATGCAGTCTCTTGAACATGGTGAGTCCTACTATAGTGAAGAGCCAAATGAACCTAGTTGGGAGTCAGATTACACAAACGTCATGTATGCAAACCCCAACCCTAGACCTCAACCTAGGCAAGTAAGACCCCCATTCCCTAGAGGACCATGCTATAGATGTCAGGGAGATCATCTCATTCGTGATTGTCCCTTGCCTCCACCTACACAACCCCAATCAGTGACGATCTAGGGCTTTTGCCAAGAATGTGGAAAGGAGCATCTCTTACGAGATTGTCCAAAGAATCCCAACAATATGCCAAAAATCACTCCCATTAACGTTATTGGGTTAGTGGTAGATTCCACAGGAAGTGTCACTTCCACTGCACCGATACAAGTGGTCACTAGAGCCCAAGCCTTACAGCAGAACCCAGGTGTAGGCCAGGAAAAGAGCCCAGATGTTAGTGAAACAGAGAGCATGACAAAGAAAAGGACTAGAGCTTGGAGAGATAGTCGTGAAATAATGAAAAGGCAATGGGCAAAAAAGATGAGTGAACTCGAGGAAAGCCTCAGAGAAACAAAGGCCAGGATAACTGAACTCACATCTCAAACTCCCTCTCACACTACCCCACCACCACCATTCCCATCTCCATCCGACCCGCCACCTTCCAACCCACCTCACACAATTCCACCACCCCCAAGAGTAGGATCAGTCCTAGAAGATCCCACTCTCGAGGACCTTAATATGATGCTTAAAGCATATCAGGCCAGAATCCAAGAAGGGCCAAACGTAACTGATCATGAAAAGTGTTACCCTAGAGCAGAACTAGAGCTAGAACGAACCAAAATTTGTGCTAAGATGGTGGAATTGGCTCAGACCATGTTTGAAGCCAGTCGCCTATTTAACATCTCTAGTTCAACGAAGACACAGTTGCACTTTGATGGACTGTTAGAAAGAATAGAGAAGCTAATTGCACAATCAGAAAAGGAACCCGCCTCTCAACACAAGGACAAGGCAAGTGAAAGGGCAGGTCTTCCTGCCCAGGAAGCCTATGTGCCTAACTCTACGGAGCCAGACACATCATCTTCTATGAATCGGTTCACACCAGAATTCCTACGCGAGATTCAAGAAGACAAATGGGCTAAAGAGAGTGAAGTCCCTCCTCCCATTGAACTTGTGGATGATGAACACGACCAATTTCCACAAGACATCCCATCCATTTATGAGGAGAAGGAGAGCACCCAATCTCAGGAAAGATTAGACTTTGAGTCTAACTCTCTACAAGAATTACCCCACTTCACAGGCCCATGGGAAGCTAAGTCTACTTGTATGAGAGCACCCACAGTCATGGTACGAAATGAGGACTCAGTCATACCTAGGAACACAGAGGTAGTGAAAAACACTAAAGTACAGTGCAACCTCACCTTAGAAGAACTACTCAAAGTGAGGCTAGAGCTATGGAAACATGTAGCCAAACAAGTACCAGAAATAGCAAAACCTCGTTCCCAGGTAGGATCCCAGAGAACAGTGCCAGAAATACCCTTGGACAAGATAGGAGACATGAGTGAGGGCGAAGAGGGAAACACATATCTTCCTATCACCCATCAAGGATACACCACCAAGGCCATTCTAGACTCAGGTGCAGGAGTTGCAATTGCTACTACTTCCCTATGGAAGCGTTGGGGCAAGCCAGCACTCAGGCCCACGAGGATGAAATTGCAAATGGCCGATGGTCACATAGAGAGACCCTTAGGGCTGTTAGAAGGAATAACTCTCACCACATGTGGTGTTGAGTTCGAGCACACATTTGCTATATGTGATTTTAGCAAAAATCATGCCTATGAAATGATCTTGGGACGACCCTTTATGCGACAATTGCAAGTGGTACAGGACTGGGGAACCAACTCCTTGTACCTGCAACACTTAGGTGTTACGACCAAAGTGAATCTCAAAGATTACTCTCATAGAGATGTCCCTCCTATCCAATGGAATCCCCTCCATAGAGCCAAAGATGATATGGAATCAGTGCATTCCATAGGATCAGGATCCTCATGGATGCATGAAGACACCCACTTATCGATGTGCAAAGTAGCAGTAGAAGAAGAGAAGAGAGAAAAAGCCAGAGAGGTAGGTCAAAAGAAACACATAGATCAATTCAAGACCCAGCCTATGCACCTGTAGTCTTTCCTGACGAAGAATTTGAACCCCATGGCTGGGCAGAAATCCTAGCAACAATGGATGTAGCCATCAATGAAGAACAATGGACACCTCACTGTGATGAAGATGGCTATGACATTTCAGTCTTCTCCATAGAGCCAATCATGGGAGAGGCAGTGTTAGAAGAGTGTGAACCTAGCCCTGATGCATTTGAGGAGGCAAGTGACTCCGATCTAGAGTCAATCATTATGGACCCACCTTTTGCATCAGATGAAGAATACTTCTATGAAGTAGAATTTCAACCCCAGAGGCACAGAGAGCTTACAAATGATGTAAGGCTAGCCACAAATGTGACCCCGAAGGAAGAAGGAAAGAAAGAAAGAAGAGAGAAGTCACACCAGAAGAGGAAGAATCTTTGTTTGAGGTCCCGGAAAATTTTAAGAAGTATGAGATAGATGACAGGAGAGTCATGATCAGAATGCCTAAACGAGAGGCGCAATTGGGGGAGGCCTATGATAACAAAGAAACCACCAAGAAAATAGTGGGAGCCGTGGAAGAAGGAGAAGAGAGATGCACGTACATAGGCCATGACCTGACGGAAGACGAAGAGCATGAATTGATAGCCTTGCTAAGAGAATACAAAGATGTATTTGCTTGGAGTTACAAGGACTTGAAAGGCATGGACCCTGACATATGCTCACACACTATCCCCATGACCTCAGATGCCAAACCTTCTAAGCAAAAGCCATACACATATAATGATAATTATGCTGCCAAGATCAAAGAGGAGATAGATAGACTGGTTGAAGCTGGATTCATCAATGAAATTGAGCACACTGAGTGGGTATCCCCCATCGTAGTGGTGCCCAAGAAAAATGGGAAGCTGCGTGTATGCATTAACTTAAAGAAGGTCAATGCAGCCACAATTCGAGATAACTATCCGCTTCCTATCACAGAGCATCTCTTAGAAAGAGTAGCAGGCAAGGAAGTGTATAGCTTCCTTTATGGATTTTCGGGCTACAATCAAGTAGCCATAGCTCCAGAAGATCAGCATAAGACGGCTTTTGCCACTGAATGGGGCATTTTTGCCTTTAGAGTAATGCCATTTGGGCTTACCAACGCACCAGCTACCTTCCAGAGGCTGATGTGCCATGTATTTAAAGAGTTCCTGAGGAAGAACTTAGAAGTCTATGTTGATGATCTTTGTGCTCATTCCAACATTAGACAAACCCATATTCCTGAACTCAGACAAATCTTTGACAAATGTAGAGAATATCAAGTCTGCCTGAACCCAGAAAAGTGCGTTTTTATGGTCAGGCAAGGCAAGATTCTAGGACACATAGTGTCAAAGAATGGCATATCCACTGATGAAGAGAAAGTGAGAGATATAGCCGAGTTACCTAAGCCAAAGAATGTCAAGGAAGTACAACATGGGGCATTGTGGTTATTACCGATGGTTTATACACATGTATGCCATCATAGCAAAGCCTCTGTATGGACTTTTGACTAACTTTGAGTGGACTGACGAATGTGAGAATTCCTTCAATGAGCTTAAACGGCGATTATGTTCAGCACCAATCTTAACCACACCAGATTGGAATAAGCCTTTCCATGTTCATGTGGATGCATCCAATTATGTTATTGGGTGTGTACTCGCGCAACCTACCGGTGAAGGTAATATGGATCTTCCAATTGCCTATGCTAGGAGACAATTGAATGCAGCTGAACGAAATTATACCACTACTGAGAGAGAAGGACTAGGCATGGTCTATGCGGTTAAAAAGTTTAGACATTACTTGCTTGCAAATAAGTTTAAATTTTTTACTGACCATCAGGCACTGCTATATCTTGTGAACAAGCCATGCAATATAGGAAGATTAGTAAGATGGTTTCTCTTACTAATGGAATATGACTTTGAGGTAGTGGTAAGGAAAGGTAGGACTCATTTGAGAGCTGACCATCTTTCTAGGCTCACATCTGGAGAGGCCCCACAAGGAGTGTCAGATGACCTTCCTGATGCTTACTTGTTTAATTTGGAAGTGGTGCCACAGTGGGCTAAGCCATTAGTGCCAGTATTGACATACGGGCCTAATCATCCAGTAATAAACACACAGGATAGAGAGGTAGTAAAAGCCCAAAAGTACCACATCATGGCAGGAAGTATGTACAAGCACACGGATCAAGGGATCTTGGCGTGTTGTGTGGAAGAGGATGAGTACGCTAAATGGTTGCAATTAGCACATGTAGGTGCATTAGAGCAGCACTACTCAAAGCAACAAACCCTACCGACACTAAGGAGACTCGGAGTGCATTGGCCGACTATGGAAGCTGATGTCCAAAAGTTATGCAAAGAATGCCCAATCTGCTGCACTAAACCACCTGTGGAACATGCCACTCTTTATCAAGTGTCCATAGTGCCAGATTGGAGTGAACCACTAGTATCCTTCCTGAGAACGAAAACATTCCCTCCAGACATGACCCTGGCTAGGAAAAGGAGTTTAGAACAAGAAGCCCTGGATTACTCACTCATTGGTGATAATCTATACAAACGTGGTAAAGATGGGTACCTAAGACTATGCGATGAGAGTGAATATCTCAAGATATTGGAAACTGCTCACCAGGGTGTAGCAGGAGGACACTTTGGCCCAGATCGAGTGATCAAGGCAATATTATTTGCAGGACTTTGGTGGGTGACTCTTCACATGGACGCCTATACCTATGTGAAGAGGTGTGATGTCTGTCAACGAGCTCAGCCTCCTATACGCAAAGATGAAATGCCACTGAAACCTATGATGGGTGGACGAGCATTCTCTAAGTGGGGAATAGACTTTGTAGGTCCTATTAATCCCCCAGCTAAGGGTTCTCATGCTGAATATATCATTGTGGCCACGGATTATCTAACCAAGTGGGTAGAGGTAAAAGCCACAACGAAGAACGATGCTCAAACAATAGCTAAGTTTTTATTTGAGAATGTGTTCACCAGATACGGGTTACCTATAGAGCTAGTCAGTGACAGAGGCACTCACTTCTTGAATGAAGTTATTGAAAATCTGCTCCAAGTATT
Organism: Ceratopteris richardii; assembly: GCA_020310875.1. Taxonomy (NCBI): domain Eukaryota; kingdom Viridiplantae; phylum Streptophyta; class Polypodiopsida; order Polypodiales; family Pteridaceae; genus Ceratopteris; species Ceratopteris richardii. Next base: position 15,871,747 of record CM035416.1, on the reverse strand, counting down.
CTTGGTAGTACATAAGAAGTCTGCCCCCTATCACCCTCAAGCAAATGGCCAGGCTGAGAGCACCAATAAGATCTTATGCAATGTACTGACGAAATTAGTGAACAATAAACGCTCTGATTGGGACAAACAACTACACCATGCTGTTTGGGCATACCGAGTCGCCTACAAAACGGTACTTCAAGCCACCCCCTTTTAGATGGTATTTGGCCAAAATGCAGTGCTACCGTTGGACTTCTTAATACCTACATTGAAAGTAGCACAAGAGCATGAATGGACGGGTCATGAACTCTCCTCTAGACTTTTTGACCTTGAACGATTAGGAGAAACAAGACTGAGGGCGGCTGCAGGGATATATGCAGCTAAGAAACGACAGAAGGCATACTTTGATGCCCACGTTAAGGATAAAGGTTTGAAGGCAGGCGACCTAGTACTAGTATATACTTTGAAACAACATGCGAGGAAACTAGAGAAGAGAGGCTATGGACCCATGATCATTAATAGAATCTCAACAAGTGGAGCAGTGCAACTAGCCACATTAGAAGGCGATATTCTCCCCAGCTACATTAGCAGATGCAGAGTCAAGTTATATCAGGAACCTCTGACGGAAGAGATGCTAAGTCGACTCAACACTGCTAAGAAACGCAAAGAAGAAGAAAGACGAATTCGAGAAGAAGCTCAAGCAGAAGCATTGGAACGCATCCGGAGAATGAAGCTGAGAAGACAGGGTGGAGAGCAACCTAGGACAGATGCATATGCAGATCAAGGATATCATGTGGCTATGTGTGAATTTTCAGGTATCAGCTCTCATAGGATAATTGATGACGTCCTTTTATAACCTTAGAGATAGGACAAGGAAAGGTGCAAGGACTGTAAGAGCCTTGATTGACTCAAGTGCAGCCACTAGTGCTGTTAAATTTTTGTACTGTCAAAAGTTGAAATTAACCGTCAATCCTATTGAAGCATATCTCATAGCATTGGGAGGTGTGGAAACCCCTTGCATGGGCGAGGTGGAACTTCCCCTCTATATTCAAGACGAAGCAATGACAGTCAAAGTACTAGTGTGTCAAGATGAGGACCTCACTGAGCCTCTTGTCTTGGGTCAGGACTGGATCTATGATCATGCAGTCAACCTAAACTTAAGGAGTGGACTTCTTCATGTATGGGTAAATCATAGTCGAATTACCGTTGAATTGGAAAATGAGGCACTCAAGGCACTAAGTAAGGCACGAACTCCTGGTCCTTCCAGGGGCACACATGAAGTTGACAATGCTATTCTTGTCCAAAACTGTATGATGCAGAAAGAGGATTGTCTCAACAACGGAGTTAAGGATAAGACGGCACTCCCTTATGTTCCAAAGGCCAGAGGGATGCAGCAACCAAAGGCAGATCAACTACTGAAGGAGCAAAGTACCACCTATACTGGAGGCCAAAAACACGTGCGAAGCAGAATATCTCAGCCGTTGAAACAAGTGTGGGTGCGGAAAGGCGAACACCCTGTGGCGACCATGCCAACCCCACGGCCAAAACCTCTTATTAGTAATCAACAACACGACACTAATAAGAAGTCTTTCATAAATTCTTCTGCGAAAGTGAAGTCTATTTGGGTACCCAAGAAGTCAATGAAGGCCAACCCACAATCACGACAAATCTGGGTGCCTAAGGCTTGCTTGTGGGCTCAAATAGCTACACCGAGGCCACACCCGGTACAACATGTTTCACTCACTCGAACATCAGATGCCCATGCTTATACATCACGCGCGGGCACATATTCTTCCATGGGCACAAGTAGAATCACTTGTAAATGGGTCCCTAAAAAGCCTCATTTTCAAGTAGATACCCCTATCAAACTCTTCAGAGTCTCCACAAAATCAAGATCAAAGCCCATCCACTTCATTTGGCAACCTAAAACTTGTAATAAACCCCTAGACCCCAGTTGTAAATCCATGCCCACCTACTAACTACATCACTCTCTCACTACATCATTCCACTTAGCTTCTAGGTCTACCCAATTCCTAACTACATGCACGAGCACCGAGCACTTAATAGCCTACTAATCTCTCCCGAACCTCATGTTAATGTTGTAATGGGGACAAAAACGGTTCTATCTTTTCCTTTACAATGTTAACACCTGTTTCTATATTCTCACAGAGTCAAGAGGCAAGAAGTAACATGGCAGATACGGCAGGAACTAGCTCCCAGGCAGGCACCAGCCCCCAAGTCATGGACATTGAAAGTCTTCCCGTTGAGGAGGAATTGAAGGAACGCCCAGTGGCATTGAGGGCATTACACGCCATACCAATTCAGAATCCTCCACAGGGGCACACAATGCCGGTCAGCAAAAACTCACATTGGTTCAGTGATGTGGCAGGATCTCTGGGTGAAGGCACTTACATGTGGGAGGCCGAGATAGAATTCAACGGGCGTTGGGGCAAGTTTCACTTCTTCACCAGGGAATTTGAGAGACTGCAGAATAATGAAGGATTGAAACCTATATGGAAGAAGGCGGGACTCTACGATTACTTCAAATTCCAATTGCCAAAGCCCGACTTTCTAAGATGCTCATATTTGATTAGCACCCTCACTCCGAGCAAGGACAAAAAGGGATACAGCACCTTTGTCCTCCCATCTCTCACAAGGGGCAATGAGCTGAAGCGCTTCAGGTTGACTATCAATTTGGTGAGGGAAGCTCTAGACATGAAAGGTATGCACATTCCTACGGAGAAAGAGACTATGGTCCCCGACAATATGAAGAACAGGAATCTGACGAAATTAAAGGACATGGTGGCAATGACACCTACAATTGCCATTCACTTGTGAATGGTCATGCAGCATTTTGCATTTCCCGCTCAAGAGAGGTTCACAATGCCACCTAAGAAGATATGGTTTAGTCTACACTTGGCTGACGCCTTCGATTTGACAATCAATATGCCCCACTGGATTATCGACCAAATCCACTTGGCTCATCAAAGGTGGTATAAAAAACAAAAGTCTGTACTGTATGGATGTTGTGCTCTCACCCGGATTGTGTATAGATGTTTGGCTTATGATGTGCCAGTGCAGAGGACATTAATTTGAACCAGGGTACAGGAATTCCAACGTAGACCATCAACCGCAGGACCACCATCTAAGAAAATGAGAGGCGCAGTTCAGATGCCCTGTGCACAACCCCGCGGTGCGACATTGACACCAGAGACAACTCCACGACCTCCAAGGCGGGTACAACCCTTCACTATCAGATTACCAAGACACAGCACTGATGGACCGAATCTGGTGTTCCCACCTGTACCAACCGACCTAGAGTTTCCTCACGGATTCACATTAGAAGACCTAACTGATGAGGAGGTAGCCAGAATAATCAAAGCTGTTAACACGGAAGTCGAGGAAGAGCAAGCTAGTGGACAACAAACTGCTACAAACCAACCCCATCCCAGACAACCAGAGGTCGTCGATGTGGAGGGTGAAGAAGAAGAAGAACAAGAGGAGGAACATGGTGGACAATCCGAGGAAGAAGAGCAGGAATATGATCAGGAAGCTCTGTAAGTACTTGAGGGTGCCCCGGCTTATACGAAGGAATTGAAAAAGCTCTATGATACCATCAACAGGGTTCAAGAGCAACATAGATTGTCCCTCGCAGCAGGAAAAGCTCTCATGAACCAAACCCTTGAGGAGGAAGGAGTAGACGAGCAATACCGTGCCACACTTGATATGATATCTGATGCTTTAGGAGTACCTGAGACGGTGCATATCGCCCTTGCACAAGCACGAAGAACGGAGCGAAGATATGGTAGACGTCCCCCTCGATCAGGAAAACAGATGAATGTATTAGTATCAGAACCACAAGGCACATCCACAACCACGGGTACAACACACACCATTCATGATACTGAGGAAACCCATACATCAAGTGCACCTCCGTCAACCCCTTTGCCACCCTTGCCTCCAACTCCACCACATTCACCTCCCACAACCAGTGTAACCACTACTGTCACGGCCTCCGAGTCCACTACCCATACCGAAGCGCAGACCGTCAGTCAACCCACACAACCCACACACCCTATCTCCACCTCTCTTGTCTATACGGCCATTGACACAGTAATTCTAACCGGAGCCACGGAAAACCTCATTCCCCCGATCACACTTCCTGGCAGTTCGTATTCACAATTGCACACACCACTGTACACTTTCACCACTATCACCGCACCCACAATTCCCATGTTCACAATCACTCCCACCACTGCATCCACTTTTGATTTTATGGACATATCACCCACCTCCGCACCTCTCCCTCCCCCCATACATCCACCATCTCCCATTCCCCCACCTCCCACTTCACCATTTTCCAGCACCGCATCCACACTCCCCTTCCCCTTCCCCTTCCCCTTCCCTTCTGCATTCAACACCCTTCCTGCATCCACCCCTATTAATAATGTATTTAATAATATGCAACAGTGTATATTTCAACTACAACAGCACTACCAGCATCTTGATAACCAACATACGAGACTCTTCCGAAGCCATGAAGAACTTCAAGTACAATTCATTGATCTAGAAAGGGAAAAGCGGCTACTACAACAACAGTATGTCACTTTACAGGAACAACATCAGCAGTTAGTAGCCAATCCTCCCGAGTCAGATGCAGAAGAAAAACAACAAATGGATGATCTGCTACACTCCCAGATAACAGAGAATCTCAAGCTTCGATGCAACCTGGCCCTCTTACGCAAACACATGTCTACTGCACTCGAGGAGAATAAACGACTACAGAAACAAAACGAAGAAAACTTGGAAGCAGCCATGGAGGGTTCCCCACAGGAAATCGACCCAGATAGATTCAAGGCCATACCCTCAGCGAATATGCAAATTGTGTTGGAAACCCATGCCGACCTCCTGGAAGCCCATGCAGCATTAGAAAGAGAAAGAGATGACCTATTAAAGCATCTGGAAACCCAACATGAGTCACCAAGCAAAGTCACAACCGCAGTTGACACGTCTGAAGAAGTCGAAAAACTCAGAGCAGAACTAGAAGAATTACGAAGTAAAGTCATGCAATACGAGCGTCAACCCTCTCCCCTTGTAGAGCCCGAGCCTGAAGACTTAGTGCCAATTGAAATAGAGGAAACCTTCGAAGACCCATACGTTCCCATGCCTGCACCAGGGGGCAAGCAAACAGAAGAGGGCATGGACACCATCGAGATCGAGGCTCTTGAATGGATGCAGAGGTTAGAGAAAGTGGCCACAACCCATGATGACAGAGTGGTAGTTCAGATAGCATCTATGTCACGTTTGGAAGAGGTAGTCATAAAATCGGATTACTTTAGAAACCTCTCCCATCATAGGTGGATCGGCACATCCGACGACTTGTATGTTCCTTTCTATGTCTTAATGGCAGATTACAATGCTGAAATCAAGCACCACACCTCAAAAGAACCAACCTCGGCTACACAGTTTGCACCGGACGACATCCCAGCAAGTACCAAGCAGGGAAATATACACCAACCTACGTGGAGGATTCGTCTGCTGGAAACCTACCCTGAGATGGTAAGGACATGGAATAACATGCCTTTGTATATCAAATACAACCCATGCTACTGCCCTGTATTTCGAAGAAGGTCATGGCCGGAATACATAAAAATTGTGCTGACAACCAAAGGATGCAAGAAATGGCTCAATTATGTCTACTTAGCACCACCTAAGGGCAAACCTACCATAGGATATATGATTTCGAAGATTCGGCATTGGGGGGTCCGGTTCAAAAATGTACCTGATGTCATGGCCCAAATGTGTCTTAAAATTTTTGAACTTATGTTGGTCACCTTCAGGACCTTCAAGAATGTCAAGGAACCTCATCTGTTAGCTCTTGGATTTAATGAAGGTAATCAGGACCTTGTCTACGACATGAGCGCAACACCATCTATTAATGTTGTATATGCATGGCACGCGCGTATCAAGTATCTACCAGCCTGCTTCAAACAAACGTTTGAAGAAATGTTTGTCACGAGATTCTGGGAATATCATTCAGAGATATTCATTCCCAGACCATCACATTTATTGCAGTTGTTTGCGGTGGAACAAGCTCTCCATTCAGAAAAGTTACGTATACCACATCCAGAGGTTCTCGGGCCGGTAGATTGGGATGCTCTACTCACGGACTTGGCCAAAGGGTTGAGAATTGCAGAACATCACTTAGCACAAGACGTAGAATACTACATCCAACGACCCACCCAACAAGGGTCTGTCAGGGACGACAGACGCGAGAGAGGGGGGGTGTTGGAACTGAAGGACTCACAAGGAAAGGAAGCTTACGAAGGGAGTCAGAGAGGAGGGAAGGCACAAGCAGACAGGGTAGTCAACGACGATCTGGCAAGTAGGCCAATATTTTTTCAGGACACTAAAGCATATCGAAGAGGTGGACACAAACAAGGAGAAGGAGCAAGTAGGGAGCTCGAAGATATGTATGTCAAATCAGTAGAAGAAATCCCTACAAAAATAGTGATTTTCATCACTAAAAGCCATTGTAAATACCAATTCATATTTTTGTGGAAGCCAAGGAGTCCTTGAGCTTGAGGAGCATTCGAAGTAGCTACCTACCAATTTTCATAATTTTTAGACTTCGTTTGAGTCTTCAAATAGGCCCTAGAACCTAATTTTTAACTAGGCCGGACACTAGGTCGAGACACGGCCAAAACCTAGTCAAAAACTATAAATAGAGCTAGAGAGCTCATTTTTGGGGCTAGCTTGTAAGTGATCTAAACTTGTATGAGTACTTTTGAAGTAATCTAAAAGAACTCCATTGTCTCTCTCTTTGTCTTACCTTGAGTGCGCGTGTGTGTGTGTATGTGTGTGCATGTTAGTGTGCTTCTCACTCACGCACTTGTGCCTTCACTTGCTCGAGGTCTTCATACCATCCTCACGTCTTCCTTGATTGACATTAAAGGAGGTGCTACTCATCACTGAGCTACAAGCATCGTGAAGACTCAATTGTAGACCTGTCTCCATAGGAGTGGCAATAGTCTTACAGTCTTCAAGGCCAAAATGCTGCAATAATGTCTCAATATATTTCGTTTGACTAAAAGCCATTCCATCATCAACTTGCATATACTAAATGCCCAAATAGTGATGCAAATGCCCCAAATCAGACATCTCAAATGAGGCATGCAAATCAGCCTTAAAATCAGCAATATGCTTCTCAATAGGACCAGTGAGCAGCATGACGTCAACATAGACAACAATGATCAGAAGCACATCATTGGCACGCTTAACATATAAGGTGCTTTTAGTTGGACTATTCTCAAAACCATGTGCAATCATATAGGCATGTATCTTCTCATACCAAGCATATGGTGCTTGCTTTAAACCATATAATGCCTTCTTTAACCTGCACACCTGGTTTTCATGCCCTTTTTGCACAAAGCCATGGGGCTGAAAAACATACACTTCTTCATGCAAGTCATCATTCAAAAATGTTGTTTTAATTTCCAGTTGATGTACATTCCAACCATGATGGCCTGCAAGTGCACAGATGCTACGAACAGTAGTCATTCAGCAAGTAGGTGCAAAGGTCTCATCAAAATCAATGCCTCTTTCTTGTGCATAACCCTTTGCAACAAGCCTAGCCTCATACCTGTCAAGTGTACCATCAGATTTACGCTTCAGCTTGTATACCCACTTAGTGCCAATGGCCTTCTTGCTAGGAGGCAAGTCACATAAAGACCAAGTACCATTCTTCATTATTGCATCATATTCAGATTACATAGCAGCCATCCAATTTTTTGAATTTTGTGCTTCATCAAACGAAATAGGCTCAGTCTCATTACAGAGACTAGATACAGCCATAGCATAGCAATCTGATGCAAAAGAGGCACAATGAGAGCCTGATCAAGTACGATATGACAGAGGTGCATCTAATTTGCTGTCATGCAAGGTCTGCACCAGCCATTTTGGCATAGTTCTTGCCTAGTCAATATCAGCTCTCTCATTAATAAGTGCATCATGTAAATCTGCATTAGAAATGGAATGATCTGCATCATCAGATGAAATCGGCAAAGGCTAAGAAGTTTCCTTATTAGGACTAGCACTGCACTGTCCACCTGTAAAAAGAGGAAGCAAAGTATCATACATGTCTTTGGAGCTAACAGATGTCTCCTTAGTACATGAAAGCAATGGCTGAATAGCATCTTCCACAAAAACAACATCACGTCTAACCAAAATGCATTTAGTCTGTGGATGATATAGACGATAGCCCATTGTACCCAACAAAAATACATTTTACTGCTTTATCATCCAATTTTTTGCAATGGAGTGATAGGTTGTAGTGCTTTAGTGGGACACCTGTTAAGTACATATGTTGCACACATGACAGCCTCAAGCCAGAAACTATGTGGTAGAGTCTGACTCTTGACCATACACCTCGCCATCTCCATGAGTGACCTATTCTTCCGTTCAGCAACTCCATTCTATTGAGGTGTATATGGCACTGTGCACTGGTGTTTGATCCCATGATCAGCCAGAAATGCATTAAAATCAAAAGACATATATTCCCCCCCTCGATCAGAATGGAGGGTGCCCATTTTACATGCTGACATATTTTCAGCCAAAACCAAAAACTATTTGAAGCACATGAACACTTTGGACTTTGCCTTCAATGGATATACCCATGCATGCCTGAAAAATCATCGATGAAATTCACGAAGTAAAGATAATTCCCAAAAGAAGGTGTCTGCATATGACCACAAACATCACTATGTACAAGCTGCAATTTCCAAACTGAACCATCTTTTGGAAAGGACGAATGCTGCATTTTGCCCAAAATACAGCCTTCACAAACATGTTTTCCAGGTGCCTCAAGTTTGGGCAAAGAGGACACCATTTCAGATTTCTGTAGGCGTAGAAAACTAGCAAAATTTAGATGACCAAAGCATGCATGCCAAAGCTTTACATCTGACATAGCCTGAGAATCATGTACTGCACATGCTAAATCGTTCAAAGATCTTTCATAGTCTATGAGCTTATACAGCCCACGACATAAAATGCCAGAAGCAATAATCACATCGCCATCTGACAGATCATGAACTGTACACCTGTCATCAACAAATTTCACAACCAAGATAATCTTGGCTAATGCAGAAACTGATAACAGGTTCTTCTTGATCCCTAGCACAAATAAAGCATTTGACAAAAGAACTACCATCAGCAGTAGTCAAAATGATGTTACCAACTCCCATAATAGAATAAGAGGAGTTGTTGGCACATGTAACAGTATTCCCTGTAGGGGCAGGCTCGAGTGAAGAGAAGAAACTGCGCTTCGAGGTACTATGTTTGGTCTCCCCACTATCAAAATACCAAACATTTGAGTCTACTACAGACATGCACTGTTCATGAGAAGATGGGTCAAAACTACAAACAATAGTAAACGCCCATTCTTCTTCCTGCACAAGATTAGCAGACTCCGTTTTTGGTGTAGAGCTTTCTGCAACAACCAATCCAACCTCTTTCTTCTTTGCCTCTTTAGCAGCCAATTTTGGACAGTTCTTTATGATATGATCATTCCCTTTATAGTACTTGCAAAACAATTTCTGCTTTTCTGATTTTTTTCTCATCTTTATCTTGGTTCTTCCAATGTGCAACATTTGCAGATTTCTGCTTACTAGTAGAAGAGCTCCATTTTCCTTTGCCCTTCTAACTAGCAAGGAAAGCTTGATCCGCAACACGCATAATGGACCTATTCTGCCTTGATTGATCCTCCTACAACAGAACAAAGACTAACTCCTCAAATGACAAGGCATTTGGATTGCCTTTCATCATCAATCGAAGAGTAGAAGAAAAACTCTGATATGAATCAAGAAGACCATTCTGAACTATCTGCACAGGTGAGCTATCTGGTATAACCTCATCAGCAGAAATCAATTGTTCCTTCAAGTCTTTGATCTTTGTTAGAAAATTATCCATGGAATCACCTTCATTCATGTGGTCACTCTCCAACTGTTTTCGAAGGTAAGCAACACAAGCCTTATTCCTAGCTTGGTACAATGTGCTAAGTGTATCCCAAGCATCCTTAGTTGTTTTGCAAGAGCGTATGTGAGGAATAATGGCACGTTTGACAGACGAAGCTATCAATGCATGTGCCTGGGCATCTCTGCCATCCCAACGAATTTGCCCTGCAGTAGGTGCAGTAGAAACCACAGTACAAACAGGAATATGCAGAATATCATCATCTTCAACACCTTCTACATCAGCTTCAGTACCTGCAGTTGTAACAGTTGCAGGTGTGATAGGACGTTTTTCAACACCCTACACAATGTTCCACAGTCCTTTTGCAACCAATACATGTCGCATCATATAATCCCATAACGGGTAGTTGGTACCATCCAACTTATCCTCAACAGCCAACATACGGAATACATCACTGCTTTCATCCATGGCCGGTGACTAAAATACCTTGATGCAGTAAATTGATTGTATCTCAAAAAGTTGAATGGAATTGCCCAAACGAGTTCTGCTAAACCTGTAGCAGACTTCGAGACGCTTATACTGGCAAACCAAAACTGGTATATACCTTTGGCACAAAAAGACAAAATAGCCTACACAAGCGCTACGTATGCTCACCAAAACTTGTACGATTCTGAGACTGCAGTCGGAGAGGTATTGATGACACCCTAGATGAAGTGGCGACTTGCTCTAATACCAATTGTTGGAGTTAGATGTCTGCGGAAGCACACGAACAGCACAAGGAAGAAGAAGAAGCTTGGAGCTCAACACACAATACTGAATGTATTCCTAGACAATGTACAAAGATAAATAGCCCATTAGGGCAATAGGCGTATATACAAGCCGGGGGGAAAAACCTCCTAAACAGGGAAAAAAGTGCCCCGGTGGTCCTAGAGTGTTCACACACATCACTACCTAAATATATCAACAAGATAACACAGGTAAGTAACTAGAATGAGGAAGATTTTCCATTCCACTACGAGATATATGGCCCAAACGACCATGCCAAATACAAGCCATAGGCTGTTCAGTAACAGCTAACAAGTGTTCTTTCTGTGATACAAATAAACGATAAAGTGAGCCAACTTTTCTTCCTTTTGCAATAACCATATTACCCTTTCATATGCAAAAGGACTGAGCATAGAAGACCACCTTGTAACCAAGGTCATCAAGTTGACCAACTAACATCAAACTGCGTGATAACTGAGGTACATGGCATACATTATGCATAGTAAATTTTGAACCATCAATGAACTGCACAACCACATCTCCAATCCCCACAACATCACACTGGTAAGAATCACCAAGTCTCACAGTACCAAGAGACTTTGCTGTATAGTTAGAGAACCATTCTCAATGTGGTGTCACATGGAAAGAAGCACTAGAATCTAGCATCCAGGTGTGGGAAAGAGAATCAGCCATAAGAGCCTCAGTTGACACAATACTATCAAGTTTCAACACATCAGCATCATCAAAAATAGCATTAATTTCTTCAATCTTCACAGTCGAAGTAGATGATGCAGGTAACTATTTAACATGCCCATCAACATTATGTCCTTTACCTTTAGCATTCTTTAATGCATAAGAGTCTTTCTTCATGTGTCCTTTCTTATGACAATAATGGCATTCGATATCCCTCTTCCTTGATTTACTTCTACTCTTATTTCGTTGACCATTCTTTTCCTTGTTCTTGCTCCTGCCATGTTGATTCTTTCCTTGGTAAGAATCACGAACATTATATGCATCTCCACTTTGAGTGCCAACCATAGATTTTCTATGAATCTCCTCACTCAAGGGTGATCCACATATGTCATCATAGACGAGTTTGCCACCAGGTGCACTATTGCTAATAGCTGTGCAAAATGTATCCCATGATGAAGGCAAGGTGCATAACAACAATACTACTTTCATTTCATTATCCATATCCATTTTCTAAGCCTCTAACTGAGAGAATATAGCATCAAACTCATTTAGATGAGCAGCAACACTATCTATGTCCTTCATATGAAGGCCATATAATTTTCTCATCAAATAGACTTTATTTGATGCCGTCTCTTTTTCATATGTATTCCATAACTTCTTCCAAAGCTCCTCTGCACTTTCACAGTCTAATACTGTAAAGTAAACATTATCTGCCATGTGCAAGCGAATGGTAGACCTCGCCATTTCATCTAACTCATCCCAATCATCTTCATCCATGTCAGCAAGCTTCTTTGAAATTCCACTTATTGGCTTCCATTGCCTCCTTTGAATCATCACATCTTTAATTTGATTCTTTCATAGAGCAAATTTTGTGCCATCAAATTTTCAGATCTCAAAATGGTCTTTGCCCTGCTATTTATAGCTCCTCCTCGGAACACTAGCACTAGACCCTGATCCACCGGATGTGCCTGAGACCTCTGATGCCATGATGGTAGAGAAGTGAATGGAATGATAATGGAGCTAGAAGAGTTGAACACCAACGAATAAGTGTATCAAGGAGTAAATCGACCACTGTATAGTTGATAAAACCAAAAATCTGGAAAAATTTTGCCAGAGTATCCTTTACGAAATGAGCATGAACAGTGTCAAAATATCATAAAACTACAAGTACTGACATGTTTGCCTTCATAGTGAATCACTCACTCCACTACATATAATCAGTTACCCAATAGAAGCCAACTAGGCTTATCGAGCACCTATGAACAGCTACCATATGTCTCCTATGACGAGGCTGGGTAAGTCTTCCACCTGCATCACCGAAGAGACCCCGACATCTGGGTGTCTCCCAGTTAAGAAAACCTCACCGCGACCCTCTTTATCAAACATAAAAGGCTTTATGAAAAGAACGTAACCGCTATATCAATGACCACATGGACGTACATAAGCGGTATCCACAGAAGCATACATAATGTGTATGTGCTCAATATATGCAGTAAAATGACAATAAAAGGCTGAATGCCAATAACACTTGCAAGTGTCTGTCAACTCTGATGTTTTTGGCTCAAAAAACCTGCATCAATTTGCAACGGCTTCTCCCACGAAAACTGAAATCTTTTAAGAAACCTGTAGTTTTGCGAGTGTGGCTGAAAACACAGCCCCAAAGGTTGATATTTAATGTCGGAGAAGTACAAAGAACACTCTTCTTGATGTTCTTGGACCTGTGTGAAGAGAACTATGTGTGGAAGTACTCCAAAACCGCTCCAAAAGACACCCCAAAAATGCTTCAAAAATAGGCTTTGAAAGCAAAGAATGAAGCTTTGAGAAACCAAAACATGTTCAAGGTAATATCAACCTTATTCTTTCCCCTTTTTCAGACACCACAAGAGTGTAGCTTAGTGGCAAGAGATTGCCACGGTTAAGCAAGCTCCGCAGGGAACAGTACTGGGATGGGTGACCTCCCGAGAAGTACCGAGAACCTCTATATTCCTTGATCATTGAGGTCCTCCGTTGTGCGCAGCCAATGGTGAATTCGGTGACTCGGATGACAAGGTATGCCAAGGCCTATGCCTTGGTCGCCGCCTTAGTCGTAAGCCTTGGAGAAAGCGGGGGGGTGCTCGCTTCACTCACACAAAAGGAACAAAGCTTTTGCATCGAATTGCTCTGATACCAGTGAAGTATTTTGATGGTGATGCACCACATTGCGCTCTTCTTCTCACGATCTCCACGATGATATCCTCATAGTAGAAAACTAAGCTCCTAAGGTCGCACATGTTAGTCTGCACAGAAACTACAAAACACGTAGAAAAATACAGTACACAGGGAGCACGAACACAGTCTTCTTAGGTCTTACAAATGTGGTCGAACTTACAATCTGTGACTGACCAGGCCACTACATGTTTTATTAAAGAACATATACAAAGAACTATCCAGTGGCCATTTGCCCTTTCACATGGACACTAATGGTAACAGAATCTATGTAAGCAATAATGGGTGCTTTCCCTCTACCTAAGCATAGACACTTGTCCTTAGTGCCATTGAGATATCTTAAAATCATCTTGACCACTTCCAAATGTTTCTTGCCAGGATTAGACATATATATGCTCACAACTCCCACTGCAAATTCAATGTCTAGTCTCGTAGCTACCATAGCATACATGAGACTACCAACAGCAGACTGATAGGGAATTTTGGTCATGAATTCCTTTTCCTCATCTGATTTGGGGCAATCATCCTTGATCAATTTCACACTTAGGTAAAGGTGTACTCAATGCCTTTCCACCCTGCATATTGAACCGGTGAAGTAATTTGGATATGTACTCACTTTGAGACAAGTATATGCATCTTTTACTCCTATCACGAGTAATGTGCATGCCAAGAATATGTTTGGCATCCCCTAAATCCTTCATATCAAATTTCTGAATCCACTTCTTTTTGAGAATTGACAAATCATAAGAGGGCTTCCAAGCAATCAGCATATCATCGACATAAAGTATCAAGCATATCAAGCTGCCATCTGAACATCTCTTTGTGTAGAGACAGTGATCCTCATTGCTTCGAGAATAGCCTTTAAACTTCATAAAAGCATCAAACTTTGGGTACCATTGTCTAGGGGATTGTTTTAGTCCATACAAGCTCTTCTTAAGCTTACAAACTAGACTTTCCTTGCCAAGAACTACATAACCCTCTGGTTGTTCCATATAGATCTCATCTGTAAGATCTCCATGCAAGAAAGCAATTTTCACATCCATTTTGGTCATCTAAATTTTGCTATTTTGCTATGCCTGCAAAAATCTAAAATGGTGTCCTCTTTGCCCAAACTTGAGAGACTGGACTAGCTCTAAGTCCTCCATTGCAACGAATCCAAGCAACATGCACAGGGTAGTCATCTTAACCATTGGAGAGAAGATTTCCTCGAAATCAACGCCATGTTGCTTAAAACCGTTTGCAACGAGTAGTGCTTTATACTTTGGAGAAGCACTATCTGATGTGAATTTAAGCTTATATACCTATTTACATGGTAAAGCTTTCCTGCCCTTTGGCAAAGGTACTAAATCCCAAGTACCGTTCTTGTGAATAGAATCCAACTCACTCTTCATGGCAAACTCCCACTTGACATGATCATGTGTCTGCATAGCCTCTTTCTAGCAAAAAGGCTCACCGGCATCTGTTAGCATAACAAAATCTAAACCTGGAACATATCTATCATGTGGATGTGAGACACACACAGAACGTCTCAATGGTTGTTGAATAGGAATATGTGTAGACTGATCTGAATGGACATTCTCTTGAACATCCCTATGTGCAGCATTTTTATGCATGCTAATCGGAGGACTAGTATCCTTAAACACCACTCTTCTCACTTCAACCTCCTTAATGGGTTGTTTATGCATCTTAGACTCATTGAAAATGGCATCACTACTTTTGATCACTAACCATGTTTTAGGATCCCATAAGCAATATCCAAATTGTCCTTCTCGACCATATCCAAGAAAAATGCATTTATTTGACTTATGATCCAACTTTTGTCTAAGATTCTTTGGTATATGAACATATGCTTCACACCCAAAAACTCGAAGATGATCATAATATGGTGGCTTTCCTGTCCATAAATCTGGTGCCACTTTCAAACCTTTGGCAGTACTAGGTGAAAGGTTAATCACATGAACTGCAGTCAATACTGCTTCTGGCCAAAAACCTTGTGAGAGGTTTGCATGATGCAACATAGAGACTACTCTATCTTGAATAGTTCTATTCATCCTCTCAGCTACACCATTCTGTACTGGGGTATAAGGAGCTATAAACTCCCTACAAATCCCTCTAGACTCACAAAAAAGGCTGACTTCTTATACTCACCCCCATTATCTGAACGTAAAGCCTTAAGCCTAGTTTCTTTTTCACTCTCAATTGAAGCAAGCCATTTTTTGAAAGTAGGGAATACCTCATCCTTCAATTTGATAGGATATACCCAAACTTTTCTAGTAGCATCATCTATGAAAGTGACAAAGTAAAGAGAACCACCTAAGGACCTAGTCGGCATAGGGCCAAACACATCTGTATGAACGAGATCTAAAGGCTGAATTGAAGAGTCAATGTGTGTTCTATGCACGTTTTTGGTTTTCTTTCCATATTGACAATGCTCACAAAATGAAAAATCAGAGAAAGATAACATAGGTAAGTAGCCAGAATGAGAAAGATTTTTCATTCCACTACAAGATGTATGGCCCAAACGACCATGCCAAATACAAGCCATAGGTTGTTCAGTAATAGCTAACAAGTGTTCTTTCTGTGATACAAATAAAGGATAAAGTGAGCCAACTTTGCTTCTTTTTGCAATAATCGTATTGCATTTTGATATGCGAAAGGACTGAGCATAGAAGACCACTTTTTAACCAAGGTCACCAAGTTGACCAACTGACATAAAACTATGTGATAACTGAGGTACATGGCATACATGCATAGTAAATTTTGAACCATCATGAGCTACACAACCACATCTTCAATCCCCACAACATCACACTGATAAGAATCACCAAGTCTCATGGTACCAAGAGACTTTGCTGCATAATTGGAGAACCATTCTTTGTGTGGTGTCACATGGAAAGAAGCACCAAAATCTAGCAGCCATGTATGGGAAAGAGAATCAGCCATAAGAGCCTCAGTTGGCATAGTACTATCAAGTGTCAACACATCAGCATCATCGGAATAGCATTAATTTCTTCAATCTTCACAGTCGAAGTAGATGGTGCAGGTAACTATTTAACATGCCCATCAACATTCTGTCCTTTACCTTTAGCATTCTTTAATGCATAAGAGTCTTTCTTCATGTGTCCTTTCTTATGACAATAATGGCATTCGATATCCCTCTTCCTTGATTTACTTCTACTCTTATTCCATTGACCATTATTTTCCTTGTTCTTGCTCCTACCAAATTGCTGATTCTTTCCTTGGTAAGAATCATGAACATTATATGCATCTCCACTCTGAGTGCCAACCATAGATTTTCTACGAATCTCCTCACTCAAGAGTGCTCCACATATGTCATCATAGACGAGTTTACCACCAAGTGCACTATTGCTAATAGTTGTGCAAAACGTATCCCATGATGATGGCAAGGTGCATAATAGCAATACTACTTTCAATTCATTATCCATGTCCATTTTCTGAGCATGTAACTGGGAGAATATATCATCAAAATCATTTAGATGAGTAGCAAGACTATCTGTGCCCTTCATATGAAGACCATATAATTTTCATCAGATACACTTTATTTGATCTCGTCTCTTTTTCATATGTATTGCATAACTTCTTCTAAAGCTCCTATGCACTTTCACAGTCTAATACTATAAAGTAAACATTATCTGTGAGGTGCAAGCGAATGGTAGACCCGGCCATTTCATCTAACTCATCCCAATCATCTTCATCCATGTCACCAAGCTTCTTTGAAATTCCATTTACTGGCTTCCATTGCCTCCTTTGAATCAACACATCTTTAATCTGATTCTTCCATAGAGCAAAGTTTGTGCCATCAATTTTTCGGATCTCAAAATGGTTTTTGCCTTGTAAGTTCTAGCTTATCCTCGAAACACTGGCACTAGAGCCTGATCCACCAGAAGTGTTTGAGACCTCTGATGCCGTGATGGTGGAGAACTAAATGGAATGGTAATGGAGCTAGAAGAGTCCAAACTTCAACAAATAAGTGTGTCAAGGAGTAAATCGACCACTATATAGTTGACTAAACCAAAAATTTGGAAAAATTTTGCCAAAGTATCCTCTACAAAATGAGCATATGACCAGTGTCAAAATATCATAAAACTGCAAGTAGTGACATGTTTGCCTGCATAGTGAATCACTGACCCCACTGCATATAATCAATTACCCCGCAGAAGCCAACTAGGCTTATCGAGCACCTATGAACAACTATCATACATCTCCTATGGCAAGGCTGGGTAAGTCTTCCACTTGCATCACGGAAGAGACCCGACATCTGGGTGTCTTCAAATTAAGAAAACCTCAACACGGCCCTCTTTATCAAACGTAAAAGGCTTTATACAAAAATATAACTGCTATATCAATGAACACATGGACGTACATAAGCGGTATCCACAGAAGCGTACATGGTGTGTATGTGCTCAATATATGCAGTGAGATGACACTAAAAGGCCAAATGTATAGCCCAAAAACTAGCCAACAACACCTGCAAGTGTCTGTCAACTTTGATGTTTTAGGCTCAAAAACTTGCATAAATTTGTAGCAGCTCCTCCCACCAAAACTGAAAACCTTTCAAGAAACTTGTAGTTTTTTGAGCGTGGCTGAAAAAAAACCCAGTCCCAAAGGTTGATTTTGATTGTCAAAGAAGTACAAAGAACACTCTTCTTGATGTTCTTGGACCTGTGTGAAGAGAGCTATGTGCAAAAGTACTCCAAAATGGCTCCAAAAAACACCCCAAAAATGCTACAAAAATAGGCTTTGAAAGCAAATAATGAAGATTTGAGGGACCAAAACATGTTCAAGGTAATGTTAGCCTTAGTCTTTCCCTTCTTCAGACACCACAAGAGTGTAGCTTAGTGGCAAGAGATTGCCACGGTTAAGCGAGCTCCGGGGGGAACAGTACTAGGATGGGTGACCTCCCGGGAAGTACTTGGAACCTCTATCTTCCTTGATTGTTGAGGTCCTCCCTCATGTGCAGCCAATGGTGCCAACGGTGACTTCCGTGACTCGGATGACAAGGTATGCCAAGATCTATGCCTTGGATGTTGCCTTAGTCGTAAGCCTTGGAGAAAGTCGGGGGGCAAGAGATGCTCGCTTTGCTCACACAAAAGGAACAAAGCTTTTGCATCAAACTGCTCTAATACCAATGAAGTATTTTGATGGCGATGCACCACAATGCACTCTCCTTCTCGAGAGCTCCACGATGATATTCTCAGAGTAGAAAAATTGAGCTCCTAAGGCCACACATAGTACTTCGCACAGAGGTTGCAGAATGTGAAAAAACACAATACACAGGGAGCACAAAGACAGACTTCTTAGGTCTTACAAATGCGGTCGAACTTTTAGTCTGTGACTGACCATGCCACTATATGTTTTATTAAAGAACATATACAAAGAAGTGTCCGGTGGCCATTTGGCCTTTCACATGGACACTAACGGTAACAATCTCCCACTAAATGCCAACATGGCCAAAGTAACTATGGGAGAAAAATAAAGAATGATAAAGAATACCTGAGTGTAAGTATACAAACTATAGAGCCTTATGTAGTTCTTGGCAAACAGAGTCTACTTTGTAAGAATAAGAAGAGGTTATATGGACTTAAATAGTCCCCTAGACAATGCTACCAAAAGTTTGATGCTTTCATGAAGGCTCAAATCTACTCTAGAAGCAATGAGGATCATTGTCTCTACACAAAGAGATGCTTAGATGGAAGCTTGATATTTTATGTTGATGAGATGTTCATTGTTAGGAAGTCCTATAATGACTTGTCATTGCTCAAGAATAAGTTGAATGAGACATTTGATATGAAGGATTTGGGGGATCCCAAACATATTGTTGGCATGCACACTACTCGTGATGGGAGTAAATGATGCATATACTTGTCTCAAAGTTAGTACATACCCAACATACTTCACGGGCTCAATATGCAGAGTGGAAAGGCATTTGAGTGCACCTGTACCTACATATGTGAAATTGAGTAAGGATGATTGCCCCAAATCAGATGAGGAAAAGGAATTCGTGACCAACATGACTTCTTAGTCTCTATTTGTATACTCATGTATGTTTTGGTAGCTACGAGACTAGACATCACATTTGCAGTGGGAGTTGTGAGCAGATATATGGCTAATCATGGCAAGAAGCATTGGGAAATGTTCAAGCTGATTTTGAGATACCCAAGTGGCACTAATGACAAGTGTCTATGGTTGGGTAGAGGAGATGCATCCATTAGTGGTTACACAGATTCTAACTATATTGGTTGTGTAGAGAATCGAAAGTCTACATCAAGATACATTTTTCATTTTGTTGGAGGTGCTATCTCTTGGAGATGTCCTCTTCAAGAATATACATTTCTTTCCACTATAGAAGGAGAGCATGTTGCAGCAAGTGAGGCATGGAAGGAAGCATTGTGTCTTTCTTTTCTTGCTTGTGATATGGTTACACCTCAACATATACCTCGTTTGCTTAGTGATAGTTTGAGTGCCATCACTTTGGTTAAGAATATGGCCTATCATGCAAAGACCAAGCACATTGAGATGAGGTATCACTTCATTAGAGACTACTTAGTAAGCTTTTGACATTGTTATGACTTGATGGGGATTACTTGATTCATGATCCTGCACTATTACTTGTATACTGTGTAACATTCCCATCAAGTGGGAGGTATAGTTTGTATAATTACACTCAGGTATCCTTTATCGTTCTTTATTTTTCTCCCATAGTTCATTTTGGCCATATTTGCCTTTAGTGGGAAACTATTATAGTTGGTGTCCATGTGAAAAGCCAAATGGACATTGGAAACTTTTGTAAATGTTCTTAATAAAACATATAGTGGCTTGGTCAATGCTGAAAATTGATGGCGTAATTTCTTGCACATTTTCCTTTTGGTGTTTGCACGACAACAACTATTTGTCAAATGTGAATGTGAGCTTTGACAGTTAGAGAACCCATGTCTAGACAATAACACCATAAGCTCATCAATGTAAAGGCATCCAACACTTCATGCCTAAAAATAGCAACATCTAGATCTCTCTCAATGGTTGACAGTGATGATGTCAAAAGACGAGACAAAGAATGACCTCTATGACAAACTTCTAAGGTGGCCAACTCTGTAGAGAAGGTGAACAGATGAAGACAAGATGCAATTTCCACATATCTCTCTATCACCTTGCACATAAGAGATATGGTGAATAGTGAATTTTTGTAGTGATTGATATACTAGATGATAGCATGAAGCATGGAACTGCACACATACATAAGCTTATTGAAGCAAGTTGCTACACTTTAGTTCTATGTGTTCAATGTAACAAATGTAGCTAGGGTTGAAGACTATGGAAGTTGATGGAAAACTTTACTCAACCACCAACCAAGAGGGATGCACCACACATTCCACCCAATGAATGTTTGAGTGCTACCAAAATGAAAATATAAGTGATTAAAAACACTATATCTTCAAGAAATACACGAGTAATTATTCTCAAAGTGTTTATAAACATCTCAGTAAGAGAGATTCACCACAAAATACAAGAGAATGAACACCAACATGGAAGAACCACCAAATGCAAGGGTTGGAAAGTGATGAAAAAGAAGGGTGTGAGGTTTGGTAAATGGGCAAAATGAGACCCAAAGAGCATAAAATTGATGTTCAAAGGGTTCTTCTGATGAGGAGAAAGCATCACCACCAAAATCAAGCACTAACACCATAAAAATCTCTAAAGTCACCACCAAAAGGACCACCAAGACCTCCAATTAGTGCTTTTATACCATGTAGAGATTACACATGCAAAAGCAAAATGAAATGAAGAATGTACTCACAATGATAGAGTGTGAGATCAAGGTGAGTAGACCATGAAATAGGAAAACTCACATGGATTAGAGTGAGCTTGCCAAGAGCATGAAGTAGGCTCTCCAAGATTCTAGTCAAGTAAAAAGTGTAGGTGACTCCCTCCTTATATAGATTTGGAGGAGGCTCCCAAAGTACATAATGTGGGATATTCCCCTTGAAGGAGAATGATTACAAGTAGAAGCAAATGGAAAGGTACACAAATACAAGTAGCTACAACTAAAGAAATATGAAATGGAGTATCTCCTTCATACAAAATGGGGATGCACTCATAGGGATACAAAAGGAAATGGGATACATGAAAGCATGTCATCAACAGCATCCTCCTTCCACACTCCTTCAAGTGTTTGTCCAAGAGGGCTAGATCCCATCATCTATTCATGGGAATTGTTGGGGGGAAAGCGGGGGGGGCTCATGCTTGGATGAGTTGCTTCCTTAAGGGGGTGCATTCTTCAGACCCTCAAGGTTCAAAGAGATGAAAGAAGGAGATTTGGTGTCTAACTTTTGCAAAGAGAGAGAGAGAGGAGAAGAGAGAAGGTTTCACATAGGCACATCCTTCGAGACCAAAACTTAACTTCATTTGCACAAAAATTGAGAGGAAAATCCCTAGTACCATGGTTTAGATCAAATCAAGACGTTGAATATCAATGTTGGGTCCTCCAAGATCAATCCTTCCACAAGTGAGAGTGAGTGAATACATATCTACCCATCCTAATCCACCCATATATATACTTTTAGGCCAAGGGGGTAGAGTTACCCGTCTGTCCAAGTCACATGGATGCTTAGTTTAGACCTTCGCATGGGTTTTTAAGTCAATAAAGTCAAGAAATTACATGGGATCATATGAAATTACATGGTTTCTTAAGCGAGGAGCTCTAGTCTTGCACTTACACCATCAAGATGCCTTGAAACGAATATTTCTCTAAAGGATGAGGCTCCACACATTAGAATAAATATGTAAGACTCAAACCATTCAATTGGAGTGAGTTTCGCGAGGGTTCCTCAATAAAATGCAAGGCTTCTCCAAAGAGTTTTTGAGCCGTTAAATCCATGCAATTTAATCTCTTGAACCCATAACTAATAACACAAAGTCCACCTATATATGAGGTGCGCTAACCAAGTGTCCCGTCCAACATAGATGGGAAATTTGAGGTGCGCTAACCAAGTGTCCCGTCCACATAGATGCTAATCCATGGGCTTATAACCTCGGAAATCCAATTATCTTCACATGGACTCTAAAACTATACCTCCAGGTCTATACGCTATCTCTTTCTCAACTCCTTGAACTTTCTTGGTCATATCTCTTCATGCTTCTCTTCATGTGAATATATCAACGATGGTTGTTGTCTATTGTAGAAGTCTAAGAATAAGAGAAGTCTTTGCATTGAATTCTATACACCATATATGGCAATAGAAAAAGTAAAAATAAAGGGAATTAAGGGGAATTCCAAAGATTAACTCTCATGGGTTGTTCTGTGAGAGAAATAGGTAATCTAGAAGAGAAGAAATATGAAAAAAATACAAAGGGTTGAGCTCACATAGGATACATAATCGCTCAATAAAGCCTATATAAGGTCCATTACCTCCCACATGCTCTCATCACATGTAATGTCCCATTTACCTACTTGCCACTCATCTCTGAAACTTAAATAGCCCTTGCCCTTATGCACATCTAAATTCCTCTATAAGGTTCAAACACTCCTCATGTGGCCACTCAGAGGAGATAGAATAACCTCATTGAACACATGGAATTGTCCTAGAACCTTGGATCCCTCTAGCTTTGGTTCTTGATCGATCTAGGGTCCTCAATCAACACAGGCAGAACAATGGTAGACCATGAAGGTCTAAATAAATACTAACAATCTCCCCCTTCTAAAGACGGACGGATAAGATTGATCAATGGTTCTTGATATGAGCGGGAAAAGGTCTCTCCTCTCTCTCTCTTACTCAGTTGTTCAATTCTGAAAAAAATGAATTGAATGAAAAGGAAAAAAAACGAAACAAACAATAAAAAAAGAAATAAATAAAAAAAGAAACTATTGAAAAGGTCAATCTACTTATTGTATTCTTTGTTTTTTTTTTCTTATATGCGAAATGACTTGAAAAATAGGAAAAGAGCTCTTTGTGAGGAGCCAATCGATTCAATGTCAAATAGTAATTTATCCAAAGATTATAAAAACTCTATTACCGGGACAAAATAACGAATAAGGAGAAAAAGAGAAGAGCTCTTTTTTTTTAAAGAGAAGTTCTAAATATTAATGGAGGGAAAACTTATAAGCACTATGGGAGAGGGAAAATAGTAATTTTGGATTGGTATAGAAGCCTTCCGATGTTCGAGCATCGATCCACAAGGTGAAGTCTAAGAACTCATGTTAGAGGCTTCCATCATTGGAGACCTCTTAGTGTCACTCCATCACTGGGGACCTTGTCTCAATGCCATCCGATAGGAACAAGAGTTGGCACCAGACACTACATATTTTGAGTTTTGATGTTCCAAGTGGACCATTCATCATGGTGCCTTTTGTGCTTTCACAATAATTTTACTTGACAATTATTGGGTGCCCTCATCCATAGTCAAAAGCCATGGAAGATTCTCAATGGGCATGATTCTCTGATCATTGAATTAATGTCCACTTCTCATGCTAAGGGTTTTGGTAACACCACCAACAACATCGAGGTGTTCATGCCAATCTATCGTGTTTTGCCCCAAATAACTATCACACTAGTCTATCTCTCCTTGGACTGTCTTTCGTGCCTCATCTATCACACCAGTCTATTGCTTCTCAGTCAATCTATCGTGAGCAACACCTCATCTATCATGCCAATTCACAACTCCTCAATTACTATGTCGCATCATGTGAGTCCTCTCATGTGAGAGTATTGGCTAAAGCTCTGTTTGACTACCCGCCTTTCAAGTTTTTGAAATTGAAAACTTCAAAATAAGAAGTGTGCACAATCATGCCTTCTCCATCGTGTGTTGGGGACTCTATCACTAAAAAACAGTCTATCACCCCTGTCTATTGTGGAAGGGGCCTTTTGGCTTACAAGTTGTAAGAAGAGCAGGCGAGCACAAAGGAGCGGTCATGCACAATCCGGCAACAAGGCCTAATCATTTTTTCCATAAACTATTTCCAACTCAAGTGATTTTCATCACTACACAAACATTGTAAATACCGTTTTTGGTAGATTAAACTCCATTTTGTTCAAGCCCACGAGTCCTCAAGCTTGAATAGTGTTAGAAGGACATACATACCAGTTTTTATAATTTTTTGATTCCGTTTAAGCCCTCAAATAAGCTCTAGAACCTAATTTTTAACTAGGCTGGACACTAGGTTTGGACAGGGCCAAAAGCTAGTAGAAAACTATAAAAAGAGCTCCATTGTTCCTCTCCTTGTTCTTGCCTTGTGTGCGCGTATGTGTGTATGTGTGTGCATGTTTGTGTGCTCTTCACTCACGCACTTTGTGCCATCACTTGCTCATAGTCTTCATACTAGTCCTCATGTCTCTACCGATTGACAATTATGAGGTGGATCTCCTCACGTTGGTACTTGCCATTGTGCTAGAGTAACAACAAATTTGGCACCGTTGCTGGGGAGAGAGCTTCGAGGACGAGCGTGTGATGGTAAGACATAGAATGAGACATTGGAATCATATGTGAAATCTATACTTTTCTTTATTTTTCATTACTTTTTCTTGTTTCTTGCATCACCATCATCATCCTCACCACCTTCCACCTCCATCTCCATCTTCACAAAATTTTTTGTTCTTGGTCATATTCCCCTCCCCACCTCATTTCCCTCATTTCACTTGTGAGAGAGAGCGAGAGAGAGCTTGCATGCATTCTGTTTTTGTGTGTTTTTTAGCATTTCTTGTAGGTCTTGGCTACATCACCATCTCCAGTAGCCTGCGCATGTACGATAGAACTCTGCACAACTCCCGAGATGACGACCTCTATCTATCGTGATGGACAGAGAAAGTTGGTATTTTGGCATGATAACCTACACCATTAGAGCACTCCAAATCATTAGAAGGATAAAAAAAATTGCATATTTTTAGTATCTCGTGATAGATATCGTCTCTCGTGACAAATAGCATCTATCACGACAGACATCGTCTATCGCAACAAATAGCATCTATCGCGACAAACAACCCCTCACGACAGTCAGCGTCTATCGCGACAGACACTGTCTATTGCGATAGATAGTCCCACGATAGACGACAGACACGGTCTATCGTGATAGACATCCCCCCATGATAGTCAGCATCTATCGCGATAGACACTGTCTATCGCGACAAACAGACCCACGACAGATGACAGACATGATCTATCACGACAAACACCATCTATCGCGACAGATTGCCCCCCATGACAATCATCGTCTATCGCGACAGACATCGTCTATCACGACAGACAGGCCCACAATAGACGAGAGACATGATCTATCGTGACAAACAACCATCTATCACGATAGACAAGACCTCGCGACAAATAGCATCTATCGCGATAGAAAGGCCCATGATAGACGACAGACACGGTCTATCGCAATAGATAGGACCCACAATAGACCCGATCTAGCACGATAGACATCGTCTATCATGACAGACAGCCCCACACGAGAGTCATCGTCTATTGCGACAGACACCATCTATCGCGATAGACATGCATTTTTGGCAAAAACATCAAAGTGGTAATTTTTCTGAAAATTTGGGCTAATTTTGGGCATATTTGCACACTCAACTACCCATACAATTACAAAGGCCTTAGAAAAATGCACTAAAATACTAAAAGGTCCTGATTGCCTGTTTTAATCCCCTGAACCCTGAATTGACATAACTCTTTCATAAGAAATCCATTTTTTGACATAACTTTTTCAGATAGCTTAATTTAAAGTTGACCCTCTGTGGGGTAGGTACACCAAGAGAGCTCTAGAGGAAATTTTTTGGCAAAACAAAAGGGGGAAAAAGGGTGTTTAAAAGTGTCTGAATCAAAGTCCCTATCAATGGAATGTAAAATCTTGAGCTAAACTTGGAACTTTTGCAGGATCATTGAGAACCTTGGAGAGATCGAAGCAAGTGCCAGTGTCTGCAAGCTTGGGAACATGCTTCCTAGGCAGACAAGCATGGCAAGGAGGAGCGACTTGAGGTTGGAAGATCTCTCAACCCCTTCAATCCATTCCTAGCTTAGGCTAAGTGCAAGTAGATGTCTTGATTGACTAGGGGTACTATAGGAACCCTCAAGTTCTAAGAACCATTAAATTCTCAAGTTCAAGCATAGAGTTAATTGCAGTCAAGGGACAACCTAAAAGCAAATAATTTAATGCAATTGGACAAAGAACATCAAGTGCGAAAATGGTTCATACATAGATAATGAAGAAACAATGTATGTGGTCACCAGCCAACTAGAAAGGACATATGAATTCGGCAACATAATCCTAAAGACCAAAATATGTGACATAGAGGAAGGAAACTTAGGAAAAGAGCCAAAAACCCCTCAAGGCAAATCGGTTCTGATCATATAATCACTCTAGAGTGGGTTCCCCAAGACAATAGGAGCATAGATTTGCTCTTGCATCGGGAGAGGGATGAGGCTTTTTGGAGGTATAAACAGCCTAACAAAGTGGTAGCACTTACCATCTATGAATTCAAAGATCCTGCTAGCCTAGGCAAAGTGACCTACCTAGATAATGCGTCAGATAGGATCTTTGTGGTCTCAGAGCATGGAAGACATGCCTACACTTGGAAGGGTGAACTTGTTTTTCCCCAACCATGATCCAATGTCTCTTATGGTCACCAAGGAGCTGGAACATCCCAGGCTCATGGAACTCAAAGAGAGAGGAGTAGAGATAGACCCGAGGTGAGCTTTGCTAACCCACTGGGAAGAGAAAGAACAAGAACAGAGACGGATAGGATGGAAAATGAGAGACATAGGAACCCAAGGAATCCGAGAAATGCAGACGAATTCCCTGTGCCAAGCCTAGAGAACACACTAGGACCTTGAGGCCTACACAATTGGTTAAGTCCATGAAGAATTGCTTTGATGGCACAGGAGACCCATATGACCATGTAACAGAGTTTAGGCAAGTTTTGAGAGTTGAACAAGTTGAAGGCATTCACTCAATACAATGCTTTTGGCTTAACTCTCAAGAACACCGCATTGACTTGGTTTCAAACGCTCCACCAAGGTCAGTTCAGAAATATAGATCAACTTCTCGAAGCATTCATCACTGAGTTTTCTAAGAGTTGTATTAGGCATAACACATCCTCCCTGATATATAGTTTCAAACAAAGGCCTCAAGAGACAATGAGACTTGCAGGAAGGAGGTTCAGACAATACCTAGAGAGATGCCCTGTTCCAAAGTTACCCACTCCAACCAAACAAGTGGCCTTATTTCTAGATGGATTGTTAAGTAACAAACTTAGATCGTATGTGTACTTGAAGGACCCTAGATCCATAGAAGAGTGTGTATGCATAGTTCTACTAGCCTCGCTTCCAAACAATCCACATCGATTAAGGATCTGGCAGAGAAGGTAGCTCATAAATTAGGAGTCTCTAGCAAGAAGATTCCTAGATTTGCCCTAGGAAAACGATGCTACACCTGTGGAGGAGACCATATGGCTAATGTGTGTTCTATCATGGCTCAACCCCAAGTGAACCCTAACAGCCAATATTGCACCATAGAAAGGAGATATACCAAGCACACTACACAAGATTGCCCATATAATAAACAAGCTATTAGACAAAATTATCCTCAATCATATCCACAGCAAGGAAAATACCAGAATCAATACCCACAACAATAGTATGGTAGGCCCCAACAACCCTATCAACCACCCTATCAAGGGCAGCAAAGACCTGAACCAGTTCTAGAGTAGCAACACCCTCCTCCAGCCAATGTGATTCTAGTGAAGTATGCAGCTGCAGAAGAAAATCTAAATAGAGCCTTAGTGCCAGTGACAACATTGCTTTCAGAAAGTGACCCAAGTGATCATAGTTTTGACTCTACTCATATTGATAGCCCACATACTTACTACATGCAGTCACCTAAGCATAATGAGTCATATTATTATGAAGACCCGATTGAACCTAGTTGGGAGCCAGAGTATGCAAATGTCATGTACGCAAATCCTAACTCTAGGCCTCAACCTATGTAGATAAGACCCCCATTTCCTAGAGGACCATGCTACTGATGTCATGGAGATCACCTCATTCGTGATTGCCCTATGCCTGCATCTATACAACCCCAATTTGTGACAATTCAAGGTTTTTGCCCAGATTGTGGGAAGGAACACCTGCTACGAGATTGTCCTAAAAACCCCACCAATATGCCACAAATCACTCCTCTCAACGTCCTTGGGTTAGTGGTATACTCCACGGGAAGTGTGACTTCCACTACCCCAGTGCAAGTGGTCACTAGAGCTCAGGCATTACAACAGAACCAAGGCTTAGGCCAGGAAAAGAGTCCTGAGGTTAGTGAGACTGAGAGCCTAGCTAAGAAAAGTTCAAGAGCCTAGAGGGATAGTCGAGAGAGAATGAAAAGGCAATGGGCAAGGAAGATGAGTGAACTTGAGGAAAGCCTGAGAGAAACAAAAGCCAAGATAATTGAACTCACATCTCAAATGCACTCTCACACAACTCCACTACCACCATTCCCTTCACCCTCCAATCCACGGCCTTCTAACCCACCTCACACTATCCCACCACCATCTAGAGTAGGTGCAGGAGTTGCAATTGCTACCACCTCCCTATGGAAGCGTTGGGGCAAGCAAGCACTCACACCAACAAGAATGAAATTACAAATGGCTGATGGTCACATCAAAAGACATTTAGGGATACTAGAAGGGATAACTCTCACTACTTGTGGTGTCGAGTTTGAGCATACCTTTGCCATATGTGACTTCAACAAGAATCAAGCCTATGAGATGATTATGGGAAGACCCTTCTTGAGGCAGTTGCAAGTAGTACAGGATTGGGGAACCAATTCCTTGTATTTACAACACTTAGGTGTTACCACCAAAGTCGATCTCAAGGATTATTCTCATAGAGACATGCCCCCTATACAGTGGAATACCATCCATAGAACCACGGAGGACACTAAGTCGGTGCATTCCATAGGATCACGATCCTCATGGATGCATGAAGACACTCACTTGTGGATGTGTAAAGTGGCAGAAGAAGACGAGAGAAGAGAAAAGGCTAGAGAGGTAGGTGCTAAGGAAACTCATAGATCAATATGTAACCCAGCCTATGCACCTGTAGTCTTCCCAGATGAGGAATTTGAACCTCATGGTTGGGCGGAAATTCTAGCAACAATGGATGTAGCCATCAATGAAGAACAATGGACACACCATTGTGACGAAGATGGCTATGACATTTTAGTCTTCACTATAGAACCAATCATGTGTGATTTGGTTATTGAGGAATGTGAGCCTAGCATTGATGTACTTGAGGAAGCAAGTGACTCCGATCTAGAATCAATCATTATGGACCCTTTTTGTGCATCAAAAGAAGAGTTCCTACATGAAGTAGAGGCTCACCCTCAAGTACAAGGAGAGCATTCGAATGACTTGAGATTAGCCACACAGGTAACCACCAAGAATGAGGGTAAGAAAAGAAAGAAGAGAGAAGCCACACCAGAGAAGGAAGAATCCTTGTTTGAGGTCCCGGGAAATTTCAAGAAGTATGAAGTAGAAGATAGATAAGAATGCCTAAACGAGAAGCATTAGCAAGAGAGGCCTATAATAGTAAAGAGGAAACTAAGAAAATAATTGTGACCATAGAAGAGGGTGAAGAGCGATGCACTTACATAGGACATGATTTAACAGAGGACGAGGAACAAGAATTGGTAGCCTTGCTAAGAGAATATAGAGACATATTTGCATGGAGTTACAAGGACCTGAAAGGTGTAGACCCTGACATATGCTCACATACTATCCCCATGACCTCAGATGCCAAACCCTCTAAACAGAAGCCTTACACATACAACGATACCTATGCTATCAAGATCAAGGAAGAGATAGATTGCTTGGTTGAAGCTGAATTTATCTATGAAATTGAGAATACTGAATGGGTATCCCCCATTGTAGTGGTGCCCAGGAAGAATACTTGAAGAAGGTTAATGCAGCCACTATCAGAGATAGTTATCTGCTTCCTATCACTGAGCATCTTTTAGAAAGAGTAGCAAGCAAGGAAGTATACAACTTCCTTGATGGATTCTCTGGCTACAATCAAGTGGCCATAGCCCCGGAAGATCAGCATAAGACAACTTTTGCCACAGAGTGGGGCATATTTGCCTTTTAGGTGATGCCATTTGGGCTTACCAATGCACCAGCTACCTTTTAGAGGCTGATGTCCCATGTGTTTAAAGAGTTCTTGAGGAAAAACTTGGAAGTCTATGTTGATGATCTTTGTGCTCATTCCAACATTAGACAAATACGTATACCGGAACTCAGACAAATCTTTGACAAATGTAGAGAATATTAGGTCTGCTTGAACCCAGAAAAGTGTGTTTTCATGGTTAGAAAAGGCAAGATTCTAGGACACATAGTGTCACTTTGAACGGCATATCCATGGATGAGGATAAAGTCAGAGTTATTACAGAGCTACCTAGACCAAAGAATGTCAAGGAAGTGCAAGCTTTCATGGGGCATTGCGGCTATTACCGACGCTTCATTCATATGTATGCAATCATTGCAAAGCCTTTGTACTCCCTTTTGACTGACTTTGAGTGGACAAACAAATGTGAGAACTCCTTCAATGATCTCAAATGACGATTGTGTTCAGCACCAATCTTGACTACACTAGATTGGAACAAGGCATTCCATGTTCATGTGGATGCATCCAATTATACAATTGGGTGTGTACTCACACAACCAACTGGTGAAGGTAATATGGATCGTCCAATAGCTTACACGAGTAGGCAATTGAATGTGGCTGAACGAAATTATACTACTACAGAGAGAGAAGGATTAGGCATGGTATATGTGGTTAAAAAGTTTAGACACTATTTGCTTGCAAATAAATTTAAATTTTTTATAGACCATCAAGCATTAATCTATCTAGTGAACAAACCTTGCAATATAGGCAGATTAGTAAGATGGTTCCTCTTATTAATGGAATCTGAATTTGAAGTTGTGGTTAGGAAAGGTAGGGCTCACCTTAGTGTGAATCACCTTTCCAGATTAACTTCAGGGGAGTCCCCTCTGGGAGTGTCAGACGAACTTCCTGATGCCTACTTGTTCAATATAGAAGTAGTGCCTCGATGGGCCAAAACAATAGTGCCTATTCTGACCTTTGGACCTAAACGTCCTGTACTCAAAGCCAAAGATAAAAAAGTGGTGAGATCTCAAAAATATCACCTACTAGCATGCAACATGTACAAGCACACCGATCAAGGCATACTAGCTTGTTGTGTAGAAGAAGACGAGCAGGCAAGGTGGTTGCAAATAGCACATGTAGGTGCACTACAACAACATTACTCCAAACATAGAATCCTCCAGACCCTACAAAAATTAGGTGTGTATTGGCCAACTATGGAAGCAGATGTCCATAAGTTGTACAAGGAATGCCCAGTATGTTGTATTAGACCACTTGTGGAGCATGCTACACTATATTGAGTGTCTCTAATACTAGATTGGAGTGAACCATTGGTGATTAATAGATGATAATATATACAAACGATGAAAAGATAGATATCTTAGATTAAGCATCCATGAGAGAGAATATCTGAAGATCTTAGAGATTGCTTACCAAGGTGTGGCAGGAAGACACTTTGGACCAGACTGTGTGATTAAGGCAATTCTATTCGCAAGTCTTTGGTGGCCAACCCTTCACATGCATGCCCATACCTATGTGAAGCAGTGTGACATTTGTCAACGAACTCAATATTCGATATGTAAGGATGAGATGCCATTGAAACCCATGATGGAAGGACATGCATTCTCTAAGTGGGGAATAGACTGTGTAGGTCCTATTAATCCCCCAGCTAAGGGCCCACATGTCGAGTACATTATTGTGGACACAGACTATCTAACCAAATGGGTAGAGGTAAAAGCTACAACAAAGAACGATGCTCAAATGACGGCTAAGTTCTTATTCGAGAACGTGTTCACCAAGTACGGATTACCAATAGAGTTAGTAAGTGATAGAGGCACACACTTCTTGAATGAAGTCATTGAAAACCTTCTCCGAGAATTCTTGGTGATACACAAGATGTTTGCCCCCTATCATCCACAAGCTAATGAACAAGCTAAGAGCACAAACAAGATTCTATGTAATGTATTGACAAAATTGGTGCATAATAAATGCTCTGATTGGGACAAACAGCCACACAATGTTGTTTGGGCATAGAGAGTTGCCTATAAAATGGTACTCCAAGCCACACCCTTTCAGATGGTGGTTGGCCAAAATGTAGTGCTACCATTAGACTTCCTGATACCTACATTGAAAGTAGCACAAGAGTATGACTGGATAGGCCATGAGCTCTCCTCTAGAATCTTTGATCTTGAATGACTAGGTGAAACAAGATTGAGAGCAGCTCTAGGAATATATGCAGCCAAGAAAAGGCAAAAGGCATACTTCGACGCCCATGTGAAGGATAAGGGCGCTAAAAGCAGGAGATTTAGTACTATCGTACACCTTGAAGCAATATGCACGGAAATTAGAGAAGAGAGGTCATGGGCCTATGATCATCAACAAAATCTCAACAAGTGGAGCTGTCCAATTAGCCACTCTAGAAGGTGACATCCTACCTAGTTACATCAGTGGATCTAGAGTTAAATTTTATCAAGAACCCCTCACGAAGGAGATGCTAAATCCTGGCTAAGAAATGTAAGGAAGAAGAAAAGTGAATCTGAGAAGAAGCGCATGTAGAAGCTTTGGAACACATCCAATGCATGAAATTAAGAAGGCAAGGAAGAGGCTAGCCTAGGTCAGATGCTCATGAAGCTCCAAGATATCACATGGCCATGTGCGAACCATCAAGTATACGTTCCCATAGGATAGTTGATAGGCATCCATTTGTGACCCTGGAGGTAGGACACGAAGAGGGTGCAAGGACACTAAGAGCTTTGATTGATTTAGGAGTAGCCACTAGTGCAATTCGACTTTCTTACTGTTAAGAATTGCAATTGAAGGTCAATCCTATACAAGCATATCTCATAGGATTGGGAGGTGTGGAAACCCCTTGCATGGGTGAAGTGGAACTTCCCCTATACATTCAAGATGTTCTAATGACAGTCAAAGTGCTAGTGTGCGAAGACGAGGATCTTACCGAACCTCTTGTCTTGGACCAAGACTGGATCTATGATCATGCAGTCAACCTAAACCTCACCAACTCTTGGTCCTTCAAGGAATGCACATGATGATAACTGTGTTATTCTTGACCAAGATTCTATGGTGCAGAAGATTGTCACTTATGGACACAGAGAAACCAATTAGGAACTCCCTTCTTGTCCAAAGTGGATCACAAGAAAGCAAACTGGGCAATACAAGACACAGAGGAAGTCGATAATCAGGAAGCATGATCAACAACCGGTGCAACATAAAGTACCTCATGGAATGAAGCAGATTCGGGTTCGCAAGGGGGCACAACCCTCTGCTTGGGAGATAGGATCCCAAAGATGCACCAAATGCACTCGTCATTCTAGGACTACAATGAAGCAGTATCCTAAGCATCAATCTAGACGAACCATTTCTTTTTGGGTCCCAAAGCATTCAATCAAGGCTGACCCAAATACCAGACAGATTTGGGTGCCCAAGACCTACTTACAAGCTAAAAGAGCTTCACCTCAGCTCACAAGCTTGAATCAACACCCACCGGCACTCATAGCACAAATCTAGGTAGATAGATAGCTAGGTAGATAGATAGATAGATCGATAGATAGATAAATAGATAGATAGATAGATAGATAAATATATAGATAGATAGATATATAGATAGATAGATAGATAGATAGATAGATAGATAGATAGATAGATAGATAGATAGATAGATAGATAGATAGATAGACACATAGATAGATCGATCGAGAGATAGATAGATAGATAGATAGATAGATAGATAGATAGATAGATAGATAGATAGATATATGGATAGATAGATAGATAGTCAAGGCAAACACCTACACTCCACACTGTCACATCTCCAATCACACCTAAGAGTATCTGGAAATGGATACCCAAAAAGTCCCAAATCCAAGACAATCTAATCCAGAAACTGTTACATGTCATCCCTCCCAAAAGTTATAATCCCACAATGAGAGTTTGGAGAATTAAAGCCTATATCAAACCCCCTGACCCAATTGCATCACAAGTAGATACATGTGGAGTACAGCGCACACCCAAAGTATGCATGTAGGAGAATCACTAACCCACTAACCTACATTCACACACATAATGAACACTCCACCCACTAACCCCTAACCACTTTGGGTATCATGTTGGTATTGTGGAGGGAACACCATAACATCATGTTTCATATGCATTGCTAATATGCTTCTCTTCTTCCAACAGATAAGAATCAAGAAATATAAGCAATATCATGGCCGAGACAGCAGGCCCCAACTTGCAGGTAGCAGTGATTCTAGCAAGACTGAACACAAAAAATCTACCAATTGAAATGCCACCAACTGAACGACCTATAGAGCTAGGGCACCTCAAACAAATACCCATATCGGACCATCCCACAAGAATAAGAGAAAGAGTTCATGCAAACTCTCACTAGTTCAATGGCATGCCAAGGCCCTTAGGAGAGGCAAAGTACATTTGGGAGTCTAAGTGTGGTATGACAAGGCATGGGTATGATTCCAATTCTTTTCCAAAGAGTTCGAGACTCTCCAGAACACACTAGAACTTCAAAGCATATGGCAACGCATAGGACTCGCAAAATACTTTGAGGCACCCTTACCCAAACTGAATTTTCTATGGTGTTATTATTTGGTATCAACATTACAGGTGAATGAGGAAAAGGGTGAACCAGGAACCTTTGTTCTTCCTTCCTTATTGGGCAACAATGAGTTGAAAAAGTTCGAACTTACCTTGGAATCGGTGAGCTCTGCCTTGAACATGCACGACATGCATGTACCCTCCGAGAAGCATGCTTTGATACCCAATAACATGAAGAATCAAAAACTCCAGAAGTTAAAAGATACGATAGCACTCACACCAAATGTGTCCATCCCTCTCCGTATGTGCATGCAACATTTTGCATTTCCTAGTCAAGAGAGATTCACTCGGCCCCACAAACGGATCTGGTTCGGTCTCTACTTGGGAGAGACAGGTGCACTAATGATGAAGCTTCCTGTATGGATTATGGAGCAGCTGTACGGAGCGAATAAAAGTTCATCTAGGAACCTCATGGTGAGTGGGTGTTGCACAATAACGTGCATCATCTACAAATGCTTATCATACGATGTACCCATTGAACGTGCATTGACCTGATCACAACTATATATGTTTAAAAGACACAAGACTTCCACACATCAATCCAAGTGCATGAGGGGCTCAATCCCATGTGTCCAGACCTGCGAAGTTCTCACGACTCCAAACGTCTCACCATGAGGGGATGCCACCGTGCCTCCCTTTACGATTCGAATTCCCAAATTTGGATCTGAAGGCACATCACAAGTTGCCCCATCTGCTCCTCACGCCCCACCGGAATTTGAATTGCTCTTTGGGAGACATTGAAGGGATGAGCACCTTTGACTTTGAATCCTTCTTGTAGAATACACAATTCTCTAATGTAGAATTCTTTTCGGACACAGAGGAAGTGGGCACCTCCTCCCAAAGACGAAGAAAATCCATAGAAGGCCGCCATGTACATTGGGATGACGATCAGCAGAGAGCTTTATCTCAACAACTAGAATGCCCAGAGGGTGAAGAAGAGGAAGAAGAAGAAGCAGAAGAAGAAGAAGAAACCACCGAAGCCCCAACATACACTATGGAACTCCGGAGGTTATATCAGATCATGGAATGGGTGGGGGCACAACAGTTATCACTGAACAAAACAATAGGATGCTCATAGCCCAACTCTTGGAAGAAGCTGGAGTGGACTCTGAATACAGTGAAACTCTCTTGTTGATAGCAGAAACCTATGGTGTAGTAGAAGCAGTTCGATCAACAATACAGAGGCCTCCTGTTCAATATGATCCACGACAATTCCAAACACGACCATGATCAGGAAAAAACATTCAAACTCTGATCACCAGTGTGGAAGGACCTACCATCACATCTGAACCAATCAAAACAACCTCCCAAGCAATCGAAACTCCGGACCAAGAACCCACAGTCACCCATGAAGAGTCAACAGAGCCACTACCATCGACCCCCCCACCATCACCTCCTCGAATAGAAGCTGTAGATATCACCTCGACTCCTAACCCCATAGAGCAACCCTTCATCTTCTATAGTCCCACTTCCTGATCAACCTTGTTTGCCTCCTTTGACAACCATATCTATCATGCCACCACCATTACAACCGAATCCCTCATGGAGCTTGCCATAGGACAACCGGCCTCCACAACCTTTGTCATAGGCCATCCAGACACTCAATCCACCTTTCTCGGATTCCCTATCACCATGCCTCCTTTCATGGCCTTCCCGCCTCCAGGCTCTCCCTTCCCACCCCCAATCCCACCAGTCCTTCAACCTGCCCATGACTTCCTTTCTAGTAGGTTGCAAGCCACCGCCCAACCCTTCTCGTCGATCCCATTCCCAACATCCACACCACACTTATTCACCACAATCACGCACACACCACCTACCATTCCGATATACATGGTAGACACCACACTCACATCCACTCTTGATAGTATGGATATTTCGCCACCCATGGCACCTCCCCCTCCCCCCACACTTCCACCATCCCCCATCCCTCCTCCACCATTTTCACCTACACACACATCTCCAGTAGACACAACATTCACACTTCCCATTCCCCAATTCCCTTCCCTTGCATCCTGCACTGTACAAACTACACCTTCATCTATAGATAATGCACTTCACACCATGTTTGTGTGTATGTCACAATTAAGGACAGGATATAATCAGCTACATGAACATAACCAACGATTACAAGAGCACTCTAAAGCACTACAACATCACTCGCTACACTAGAAGAGGATAACACTAGCCTCCAAATACAATTTCAGAACTTACAGGAGGCTCATGGGATGTTGGAGCACAATTACAAAATGTAGATCAAGAAGCGATCCAAGGGGTCGAAAGCCATTTATGAATGCAGATGGAACACAACTCAAAACTTCAGTGCAATATGGCACTACTAAAATGAAAGCTTGCAGCGGCTCAAGAGGAAAATCGACGTCTATAACTCCAAAACCAAGAGAAATTAGAAGCAGCCCTCGAGAGCACACCCTGGGCACCCATCAATCCCTCAAAATTTCAAGTTGTGACCCTCGAAAACATCAAAAGTATCCTTGAAGGCTATGCTACTCTACTCGAGGCACATGACCAGTTGTCAAAAGAATTGGATCAATTGAAGCAGCAACAACAGAAGGACACAACAATGGTTCCCCAAGCCACAGCCTCAACCTCGTTGCTTATCACTGACTCAGAAGCCCTACAGGACCTACAAAAACAAGTCATAGAATTGCAAGCGTGACTACTACAGTATGAAAGGCCACCTTCCCCACCCGAGGCTCCCACAGATGAAAAACAATATCCATTCCTGTCGAACAAACATTTGAAGAAGACTATGAGCCACAACCCATTATAGGCGGACAACAAACAGCCAAAGGTCAAGACACATTTGAAGCACCATGACCCCCATGGTTGAAATAGGTGGAAGAAATTGGGCATTCTCATGAAGATCACACGGAAGCAATGAGAATAATCGAAGAAATGGTACTACAATCAGCATACTTCCAACACCTTGCATTGTGACGATTGATTACGACCTCAAAATTACAATACCACCCCTATTATGTAATCTTGGAGGATTATAATGCAAAAATTCAGAGAGTCACAGGGAAAATGCCAACATTTGCTACTCAATTCTAGCCAGAGGACTTACCACCAGCAACACGTAAAGGAAATATTTTCCAACCCAATTGGTGGAAGACTCTTTTGGAGACCTACTCGAGATGCTATGCACATGGAACCATGCCCCTTTACATATTATTTATAACCCATGTTATGGCCCAGTTCTATGATGTAGATCATGGAAAGCATTCTACATTAAACTGCAGAACAATGCACAGTGCAAGGAATGGCTCAACTATCCATACATCGTGCCACCGCAGGGACCACCATCAATAGCCTACATGATGGCAACCATTTGCCACTGGATGCCTCAGCTGAAGCCCATGCCAGATGTTGCGGCACAAATGATGGCAACCATTTGCCACTGGATGCCTCAGCTGAAGCCCATGCCAGATGTTGCGGCACAAATGATGGCAACCATTTGCCACTGGATGCCTCAGCTGAAGCCCATGCTAGATGTTGCGGCACAAATGATGTTAAACATTTTAGACATGATGCAGATTGTTCTTAAGACATTCCGCAATGCACATGTCCCCCAAATACCTCTACCTGGATTTACGAATGGGAACTATAACTTGGTTTATGACATGAGCACTACTCCATCTATTAGAGTGGCATATGCTTGGCACGCACGAATCATGTACCTTCCAGCCTACTACAAATAGACATTCGAAGATATGTTCACCACCAGCTTTTGGGAGTACCACTCCGAGGTGTTCACACAAAAGCCTACACACCTCCTTCATCTATTCGCTTGTGAGTAGGCCATGTACTCAGAGTTCTACACAACACCATAGCCCAATATCCCAGGTGCCATCAATTGGGATGCCTTGCAAGCAGATTTGGTAAGAGGGTTAAGGCTAGGTGAACACGAGTTGGCCACTAACATCATCTAGTACTATATCGACCACCCTACAAAACAGAGGTGTGTCAGGGGTGACATACACTAGAGAGGGGGGAGTGTTGGCTTACAAGCTGTAAGAAGAGCAGACAAGCACAAAGGAGAAGTCATGCACAATTTGGCAACAAGGCATTATCATTTTTTTCATAAACTATTTCCAACTCAAGTGATTTTCATCACTACACAAAAATTGTAAATAGCATTTTTGGTAGGTTAAACTCCATTTTTTCAAGCCAAGGAGTTCTCAAGATTGAGGAGTGCTAGAAGGACCTACATACCAATTTTGATAATGTTTTGATTCCATTTAAGCCCTCAAATAAGCTATAGAACCTAATTTTTAACTAGGCCAAACACTAGGTCTTGACAGGGCCAAAAGCTAGTAGAAAACTATAAAAAGAGCTAGAGAGCTTATTTTCGGGGTTAGATAGTTAGTGTTTTGAGCTTGTGTAAGAGATTTTTTGACTAATGCAAAGAAATCCATTGTTCCTCTCCTTGTTCTTGCCTTGTGTGTGTGTGTAGTGTGTGCATGTTTGTGTGCTTCTCACTCACGCACTTGTGCCATCACTTGCTCATAGTCTTCATACTAGTCCTCATGTCTCCACGGATTGACAATTATGAGGTGGATCTCCTCACGTTGGTACTTGCCATTGTGCTACAGTGACAAGGCCTTCTATTGCAGGCCTTTCAAGGTTGGATTGGATACAATCTATCATGCTTCCTTCTTAGTAGCCATGTTAACTGAGGCTTGCAGACCACTTGATTGTTGCTTCCCTCTTTGCTTTTATAAAAATCATGAAGAGCTTGTCATTAAAGCCTAATCCAAAGTAGTTTGAAATGTGGATTTTAGTTTTTCAATGGGCTATTTTGTCTTAGCTATTTTAAAGCTTGTACTAGTGTGTTCTTCAAGGTGTAAACACATTTGAAGCAAAGTTCAAAAGATTCAAAAAGTGCAAACATCATGGAAGGACAACCACAAAGAGAAATATTGTTATTCATTAAATCTAAACAAAATTTGTGGAGGTAAAACACATAAAGCATTTTTTTTTCAAGAAAGAAGAAGATCTAACAATTGTTTATTCCAGATTAAGGACCGATTGTTTGTAAGAGAAAAAAAGTAGAGAAAGAAATAGGAATTATGTAGAGATAGGAGTAAAAGAAAAAAACGAAATGAAGAGAAAGTTAGAAAGAACTAGAAATTAGTGAAAGCGAAGGAAGGAGTCGATAGAAAGGAGATGGCAAAGGGAAGTGAGTGTTGAAGCGGTGCCCACAACACATTGGCTTCCATGTAGAGATAGGAGTAAAAGAAAAAGACGAAATGAAGAGAAAGTTAGAAAGAACTGGAAATTAGTAAAAGCGAAGGAAGGAGTCGATAGAAAGGAGATGGCAAAGGGAAGTGAGTGTTGAAGCGGTGCCCACAACACATTGGCTTCCAGTTAGTTCAAAGAAAGAAATGTTGCAACAAGAGAAGCTCGTAACTATCAAATCATATTCCATACTTTGTCTTCATTTGATTTTGATAGGAGCAACGTGAATCTGTTCAATTATTGCTACACCAGCATCTTCAATTCCTTGCACTTCTTCTTCGGCTTCAGTAAATTGTTCTTATCATGGTAGGGTTTGCACCCCTTGGTGCTTGATAATGAAGTTCCAAGTTTAGAAGCAATTGGTTTCAGTGAATCTCTTAAGCTCATTGGGGTTCAACCTTAAACTGTCACCCTTCATAGGGTGGACATTTTGGCAAAACAAGACCTAAAGAAGGTTTGCCTCATCGAACAATTATTTGATTCTAAACGTTCTCTTGGATCCCTTCATAAAAAAAGAGTGGTTTTCTTGTGGTCTTGTTGTTTTCAAGTGCCATTTTCTACCGACGAACCACATTCTATTCATTTTTGACAATGAGGAAATTGCCTTCCAAGCTTTGCAAGTTGGCAGTTGGCAAATTTCATGCACAACTCTGCATGAAATTTGAGTTCCTAAAATTCAAGTGGTTCCTAAAATTCATGCCAAATAAGTTGAAATCCCTATGCTTTTTGCTATGGTTTGAGCTCCCTAACCTTCCCTACTTCCTCTATGGATTCATTATGGAGATTGTGTTGCCCATTCTCGACCGATGACCTCTAGGGAAGTTCTTAGAGGATTAAAAGATATGAAGGTGCAACACACTCGTTCAACACAAGATGACACCCACATATTTATGTCAAAGTGGACCTAAACAAGGATCTTCCTGAAGAAAAACCCCTGGAGAAAGAGTTGATCCATAAAAAAAGTGAAAAATGCTTGTTTTCACTATAGTATGCAAGGCCATAGGATTAAAAATTTCCCATCGAGCCAGAATTCCACTATGAAGAAGCAAGAGACTCAAAATGCTCATGCAATGGTCAACAAGAAAGCATGATCCAAAGAAATGGATCTTGTGAGCGTGAAGATCTTTCATTGGAATTGGAGAAAGTCAATTCAGTAAACCTAACTTAAATGGCTTCGTAGAAGAGTCATAGAAGGAGAAGATGCCCCAGAGGTAATATTGAGACAAGTCCCTCTAGCTTGGTCTAGGAAACAAATATTTTTTGTAATTTGGAAAAGGAGAAAAATCTCTTGGACTACCCAATGGGAATGAATCAATTTCTTACTTGTGTTCACACGCATCACTACCTAAATATATCGACAAATCCCCCTGGGAGTGATGCGGTGAACAAGGAGATGGCACTCATGTATAAGGAAGTGCCAAGCTATGTGGAATCAATCCACGAAAGGAAGTAAGCCCAAAGCTTTGCAGAAAGCTTCAAACTTGTCCCTAGGCAGAGCTTTTGTGAAAAGGTCTGCAACATTCTCCTATGTGGGCACATATTCCAAACCGATCTCTCCAATAGAGAACCTCTCCTTGACATAATGATAGTGCACCTCAATGTGCTTAGTGCGAGCATGGAACACATGGTTCCTCGCAATTGCCAATGCACTCTGACTATCAGTGAAGATGGTGGTGGCAGAAGACTGACCAACACCCAAATCAGCCATAAGGCATTTGAGCCACACACACTCAACAATTGCTATGAAAGCTTCCCTATACTCAGCCTCACAACTAGAAGTGGCCATGATAGGCTGCTTCTTGCTTAGCCAAGATATGCATGACCTACCAAGCATGACGTAAAAACCACTGGTGGACACATAATTGTCATAGCAACCAACCTAGTCACAGTAAAAAAAAGCATGTAAAACTAGTGGTAGTGATCCCCCTTGGGATAAAACAATCCAAGTAGCTGAGTACCACTCAAGTAGTGAAAGATGTGCTTAATCGCCTGCCAATGCTTGACACCTGTTCAATGCATAAACCTGCTCATCTGTGAGACA
Organism: Ceratopteris richardii; assembly: GCA_020310875.1. Taxonomy (NCBI): domain Eukaryota; kingdom Viridiplantae; phylum Streptophyta; class Polypodiopsida; order Polypodiales; family Pteridaceae; genus Ceratopteris; species Ceratopteris richardii. The sequence goes on along the minus strand of CM035416.1, from coordinate 15,829,050 downwards.
ACAAACTGGATATCTAGTTGAGTAATGCATAAGTAAATCAAGCATCCAACAACTTGTTGATAGAGAACAACATTGTGCATCTCTAGCATCATGTAGACTCAACCATAAATTTATTTCCATAGGATTGGCAATAGGTTTGTAGTCTTCAAGGCCAAAATGTTGCAATAATGTGTCAATATACTTTGTTTGACACAAAGCTATTATGCCATCAACTTGCATAAACTGAATGCCCAAATAATGATGCAAATGTCCAAAATCATACATCCCAATTGAGGCATGCAAATCAGCCTTAAAATCAAAAATATGATTCCCATTAGGACCAATGAGCAACACATCATCAACATGGACAACAATGAACAGAAGCACATCATTTGCATGATTAACATATAAGGTGCTCTCAATTGGACTATTTGCAAAACCATGTGCAATAAAGTAGGCATGTATCTTTTCATACCAAGCATGGGGTGCTTGCTTCAAACCATATAGTTCCTTTTTCAACCTACAGAATTTGTTTTCATGCCCTTCTGCAGAAAACCACGGGGTTGAAAAACATACACTTGCTCATGCAAAGTCACCATTTAGAAATGCAATTTTAATGTTCAACTAATGTACGTTCCAACCATGATGAGTTGCAAGTACACAGATGCTACGAACAGTAGTCATTCATCATGTACAAGCAAAGGTCTCATCAAAGTTAATGCCTCTTCTTGAGCATAACCTTCAACAAGCCTATCCTTATATCTATCAACTATTCCATCAAGCTTATGCTTCAACTTGTATAGTCACTTAGTGCCAATGACCTTCTTGCCAGGAGGAAAGTCACATAAAGACCAGATACCATTTTTCATAATAGCATCATATTCTGATTGCATAGCACCCATCCAATTTTCTAAATTTTGTGCTTCATCAAACAAAACAGGTTCATTCTCATCACAAAGACCAGATGCAGCCATAGCATAGCAATCTGATGCGAAAGAAGAAATATGAGAGCCTGAACGAGTATGATATGATAGAGATGCATCTAATTTGCTATCTCGCAAAGTCTACACCAGCCATTTAGGCATAGTTTTTGCCTCCTGTATATCAAACCTCTCATCAACAAGTGCATTATGTAAATCTGCATGAGAAATGGAATGGTCTGCATCATCATGTGGAACCTGCAAAGGTTGAGAAATTGCCTCATTTGGGCCAGCACTAGATTGTCCATCTGTAAAAAAGGGAAGCAAAGTTTCATACACATCTTTAAAGCTAACTGATGTCTCCTTAGTACGTGAAAGTAATGGCTGAATTGCATCTTCCACAAAAAACATCACGGCTAACCAAAATGCGCTTAGTATGTGGATGATACAGACGATAGCCTTTGCTTTCAGAAATGCACCCAACAAAAATACATTTCATTGCTTTATCATCCGAATTCTTGCACTGTTATTTAGGCACTAATGCATATGCCAAAAAACCAAAGACACAATGGATTACGACCATTGCAATCCTCAATGGAGTGATAGACTACAATGCTTTAGTGGTATACCTGTGAAGTACATATGTTGCACACATAACAACCTCAAGCTAGAAACTATGTGGTAAAGCTTGACTCTTGAACATACACCTCGCCATCTTCATGAGTGACGTGTTCTTCTTTTCTGCAACTCCATTTTGTTGAGGTGTATATGGCATTGTCCACTAATGTTTTATCCCACGTTCAACTAGAAATGCATTAAAATCAGAAGACATATATTACCCCCCTCAATCAAAATGGAGGGTGCCCATTTTACATGATGATAGTTTTCTAGCAAAAAACCAGAAACTATTTGAAGCACATAAACACTTGGGACTTTGTTTTCAATGGATATACCCATGCATGGCTAGAAAAAATCATCAATGAAAGTCACAAAGTAAAGATAGTTCCCAAAAGAAGGTGTTTGCATAGGAGCACAAACATCACTATGAACAAGTTGCAATTTTTTTAGTAGCTCATACTGAACCATCTTTTGGGAAGGAGGAACACTACATTTTGCCCAAAATATAGCCTTTGAAGACATGTTTACCAAGTGACTCGAGTTTGTCCAAAGAGGAAACCATTTCAGATTTTTGCAGGCGTAGCAAACTAGCAAAATTCAGATGATCAAAGTGTGCATGCCAAAGCTTTGCATTTGACATAGCCTGAGAATCTTGAACTGCACATGTTGAATCATTCACAGATTTTGCATAATCTATGAGCTTATACAGCCCATGACATAAAATGCCATAAGCAATAATGATGTCTCCATTTGATAGATCATGAGTTGTACATTGATTCTAATCCAAGGCCTTCTAACCTTGGAAATCACATGGCCTTCACATGGATTCTTAAAAGGACTTCTCCCAAGCTTGTACGTACAAGTCTCAAGGCTTGAGAGGCCTCCCTAAGGGTTAAATACCATACCCTTAGGAAATATCAATCCTAAGGGTCAAAACCCTTCAATTGGGAGTAAATAAATCCAAATAACTCAAGGGTTCAAACCACACTCTTGGAGAGACTTTCCCAAGGGTTTCCCAATAGAATCCAAGGGTTCTCCAAGTGGTTTTGGACCCTCGAAACCCATGTCTTTGGCCACTTTAACCCATAGTTATACAACATTCTTCCCCCCTTTGACATTTTGGTCCTCGAAAATGTGTGTAGGTATATTATGTGGAGTATTCCCCCATGCCCCATGATCTTTTCTTTAGATCATGGCTTTTCTCATCTCTCTGATTTGCTTCTTTATCAGAAGGAGATTCTACCTCATAGTTGATCTGAAAAGAAGGAAATCCACTTGTGTTGTAATCCCTATCCAAATCATTACTTAACTTTGCATGTGAAACACTAAATCAAATGCTAAGTATGGATGATAAGGGTGGATTAAAACATCCCTGCCTAATTCAATGTTTCCCTATGTCTGAATTCTGCATCCATAGTACAAACATATGAAGTAGGTGGATTGTAATAGTCTCCAACTAATTTGCTATGCAGGTCCATTTCTATGCACCATTCGGGTGTGGACCTAGCAAAATAGATGGATCTCTTACTAGTTCAAGACTTTGAGAAGTTTCCTTAAATTGAGGTTGATCAAAACATAAGATGTTTTTGACTATTTTCTACTTCTTAACCAACATCTACTGATCCTTTTTCCAAATACAGAACTACCATGTCCTATTGTACTTTAGAATCAAAGTAGAATGTAGGAAAGAAGTGATTCCATACCTCAAAATGATTTTTCAAAGAGTTTCTCAAAAGCCTTAACTTGTTTGGAACGGTTAGAATCTATAAACGATTCCTAAGAATATTATTTCAAATTCTTTTTAAGAGAACTTTTTAGATTCTTCATCCATTGACATTAGATGGATGAATGAATTCTCTTAAACTTAAGTGTCTTCTGAAATTGAAGGGGTTCTATATAGAACATCTATCTTTTGATGTTCAATTTGGTTATCCACTCCATCTAGCTAAACCTGATCTAGGAGTGACTTTGAAGATTCCTTCTAAGTCAAATCCAAGGTCTGGAAAAGCGAGAAGGAAGAACCAAAACTCGATGTAACCGGTTCAACTTCTGAAACACTAAAAGGATTTGATTCAAACCAAATGAGACTCAAAAACTTTAAGGATTTAATCTAGCTAATGGTTTGAAGCATTATTTCTATTGAATCTAAATTCTCAAGAAGATCCATTGGGTAAAGTTTAAACCATCATCCATCTACCAGACTTTAGTGGTACAAACATCGGTGTCTTGAGCCATCGATTTTTGATGATGTTCAACTTTACTATGATGCTTCTTAATTAAGTAGTTAGTCCTTTTCAATCTCTTGAGACTCCTATAGACTGGAATACTAAGTCTAGTATAAATCTCTTACTTTAGGAGATTGATTACCTTGTTGTACTATCAACAAGATGTTTTGGACTAACTTAGTCTAACTTCAATTATGAAAATAACTAAGTCAATCCTTTGTAATACCTCTTGGTACATCTTTATTCTAAAAAATATTAACTCACTTAGTTGTATATGTCAACTAAGTGTTTTATCCAAGATTGACTCAGTCAATTTTACCTTTCTCGAAAGGATCTTTCCAAGTTCTCTCCCCAGAAATCCATGTAGCATTTCTGATAAAGAACTTCAAAATCCTTAACAAGACTACATTAGTCTTATTGAAAATCTTTATGAAGATCTAGAAAGTGATTTCTCTTCATGATCTTCGAACTTAATTAGTTACTTGGTATGGTCCTATTCTTGACCAACCTATACTTCATTTTTATCTATGAAGTTTCAGTTTCGATTGGGATGGAGTTTCACTCCAACTCATGAGCCCAAGTCTAAAAGATACCTATCATATCAAGGTCTGATGTCCCATACCATCATTCCTACATTAATGTGAATATAAAGGATAGTGTCCCATACCACTACACTTTATATCCAACATTGATGTGTGAATGATATTTATCTTAAAGTCTAGAAGCTTAATCTAACTATAGAGTACCCTTTACTCAAATTCCTTTTGAAGTCAAGGGATTACCTCTATGTTTCCATCTTGTTTGGGTTTCTAAGATTTTCAACATATGATCATTCTATGGTCCTAATTATTCCGAAACTCATATTGGAAGATCCAAACCTTTTGATGAAATAAATATCCATCCTGATGGAATAAACATCTATTCTTTCTTTCTAAGGTTTTGAGTGCGATTCCAAGTGTCTTGAATCATATTCAAGATCTACTTAGTTCTTTCTTAACTAACTTGAAGTGACAAGAGATTACTCTTGCCTTTTAGATTCTGTTGTTTATCCACAGCTTTTCAAAAAGCTATCCTAGGGTTTTCTAGGAATGTCAGTTACTACTTAAGTCGAAGCATCTTCTAATGCTTCCGGATTTTCCTTGAAATCCCTTTAAGAATAGGTGGATACAAGTTTCACCTTCTCCAGACTTAAGTATCATTTATCAAAGTTGCATATTATGCACTTTGCATATTCTCTCCTTCGTACTTCCCCTTAGAGAAGTATAAGTTTTGGCATGCTTTATTTGAGCTTGTGGTTCACAACCACCTTTCTTCAAAATCTTTAGTGATATTGTTGGGATCCCAATATTTAATATTTAGCATGCCTTGAAGTTGCTTTCTGAGCAACTCACCGTTTGTCCAACATCTTATATATACAAAGATGTTCTTTTATCTCCTCATCTATATTCTAAGTTTCTCTTTATGGAATTAATTGTACCAATTCTTTAAATAAGTTTTGGTACTTTCTTCCCCCCTTTAAAGAGTTTTCATCCTCGAAAACTGTGAAATCTATGGCTTCATTTACCACTAGAGAGTCAATACTCTGACTCCTCCCAATATTGGACTAATCAATAATCTTATACTGGAGTAGAACCTAAAAAATTTCTAGAAGATTCACTAGAAATGGTATCTTTTAGAAGATCTTCTAGAGGTAGTTAAACAACCACCTATCCTAAGTTGCTCATGAACTTCCCCTTGAATTTATGGAAATGCTCATGAGCTCTTATGATCCGTAACAATGCAATGCTCATGCTTACTGTGTTAGGAGAGGTGGCTGTAATTTTCGATGCTAATCAAAGCATAAGAGGTTTGAAGGTACTATGAAATAAGAAAACTATTTCCATTTCATCTTTGTACCTATAGAACTTTAAATTCCTTCTATTAAGAACTATTGCATCTGCTAAAGAAACCTTACTTGACTTTCCTGATATGCAAATCTATTTTAATGAAGCCTTCAATTAAATTGGAAATTTTTTCCAAAAGGAGGGAGCTTTCAATGATGCATTGAATACTTTTTGCCATTCATGTTGGGAAAAGTAATCTTTGCTCAAAATTGGTCTCCATGAATGTCTTAGAAGGCATCAATTTAATCAAGCTTTATGAGACTCTTGAAACCATTCTAGAGTGTCATCCTATCTAGGATATGACATGAAAAACTCTTTTATAACCTTTTTCAATCTATTTCTAAGTATGTATTATACTTAGAGTAGTATTGTAGGTTCTATGAGGTAGTGTGAGAAATTTCCACAAAGAACTATTATATGAAAATCATCTACCTAAGTCATCTCATTGAGAGGCTTGTATTGGAACCATGTCTAAGTATATCTTATACTTAGAGTTAGCCTTTAATATGCTAGGGTCTCATGATAAAAAACTCTTGAAGTTATGAAAGAACTTATAAACTTTCATGTGTACATTGCTTAAAGCTACCAATTGTATTAAAAGATTAAACCCGGAGAATTTTTCTAAGTTATTGAAGAACTTAGATGTATTCCGGTATTCTTCAATTCATTTTTGCCTTGCCATTGACTTGGTAATGGCTTTACCTCTTAGATTTACTTTATTAGTAGGCAAGTCATATTTAATGCCGTCATAACATTAAATATTCAATACATTAGTATCCCCTTTTTGAAAGACATTGCTAAGTACTTATATTGCACAATCTAATCATGATTTTGCAAGTACTTTAGCTTCATTCTTTTCCGATTGCCTTGCTTTTGTAAAGAAGTAAACCCTCTACTCAGAACTAAGATTACTTACTTGGTTTCATAACTTTTAAAAAAACAAAAGAGTGAATTTTATTCACTGGAGTACAAGTATTTCCATACATTCATTTCATATCCATGCATGCCATAAATGGTTCTGGTAATCCGTAACCTTAAGCATACTTAGTGTATGCTAGAAACATATACATCTTCACTCAAAGATGCTTAGCATGTATAAGGTTCAAAATTGAACCCCTCTTCAAAGCATGCATGGAATTCGCACTTGTAATTCCATTTCATGTATGAATCTATATAACCATGCTATGATGGATCTTATGTATCCATCCTTATGAATTGAGTCCTTTCCATGCAACATCATGCTAATGCACATGCTGGTTCGCATTTAAAGTGTTTCCAATAAAGATTACACTTGGGATGTGCAAAAAAAAGAAAACTTTTGAGCTTGAATTTGATTCATTTAAAATTGTCTAATGTTGATAGACAATGCGCATACATCTATTCTTTTCAATGCATGGATTACAGCAAGTACTTGAGGTGCTTGAATCTCTTATCAAGATCTTAATGTTTGCCTATTGATAATCAGAAGGCATTAACTTTGTAGGTGCATATGAACCATATGATAATTGAGGCATTATCGTAAGCTTCAATTATGTATGCAAATATAATGAAAGTTTAAGAAAAACAATCATTAAAGCCAAACATAAAATTAAACAAATACTTAGCTTTGTCTAAGCTTCATCCTTCTTTTGTCTCTTGAGAGGAGAGTAATCCTTCGTTTGCTTCAAATCGCTTCATTCATGCTCCTCCATTGGTACTATGACCTTCCTTGTACAATTGCAATTTCAAAGTTAAAGTCCTAGGGAGTAAGCCTCGGCCGAACCTCCATTGGTAGCTTCGTTGTTTCAAAAGTATGTGGCTAAACTTCCTCTATTCCTCACTACTCAAGGGATGATCCCTCTTCACTACCAAAACCAACTCTAGGCAATCGCCTTCAACCCTAGTCAATCCTCCTTGACCTTCATCAAGGGATCCGGCCTTCTCAAAAGTGATGTCGGTGACCCATAAAGAAGTGGACCGTGCAATTAGTTTAGCAATGCACAAGCAATGGCCAAGGCATCTTTCAAGACTCCCATGTGACTCAGAACAATCCTCTTTTCTTCTGAGACAATCATCAAAGGGCATCTTAAATGAGTTCGTGATAGCTCTTCTCTCAAAGCTCGATCCAAGCTTATAGCAAAAGGGACACACTTTGGCAAGTCAGCATGTAGTCTACAAAACCGGGATCGAGTTCAAGACCACTTCGAGATCGAAGATCTTTAGACCAGGTATAACTCAAAATCTGAACAAACAGTATGCTACGCATTTGCGATAGATAAAGCTGTCAAAATATTGTCCCTATCATTTACACGACACAGAATGCCCTGTCAGTAGATTTCTAGACTTCTTCTCTCTTTAATGAGGTATAACTCAAAATCTGAACAAACAGTATGCTACGCATTTGCGATAGATAAAGCTGTCAAATATTGTCCCTATCATTTACACGACGCAGAATGCCCTGTCAGTAGATTTCTAGACTTCTTTTCTCCGTTGAAATAATACCGTGGAGCGATATGCATTGTAGATGTCGCAAGAGCAGGGGAGATCCCACATGCGAGGTTCACGGCGCTAGGAAGGACTATAAAAATTATAGCTGGAGACTATTTACATGACTTCAGAAGTGAGGAGAATGGAAGGCGTAACTTCTGAAGAATGGAAGGCGTGGGAGTCACGCTCACAAACGAGCTGAATCCCTGTAATACACGCATCCGCTCTCGTACACACGGGACTATAGTGGGCCATTCTGATTGTCGTTTCCTTCCTAGATGGGAGTTCCCACGCGGCAGCATAAACCCTCTTTTTGCAGAGATAAAGAGGAGACTCCACCTTCAGAATCGGGCACGGACGCAAGTGGTGTTCACAGATTACGAGGTACTTCAGAATTTAACTCACGCATGAAGTGGCTCTGAATACCACTGTTGTGAAAACTACACAACAAAACTAAGGACAATCCAAAATAACTAGCTTAGTCCACAAGGGGTGAGAGATGCACGTATCCACCCAACCAACTCCACCCATATATATACCTCAAGACCAAGGGAGGAAATGTGAGGAGAGCTTGCCAAGTGTCCTCTCCACATGGATTCTAATCCAAGGCCTTCTGGGAGTAAATAAATCCAAACAACTGAAGGGTTCAAACCACACTCTTGGAGAGACTTTCCCAAGGGTTTCCCAATAGAATCCAAGGGTTCTCCAAGTGGTTTTGGACCCTCGAAACCCATGTCTTTGGCCACTTTGACCAAGTGAGGAGAGCTTGCCAAGTGTCCTCTCCACATGGATTCTAATCCAAGGCCTTCTAGGAGTAAATAAATCCAAACAACTGAAGGGTTCAAACCACACTCTTGGAGAGACTTTCCCAAGGGTTTCCCAATAGAATCCAAGGGTTCTCCAAGTGGTTTTGGACCCTCGAAACCCATGTCTTTGGCCACTTTGACCCATAGTTATACAACAGGTAGGCTCAAGTGAAGTGAAGAAACTACACTGCAGGGTAATATGTTTGGTTGCCCCACTATCAAGGTACCAAACAACTGAATCTACTACAAACATACATTGTTCATGAGAAGATGGTTCATAATTGCAAATAGTAGTAAATACTCATTTTTCATTCTGCACAAGATTTGCACACCCTAATTTGGGTGTCGAGGCCTCCGCAACAACCATTCTAGCCTCTTTTTTCTTTGCCTCTTTTGCAGCCAATTTTGGACAACTCTTTATGACATGGTTATTTCCTTTACATTATTTGCAAAACAATTATGATTTTCTATTTTCTTGTCATCTTTGTCATCCTTCTTCAATTGTGCAAAATTAGTAGATTTCTGCTTACTAGTATATGAGCTCCATTTACCTTCACCCTTCTTACTAGCCAAGAAAGCTTGATTTGCAACACACATAATGGACCTATTGTGCCTAGATTGATCTTCTTGTAACATAACATAGACAAACTCCTCAAATGTTAAGGCATTTGGATTTCCTTTCATCATCAATCGAAGACTAGAAGCAAAACTCTGATATGAATCTAGAAGACCATCTAGAACAATCTACACAAGTGAACTATCTAGCAAAACTTCATCTATAGAAATCAATTGTTCCTTCAAATCTTTGATCTTTGTCAAAAAATTGTCCATGGAATCTCCTTCATTCATGTGCTCACTCTTCAACTATTTTTGGAGGTAAGCAACACGAGCTTCATTCATTGCCTAGTATAAAGCGGTAAGTGTATCCCAAACATCCTTTTGTTGTTTTGCAAGAGTAAATGTGAGGAATAATGGCATGTTTGATAGACAAAGCTATCAATGCATGTGCTTGAGCATATCTGCCATCCCAACATAATTGCTTTGCAGTAGGTGCAGTAGGAACCACAACACGAATAGGAATCTAAAGAGCTTCAATGCCATCCGCATGAGCTTCAATATTGTATTTGCAATTGTAGTAGGATGTTTTTCAACACCCTGCACAATACTGCACAATCCTTTTACAACCAATACATGATGCATCATATATGCCCATAATGGGTGATTGGTACCATCCCACTTATCCTCAACAACTAACATACAAAATACATTATTGCTTTCAGCCATGGTCACTGATTAAAACACCCTAATGCAGAAAAATGACTATATCTCAAAAAGTTGAACAGAACTACATTGTCCAATTCTACTAAGCTTGTAGCAGAATTCGAGGTGCTTATATTAGCGAACCGAAACCTGTATATATGTTTGGCACAAAAAGGCAAAATTGCCTGCATAGGCACTGCGATAGTGCAATTATGAGATTATGATAGGACTGGTATCGACGATGCCCTAGATGAAGGGGCGACCTACTCTGATACCAATTGTTGGAGTTTGAGGTTTGCACAAGCACATGAACAACACAAGGAAGAAGAACAAGCTGGGAGCACAACACACAATATTTAATGTATTAGCAAGAGAATGTACAAAGATAAGTAACCCATTAGGGTCATATGCATATATAAAAGGAAGGGGAAAAACCTCCTAAAGAGGGAAAAGAGTGCCCCGATAGTCCTAGTGTGTTCACACACATCACTATCGAAATATATCAGCATTCATATTCTCACTCTCCAACTCTTTTCAGAGGTAAGCAACACGAGCCTCATTTCTTGCTTGGAATAAAGTTGTAAGTGTATCCCAAGCATCCTTTGTTGTCTTATAGAAGTGGATGTGAGGGATAATGGCACGTTTGATAAACAAAGCTATCAATGCATATGCTTGAGCATCTCTACCATCCCAACAAAGTTGTTGTGCAATAGGTGGAGCAAGAATCGTAGCACGACCAGGAGATTGAAGATCATCATCTTCAACACCATCTTCATCACCTTCAATAATTGTATTTGTAGGTGTAGTATGACATTTTTCAACACCCCACACAATATTCCATATCCCATTTGCTACCAATACATGATATATCAAATATGCCTACAATAGGAAATTAGTACCATACAACTTATCCTCAACAACCAACATATGGAATACATCATTGCTTTCAACCATGGCTAGTGACTAAATACCCTCATGCAAAAAAATGATTGTGTCTCAAAAAGTTGAATAGAAACACCATGTCAAGCTCAGCTAAACCTCGAGTAGACTTTGAGGCGCTTGTATTGGCAAACTAAAACCTATATATGTTTGGTCCAAAAGGATGAAATTGCCTACACAGTCCTTGCAATAGTGCGATTGAGGGCAGAATTGAGCACATATCAAAAATTTGTTACCACACAATGAAGAACTTTTGAGCTCCTAATCACCCTGAGAATGCTCACCAATTCTCATGCAATTCTGAGAATGTGATCGAAGGGGTATCAATGATGCCCTAGATGAAGCGACGACCTACTCTAATACCAATTATTGGAGCTCAAGGTCTGTGAAAGCACACAAACAACACACTGAAGAAGAAGATGCTTGGAGGACAAAACAATACATAGTATATTACCAAATGAATATACAAAGATAAGTGACACATTAGGTTTATAGGTGTATATACAAGCTTAGGGGAGGGGGACCTCCTAAAGAGGGAAAAAAGTGCCCTGACAGTCCTAAGTGTGTTCACACACATTGCTACCAAAATATATCAACATTGAAATCTATTTTAAAATTTGAAATAATGCAATCCAAAAATGATTGCAAAAATGAACATAACAATCAAACAAAATAACTTTTGGAAAACCATGATGAGAGAAAATAATTTTAAATAATAACTTAATAGCTTAAGGTGCAAACAATGTCTTTTTTATAGGGAATGGAATATGCGTGTTTACTAAACCTATCAACAATTATCCAAATCATTTAATTATGAGATGAAGTGATAGGAAAGCCAATAATAAAATCCATAGAAATATGTTCATTGATGGGACATGTGGCTAGCCATCCATGTCTATTTTCTTTCTTATTAGTTGAGGTAAGCTGCTATTTCAAATGGGGGCATCTTATCACTTACAAGATGTTAAATTATTGGAGTTTATTTTATTATGCTTTTAATATGATTTGTGCTTTGATATAGGAGGTGAAGGTTCATGAGGGCATGGGCTGGTGTGGAGTTCTTTGGATGCATTTGAACATAAATAAAAAATTTATAATTTTCATATATTTTTTGTAAATAAAACGGTGTCGTCGAGATTTTCTCTCCTCTCTCACTTGTGAAGGCCTACAAAAAACATATTTGGTGAAGGTAGCCAGAATTCCCCGAGAAGTCCAGGATGCATCAAGGATGTCAAAGGAAGGTCACATACAAAGTTTCAAAGAAATCAAGAAAGTCCATGGTAGCGGTCAAAGTTGGTCAAAGCTGGTCAAAGTTGGGAAATTAGGGCAAAAATTTCATTGTCACCAAATTAGATGAAAATCCATATACTTGTAAAGATTGTCAAAGGCAGTCTATAGCCCAAATTTCAACAGAAAATGGATTTGGTAGCACATTGATATGCTATGTTCATTTTGTAAAAATGTATTTTTTCTAGTTTGACCCTACAAATTCTTGTATAGAAATTTATGTTAGCCATATGGTTTGGCATGTATAAAGACCATATGTGGCTACATATTTGTATAAAGTTTCAAGGCTATCCGAGCTTCCTAGAGACCTTAATGCCACCTTGCAAGCTTCCAAATGTAGTCAAACTTGTACAAGTTAGATTCAGATGGGAGTTTTTTCTGCATATTCCTGAAGGAGATCTTTGGAAACATAGTCCTACAATGTTTCATCTTCATCAAAGACTTTTTGGAGGGTCAAAGAGCACAAAGTCCAGTTTTCAAGGTCACCGCAGTTTTCTAGAATAAGAAAATTGAAGGCTTGAATGTCTGCCACATGTCAAAATATGATTGAACCATGTTGTACGGTCAAGATGAGCTCATATTCAAGGGTGGAGATGCAGTAAAGCATAAAGGAAGGAGGATCCACGAATTTTTTCCATAAAAGAAGACCTTTTTTACAATCAAAGATCAATAATGCAGCATTTCTCCAAAAATAGTGGCTTATCTTATCCGAATTGATGTCAGCACTGATCCGACGGTCCAGATCATCCCCAGATCCAATGGTGGAGAATGAGGGCGCCTAAACTTCACTCCTTTACACTAGATTTGATAGAAAGAACAATTCCAAGCCATTGATTTGATTAATCAAATGGTTGTAATCAAAAGTAGTGATCCTAGAGTTGAGAGTTGATTTCTCTAGATCCAAGGGCCCAAATTCATTCAAAAAACTATATAAACCCCCCTCCAAACTCCTAGAGCATCATTATTAGGCATCCATAGGGCTCATGCTAGCTTACGGTTTCCTTGAGACGATCACCCTCGGTTGAGCGAGTGAGGATCCAAGGTGAGCTAGTATGAGTATAGAACCTAGTTTCAAATTTAAGTTAGAACTCCAATTTAGGATAGGCTCTTGAAACCAGCATCTCTATCTTGACTCACCCTCGGTGGAGCGTGTGAGTGAGTTAGAGCTGATTTTAATGAGTCTTAGACTTCTTTAGTTAGACTTTACGAGCCTAGACGGACATAGGGTCACTGGAGTGGAACTCACCTTCTTACGTGTGACATTCGGTTGAACTGTCATGGTTTGAGGGTCGGAACCACCTTTGATCAGTAGACTGCTTAGCATGACGTACCACGACGATCTTTTACATGTAACTTAATTCAAATTCTTTTAATTCATGTCACTTGTCACTTGTCTCTTGTCACCTCTCTCAATCTCTTAAGTATTTTTACATGTCTTCTATTTCTTCTATGTGTGAGAAGGCTCCGCAGTATTGCGTTGAACCAGTGAGGATGTTTCTTTGAGCTTGTGAGTAAAATCCATCATCATAATTCACTTGCATGCATATAATCCATACAAATCCATACATATTTATTAGTTTCTGAAAGTGTATAAGAAGCTCCAATATTGGACCATTCTTCCTTTCGAAACTGATTTATGTGTAAGGATTCCATCTATTCTCATCATGCATACATATCATCCAAAGAAGGCTATACATATGGATTAGAATTAGGAAGTGTTTAAGAAGCTCCTCCAATTGAGCATTCTTCCTTCCAAATTTGATTCGTGTGTATGGTTCTCTTTCATTCTTATCATTCATGTCATCAATCTAACTTGCACACCTACATTCCCATTCCCATAATTATTTCAACATCTCTCTCTTCTCCATACTCAACATTAATTTCACCTTCACATCTTTAAACCTTCCAACATTCATTAGCTTCATACACCCTGTGTGTGCCACGACCGGACCCGATCCACCCGGATTGCGATCACCTCCACAACGGCCCATGTAGAGGGTTGATTGTAGAAAGTTATAAAAATAATGATTGAAGATAGGATCGCTATAGATGGCAACTTTTATAAATGAAAGCTAAGGCTCACCATAAAAATAAGTAACTTTTTACTCACATGAATGCTTTTTGAAGCACCCATCATCCTTGTAATTTTTATCTTTGGATGTAATAAAAAATTATAAATAGACGCACTTTGGAGACTCATATGATAGATTGCATGGAGGGAGAGTGTACCCAATATTGTGTACTATTTCATCTACTATGCATCTCTGTTTTAGTGTGTTTTAGCTTTCATATTGTCTGCATGTACATGTGACTGTAAGGTCCTACAACAAGATCACCTCGACCTAGAACCAAGCTTTCAATGCCCACTCTTCTCTGTTCAAGTGTTGGATTGTGGTAGTTAAGAAGACATAAAATATTCTATTCAAGACTCATATGGAACTCCAAAACATCCATCATGCTAGAAGGGAGAATCTATTTTGGAGTTTCTGACAACTCGAGTCAGAAATCAACAAAGTCCATTCCCACCTCTAGTTTAGGCTTTGAAAGATCAAAAGAAGATATGAAGAGTGAATTAAAAAGGATGAATATTCATATACACTTTAAGGATTGGTGGGTCAGAAAAGTGGACAAACCAATGAAACAAATGTGTAGAATCTTAAAGAAGAACCATGGTAAGGAATCTATTCCGTACATGATTGATAGTCTTGGTGTAGAGTACAAAACGAACAAAGAGAATAGTGCTCTTATTGCTAACCAATTCAGCTTCTAGGGATGACCACAATGATTTCTCATCATAGGAGAAAATTTATGGATGCCATCTTTAGAGTTAGAACCAAACGAATAGCACAAATTATGTTGCCATTTCTTGATTCTCCTTTCACCCACATAAAAAACTTCAAAGCGACTGATTCTCTTCCAATTGGTAAACGATCAGGTTTGGATGGTCTCATCAATGAATTCTTAAAGTCCTTCAATTAGGATTGGATGAACCCCTTACATTTGGTTTGGCAAGAGCCATGCACTTTGGCATGTTGCATGCTTGTCTCAAAGAAGGAGTAATTAAACTGATTCACAAAAAAAACTATAAAAATAGGATTAAAAAATGGAGGCCAAGTACCATGTTGCAAACATGCTACAAGATAATTGCATTGCTTGCCACCTTCCTTAAGGGAAGGTCCATTCTCGAGGCCATCATTGATGTTTGGTAAGGACATGTCTTTGCAGAGGAATCGGTGCAGGATGTTCTCTTTCTCAAAATTGACTTTAACAAATCATATGATAGACTTGAGTAGGACTTTATTCTTCAATGTTTGAAAGACCTTGGATGTGGCCCAAATTTTATCAAGATGATCTAGAAACTTATGGAAAATGCCTTTGCTTGCATTAGTATTAACAACAAGCTCTCTCAACCAATTAGATTAAAACGATTGATGGAACAATGCTTCTCCCTAGTTCCATTGCTATTTGCTATTGCTACCAATGGCCTTAGTTGCATGGTTAACCATCATGCCCATATTGGCCAAATATGTGGGCTTGTGCTCCCTAATAGCCAATAATGGATGCTCATGAAAATGTTTGTTGATGACATGAATGCTTTCTTACATAATGATCCAAACAATATTTCCTCTTTTTGGAACTATCTAAATACATTTTTTATGGCCCCATCATAAAAAATAAATTGCTAAAAAAACCATGTTCAAGGCTATTATTGGGCACACACCACAATTTTTGGTGAAGCAGGGGTGTCAAGTGATACCCAATGGTTAAAGCCTTCGTCTCTTGGGTATTCTGTTGGGCTTTGTTAATATGGGTAAGAGGTACACCTATCAAATTTTGTATTCTATGTTTTTTTACGTAATTTAAAACCTTTTTAAGAAAGAAGTTCGATCAAAGCCTACTCTCCTAGATATGCTTGAGTTAATTGAAAGTACAGATGAAGGTGGGTTTAATACACATGGGATCTCTTATATTCTACAAAGCAAAGGTTAGACACTTAGTGTGTGCAGGATTACATAACCCAAAAGCCCACTATGGTAGAGCTTGCAAGGATACCTTTTAGAAGATAGGGGTCCCAAGTAGGATCCGGGGTTTGAAACCTCGGCCCCACTCTCGAGGCAACGAGCTACTTTTTTTTTTTTTAATTTTTTTTTTAAAATGGAGGTTCGGCCGAGGCCTACTCCCTCGGACTTTAACTTTGAAATTACAACTGTACAAGGAAGGGCATAGTACCCATGGGACCCCCCTTATCCCACAAGAACAGGGGTTTACAACTGGGTTAAACGGCGGTCACAACTACCGCGGGGATGGTCAAACGGTGGCCAACAGCCACATACATCAGTTCCTGAAATTTATATGTCCCTACATGTTGCTGCCAGGGGTTGAACCCTCACCCCCGCCTCAAGAGGCAAGAGGCCCAACCACCAGGCCAGCGAACCGGGACAGCTACTTTTTTTTTTGCTGATTTGAAACCTTTTGTTATTAAAAATATACAAATTCTTTCTTTTTTATTATATATATATATATATTTAATAACAGGTTTTCATCGTTGAAGTTCCACACCTTTTACCACTTCCGAAGGTCTAGTAGTGAGTTTCATACTCGAAAATCATTTCAATATTCGGAAGTCGGGAACATTACTTTCCTGTCTGCAAGGGCTGAAGGTCTTTCAAGGAATCTCTTACGGTCAATCCAGTCTTTCAGAATACTTGATGGCAAATGCCTCGACTTTGCCTGAATTTCTCAAGCCTTTTCATGATCGAGCTGCGCTTGCAGAGGTAAGTGCACATTTTGAATCACGAGAGAGAGAGAGAGAGAGAGAGAGAGAGAGAGAGAGAGAGAGAGAGAGAGAGAGAGAGATTCCTTGCATTGGATGATGTGATTTTTGTTCCTTGAGTATTGCACAGTATTGGAGCACACATTATGAATCACGGGTTTGTTGAAAACGAAGAAGAAAGACGTGTCTACCTATGGTATATTTTGCCTTTTGACGAGCACAAGGCGGCTTATAACTAGTTTTTAGTTTTGCTTTTTACGAATTCCTAGCGACCATTTGAACGTAAGGAAAATAAAAAATCTATAGAAAGTATCAGTATGGATATTCTCTATAGTCCGATAACTCGCATTTGTAAAATAGCTTTACCTTAAGATTTGTGTGCAGTTTCAATCGGTAACACTCATAACATTGGTTCAAAAAAAACAAAAAAAAAGTTTTTTATTTTGGACCAGCTTTTTGTTTTCCTTTTTCGAGTCTGAATGATGTATTTTACATTATGATTAGCTACAAATTTTCCATTAACATTCATAAAAATGTAAGGAAATGAAACTATATTCTGGTTCTGATTTGTTTTCAGAGTATAATATGATGTGTAACTAGTGTCTGTTATGTAAAGGCGTTATTTTCTTCAATATTTATCCAGAAGGGTTGACTCATGTGGGTTGTATTGATTCCTTCTTCCGAATATTGGCATCCACCGTTATCACTACGCTGTGTCCAAATGATGATTGTGGACGGTTGTTGGAGGATTCTCTATCCTAGGGTTATCCAAATACAATGGATCTATCATCAAAAGAGCTGCTAATAATAAAAATGAAGAACTTATACCTGTGTGTGCATGTATGTGTATGCATGTAAAGGACGAGGAGGATTCATAGGAGATTGCAACCTGGTGTCACCATTTATTTGAAGGAAGTGTAGGCACTTGGACAGAAAAAAAATAATAAAAATGAAGAACTTATACCTTTGTGTGCATGTATGTGTATGCATGTAAAGGAAGAGGAGGATTTAGTGGAGATTGCAACCTGACATCACCATTTATTTGAAGGAAGTCACGTCATCCATCACATTCAAAGATCCTTGATAGTAATGTATTCATGAGAGGCAATATAAGGGCTGGAGTGCAAAAGCAACATATGAAAGAGGTCACTAGAGAGTTGACCAAACTCTTCATTCAGTGTGGCATTCCATTTAATGTTGCTAATATTCTTCCATGGAAGAGGGCAATGAAAGCCATTAGTAGAATAGGTGTTGCTTGGGAGGGTCCTTCAGGACAAACCTTGTGCACTACTGAGCTCTTAAGGCAAACAAAGCTCGTAGAGACTGAAATGTTATCCCTACGATCTGTATGGGAGAAATATGGATGCTCTATTCTGTGCGATGGCTGGTTGGACATTCATAGAAGGAATGTTTATAACATCCTTGTGTCCGCTTGCAAAGGCACAATGTTTTTACGCGCTATATTGGCCATGCACAAGGCACAGTAAGGGCACAATGTTTTTACGTGCTATACCGGCCCATGCACCAGGCACAAGGCACAGTAAGGGCACAATGTTTTTACGTGCTATACCGGCCCATGCACCAGGCACAGTAGTGACAAGTGAATTCATATTTTCACATGTTAAGAAAGCCATTGAGGATGTGGGAAGTGCGAATGTAGTGCAAGTCGTGATCGACAATGGGTCCAACTTCATGTTGATGGGGCGTATGATTGAAGAGGCATACCCCAAGATTACATGGACAACATGTGCATCCCACGGTTTAGATTTGCTTGTGGAAGACATTGGGGCACTTCCATGGGTGAAGTCGATCCTTGATAAAGCAAAATTCATTGTGAAATTTGTCACTACTAAGTCAAAAGTATTGAACATCTTTCGTGCCCACTCTACCTTGGATTTCCAAAAACCCTCTATGACACGTTTTGTTACATGTATACAGTACTTGATAGAGTCCTTAGAGTAAGAAAAGGGCTTCTACGTATGGTGGTGGCAGAGGATTGGTACAATATTCAGGAGGTCAGAGGAGGAGACTCTCTCTTCACAGAGTTCTCAGTGCTCGTTATGGGAGATGATGAGTTTTGGACGAAGGGAGATACGTTGGTAGCTTCCATTCAGCCAGTGTACAGTGTTCTTCGCATCACAAATATGGAGGGAAGCACACTTGGTTTTGTATATGAGTACATTGATCGTATACAAGAAAGCATCCAGAAAGTTGTTGGACTCTCAGACATTGAGTAAGTTTGTCAATTGATCAATCATCATATGATGTAGTAATAGTAATTTATCATGATTCACATGTATGATGTTTATAACTTCATTGTTTATTATATAGGAAGACCACTTTATGTGATGCGGTCAGAAAAAGATGGATTGGTTTCATAAACCAATCCATGCCGTTGCTCATATTCTTCATCCATTATGGAGAAGTGAGCAACAATTTACAGACATTGAGCTAGAGGATAGCTGGATTGACTACATCATGCGATGGAGCGGCGGTGATGTTGGTATTTTGTCATAGTTAGAGAGTGATAGATTGCAGTTCCGTAGCATGGAGTGCTACTTTGGACAGCCCACTGCATGGCTACACGAGAACCAGGCTGCTCCGGTCACATGGTGGGAGAAATATGGAGTGACTACTCCACTATTGGTAAGTATTTTTACCATTTGAATCTTTCAAAATCCATTTGAATCTATTTTTTATGAATCATGATCTATTATTTTTTTCACGAATCATAGCGAAGATTAGCCTTGCGAACTCTTTTGCAAGATTGTAGCACGTCTTGCAGAGAGGAACTGGAGTACATGGGCTCTATTCCATACGAAAAAAAAGAATAGATTGAGTCTTCAACAACTTGAGAGATTGGTTTATTGCCATTGTAATCTCAAGTTGTTAGAGACTAAAGGGATCAACATAGCCCCACTACATGTAAGTTCTAACTTTGAAGTTTTATGAAAGCTTAAAGCTATTACTAGAGTCTAGACTGAATTTTGATTAAAAAACTGAATTTTGCAGGTGAATGTTGATCTAGTTGATATTAGTAAAGTCAAAGATATTCTTCAAATCCCTCAGGAACAGAGGGATATCTTTGCCATGCTTGCAGAGGAGTCTTAGAGATTTGTACGGCAGACTCGTAGCCGCACTCGAAGGGATAGGTAAATTGTAAATTTGTAATACTATTACGTACTAACTTCTAAGATTTACACGTAACACAAGTATGCTCATTGCTACGATTTTCTCTTATATATATGCATTGTTTATGTAGGTGATCCATCATTACCATCCACTAGCTAGCATCCACAGAAGTATGTTTCAAGAAGGGGTGGACCATGTCATGGAAGGGGTGGTGGATCCTCTACCACTCAGAGAGATCATCCAGTTGTTCGAGAGGATTGGGAGCAGGATTCAGCCTCATCTTCTAGGGGAGATGATGACTTGGGACGAGATGTTGCTGAGATTGCAGCTAGATTTGGACATACAGTCTCGGATAGTACATCTTCATGGGCTAGCACATTTGATGATGAGCCCATAGAAGATGTCTCTACCGAAGACATTGCAGAGTCATCTTAGACTTTAGTTTGTATAGCATGCTTCATATTTTCTGGACAATGTGTGATAGTGGTCAGTGGATCATGGATGTATCTTGTTGGATTTAGACTTATGACATGGTTTTACCATTTTTGTATGAGACTTGAGTCATGACTCATGAGTCATGACATTCACGGTTCATCATTCATATATACATTCTGCTCTAGTATTGTCTTCTAAGTTCGATAAGGTTGTAAATTAAGTTTTTTATGTGTTTTTATCACTAGATATGTAAATGAATGCTAGACATGCATTATTCATGGCTTTTTGGGAAAAAAAAATTAATGTTGCGACAAAATATAATACTCGTTTTTTATTTCCATTTTTTTAAGTACCCTACGTACTAAACGTTTTTAAAACCTGTTTTTAAAACTCGTTTTTAAAACTCACTTTGTATTATGGGGTGTGTGTGTATATATATATATATATATATATATATATATATATATATATATATATATATATATATATATATATATATATATATATATATATATATATGTGTGTGTGTGTGTGTGTGTGTGTATGTATGTATGTGTGTGTGTATGTATGTATGTATGTATGTATGTATGTATGTATGCATGCATGCATGCATGCATGCATGCATGCATGCATGCATGTATGTATGTATGTATATATGTATATATATATATATGTGTGTGTGTGTGTGTGTATATATATATATATATATATATATATATATATATATATATATATATAGGTAGATTCATGACTTGCTGTGTGAAGGGCCCAAAGGTGGGAGATACCATGATGCATAATGGAGGAAGAAGCAAGGAGCAAGGAGCAAGGGAAAAGGTGTGTGAACCAAGGGACTTGTGGAGCACAAGGCTCAAGAGCAAGGAACACAAGGTGTGTGGAACAAGAAGGTGTGTGAACAAGGGGATTTGGGGCAAGAGTGTGTGTGGAGCGAGGGAGCAAGGGGCAAGGGTGTGAACTCTATGGAGCAAGAGGATCAAGAGGCAAAAGAGGTGTGTGGGGCAAGAGGGCAAAAGAACAAGCTTCAAGGACTCAAAACACTCATGCATGGGTTTTGTACTTCAGGGTTTGTGGCCGAAAAAGAATCGGAAAAAATCAAATGCACTGCCAAATCTTGTACGTACCGAATGAGTTGCGCTTGAAAAACCAACCGGATGTTGTGGTTCGTGCACTGGTGCAAGTATGGTTGGCTAACTGTCTTCTGAGATGAGCTTCCCTAGCAGGCTTTCTGCTCTGATAGAGATTCTCTAATTCCAACCAAGCATAACGAGAGGTTCTGCATGACCTGATCTGTGGAATAATACGCCTCTTGACTACCATAGCAATAAATGAGAGTGCTTGTGCATCTCTAGAATCCCATCTACACTACTCTTTTGTAGGTTGAATCTGCATCTGTCTTCCTTTGTCTGGGGACGATGATGTAATCTTCTCTTATTCTGCTGGGCAAAAATTGGGGTCACAGCCTTTTTGGATGAAGAAGCAACATCTTGCATATACACATTTGTTATGTACTTATATATGGGAATGTGTGCATATATATGTATGTATTTATAGTTATAGAACACTGTAGAAGCTTCAATTCTGAAGGCATGTATTAAAAACTATATCTAAAATGTATGGGTATTTATAGTCATAGAACACTGTAGAAGCTTCAATTCTGAAGGCATGTATTAAAAACTATATCTAAAATGTATGGACCATACTTCAGCAACTTGATTATAAAGCCTATTCCTATCTAATCTAAACCACACGAATCCAAGAAAATATTAACCACATTTGAAAAGCGAACCCGAAATTATTCATATGAAGAGTTCTTGGTCAGCTCAGAGGATAGCTTAGAGGTTAGTGCTGCATGGGTAAAATGCAGATACTGATGGCACCTTGACATTTGGTTCATGACTCATGAGGCATGCTCTCTCTGGTTTTGTGATGAGTATTGGTATGCATTGTTGCTGGAGGTAGATACTCTAAGAAGTGGGAACTCCCCAAATCCTCATAAAGAACCTCTCACCCTTTAGTTCTCTGAGAGAGCTTCCTATATGTATTTTTTTTTTGTTTTTGGTATTATTTTAGCCCATCCACAAGCATTCATTCTTGTATTTTATGCCATTTGGGCCTCCGATAGCTCATATGATACCTTATGTCCAAGTGTCCCAAAATCACTTTTAAACTTAAGTGTCCCAATTCAATTTATCCCAAATCGAATATGAATTCACTTTCAAAATCCTGTACGTGCAACTATGCTTTCCGTCTTCCCCAAAAATTCTTTGCAAGTTTCTCTCGTCTCTTCACAAGCACCATGGCTGCCGGTGAAATATTTGTTGGAGTGCCACTATATCTTTGTGCAGCTCTCAACAAGAGCTGTCCAATCCACATTTCTTTGAGGATGTAAATGTTCAAATGGGAACTGTGAGATTGCATTATTTGTTTATTTGGTATAAGGAATTTTAATGTAATTATACTGGTTCTTCTACCCCATAGATAGCCTTTCATAGCCTTTGACTATGGATGAAAGTTGTTGAGAATATCTGGCTGGGAGTTGAATCAACTCTTTGCTTGTTCATTATCCTCCTCATATCTCTCTCTTTAAATAGCTTATCACCAACCTGAACTCGTCATGCCATCAGGGTTTAGGCACAGATTGGTTTGCTGGTTCTCTGAATTCTATCTGACTTGCAATCTGGGTCTAATAATTTGCTTCTGGAAAGACCCCTGCATTTCTTTGATATCTTTATTTTGATTTGTACTGCAAAATAACATAGATGAGCTTGCAGGAAAGGCTTGCAAAATTGGAAGCAGCATTGAAGGCAACCACAGGTTAAACCTGATTTTCATCGTATGGAATAATTGATGTATGAAATAAGGCTAAGAGTCACTAATATTTTTGCTTGCAGGCAAGTCAGAAGTCAATGATAGCGGTGAATTGCTAAGTTCATTGCTTGAATTGCGTGATAAGCTGGAAAAATCTAGACAAGAACATAAATCTGAAAAAGAACAGGTATATGTGACATAGCCTACCTTTGTAATCTTGTTACTGTTATTTTGTGCTAATGTTCTTCATCACAGTGTGTATGCTAAGTGACTTGATGTGGGGTGTACAAGCAGTGGCAGAAAGAACAAGAAACACTTCTGAATGAAAATGCCAAACTTCAATATCGAATTATCCACTTGGTGCGTGCATTGAAGGAAACTGATGATAGACTGGAAAATGCTGCAGGAGGTCAATGATGCTAAAAGCTTGTCAACCGTGGTCTTTGAGTGAGTTGAGAAAAGAAATCACAAAATTTATTGAAAGTGATTCGAACCTATGTTTTCTTATATGGATATTCAGTATACGAATTGCACTGCACTATGTGAACTGGTTCAAATCTACTTATTGCTAATGTGCACACTGAGATAACAATTTCCATGATTTATAGTTAGTGCCATTCATTCATGTGCTTCAACAAGAGGCTGGGGATAAATCTGTTGTATGCAGGGATCTGCAGATCTGATATAAGGGAACATGCACATAATTAATACTTCTGAACATTATGGGTCTGAACCAATGTGGTTAGCAACGGGATGGCAACGTCGTAGGCAACGCGTTAGCAACGTGTTAGCAACGTGAAGAAGTTGTGAACCTAAAGTTGCGATAAAGTTGCCTATAATTCATTTTTTTAAACCAATTTTTTATTATTTTTTTAGATTTTCAATACCCTAACTGTATAAATCCTCTTATAAATGCTTTAATATATGCAAAAAACACATATAAGTATTATATATTAACGTTTAAACATTCCAAAACGTGCTAAATGTGCTTTTATTCTATCTGCCCCTCCTGTCCCTTTGTACCCACACAAATTACAGGTCCATCTCTCACTACCTCCTGTTCCAAACTTTCCTTGGCTCGTGACATATTGCCAACAGTCTTGTTTAGCTCTAGGCATGATGGTTGACTGCTCTCTCTGTATAATCTGAAGGTGACAGGTGCCACAGGTCACAGGTGACAGGTCTCTCTCTCTCTGAGCTCTCTCTCTCTCCCTCTCTCTCTCTCCTGCAGCTTGCTGAATGCTCCACAGTCCACTGCTCTGAGTGCTCAGTGCTCACTGCTCTGGGCTGGAATGAAATGAAAAAGGGCCCTCCAGCGGGCCGTTTTCGGCCCGCTGGGAGGGCCCTATTTTTTTTTAAACTGTACGCAACGCGTTGCGAACGCGTATGCAACGCGACGTTGCGTTGCGTACGTTGCGAAGGTTCGCAACGCGTTGCATATGCAACACTGGTCTGAACTAAATATTCACATGGGAGACACACACACACACACGCACACACACATGCGGATGTAGACATGGCATGGTCCCTGAGTGAGTGTTGTTATTTACATAGACAAATGGGACAGGAATGCTGGGTTGTTGGTAACTGGTGCTATGTAATAGAAACATCCTGCAAAGATATTGATTATGGGGATGTCTATTGACGTTTTGCAAAGCAATCTGCTTGCATGTTTTGTACTCCAATATTCACTGGTATTAAATAGCACCATTATCAATTCAGATGATATTTCTATTTTTAGAGCTTGAGCTGATTAGGAACTTGTCAGACCATGAAAGTCCTGGCCATTGCTCTTTCCATGGCTACATCTGTGCAATTGTGGCTGTATGAAGTGTTTCTTCCCAGGAGTATGGTTGTGCAATGGAGGTTGCAGATAGTGAGTACAGTGCATCTCTAAAGTGAGCTGCCCTGTGGCATGTTGGTGGAGAGAAATATTCTGTCACTTCTATAAGAAAAAACTCCCTAGGGCTTGATTTTCCTTGTCAATTGAAATTGTTTGTAGCGCATGGAGTTTCTCTTTTCTTTCAAAAACTCTGTTTGTTTACTATTACAATTGTTATTAATGATGCTGCGGCTGCTGCAGCTGTTGTCATTGTTGTTGTTGTTATTATTATTATTATGGAATAATTATAAAAGGGATGTCAAGGGGGTGTGGTAACAATCTTGCGCCAAGTCCCGCTGATTGGCCTGATGTGGGTGTATAAAGGGGATCTCTTGGATATGTCTTTGTTCTTTTCAATTCTCAGCCTAAAGGGAGAGTAGTAGTAGTAAGATCAAATCCTCTCCCCCCCCCCCCCCCCCACACACACACACCCCCCAAAAAAAGAGGGAGATAAATAAAATAAAATGATATATTATGTCTATAAAAAAGTTACATCATGGTTTATCTGATTTAATGGTAGAGTGAAAGACATGAAAGAGAATAGAAGGAACAATGCATAGGTAAGTGTGTCAAAAATTTGACAATAAATATGAATGACCCAGAACTATAACAACACACTAGTCATTAAAAGATGTTCTTAATACAAGGTATGTACTGGCATGTACTGGACTTGGCTTCTCACATGGTGGGGCTAGAATGTACACTGAGAACTCCTGTTCTTTCTTTACTATCTGCATCTTCTCTCTTAACACTTCTATGCCCCCACACAAACATGTTGTATCAGAGCAGGCTAGTGGTAGCTTGTGCTGTACTTCATCACCACTAGCATTAGGCTTGACAACTTTGACATGCTGATTGGCCACTCAGCAGGATGCCTCCATCAGTACACAGTCAGTACTTGATCAGCGGCCATGATGTCCAATATCTGGTGAAGCTCAGTTGAGCGCTGTTTTGGGTTTCACATTTGGGAATAAAAACAGCATACAGCTCTTTAATCCAGGATTTTTTGTCGAGATGAGGCTGCAGAGTTTATTTAGGGGTTTAAATGTGTCTATCACTTTTTCTTTTCACTTTCGATCAACTGCATCTCGGATCATTGGATATATATATATATATATATATATATATATATATATATATATATATATATATATATATATATATATATATATATATATATATATATATATATATATATATATATATATATATATATATATATATATATATATATATATATATTATTTTATTATTTTTTATTTTTTGATGCTCAATCCTTTCTACATCTGCTCGAGTTTACATATGATCTTTTTGCTGTCCTTCAACAATGTGTGTAGGTTATCTTCACATTTGCTACTGAATTATGCTAGTTTGTGAACGAGTTTTCAATTCAATGAATGCTTAATGAATATAATGATTTTGTTCTTTGTTGTGACGTTTCCTTGGATGATATAAGTTTCCATTTTGCTTTTCACTGGGTTCATACTAATAAGTCATGACACTCTTTAATCTGGATGTTATTGTCAGTTCATGATTATGCTTCTCTTGGACATGAAATTTAGGTGTTTCACCATTGTTCTCTCAATTTCAAAGTTAAATCTCATATCACTTACAGGTCATTCAGTAATGGATAGTTTAAGGGCTTCTTTAGTAGCTTCAGGTTGATCAACTTTGTAATAATCTCATTTTTCATTTTTCACCTGTTGCTGAATTCAATTTTCTCTGTCAATTCAACTCTAAAACCAGCTCAACTTAATTGTCTCAAGATCACTTTATTCAGTCCTCATATCAGTTTCAATTCCAACTGGTATGTGGTTTTCCTAATTACCTAATTGGTTTTGATTCCTCATGTGAGGTCTCTGTTTGGGAGCTGCTTTTGTTAGGTTCCATGGATTTCACCTCGTGTTTTTCACATTTCAATGTCCTTTTCACCCAATATATGCCCTATGATCATTGTTCTTTGCTTTTTGTCCAAGAGTCTATTGTATGGAAAGGAAGCATCTTCGTTCACATGTTTCACTGAATTCTTCTTTGTGTTCTCCATTTAAGCAGAATTGTTGGAGGAAGTGTTAAATGGGGTTATAAATGTGAAAGCGTTTTTATCTTGGAATTCCTAATTTCAGGTTATATATCCAAACAGCACTACCTTCTATTTCATGTTTTTCCAAATTCCAAAAAACCCTTAAGATCCCTAATTGAATCCACAGCAATCGGTCCTACCATTGTAGCCGTTAAACGTAGCCCCCTCAACTTACATGTACCCTCAGTTTTGCTTGTTGTGGCTCCTTTGTTGATGAGACATGTAACAGTATATTTGACATTATGAGCAACTTTCTTTGACATATACAACAGATATTGGCCTTCACCTTGCGCTCTTAATCTCAAGCTGGTATGCTATTTTGCATACTTGCCCAATAGCACACATCAATGTATCATATGAATAGTATTCAAATAATTTGCTGTGATGGCAAAATTATATGTTGTGAGTTGAAGATTATACTTTGCAGGAAACTCTTTTTATATCCAGATTATGAACTGGCTTTTTATGTGTCCTCTTGGTTGGGCGGAACAAAACCTTGATTGAGGGTTCCAGTAATTTCCATTTATGTATGCAAGAGAGGTGCTTCCAATGAGTATGAAGAGATAGATAAGATAGATAGGCAGGAAGATGGATGAATGGATATATAGATGAGTAGACAGGTAGATAGTGTAGATAAAATAGAGTAGAGCGGAGGGAAAGGGCCAAGGAAAGGGGGGAAGTAGGGAAAGGCATGTAGTAGGGTAGGCAGGGCAGGGCAGGGCAGGGCAATAGGGCAAGGCATTGTAGTAAGGTAGGGCAAAGTAGTGGATCAGGGGATATAGTTGAGTAGGGAGAATCAATACCCATTGAAGCTGAAAGTTCTCGCATGAATGGTGTGTACATGTTTGTGTCCTCCCATCCGAGAAAGCCAATAGTTAGAAGAGGCTTTATTTAGAGGCTGGATTAGGATCCTTCATAGGGACACACATGTAGCTCTATTTGTAGGGCTGTTTGTATGTTTGGGTGTATGCAACATGAATATGCATGAGACTTGCTAGCTTTATTACGTAATGTGGGTGTAGTATATCATATATGGGTGGATCTAGGTGGGAGGGAGGGAAGGAGGGAGAGAAAGAAAGAAAGATTTTCAACATCCTACTAGAAGGCTGGACTCGACCTATGAGACAGAATTGATGTACATAGGTTGTCTCCGATCGATTGAAAAGACAGTGTGCTGAAAATAAAAACTGATGCTAATACAAGGAAAAGCTGTCTCTCCATAATGTGCATGTGTGGAGAAATCATGAGAGGGGGGATAAATGGAATGCTATCCCTATGGTAGCCTACATGCAAGAGGGTAATAGAGATATGAGAATGCATCCAAGTGACTGATTATCTCCACCCAGTGCCCATGTGTGGGTGTAGTATCTGGTACATATGGGACGTCAGGGCTGCCCGGATTACTGCAGTGGGATCGGCCATCATCTGGGCCTGCCTTATCCTCAGTGGCTCGACGGTAACGAACCTGGATGTTTCCAATCTGGTATCGATGAAATCTGTGTCAGATAGCCTATGATGCAGGGTCGTCTCCTAGCATGAGGGGTCAGCCTGCTGAAGAGTCACCCCTCTCTGCGTGACAACAGGTTTGGGGGGGGGGGGGGGGACTGACCATAGTAGATTTAAATTGCGATTTTTTCGCTCCAAATAAAATTCGTTTAAATCGTTCTCGATTTAAATCTCTCCATACAATTTTTTTCACCTCACGAATGATTTTTATTTTTTTTCCATTGACCTTGAAGTAGTAGTGTTTGACTCATATTTTGCTTTTTTCGATCTTCTACCTTGTAGTGGATAGTAATGTATCTTAGTATTAGATCAATTTGGCTTATGCTCTAGAGACTGGTACTTGATCTTTTGATTACCCATATTGGTTTTATTTTTGTCTCGGCATTTATCCAATCATTATCTCGTCAGTAATATCTTGGTCATTGCATAGTAGGAAGGTGATTAAAATACTGCCTTTGCCTATTTTCACATTATCCACATTTTCTTTGGCATATGTAGTTTATGCTTCTCACATGCCTACAATAGAGACCTTTATTGGCGCTACATGACCTTTCAAGTAATTGGTAATGGAAAGCTGTCCCTCTATATATGAGGACATTAAATACCCATTAGTCTTTCCATACAATGTTAACTTGGACATATGGCCATCAATATGTGACTTTTTAATTCTCTTGCATTCTCAATCAACAAGTAGCTATTGGTATACATGTGAAAAAATATTTTTTTTTTTGAGTGGATAAAAACTTCGATTTTTATTTTAGGTCTAAATGATTTAAATGATTTAAACGATTTAATCTCGATTTAAATCTCACGATGTAAATATCTCGGTCACACTATGGGAATGACTCAAATTGTGGGGCAAAGAAGGTAGTGAGATATGTCTCTTTCCCACCGGTCGGAGCTGTTGTGGTGGGTTGGGGTAGGGCATCTCTGTGGCTGTGTATCTCTAGTAAGAATCTCCCTAACTGACGTTGATCGTTGGAGGCCATGATCTCACTAAGGGTAGCCTGTCTTGTGAATGAAGCCTAGTATTTGCTCTTGATATCATCATATGCCTTTCATCTACATACAAAATGCGCCTCATCCTCTATCTCTATCCCACATATCCAACAAATCCTCTCCTCTGCTGCGTGTATTAGCTATGCAACTAAATTTTTTTTAGAAGCTTACACACATAGTATCCTTCCTCTACGGTCGGGGAGCTACATAAAGTCTTTTGAGAAATTCCTTTTTATGGTATTTTTACAAATGATAATGTTGTAGCGTGCTCTAATCTAGATAGTGATATATGGGTACATCTTACAAGTTATGCAAACAAATGTAAGTTCCAAGGTATCATATCAAAAAGATTTAAAAAGCATAAGTAGCTTGTTGATATATTTAGGTAGTGATGTGTATGAACACACTAGGACCACCGGGGCACTTTTTTCCCTCTTAAGGAGGTTTTTTTCCCTTGGCTTGTATATACACCTATTGTCTTAACGGGTTACTTATCTTTGTATATTTCAGTGGTAATACATTCAGTATTGTGTGTTGTGCTCCAAGCTTCTTCTTCCTCCTTGTGCTGTTCGCTTGCTTTCGCAGATGTCTAACTCCAACAATTGGTATCAGAGCAGGTTGCCGCTTCATCTAGGTCATCACCCCTACGGTCACATTCTTAGAATCGCATGAAATTTGGTGAGCATACTCAGGGTGATTAGGAGATCAAAACGGCTTCGCTTTGTGGTGCCAAAATCGTGATCTGAGCTCGTTTCGACCTCCGAACGCACTATCATAGTGCTTATGTAAACAATTTTGTCTTTTTGTGCTAAAGATATATACAATTTCAGTTCACCAATATAAGCGTTTCCAAGTCTACTACAGGTTTAGTAGAACTCATCAAGGTAGTTCCGTTCAATTTTTTGAGATACAATCATTTTTTTTGCATCAGGGTATTTTAGTCAGTGTCCATGGCTAAAAGCAGTGATGTATTTCGTATGTTGGTTGTTGAGGATAAGTTGGATGGTACAAATTACCCATTATGGATTATATGATGCTTCATGTATTGATCGCAAAAGGACTGTGGATTATTGTGCAGATGTGTTGAAAAACATCCTACTATACTTGCAAATACAAGTACTGAAGCTGATACAGATGGCGTCGAAGGTGGTGATATTCTACAGATTCTTATTCGTGTTGCGGTTCCTATTGCACCTACTGCAGAGCAAATTTGTTGTGATGGCAAAGATGCTCAAGCACATGCATTGATAGCCTTGTCTTTCAAACATGCCATGATTCCTCACATTTGCTTTTGCAGAACAACTAAGGATGCTTGGGATACACTTACCACATTGTACCATGCTAGGAATGAGGCTCGTGTTGCTTACCTCCGAAAACAGTTAGAGAGTGAGCACATGAATGAAGGCGATTCCATGTACAACTTTGTGATAAAGATCAACGATTTGAAGGAACAATTGATTTTTCTGATGAAGTCTTACCTGATAGTTCACTTATGTAGACTGTTTTGAATGGTCTTCTCGATTCATATTAGAGTTTTGCTTCCACTCTTCATGTGCTAGATACTTTTTGAAGCAGTCAAACACTTCATTCTTACTTTTGATAAAGTATAGAATAGTCCATCTACTATGGTCATCAATAAATGAGACATAATAGCTTCTTCCTGCCAATGAAGGTTCTTGACTTGGTCCCCATGCATCTGTATATACTAAGTCCAATAAGTTGTTATGGATGTAGCCTTTATGGTTGAATGGTTGTCTTTGTGACTTCCCAATTTGACATGAATCACATCTGTTGATCATGTGTTGCTTTGATATGTTTGGCAGTCCTAGAACACATTGATCCATACATATATCCTTCAAGGTTCTTTCATTCACATGAGCAAGTCTCTTATGCCATACTTCAAGCTCACTTAGGGTTCGATACCCAAAAATGAATAGAGCTATGTTCTTGGTTTCTCCTACTTCAAAAGTAAAGAGCCTACCATGCTTCTCACCTCTTGCTATCTTCTTGAAGCTTTGACATGGAGCTTCCACAAAAGCTCCATGTTGGGTGACCCTAACTTGTAAGCCTATTCAACTATTTTGCTTACACTTATTAGGTTTTTAGTGATAGTGGTTACATAGAGAACCTTACTCAGAATATTTGTCTTGCCATTGGAAGCTTTGACATTACCAATCTTCTCCACATTGTGCTTTGTGTCATCCCCTGTTTGAACTTCATGTCTATGCTTTGGACTTTCTAAATTAGATAGAAGAGCAATGTTGCCTGTAGCATGAGTTGTGTACCTAGGAAGAGTCATATCTAAATAGGGGATTAATATAGACTAGGACAAAGTGAAAACACTAGTTGATTTTCCAATTCTAAAACCTTAAGGGATGTTAGAAGTTTTTTAGGATTACTACAATATGTGAGAGCACATATGACGGATTTCTGTAAGATAGCTAATCCCCTCATAGGTTTGATAAAAAAGAAATGTAGGATCTATGTGGAATGATGCATGTCAACATCATTTGAATCACTAAAACAAAAAGTCATTGAAAATCGTATTTTAAAAATACAAAAATGGAAAAAACTTTTGCGATTTCATGTGATGCAAGTGGAAATCAATTAGGATGTGTTATTCCATAGGATGGTAGGGTGGTCGCACATGAATCCAAAAAATTAAGAAAAAATGGACTTAATTATCCTACTCATGATCTAGAAATGCTTGTTGTTGTATGCACACTTAAGCATTGGAGACATCTACTGTAAGGGATTAAGTTTGAATTGAAAATAGATCATTAGAGTCTAAAATACATTTTCACATATCCATTGCTTAACTATAGGCAAAAGCATTGGAAACAACTATTAAGTGAGTACAATTTTGACATTAAGTATTTGGCTGATACGAAAAATAATATCAATGATGCATTGAGTAAAAGACCTTTATGTAATCTATTTTTTGTAATAAATTTTGATTTTCTTAATCAAATTCAAGAGGAGTTGAAAAAAGATTCTTTTTATGTACCTATTTTCAATTTTCTACATGGAAATAGTGGATCAATGTATCAAGACAAATTTCATCTGCACAATGTATCTTTATATTGTAACAATATATTATGCATATCTTTTGAGTCTCCATTAGAAGTTCAAATATTACACGATTATCATGGTGCACCTTTTTGCAGACATCTAGGTTATTTGAGGACCTATGTTAAGATAAAATATTCTTATTTTTGGCCAGATATGAAGCAAGATTTTAGCAAATATGTTACTGAATATTTAAAGATCCAATAGGTGAAGTCTAAGTTTAAAAGAATGCCTGGAATGTTGCAACCTTTGGATGTTCTAAACCACAACTAGGAGTCTATCTCTATGGACTTCATCACTAGATGGCCTATGAACAAAAGTACAAATGACACTATATTTGTGGTAGTTGATCCGCTTACCAAGATGGCATATTTGTTTCCCATGAAAAATATTGATACTTCATTGAATGTTGCAAAACTATTTGTAAAAGAAAATTTTTGATTGCATGAGATGCATGAAACATAAATTCTTATAGAGACTTTAGATTCACATTAACCATCTAAAGGGCAAATATTTGAATAAGTTGGTACTCAACTTCATATGAGTACAACCTTCCATCCATAAACTAACATAGAAAGCATCGAGTACTTGGAGATATGTTGCATATGTATGTGAATGAAAAGTAAGATAATTGGAGTGAATATTTACCCTTGATCGATTTTCCATATAATAGTGCATGGCATGCATCTACAAAAATGATTTTGTTTGAGTCTATTTATGGCCATGATTGCTTGACTCCACCTTTTTGTAATTTCTCAATAAAGTAGAAGTATATAAAGAGATTCTTGAGAAAATGGATGAAGAACTTGGAAAAATTAGCACATAAAAGAATCTCAAAGAAAAAAGAAATTATATGATGTGAAGAGTAGCCTACTTGAATTTCAAATAGATGATATGGTATTTCTTAAGGTCAATCCTTGTCGATTTAACTTATTGTTATGAGAGGATCAAAGTCTTTCTCCATGATATGAAGGTTCTTATAAAGTTTTGAAAAAGATTAGATCTTTTATTTGTTGGAATTTCTTGAACATTTCATGTGCATTCTGTATTTCATGTTAGCTTAGTTAAAAAATATGTACATAACACTGTTCATGTTTTGCAAGATAAATTTAAGCTAAAATATTATCAATCCTTGAGCTTCAACCCATAATAATAGTAGATAGGAGGGCATGATTTGTTAGAAAATTATATATAGTCTCTCTTTACCTTATTTGCATCATGTTTTCTAGTTGAAAATTGAACATGAAGATGAAAAAATCAATAACAATGATTTATGAGAGAAAGGTAGAGTATGTGTAGTAGAATAATAGTATCACTCTATAAAGTTTTTGAATCATGCTTTAAGTACCTCATTTTCGCACTAAAATTACGTCCTTATAGAATAATGGCTTGAATTCATTCCCTCTCTAAAATTTTTGAATTTGCATGGCTGAAAAATGATATTTTGAGACGGATTTGGACATAGGGCATCTCTAATATTATTGGCCAAATTGAAGAGCTGAACATTTTTGCTGCTCATAAGAATTCTAGAATTCCACACTATTTTTTAGTTACAAGGACCCAAAAAAGTGGGCTTTTCTACTATTATTTGAGTCTGTGATTTTGATGCATATGTGTTCTCATGCATGTTTTGGTTGTCGATGTATATGCCTTTTCATTGCATTTTCTTCTACTTTAGACACATGTTCATTAATAGAGAAATTGACCACTAATATGCATACTTTTGCATGCAACATGGAGAAACAAAATTTTTGCTAGATTTGGTGGATCATGCACTTACTTCATGAGGGACGATCAACCTATTTTGGCAGATCCTTGCATCATGCAAGAGGAGGCCGGATATCAAATATTTTTTCTGTGATTGTGATTGAGAGAGATTTTGAATGAGTGTGAGTAAGACTGAGAGTGCGAATGAGATTGAGATAGCTAGGGGATGTTTGCAATGTTCAAGCTTCATCATGAAGCTACATTGCATAACCTATTGTATCCGATTCAAATCTACAGTACAAGATTCTGTCTTTTTCTTCATCATATTGTCTACTCTACTCATTCAAATGTTCTCTTATCTGGTGCAAGTTTTTTCTCTCTTCTACTGTTCATGAGTGATTGGGAGTTTGTGATTGTGGATAGTTTGTGATTGTGGATAGTTTGTGATTGTGGACAACTTGTGATTATAAAATCACTATAAGCTGTATCAATGCAACATCCATCCTCAATAACTATGCATAGTTTGATAGAAAGATTCATGAGCAAGAGGAGCTTTTACATAAGCTTGTTGGATAATTACATAGAGAATGAGGCAAAAAGCAAACAATGGTCTCCAAAAATTTATTTATGGAGCTTAATTATGAACTTGATGAAGGTGCAAGCACATCTAGCATGATTAGAGCAAGACAGGAATGCAATCATGAAGATATGGAGGCCAGTGAGTTTTCCCTGAACCAAGTCTTCAAGAAGGCAAAATTGAATGTTTTTGATGGTAAGAAGAAGAGCGGCAAAGGTTTGGAAAAACCTATACCTGCATGGCATTGCAAAGCTATGGTGGAAGTCTTATATGGGGACTTGAAAGCATTCAAATATAGTTCTATAGAAGCAATTTAGGAAGCAAGTTGAAAAACATTATTTTTCTCCATACTACCATATGTATAAGAAGATGGAGTTCTATAATTTTTGACAAGATGAGGGTGACAAACATAGCTTGTCTGTGAATATAAAAATAAGTTTGTTTTTTTAAAATTTATTTATTTTTAAGAGGAGGATTGGCCTAAGCCTAATTTCTGTGGCATAAATTAATAAAAAGAACAACTATACAAGAGAAGTGTGTCCTCACAAATATGCACTGAAGTTTAGGGGGAATGCTCTAAAGAGAGAGTTTATCGAAGGGCTTCGATGGTAACTCCATTATTACGTGAAGTGATCTAGATGTGTTGATTTCTTGGATGTTGTTGCCATGACCAAAACTTTCAAGAAGATGGAGAAGTGCAATATACAAAAGGCAAGTAGATCCAGATTCATCATAATCAGACATAAGCCACAAAGAATTGCTACAATAAGCATGAAAATTCAAAGAAGACTCCATCTTTTAATAAACAAGGTAAGAATCCTACTCTAGTGGAAACTCAAAGGAGGTATCAACCCATTCATTGGAAGCAAGACCCAATTTTATTGATTGTGCAAAAGGCCCTCTTTGTATTTTCATTGTAGAAAACAAGGACATTGGACATATGAATGCCCAAACAAGGTAAAGCAAAGGTGATAAAAATCATTGAAGAACGTACAATGATTGGCAAAGCAAATGATGGAGATAAGTGCCCTAATTCTATTTTACGTTGCATGGTGACTAGTTCTATCCCAAGGGATTCTATTAATACAATTTTGAGTATGTTTTCTATGCATAAAGTTAGATTTTGATCAATTGAGGTAGTATGTATTGTTTTCTATCTTTCAAATTGTTGTTGATTTTAATGATACCCTTAAATATGCAGATCTCAAGACTTGTAGAGATGGCCTATGGAAGACTACATTATATGAAAGGATACATTCAAAACCTTAGTTTAAAATTTATAATCGATATTTTTTTTGAAGTTTTCATGTGATTGAAATGAAACAATGTGATGTAAGATGGACTCGTTAGTTCAAAATTATGCAACAACTTATTGTGAACAAAGGTCAATCACTTTAAGGCAAGATGATGAATCTATCCACATCTTAGGTGATGAGCATAATCCTAAGCCTATTCTCATTTTTTTCATGCGGATAATTATATACATGATGGCAACAAAACATTTCTAGTTTCTGTGAACAATATATATGGGGAACATAATGATGAAAAGCTTTCAAATTGCGTATAATATCTTTAAAAGAATATGCATATGTATTTCTTGAAGACCTACCTAGTATGCCTCCACTTAAGCAAAATTGAGCCCGCCATTGACATGTATTTGAGGAGCTCAAGATTCAATTAGATGATCTTTTGAAGAAAGATCATCTGATTGAATCTTGATAAGACTAAGTGTTTCATTTGGGATTGCATTTGTTTTAATTCAAAAGAAGAATGACAACTCTTATACATTATGCATTGAGTATAGGGGATTGAATAAAAGAATGATTAAAAATAAGTACTCATTCCATCATATAGATCAATTGTTGAGTCAATGGAGTGGAGCGATTGTATTCCCCAAAATCAACTTAAGATCTAGATATCACAAAATTAGGATCAAAGCTGATGACATACACAAAACAACCTTTCGAATATGTTATGGTCACTATGGATTTATTATTTTTCTTTTGGATTAACAAACATCCATGTCACATTCATGTGCTTGATGGAAAATGTTTTCATGAAAATTTGGATGATTTCATTTTAGTATATTTTGATGATTTATTTGTTTATTCTAAGGATCATGATCAACGTGCTATATATCTAGAGAAAAATCTGCGAACACTTAGAGAACACGATTTGTATGAAAAAAGGAGTAAGTGTTTCTTTTCCAATTACAAATTTGTGTACCTAGGAAGAGTCATATCAAAAGAGAGGATTCATATAGACCAAGTTAAACTGAAAACAATAGTTGATT
Organism: Ceratopteris richardii; assembly: GCA_020310875.1. Lineage (NCBI taxonomy): Eukaryota > Viridiplantae > Streptophyta > Polypodiopsida > Polypodiales > Pteridaceae > Ceratopteris > Ceratopteris richardii. Next base: position 15,791,387 of record CM035416.1, on the reverse strand, counting down.
GGCCAGTTCCTAAAACTATAAGGTGTTGGAAACAATATCAAAACATTATAAAACCCTAATTTCTAGCAATCCTATTTTTGGGTACTTAGCCAATTTTGGATTAAAAAACTCAAACATTTTTATTACCTTATCTGATAGAGATTGGGGAGAGCTTTCATTTGATATATAAGATTCAATCATTAGAGGTCTAGAAATGCAAGAAAACCCTAATCCTAATTTTTGCATATGCTTAATCCTCAGGCCATGAGCAGCTAGGAAAGAAAAGTCCAATCTTTATCTGATGGATAAATAATGAGATCCTGATATTTTTTGGCTTGAAAAGAAAGTTCGTTTTTTTGTTTTATTGCATGCTTGTTGAGGTGCATTTTTAACTTTTCATAGTTAATTTCGTGGTTTAGCCTTAAGGCCTATATAAAGAAGCCTTAGGGGTCACTTATGGCATCACTTGAGCATCAAACTCAAGGATCAATAAATCTTGAAGGTGAATAACTTTTGAAGGAGGTGTACCTAACTTGTGCTGTAGCTTCCGAGGAGATTCTGGCAGCTAACCATTAGCATCTTGATGATTGCTATGAGTAGCAAGGCTATTTTTGTTTCTCACTTGCTAGTTCACTAGCTTCTGATTTAGGGTTTTTAAAACCCTAATTTTAGAATTAGGGTTTGTTGTAAAATAATTCTAAACTGTTCATATTCACTCCATACTCATATACACACACATACACACACACACACTTCATACCTCTTAGGCACTTTACACACAAACTCTTGTATCGAGTCTGGAAATTCTGCTTAGATTGAGTTTGTATCATCTACATACATTGTAATTTGAGAGTCAATAAAGATAGTCTAGGTAAGCATTCTAGCTTACCATTACACTTTGAAATCTTGCCTATTCTTTCTCTATCTCTCACTCATTATCTTTTTGAGTATTAAGGTATGTATGCTAAGGTTCATATGTTCGAAGATCGTGTAAACCTGTGATTATTGTTATTAAGACTCAGCCCACTTCCAACATTTGGTATCAAAGCTTAGTTGACACACACCCTTAACAAGATGATGTTGAGATGTCAAGCTCAACATGTGATGATCCAAGATGACACGTATCACTTTTTCATTTCTATGACATGTATAGTGGTCACACCGGTATATGTTAGGGATACTTAGTTGAGCTTTACTAGATTTATCTACTGAGAATGATAGCACATTTGTTTCTTGCCAGCTCACTCATTTGCGGACATTAGGATTTTCCTTATGTACTTTTCTTTATATATTGGATTTGTTGTATTGTTGTTTTAGGTCATTTCTTGTACATTCTCTTTATGTAATAATAGAAGAAGAAGAAGAAGAAGAAGAAGAAGAAGAAGAAGAAGAAGAAGAAGAAGAAGAAGAAGAAGAAGAAGAAGAAGAAGAAGAAGAAGAAGAAGAAGACGAAGAAGACGAAGAAGACGAAGAAGAAGAAGAAGAAGAAGAAGAAGAAGAAGAAGAAGAAGAAGAAGAAGAAGAAGAAGAAGAAGAAGAAGAAGATCATTCTTCCTTGCCTCAATATGTGTGTGTGCTCCTCTTTGATTGTGAAAGAGTGTGTGTGAGCTCTCTTCCTTATCTCCTTCCTCATGACATTGTATCAGATCCAGTGTGGCTGTAGAGAGCTCGCGGAGAAGGCCGACAAAGAAGAGTACGTGAGAAGACATGGAGAAAGTGCGATTCACAAACGAACTCAGATTTCTACAAAAATTGGCGTGAAGGTAGAAGGCATCAAAATATTTTCAGATCCATCTCGACCTCTGTTTTGAGCCCGCAATGTGGGGCCCACAATAAAACCAAGTCAGTTTGCAAAATTGTAACTTGCATCCCGTTCGACAACACTCGTATATTCCAGATCCAGAATTTCAAGCGATTTTATGTACTGTTGATACATGAAAACTGTGTTTTTTCTAAGGTCAAATTGCCACATCATTGTGCGATAGTGTTCAAGCACTACTTTCTTGATGGGAAAGGGCTACTAGAAGTACATCAAAGGAGAAAATGAAAATGCTCCATGGTTACTAGAGAGGAATCAGACTACGGACTAGTTAAGAGCATATGAGGAATGGAATCAAGGAGCATGAAAGGTAATGTATTGGCTATCTGCTAGCATACATGATAGCATGATTGGGCACATACATGATGCCAAGACTCCAAAATAGGCTTGGAATAGCTTGGTCACATTGTATGAGAACAATACAAAGGCAAGGAAATTGCAACTCAAGAATGAGCTGCATACGTTGGAGAAAAAGGGCATGTTGGTAAATGAATACACCCTGAAAATCAAAAGCATATGTGAGTCACTTGCATCTATTGCTGTGAATGTAGATGATAATGATAAGGTGAAAGTGTGCCTTCATGGTTTAGGATATGCATATAAGTAGTCCACAAAATCTATTAAGAACAGGGAAAATATTCCAAATTTTTGTTGATCTGGTGTCCATGTTGATTATTTAAGAAAAGAATCATGGTGAGGACTCAAAGTCCCAAGGAAAACCTAGTTCTGAGCAGGTATTCTACTATGGCAGAGGAAGAGGCAGAGATAGAGGCTTCAGAAGTGGAAGAGGACGCAATAACCAAGGCCAAGTTCAACAACAGAATCATGCAGGAGGTAGAGGATAGTTTTGAGGTAGGGGGGGCCAAAGAGGCCACAAAAATTTCCAAAGAAATGGTTCAAGTAATGACCATGAAGGATGCTGGAATTGTGGTAAACCTAGACACTTTGAATGTGATGGCAGGTTGAAGAATCAAAATAACAGAAGGTAGAAAACAACTAGGCATCCACAAGTGCAGACGATTCTGAGAAGCTGTTCATGGTTCAACATCATATGATGAATACAATGTCTGCTTATGTTTCAAAATTGAATGGTAATGTCTAGTATGTTGATTGAAGTGCTTCAAATCACATGATCAGTCATACAGAATGATTTAGTAGTTTGCAAATATTTCTAGTTCTTGGATATGTTGAAACAGATGATGACACATCACACCCTATCAAGCATACAAGAAACATAGCATTGTCTATGGAGGACGGGAAGGTAAAACATCTCGTTGATGTGCTGCATGTTCCAAATATAACAAAGAATCTCGTTTCTCTTGGACAAATGGTTGACCAGGGATTACAAGTCAGGTTCAATGCTGATGGGTTATATGTAGAAGAGTACAAATAGGATGGACATTTGATTGCCAAAGGAAACAAAGTGGGTAGGATGTTCACCTTAAATGTGAAAATTCTTGAATTGAATGCAGCCATGTTTGCAAAAGGTGCAAGAGTTATTGGTGATATAGAGATCTCACACAAACGAATTAGACATGCAAATTTACAGAGGCTGAAGTTGATGCAGTCAAGGAGGTTGTCAATGGAATACCAAATTTCAAGGTTGCAGAGATGCAAAAGGTATGTGCAACATGTCAATTTGATAAACAGTCAAGAGCATCATTTTTGCATGACAAGCATGTTAGTGAGAGTGTACTCGAAATAGTACATATAGATGTTCGGGGTCCAAAAAGACCACATCTATGGGCGGTTGCAGGTTTTATGTTACTTTCATTGATGACCATACACGAAAAGTATGGGTATATTTCATGAAAAAGAAGAGTGAGGTGTTCAATCACTTCTAGAATTTTTAGGCTATGGTGGAAAAGCTGACAAGAAAGTATATTCAATTATGAAGGTCTTATGGAGGAGGTGAATATAAGTCAAATGACTTCAAGAAATTTCTTAAAAGTCATGGAATTTGACGTCAGTTTTCATGAAGGTACACACCACAAGGGAATGGCATTGCTAAATGCAAAAATAGACATATTAATAAAATAGCAAGAGCTTTGATGGCTGAGAAGAATATGCCTCATTGTTATTAAGCACAAACTATGCATACTATTGTATACATCATGAACAGAACTCTGACTAGTGCTGTACCTCAAGTTACACCTCAAGAGAAGTTTACAGGTAAAAATCCAAACTCATCACATATAAAAGTATTTGTCTATATTGCATATGTACATGTTCTAGATGAGTTGAGGATGAAGCTTTATCCAAACGTAGAAAAATGTATCTTCATTGGGTACTCCCTTGAGCAAAAGGGGTAAAAATGTTATAACCCACTCACACGACAGGGGAAGGTAAGCAGAGATATGTTTGATAAAATGTCAATCTTCTATGCAAATGCCAAAGATGGACTTGATCTTGAACCAAATGACAAAGGAAATGCTAAAAATCAAGTGCAGAATCTCAAGTTTTGAGTGGACCAGACGCATCACCAAGCAATAGTTCCAAATCAAATCCATGGAGTGGAACGTTGCATGGAAATTTCACTCCAACAAATTCATCAAGTACATCAAAGAAAGGTAAAGAAAAGCTTTCTGCTGTAGTAAAATATCTACAGGTTTTGAAGACATTGATGGAGATTCAAGTAGTTTAGAAAAGAGTCTTGATGAGGAACTTGGATCGCTCTCTGTGAAGACTCTGGGAGTTAGAAAGGCACATGCAGATGATACAAGGAAAAGTGACCGAGGACCAAGAAGATATGGGGGGATGTGGAATTCTATGCAATGATTAACGTATGACAGTTATATGGCTCATCATTGTGCCTACATGACCAAGGTAATACAAGATGCTGAACCTTCTTGTTTTGAAGATGCAATTGGAAATGCAGATTGGGAAAAAGCTATGGATGAGGAGATGGCTATACTTTATGGAAACAAAACATGGAAGCTGGTTCCATTGCCACAAGGAAAGAAACCCATAGGCTGCAAGTGCGTTTGCAAGGTAAAGCACAATGCTGATGGTAGCATAAGCAGGTATGAAGCACGATTGGTGGCAAAAGGATATGCACATACATATGGCATTGATTATGAGGAAACGTGAATGCTTTCCCACATGATGAGTGACAAGAAGAAGTATACATGGACCAACCACAAGGATATGAAGATTCAAAGCACCTAGGATATGTTTGCAAGTTGCAAAATGCTTTGTATGGGCTTAAACAAGCCCCTCGTGCTTGGCACAAGGATTGGTGACTACCTAACCACAATTGGGTTTTCTATGTGTGATGAAAATCATTCACTATATGCAAGGAAGGGTGATGATGGCATCAGGATTGTGGCTATTTATGTTGATGACTTTATTGTAGGTGGTGATAATGAAGAAAGCATTAAAAGAGGTAAGCAACTTCTTATGCAAGAATTTGACATGAAAGATCTTGGTGTGCTATGCTATTTCTTAGGCATTGGGTTTATACATACAGAAATAGGTGTATGGATGTCGCAAAGGAAATATTCCTTGAATATGATGAAAAAGTATGGTATATCTGATTCTAAGCCAATTTCTATGCCATTAGATCATAAATTGAAGTTGGATACTACATTAAGTGAAGCATTGGAAAATGCTACTATGTACAAGAAAATTGTGGGAAGTTTGACATATCTCACAACTACAAGGCCTGATCTAAGCTACACTATTGGGCTTGAAAGTCAATTTATGCAGGTTCTTAGGAAGCCACATTTAGATGCTCTGAGGCGTACTCTATGTTATGTGAGTGCTACTTTGGATTATGCATTGTTTTATGAAGCTGGTGTAGATTTGTAGGTTCATGGATACACCGATGCAGATTGGGTTGGTAGCATTGTAGATAGAAGATCTACTAATGGCTTTCTATTCTCATTTGGGAGTGCAACTATTACATGGAGCAGTAAGAAGCTACCCACTATTGCTTTGTCGAGTACAGAGGCTGAGTATAGAGGTGCTGCAATGATAGCATGTGAGGCATCATGGCTAGAGATGCTACTCGTAGATTTAGGTGTGGAAGTGCAAAAGCATGTCACCATCTTTTATGAGAATCTTAGCAGCATATAGTTAATAGGGAACCCTATTTTTCATGCGAGAACAAAGAATATTGAAGTACATTATCACTTCATTAGAGAGAAGGTATTAGCAGGTGATATTAATCTTGTTTATGTGAGAATAGATGAGTAAGTTGTTGATATTTTCACTAAAGCACTTGGACTAGAGAAACTAAAGAAGTTTTAGAAGATGCTTGGATTAGTGGACATGATGTTGAGCTTGAGGGGGAGTATTGGGATGTCAAGCTCAACATGTGATGATCCATGATGACATGTATCACTTTTTCATTTCTATGACATGTATAATGGTCACACCGGTATATGTCAGGGATACTTCATTGAGATTTACTAGATTTATCTAATGAGAGTGATGGCACATTTGTTTTTCTTGCTAGCTCACTCATTCGTGGACATTAGGATTTTCCTTATGTACTTTCCTTTATATATTGGATTTGTTGTATTGTCATTTTAGGTCATTTCTTGTACAGTCCTTTTATGTAATAGAAGAAGAAGAAGAAGAAGAAGAAGAAGAAGAAGAAGAAGAAGAAGAAGAAGAAGAAGAAGAAGAAGAAGAAGAAGAAGAAGAAGAAGAAGAAGAAGAAGAAGAAGAAGAAGAAGAAGAAGAAGAAGAAGAAGATCATTCTTCCTTGCCTCCATCTGTGTGTGCTCCTCTTTGATTGTGAGAGTGTGTGTGTGAGCTCTCTTCCTTATCTCCTTCCTCATGACAGATGAGTGATTATAGACCTGAGAATGAAGACAAGCTTGATGGAATGTCTAACTATCCAATGCAGAGTTTTATGATGATGAATTTGTTAGTATCAAAGGACTTATGGAATATTTTGAATGGCACTTATCCAAGGCGAAGACAAGTCAAAGAAGACGTTACTTCATCTTCTAGAAGACCTACTGTTCCTATTTCTTCTCAACAAGAGGCAAGTGAAAAAGAAGAAGGAACTACATCATCAGGAGTTTGTACTACTACTAGAACTTCCTAAAAAAGAGCAATCCAGATGGGATTCAAGGGATGCACAAGAACTTTCATATTTTGCTATGAGAGTCAAGAGGCATATTATACCTCAAATCAAGTCATGTAGAACCTATGTTCAAGCTTGGTTAGAGTTAGAGAATCTCTATCAGAGCAAAAAACCTACTAGGAAAGCTCATCTAAGGAGACTCATAGCCAATATAAGGATGAAATTTGGCGAGTCAATTCAATTAAATATTTTGAAGCTCAAAGATTTAAGAGATTAGTTACTCAATGAGGGAGTAAATATTTGAGATGAAGAGACGATAATCACACTTCTAAACTCACTTCCATCTTCATATCATGCTTTTATTACTTCTTTATCTCCCCATGCTCCCCATGGGGTTTGAACCCAAGACCTCCTTCTTCACAACCTTGAGACTTAACCACTAGGCTAAGTAGATCACTTGTTTATGAGAGCACATGAACTTATGCTTGAGTCTATTATGGAGATCTTCGGTCCTACATATGAGTGATCAAACGGTGTCCGATTTTAGATTTGTCTGAAGTGGTCGGACCTTTAAACCATAGAATTATTTTATTGTATTATAAAACATACAAGAAGTCATTTGTACAAATAGTTCTTAGTAAAATGGAAGGATGGAACTAGAGAAAATGCAATTTGGGAAAAAGTTTCCACAATTCACCGACATTTTCTAACTTTCCAATTTTGAGTTGGTCAATTGTAGATTGGACAAAGGGTTTATTCGGCCAAGCTAGTCCCCTTGGCCCGCACTCATCCTTCTTGCACAAAAGAAAGATGGTACTATGAGGCTGTGTGTGCACTATAGGCTGTTAAACAATCTTATTGTAAAGAATAAGTATCCCATGCCGCTGGTTGAAGATCTCTTGAACATCCTAGGGGGAGCTAAAATCTTTTCAAAGATTGATTTATGCCAAGGATATCATGAGGTCAGAATCAGAGATGATGATATTCCTAAACAACCTTTTGTACAATGTATGGCCGTTATGAGTTTTTGGTAATGCCATTTGGGCTAACAAATGCACCCACAACATTTATGAGCTTGATGAATCAAGTCTTACAACCATACTTAAGGAAGTTTGTAGTAGATTTTTTAGATGACATATTGATCTATAGTATAGATCATGAAAGCCATCTAGAACATATGAAAAAGTTTTTAAACCTCTTCGCAATAACCAAATTTACGGAAAGAGTCAAAATGTGATTTATTTACCCAAGAAGTAAAGTATTTAGGCCATATTATTTCTATGGAAGGAATCAAAGTAGACACAAATAAGGTCCAAGTGATTCTTGAATGGCCTAAGCCCAAGGTAGCTCGAGAATTACAAAGTTTTCTCAGATTGGCAAGATTTTATCAAATCAAAGGGAAGCATCAAAAGGTTACTTGGAAAGAGAAGCAAGCAAGAAGATTTCAAGAGCTTAAACTTGCTTTAGCTTGAACCCCGATTCTACAAATTGTAGATCTAAATAAACCTTTCCAATTAGGAATAGAAGCAAGTTCATCTGCAATAGGAGCAGTACTAAGCCAAGAAGGTCAACCAATGGCTTTCAAAAGTAGAAAGCTAAGTCTTGCTCAATGAAACTATTCTACCTATGAGCGAGAGATGTTCACTATAATAAATGATATGAAGAAATGGTGCCATTACCTGTATGGATCAACCTTAACCATAGTCTTTGATCAAGAGAGCATGAAGTGGTTTGCAAACCAACCAGACTTGAGAGGTAGAAAAGCTAGATGGGCCGAATAGTTGAAAGAGTTTGATTATGAACTAAGGTATAGGAAAGGAAAGTTCAATGCACTAGCAGACACCTTAAGTTGGATGCCTATGCTGAACAATCTAAGTTTTGTAAAAATTCAAAGTGAATTTATTTCAACTTTGAAAGGAAGTTGCAAAGAAGTTTTGTATGGATGTCAAATTCAAAGTTTTGTACAAATTCAAAGTGAATTTATTTCAACTTTGAATGGAAGCTCAACATCCCTAGATGGATGGACAAACAGAGAAAGTCAATTAGATATTGGAAGACATACTCAAAGCTTATGTCACTTCCAAGCAGACTGATTGGGAAGACTACCTTCCTTTGGCTGAGTTTTCCTATAACAGTGCCAATAATTGATCAACTAAATTTAGACCATTCATGTTGATATATGGGTTCCAACCTAGGTCTCTGTATGGAATAGGAGTTCAAAATGAACGAGTACAAGCAGCTCAAGAATTCCTTCAAGACATGAACTTTAAGCTTAAGATAGCAAAAAAGAACTTAAAGAAAACTCAAGGTTGTGCAAAAGCTTATGCCGATCCTAAGCAAAGAGATATTACTTTTCACATTGTCGATCAAGTTTATCTTTGTCTTATTGAAAGGTCAAAAAAGTTTAAAACTGGTCAATGTACCAAGTTGTCGCCTATATATTGTGGTCCTTTTCCAATCACCAAGAAAGTTGGCTTATTGACTTATGAATCATAACTTCCAGAAGATAGTTGGATTCATCTAGTGTTCCATGTTAGCGGACTATGAAAGAGTTTGACAGATTTAGATAATTTGGACATCAAGTTATACTTCCACTTTCAATAAGTGAAACAACTCCTCATGAACCTGAAAGGATACTTTGCACCCGAGATAAACGTACAAGAAGTCATTTTTACGAAGAGCGCTTGGTAAAATGGAAGGATGGAACTGAAGAAAACTCAACTTGGGAAAAAGTTTCCACAATTCAGCGACGTTTTTAGAATTTCCAGTTTTGATTTGGTCAATTGTAGATAAGGTTTTCTACTTTCAAGTTCTAAGTGGATAAGCGATCGAATGAATGCTCATGTTCTTTTGGTATTAGAACATGAGGCTCAGGGGTTGCCTATGGATACTATATATAGCATTATTTTTGAGGATGAAAACTTTTTCCCAAGGGGGAGGAATGTAATAAAGTAAGTCTGTGGTCTAAAGGTCCGGCTGATTCAGACAGATTTGAAATCTGACACCATTTAGTCACTCATATGTAGGACCAAAGATCTCAAGAATAGGCTCAAGGATAAGTTCATGTGTTGTCATAAACAAGTGATCCACTTAGCCTGGTGGTCAACTCTCAAGGTTATGAAGGTGGAGGTTTTGGGTTCAAACCCCATGGGGAGCATGGGAGAGACTTTTTCCCAACAAGCTCTAGAGCCTTCTAAATCAAGTTAACGTGAGTTAACTTGAGTAGAGAGAGACTTAACTTGGGTGGTGAGTACAACCACCACTAGTGGACTCTAGGGGAAGGTATTAAAGAAGTGGAAAAGATCACTCCAACCACTAGTGGATGCTAGTGGAAGGTATCAAAGGAGTGGAGGAGATTGCACATGCACTTGTGGACTTTAGTTACATTTGTGGTCCTCATTGATTCAACAGCTATATATAGAGGCATATGGCTGTGAGGTGAGTAAGACATTCATTTGTAAGCTGGTATTGTGGAAAATCTCTTGCATAATGCAAGAAACTAAGAATTATGACAACCACATTCTAGAGTGATGAATGACCTCCAAACCTTATGCATGTAGATATAGCTGTTGGAATAAAAAAGGACCACAAATGTAACTAGAGTCCACAAGTGCATGTGCAATATCCTTCACTCCTTTAATATCTTCCACTAGATTCTACTAGTGGTTGGAGTGATCTCAACCACTGCTTTAGTACCTTCCACTAGATTCCACTAGTGGTTGGTGTACTCACCACTCGAGTTAAGTCTTGCTAGACCCAAGTTATCTCACGTTAACTTGAGTTAGAAGGCTCTAGAGATCCTTGGGAAAAACTCTCTCCCCATGCTCCTCATGTGGATTGAACCCAAGACCTCCTGCTTCACAACCTTGGGACTTAAACACTAGGCTAAGCAGTTTACTTGTTTAAGAGAGCACATGAACTTATGCTTAAGTCTAGTCTCGAGATCTTTGGCCGTACACGAGTGACCAAACGGTGTTCGATTTTAGATCCATCTGAACTAGCCAGACACTTAAGACTTACTTTATTACATTCTTACCCCCTTGGGAAAGATTTTCATCCTAAGAATTAAAGCTATATATAATAAGCATAGGCAACCCTCGAGCCTCATGTTCTTAAACCGGGAGAACATGTTCATGTTCTAAAATTAGAAGAACATGTCTCATCTGTATGGTGGGATCCTCACCCAAATGATTCAAAACACTATCTCGCTTTGCACTTTGTTAAACTGGTCAAAGTACAAAGTAGTGAATGATTTATAAAGGTGGAACTAAAATCATACCTAGCCACTTCACTGTTTCTCAATGTGCGACCTAGGCACAAATATATGAAATGGATGAATTCCAATTACTAGTCTATTTCTAGGCATGATTGGTGCATGGAGTTAGTAACTAAGGTGGGATTCTTATCCCTATCAAGACTTTGAGAACTCTTGATTCACTTGAATTTGATTTGGAAAACTTGAAGTTTGGTTGGCCCAAACATTGAACTTAGATGTTTGTACAATGCTTTACTCCGAACTTGATCTTTTTTTCACCCAACTAGAGGAATACTTTATCCTAATGGGCTTGAAAATCCTATGTAAACTATAGAAGCGTGCCATTTACTTTGGGTCAACCGCACTTTAACTTGACCAATTCAAATTCTTAGGATACTTTTCTCAAAGAAATTAACTCAAAGTTCTTGGGAATTGTCAATCTGATGAGAAATTCCTAACTTCACTGTTCTAGAGTGTATTGAACTCTAGGTCATGAGATTTATGCTAGTAAATGGAAGCAAACCCAAATCAATAAGTCAATCTTGGACGTGTCATCTGTTGAAGATTGAATAAATTCATGTACATAACATCTATCTAGGATGTTTAATTTAGTTATCTAGTTCCAATCGGCTAACCTTGGACTTTTGCAAAAGGAATCAGATACCATATTTGAGTCAATTCCAAAAGATTTGGAAAGAGGAAGGAAATAACTAAAACTGTGTATAACTAACTCAAAATTCTACGATATAAACTTGCTATGAGTCAAATACTTGATGACCCAAGACTTTAACTCAAGACTTTAACTTAAAACTTTAACTTCTTAATGATTTGTTTCAACAAGGTATTGAAGCATTTATTTTTTTCTATCTTTAAGAGAAAGGAACTCGATTCTCAAAAAGATTCATAGAGTGAATCTAAACATCATCCAACCACAAGATACTAGTGTGGTATCCAACATCAATGTGTCGACCCACTGAGGTTCTATTGATGCATGTTTACTCAAATAATACTTCACTTGAGACTAAGTTCATGCCTATATTCAATCTTTATGACTCCTTGCTAGGAATGCAATTCTCGTGCATTGCATTGAGTCAAAGGAAGGAACTTGGTGCTTGACTTAGTCAATCAATTCCTTAGTTGAAAGGATCATTTCAATGTTAACTTCCTTCTTTAGAAATGTAACAAATATTTCCGATCAACAACACTTAGTCTTGAAGTGTTTCATAATTCAAATAAGAACAAGTCTAAGCCTTATTTGGAAAAGAAGATCTTGAAAGTTATACTTCATATCTTCATACATACTTGATCTTGAAGTATCTTGAGATCATGCTTTTATCCTCCTTGAATTAAAACTTATCCTTTGAAGTTTTAATTCCATTGAGAATCCAATCTAACTTCAAGGTTCATTCTAAGACTAAAAGATAATTATCATCCACAGTTCGATGTCCCATACCATCTTTCCTACATCAATCTGAGTATAAAATTTGGTGTCAAATACCACCCTATTTTATATTCACATTGATGTGTGAGTGATACATATCCTAAAGTCTAAACATCTCTTTATAGAATGCCTTCTTGCTTCAACTCTTTAAAAGAATTTTTAAGTTTTAGTCATTACCTCTAACTTGATATTCTAGGTTTTGATTCCTTCACACGATCGTTTCACGATCTTGTGCTTTTTCTGTGGAAACTTAAAAACCTCTTGATAGAATATCTATTCTTCTTTGCTTGGGTTTTCAAACGAAAATTAGTTATAATTCCAAGTACTTGAATTTTCACAATTTCAAGTCCAATTGATATATTCTTGACCAATTCATAGTGACAAGAGCTTTTTACTTCTTGTCTCTGGATTCCTTTCTAACTAAAGCTTTAAGTAGCTACCTCAAGGATTTTTTAGGAATCTCTCCACTACTTAAGTCTAAGCATCCGCTAATGCTTTTGGATTTCATCTTTAAGAAATCCCATTAAGGATAGTTAAAATTTTATGTTATAACTTCCACAAACTTAATTACCATCATCATGGTTGCAAATTACATTCTTGGAATATTTACTCTGTTCAGACTTGGAACAACTTACACTTTTCCATTGGATAAATGGAATTTAAGTGAAAATTTCCCAAAAGGAGTTTGATTGCCAATACTTGAACAAACTCCAAAGTAGTTCCAATTGCAATTATCTTGAACAAACCTTGCCAAGCTTGATCAAGGCTTGTTGACCTTGCGACAAAAATAAAGACATTATTTATCTTTAAGATATGATGAACTATCGAAAGCTTCTTTGCTTACCCATGGGATTTTAGAGATCTTTTCCCTACTTAAGTCCAAGCAAGAAGAAAATGTGTATTGTGCATGGAAACACTCTTTTGAAAGGAGAAATGCACCAACAAACATTCTTTTTTGGGCATGAACTTTTAGACGCATGCAAGAGCTTGATGTGTTTCCCAATACTTCTATGTCCGTTTAGCTTTCATTGAATTTGTAGCATTTGCATAATCATTATAAAAAAGAAGACTACTACCGTGCTTCAATAATATTTAGATGCAAGCTACATGAAAGAGACAAATAAAGAAAGTATTGAAAAGAAAACATCAACTTATAAAATACTTATCTCCCAATTAAGCTACATCCTTCCATTGATCCTCGGGAAGAGCCATTCTCCATCCTTTGGTCATGAGAAAAACTACATACTCCTGTTTGAAGACCTTTGCTTCCTCTTCTCCTCTTCTTTGAAGAAATGAAGCCTTCCTTGGACTACACTTGTCTCAGCCCATCTTTTGCCTTTAGATGATGTGTGGATGATACTACAGTTGAAGCAGGTTTGAAATGAAGCAAAGAGCTCAAAAAGCAAAAGCTCCTTAAAGGTCAATCGACGAGGAGCAATAGGATTCGCTTGCTTTTATCAAATCAAGTTCACTTTTGGGTATAGCATAGAAGAAGGATGCGGCTTCTACACGTAAATTATGACTAGCAAAATCTGTTGAATGCCTGTTGCTATACTGGTTGAGGCGATCAAAATAGTATTGAGAAGTCAATAGATCAATTCTTGCAATGTGACAAATCCAAGAATGATGCGCATCCCTCCCTTTTATTGATCTCCTCGATTTGGAGCTTCACTGTGTGGGGAATAAAGAATCTATATAAAAATTATATAAGCCTGTTGTATGAAAATATCGTGAGGCCATCATGGTTAGAAGATTCTCCCCATTGATGGATGTCACGGGTTCAAATCCCATATCCAAAATTTTGGAAATGAAAAGCCTACTTTTTTTCAGTTTGCATTATGATAAAGTTATAAAACTTTGCTTTATGACCATCTCCAATTGTTGGGCATATTGGTTATGGCAGTACTCTCTAAAATCATTGATGTGAGTTTGAGTCCTATACCTTGAATCTGATGACGCATCTGTATATCCTTTTTGAAACCCCTTTGTGAGGCAAAAACAAAGCTATGAACGGTTCGACATCTGTCCTAGATTCGAAAAGAAGGATCCGGGGGATGGCCACACATGATTAACTCATTTTCTTACGATTGGGAATCATATAACAGATTCAAGAGTATCAAGGCTAGCTCATGGCCTTTCAAATAAAGGACTCAGGTTCAAGTTCTACTGCCTACATGAAAGATTTGCCTATTTTTGCTAACAGTTCTCTACGATAGAGATTGATGCAGTCGGATGGGAGTGCATGACATGAGAGAGTCAAGCGAACATCATGCACGATGGTATGGACTATACCATGGAGTGATAAAAATATGTTTCCATGAAGGAGATAAGAAAAAACATAAGGTTTCCATGGAAGCTAATGAAGAAGATGATGAGCCATAAAGGTCACCATGGGAGCTTGCCTAGAGCTCTGATACCAATGCAAGAAACTAAGAATTATGACCACAACGTGGTAGAGACATGACTCACCTCCCAACCTTATGCTTGTATATATAGCTGCTTGAATCAATGAGGACCACAAATGTAACTAGAGTCCACAAGTGCATGTGCAATCACCTCCACTCCTTTAATATCTTCCACTAGAGTCTATTAGTGGTTGGAGTGATCTCAACCACTGCTTTAGTACCTTCCACTAGAGTCCACTAGTGGTTGGTGTGCTTGCCACTCGAGTTAAGTCTCACTAGACCCAAGTTAACTCACATTAACTTGAGTTAGAAGGCTCTAGAGCTCCTTGGGCAAAACTCTCTCCCCATGCTCCCCATGGGAATTGAACCCAAGACCTCCTCCTTCACAATCTTGAGACTTAACCATTAGGCTAAGTTGATCACGTGTTTATGAGCACATGAACTTATGCTTGAGTCTATTCTTGAGATCTTTGGTCCTACATATGAGTGACCAAACGATGTCCGATTTCAGGTCCATCTAAAGCGGTCGGACTTTTAGACCATATACTTACTTTATTACATTCTTCCCCCCTTGGGAAAAATTTTCGTCATAAAAAATATAGCTATATATAGTATTCGTAGGCAACCCTTGAGCCTCATGTTCTAATATCAGAAGAACATGAGCATTCATTCAATCGGTTATCCACTTAGAACTTGAAAGTAGAAAACCTTATCTACAATTGACCAACTCAAAATTGGAAAGTTGGAAAATGTTGCTGAATTGTGAAAATTTTTTCCCAACTTGAGTTTCTTCAGTTTCATCCTTCCATTTTACTAAGCACTCTTCATTCAAATGACTTCTTTTACGTTTATCTTGGGTGCAAAGTATCCTTTCAGGTTCATGAGGAACTGTTTCACTTATTGGAAGTGGAAGTATAATTTGATGTCCAACTAAATTATCTAAATCTATCAGATTCTTTCTCAATATGCTAACATGGAACACTGGATGAATTCAAGTATCTTTTGGAAGTTGTGATTCATAAGCCCATAAGCCAACTTTCTTGGTGATTGGAAAAGGACCGCAATATCTAGGCAACAACTTGGCGCATTGAACAATTTTAAACGTTCTTGACCTTTTAGGAATACGAAGTTAAACTTGATCACCAACCTGAAAAGTAATATCTCTTCGCTTATGATCAACATAAGCTTTTGCATGATCTTGAGCTTTCTTTAAGTTTTCTTTTGCTATCTTAAGCTTAAAGTTCACGTCTTGAAGGAATTCTTGAGCTGCTTGTACTCATTCATTTTGAAGTCCTACTACATACGAACACCTAGGATGGAATCCATACATCAACATGAATGGACTAAATTAAATTGTTGAATTCTTGGCATTGTTATAGGCAAACTCAGCCAAAGGAAGGTAGTCTTCCAAATCAGTCTACCTGGAAGTGATATAAGCTTTGAGTATGTCTTCCAAGATCTGATTGTTTTTCTCTGTTTGTCCATCCATCTGGGGATGTTCAGATGTACTTAAACTTAGTTTAGTCTCAAGTCTACTAAAGACTGCTCACCAAAAATGACTTGTAACTCAAGCATCTCGATAAAAAACTGTATCTACTAGTAGACCATAGAGTCTGTAAAATTGATTTACAAATATATTTGCGAGTTTTGGAGTCTTATATGTAGCCTTGATTGGAATAAACTTAGCAAGTTTAGTCAATCAATCAACTACAACCTAGACTGAATCAAAGCCTTTCTGAGTGTGGGGTAATCCAGAAATGAAATCCATGGAAATTCTTTTCCATTTACCTTTGGGAATCTCCAAAGGATGCAGCAATCCTCCAACATTAAGTCGTTCAAACTTATTTACTTGACATTTATGGCACTTGGATACATATTTTTGCACATCTTCATGTAAACTAGGCCAATAAAAATGTCGAACTAATTCATAGGTTCAGTTAATACCAAGATATCCAGCACTTGGAGCATCGTGGCATTTGAAAAGTAGTTGATTTTGTATGTTTAACATACTTGGGATGCAAACCTTACCTTTATAAAGCAAATATTCATCTTGGAGAAATTAGTATTTAAACTTTCCCTCAAAAATACTTGCTTCATTTTGTTGAGCTTGTTGAGTTTCTTTCTATGCTTGTCTGAAGCTTGGATCTTCTTTGCAACTTCCTTTCAAAGTTGAAATAAATTCACTTTGAATTTTTACATAACTTAGATTGTTTAGCATAGGCATCTGACTTACGGCATCTTCCACTGCATTGACCTTTCCTTTCCTGTACCTTAGTTCATAATCAAACTCTTGTAACTGTTCAGCCCATCTAGCTTTTCTACCTCTCAAGTCTGGTTGGTTTGCAAACCACTTGATGCTCTCTTGATCAAAGACTATGGTTAACTTTGATTCATATAAGTAGTGGTGCCATTTCTTTAGAGCATTTATTGTTGTGAACATCTCTCGATCATAGGTAGATTAGTTTTGTTGAGTAGGACTTAGCTTTCTACTTTCAAAAGCTGTTGGTTGACCTTCTTGGCTTAGTACTACTCCTACTACAGATGAACTTGCATTTGTTTCTAATTGGAAAGGCTTATTCAGATCTACAATTTGTAGAACTGGGACTGAAGCTAAAGCAAGTTTAAGCTCTTGAGAGCTTCTTGCTTGCTCCTCTTTCCAAGTAATCTTCTGATGCTTCCTTTTGAGCTGATATGTCAAAGGTACTGCTATCTTGGCATACCTAGCCACAAACGCTCGATAAAATCCTGCCAATCTGAGAAAAAGTTGTAATTCTTGAACTATCTTAGGCTCAAGCCATTCAAGAATCACTTGGACCTTATTCGGGTATACTTTGATTCATTCTGTAAAAATAATATGGCCTAAATACTTTACTTCTTGGGGAAAGAAATCACATTTGGATTCTTTATCGTAAAGTTGGTTATCACGAAAGAAGTTTAATTTTTTTTTTTCAGATGTTCTAGATGACTTTCATGATCTATACTGTAGATCAATATGTCATCTAAAAAAATCTACTACAAAGTTTTCTAAGTATGGTTGTAAGTCTTGATTCATCAAGTTCATAAATGTTGCGGGTGCATTTGTAAACCCAAACGGCATTACCAAAAACTCATAATGGCCATACTTTGTACGAAAGGATGTTTTAGGAATATCATCATCTCTGATTGTGACGTGATGATATCCTTGGTGTAAATCTACAAAGAAGGAGAAGAAGAGTTAGCAAACTAAGAAGGACAATAAGTCTTCTACTCTTACTCCTAAAACTTCTTGTCCTACCCTTAATGCTTCTTATACACCGAAAGAAAAAACCTCTTACTACATCTACTTCAAAGAAATGAATTTTCCATTAGGTCTAAAAAACTAGGTCATTTCATAGAAGAATATAGAATAAGGATTTTAATGAGAAGAAGAAAGCATTAGGTAATAATGCTGAAGATGAATCAAAACCTAAATCTTCAAAGGAAGAATTTTATGCATGTGTTACTATTGAAGGATTTGCTTTTGATTAGACAACATTAAATGCAATATCTAATAATCCTTGGAATTTTGATTCTAGAGCTAATAAACATATGATAGGTTGGAGAAATGTATTTTCTTCTCTTATTAACTCTTTAGGTCGAAGTGACCATTGTAGATGGTCATGATTTGGATGTTGTAGGTGTTGGAGAAGTAAACCTAAAGTCAAGTAAACGTGTAATGGTCACTCTTTAAGTAGAAGAGTGACCATTGTAGATGGTCATGATTTGGATGTTATAGGTGTTGGAGAAGTAAACCTAAAGTCAAGAGTAGGTGGAAATTTCATAATTTCCAATGTTCTTTACATTCTGAAAATGAAGAAGAATTTGCTCTCTATTTCTACTTTCTTGTTAGATGGTTTTAAAGTTGTTTTTAAGAAAGCTCCATGTCAGATCCTCTCACCTCATGAAGAGCATTGTTTACTTCAAGGCGAAAATAGAAGTGGCATGTTTGTGTTATCCAAAATTAGTCATGCTAATGTTGCTAGGTCTTCTCACCTAAGGAGAACATGAAGTTATGGCATGCTAGATTTGGTCATATCAGTTACACAGTTCTCAAGCACAATAAAGATCATGGAATGGTCGAGAGTTTTCCTACTTTTGCTTTACCACATGATGCAAAGTCATGTGAAGGATGTCTTAAAGGAAAGCTTCACAAACTACGTTTCAAGAAACATGGATATATCATAGCCATAAGGAAGTTGCAGATTATACATTCAAACATGAATGGTCCTATGAGAACATATTCCATTCAAGGTTTAGGTATTTTTCATTACTTGAATTGATGATTTCTCAAGATATTCTTAGATTTTTGGACTTACAGTAAAGCAGAAGTCTTTTCTACTTTCAAGAAGTTCTTAGCTATGGTTGAAAATGAAAGTTAGTAAAAAATTTAGATTTTAACAAGTGATAGAAGAGGAGAATACATGTCAAAAGACATTAAATCTTTTCTCGAAGACAAAGGTATCTCTCATCAACTCAATATTTCTTACACTCCACAATAGAATGGTGTTGCAAATAGAAAGAATAGGATACTTGTTGAGATGATGCATAGTATGATGTCATCCAAAAAGCTTTCTCCCCAGTTTTGGTTTGATGCAATATGTACAACTAATCACATTTTGAATAGATATTCCACAAAATCTTTAAAGGTCATTACACCTTATGAAGATTATTATGGGAAGAAACCCAACATGAGTTACTTCAAAGTTTTTGGTTCTCTAGCTTATGTTCACATTGAGAAGAAGGATCATGTTAAGCTTGATGTAAAAGCCATTAAAGTGGTCTTTATTGGTTATGCAATTGAAAGCAAAGGATATTCCAGATTTCATGAAAGAAGATGATTATTTTTAGACAATCAACGTGCTATTGTTATTGCAAAGAACCTTGTTCATCATGCTAGGACAAAGCACATTGAGGTTCATTACCACTACATTCGGGAACAGATATCTAAGAAGCACATTGAGCTAGTCTACATACCTACAAGTGAAAATATTGCAAATATTTTTACCAAAGCATTGTCGAGAGACAATCATCAAAAGTTTTGTAGATTATTGAGCCTTGTACCAATATGAAATTAAAGGGGGGATTGTTGCTAACAATGTCAGAATAACACAAAGCCCTAATTTCTAGCAATCTTATTTTTGGGTACTTAAGCAACTTTTGGGTACTTAGGCAATTTTTGGGTAAATAAGCTAAAAAAAATTTTATTGGCTTATCAGATAGAGCTTGAGGAGAGCTTTCATTTGATATATAACATTGATTCATAAGATGCCCAAAAATGCAAGAAAACCTTGACCATAATTTTTTCTCAAAAAAGGATTTTCGCATATTCTTGATCCTCAGGCCATGTGCAACTAGGAAAGCAAGGTCCCATCTTTATCTAATGGAAAAATAATGAGATCATGGCATTTTTTGGCCCAAAAAGCAATTTTTAATTGCTGGAAAGCAAGTTCGTTTTTTGATTTATCCCATGCTTTTTGAGGTGCTTTTTTAGCTTTTCATAGTTAATTTTGTGGCTCAACCTTAAGACCTATATAAAGAAGCCTTCAGGGTCACTTGTGGCATCACTTGAGCATCAAAATCAAGGATCAATCAGTCTTGGAGATGACTAACTTTTGGAGGAAGTGTGCTTAACTTTTGGTGCAGCTTTGGAGGAGATTTTGACAACTAACCATTAGCATCTTGCTGATTACTATGAGTAGCAAGGCTATTTCTATTTTTGAGTTGCTAGTTCAGTATTTTTTGGTTTAGGGTTTAACCCTAATTTTAGAATTAGGGTTTGCTATAAAATAGTTCTAAACTGTTCATATTCACTCTAAACTCACATACACACACTCTTCATAGATCTTAGGCACTTTACACACAAACTCTTGTATCTAGTTCTCAAAATTCTGCCTAGATTCAGTTTGTATCTTCTACACACATTGCAATTCGGCAGTCAATAGATATGCTGCATATGTATGTGAATGAAAAACAGGATAATTGGAGTGAATATTTCTCTTAGTTGAGTTTTCATACAATAGTGCATGGTATGCATCTATAAGAATGACTCCGTTTGAGGCTATGTATGGTTATAAGTGCTTGAATTCAACTTCTTTTTCTAATTTGTCAAATAAAGTAGAAGTATCTAAGAGATGCTTGAGAAAATGGATGAATAAGTTGGAAAAATCAAGCAACACATAAAAGAAGCTCAAAAAAGTCAACTGAAAATTCATGATTTGAAGAGTAGATGATATGGTATTGCTTAAGGTCAATCCTTGTCGATCTAACTTGTTGCTAAGAAAGGGTCCTAGACTTTCTGCACGATACACATGATCTTTTAAAGTCTTGAAAAAGATTGGATCACTTGCTCATTTGTTGGAATTGCTTGAACATTCAAATGTGCATCTTTTTTGTATTTCGTGTTGACTTACAAGATATGTACCTAATGTTGCCCATGTTCTTTAGTACTATAATCTAAAAGATCATGGATCCTTTGAGCCTCAAACTAAAATATTTTTAGATAAGAGGGCAAGATTACTTAGAAAATGATCTAAAAGATCTTGTTTTCTAGTTGAAAATTGAACATAAAGATAAAAAAATGAGGAACAATGCTGTATGAGGGAAAGGTAGAGCAAATGTAGTAGAATAAGAGTGTTTCTTTGAAAATTATTTGAATCATGCTTTAGATACCTTGTTTTTGGCTCTAATTTTTTTCATCTTAGAATAATAGCTTGATTTTATTCTCTCTATAAATTTTCTAAACTTTTAGGGCTGAAAAATGATATTTGGAGGTTGATTTGGACCTAATGCATCTCTAACATTATTGGGCAAATTGAAGAGCTGAACATTTTTCCACTCACAAGCATTTTGGAATTCCGCACCATTTTTGAGTTACATGAACCAAAAAAATGTGGGCTTTTCTATTATTATTCAAATTTGTGATTTTGGTACATATGTGTTCTCACGCATGTTCTAGATATCGACATATATGTCTTTTCGTTGCTTTTTCTTCTACTTTAGTCATGTGCTACTAAAGAGAGCAAGTGGCCTTATAAGCACATGCTTTTGCATGCAACATGGAGAGACAAGACTTTTGCTATTTTTTTTGATCATGCACATCTTCATGAGGGAGGATCAACCCTATTTTGGGAGATCATATTATGTTGTGCAAGAGGAGGCCATTGGTTAAAGATTTTCCTTGTGATTGTGATTGAGAGTGAGATCGTGAGCGAGAGTATGATTGAAAGTGTGAGTGCGAGCATGACTGAGAGAGATCAAGGGTGGTTGGGAGATCAAAGCTTAACTGCAAAGCTATATTGCATTAGCTATTGTATCTTGTTCTAATCCATATTACAAGATTATCTCCTTTTTTGCATCACATATTTTCTACTCTATTGGTTCAAATTTTCTTTTAGCCTGCGCAAGCTTTTTATATCTTCTATTGTTCTTGAGTGATTGGGAGCTTGTGATTGTGGATAGCTCGTGATTGTGGAGTCATTGCAAGTGGTAATAGAACACAATAAATCCATGGAAACTATGGAAGGTTTGATAGAAAAATTTGCAAGAGGGAGGATCCTATTGAGAAGTTTCTTGGGAGCTAGAGAGCTCATTTTTGGGGAGCTTCTTGTAGTTTTGAGCTTGTATGAGAACTTTGTTGCAATAGAAGTGATTCCATTGTCTTACTCTCTTTGTTCTTGCCGTGTGCGTGCGTGTGCGTGTATGTGTGTGCATGCTTGTGTGCTTCTCACTCACGCACTTGTGCTTCCACTTGCTCGTGGTTTTCATACCATCCTCACGTCTTCCCGGATTGACATTAAAGGAGGTGCTACTCATCACTGAGCTACAGTTGCTACATCCTGAATCAATATAAAATACTCTCATGTCTTCATGTGAGGCTTCACATGTTGCATTCATAATAAGAGTCGAATCTTCTTTCTGATCTGATGCATAATTGTAGTAGGTGTTATTATAGGATTGATTTTGGAAGTTTCTTCCTCCACCTCTTCCAAAAGAATTCCTACCACCTCTACCTCTAAAGTTTCCTCTCTGATATCTACCACCTCTTCCTCTTTGATTAAAGTTCTGATTAAAATTACCATTGCTTTGATTATTATGCCAACAATCATGAGATAGATGATTGGTCTTACCACATATCCAACAAGCTCTCTCATTATCTTTGTTATTTCTGCCTCTTCCTCTACTTCTTCCACTTCCTCTTCCTCTTAGGAAGTTTGCTTGACTTGAAGTACCTTCATCTTCAACTGATTGTTGCTTTCCTTTGCTAGCTTTCTTCTTGTCTTTAGAATACATTGCATTACCTGCACTCTTATCAACATCTCCTTTGATATCATTCTCAAAAGTTAGCATATGTCCTAACAATTGATTCAAATCAGGAGTGAAATGATCTAATGAAAGTTCTGTAGACAAAATAAAAGGCTTCCACTTCTCATCTCCTCTAAGTCCTGTGAGAATTTGTCTTACCAACTTATCTTCTTCAATATCTTCATCAACTGCACCTAAAGAATCAGCAATGTCTTTCATCTTTGTCACATAATCAGATATTGATTGTGAAGCCTTCTTCTTGAAGGTAGTAAACTCTGCCCATAAGGATGCCTTCCTAGACTTTGTGGTATTTTGGAAATGCTCCTCCAAAGCATTCCATATATCACTTGCACTTTCAAGACCTCTAATGTGAGGTAGCAAGTAATCATTGACTGCCATATAGATAATGCTCCTAGCTTGAGCATCACTCTTCATCCAGTTCTTCAAATCTGATAATTCCTCCCTAGTTGGAACACTAGGATCTCTGAATTGAGGCTTTTATTCTTCTCCTGTAATATAACCTATCAAGTCTTTGCTCATTAGATGAGCTTCCATCCTCATAGACCAAGCTGGATAGTTTTCTCTATCCAACTTTTCAATTTGGAGACTATCTCCCATCCTTGCTTCACCTGTAGTCTCAAATCTTTAGTCCTTATAAGAAATGAATGTACCTTGGCTTCGAATGTTGATCCTTATGATCCTTTTGACAACCTTTATGTATCTTCCTTCAGTCTTCCTATCACACTTTATTCTTTTGAACTTTCAAGATGTGAAATTTGTATGTCTGCAGCAGTCGGAGTCTTTCTTTCCTCAATTTTGATACAACCTGCTCTGATACCACTGATGGAGAGTGTTAATCTCCAAAAGAACAAGCTATCCTTGATGTTAGACCACCTCTATATCAATAATAACTTTAAACTCCAACCAATTTTGGAAGACAAGCACCAAACTATCAAGAAATTAGCTAACTGTGAAGAAAGTCATTTCTCAGAAAAGTTTGCTGCACCTTAATCACTCATTGACTAATCATTTGTGTAAAGTTACTGATAAAACTTTGTTAAATGTGTTGCCTAGAGGTTGGGCACCTTCTCCAAGTTAAAAAACTTCAAAAGCTTGAGTAGATTGTGAGAAATGATTCAAACAATCTACCTATGTCTAAAATTGTCTCTCTATAGAGTCGACTTTGACACCTGCAACTTCTAAGACATGGTTCTCCAAAACTAGAACCCGTTTAAGCAAATGCTTTTACCCATAGATAGATTACCTTCCAACTTAAATTTTGACTCCTCATTTGTGTAAAACTTTACACTATGCACTGAGCACTGTCCATTTCTTTGACCATCGAATCTGCGCCTGTTTTAGAAGACACTCAACACTTTCTCACATATAGATGTTCCTATCCAAAATTCTCTCAGCCTGTTTGCAATTGAACTCTCAAACTTTATCCATAGATAGATTAAGTATGGACTTAGAAGTGTACAAAAGTATTTCTCATAAGATTAAACACAGAAGGAGAACTAGAGAAAAGATCGACGTGCAATTCTCTGAAAACTTTTTCTTATCTTAATTCCTCATACATCTGATGGATGATACACATATTGTTCATCATCTACTCATCTATCTTTCATCTTGCACTCTCTTACACTTACAATACGACTATGAGCATGTACTTATATATACATATGAGTACTGATTCGTCATTACTTCAAGTGTATTGAAGTATATACAGAACTAATGTACATATAATTTAAAGAACTTTGCTATCTGAATCTTCTCTTTACTTCATGAAGTTGATCTTCAATCTTTCCTTCATCTCTTCACTTCTAGGCTTTATATAATCACCAATTGTTTATTGTACTGCTCCAACATTTATGTACCAATTTTTATAGTTTTTAGAGCTCATTTGAGCCTCCAAATTAGACTAGGAACCTAATTTTTAACTATGCCAGACATTAGGTCTGGACAAGGCCACTAGCTAGTCAAAAACTATAAAAGGAGCTAGAAAGCTCATTTTTGGGGAACAAATTGTAGTTTGAACTAAAGAAGAGCTCTTGTAATTGTGTTTTGATCTTAATCAAAGCTTCCATTGTCTCACTCTTTGTTCTTACTTGTATGTGTGTGTGTGTGTGCATATGTGTGTGCATGATTGTGTGCTTCTCCATCACCACTTCTGCACATCACTTGCTCGAGGTCTTCATACCATCCTCATGTCTTCCCAGATTGACAGTAAAGGAGGTGCTACTCATCACTGAGCTACACTCAGGAAAGAGGCATTAAAACAACATTTCTAAATGGTAACTTGCATGTACATCAGTTGGACATTAAAACAGCATTTCTAAATTGTAACTTGCATGAAGAATTGTATGTTCTTCAGTCCCGTGGCTTTGTGCAAAAAGGGCATGAAAACCAAGTGTGCAAGTTAAAGAAGGCACTATATGGTTTAGGGAAAGATACATCCATGTCTGATTGCACATGGTTTTGAGAACAGTCCAACTGAAAGCACCTTATATGTTAAGTGTGTTAATGATGTGCTTTTGATCGTTATTGTGTATGTTGATATGCTTCTCACTCGACCTCATGAGAAGCATATTGCTTCTTTTAAGGTTGATTTACATGCCTCATTTGAGATGTCTCATTTGGGTCATTTGCATCATTATTTGGGCATTCAATTTGTGCAGGTTGATGGCGCAATAGCTTTCTGTGAAACAAAATATGTTGATAAATTATTGTAGCATCTTGGCCTTGAAGACTGTAAACCTATTGCCACTCCTATGGAGACATGTTTACAATTGATTCTTCATGATGCTCGAGATGCATTTGATGATGTTCTCTATCAGCAGGCTGTTGGATTCTTGATTTACTTATGCATTAGCCGGCTGGATATTCAGTTTGTTGTCTCATAGATGAGCAAATTTATGCATTGCCTGGGTGTTAAGCATTGGCAGGTGGTTACACGCATCGTTTGCTACTTAAGTGGTACCCAGCTACTTGGATTGTTTTATCCCAAAGGGGGATCACTACCGTCAGATTTGCATGCTTTTTTTTTACTCTGACTGGGCTGGTTGCTATGACACGTGTGTGCACTAGTGATTTTTGCTTCATTCTTGGTAGCTCATGCATAACTTGGATGAGCAAGAAGCAGCCTATTGTGGCCACTTCGAGTTGTGAAGCTGAGTATAGGGCAGCTTTCATAGCGATTGTTGACTGTGTGGCTCAGATGCCTTATGGCTGATTTGGGTGTTGGTCAGTCTTCTGCCACCACCATCTTCACTAATAGTCAGAGTGCATTGGCAGTTGTGAGGAACCCTGTGTTCCATGCTCCCACTAAGCACATTGAGGTGCATTATCATTATGCCAAGGAGAGGTTCTCTACTGGAGGGATCAACTTGGCATATGTGCCCATGCAAGAGAACATTGCAAATGTGTTGGTCAGTCTTCTGCCACCACCATCTTCACTAACAGTCTAGAGTGCATTGGTAGTTTCCAGGAACCCTGTGTTCCATGCTCGCACTAAGCACATTGGTGCATTATCATTATGCCAAGGAGAGGTTCTCTAGTAGAGAGATTAGCTTGGCATATGTGCCCATGCAGGAGAACATTGCAGACCTTTTCAGTGAGGCTCTAACTAGGGAGAATTTTGAAGCTTTCTGCAAAGCTTTGGCCTAACTTCCTTTTGTGGATTGATTCCACATAGCTTGGCACTTCCTTATACATGAGTGCCAGTTCCTTGTTCACCGCATCACTTCGAGGGTAGATTTGTTGATATATTTAGGTAGTGATATGTGTGAACACACTAGGAATGTTGGGGAACTTTTTTCCCTCTTTAGGAGGTTTTTTCCCTCAACTTCTATATACGTCTATAGCCCTAACGGGTTACTTATCTTTGTACATACTAGTCGTAATACATTCAAAATTTTGTGTTGTGCTCCAAGCTTCTTCTTCTTCTTCTCCCTTGTGTTGTTCGTGTGCTTCCAGAAATGTCTAACTCCAACTGTACTCAACAGATGTCCCACTAAAGCATTTTTGTCTATCACTCCATATGAGGCTTGGCATGGCCGCAAGCCATCTGTTGCTCACTTGCATGCCTTTGGTTGTCTGGCATATGCATTAGTGCCTAAGAAACAATGTGAAACTGGATGATAAAGCAGTGAAATGTATTTTTGTTGGGTACAATCCTGAAAGCAATGGCTATCATCTGTATCATCCACAAATTAAATGCATTAAATTTTGGTTATTCGTGATGTTGTTTCTATGAAAGATGTTATTCAGCCATTACTTTCATGTACTAAGGAGACATCTGTTAGCTCTAAAGATATGTATGATACTTTTCTGCCTCTTTTTACAGGTGGATACTCTAGTGCCAGTCTGAATGAGGCAATTTCTCAACCTTTACAGGTTTCATGTGATGATGCAGATCATTCCATTTTTTATGCATATTTACATGATGCACTTGTTGATGAGAGCGTTGATATTGAGGAGGAAAAAACTATGCCAAAATGGCTGGTGTAGACTTTGCATGATAACAAATTACATGCACCTCTATCATATCGTACTTGTTCAGGCTCTCGTAGTGCTTCTTTTGCATGAGATTGCTATGTTATGGCTACCTCTAGTCTCTATGATGAGAATGAGCCTGTTTCATTTGATGAAGCACAAAATTTAGAAAATTGGATGGCTGCTATGCAATCAGAATATGATGCTATTATGAAAAAATGGTACCTAGTCTTTATGTGACTTGCCTCCTGGCAAGAAGGCCATTGGCACTAAATGGGTATAAAAGTTGAAGTGTAAGCCTGATGGAACAGTTGAAAGGTATAAGGCTAGGCTTGTTGCAAAGGGTTATGCTAAGGAAAGAGGCATTGATTTTGATGAGACATTTTCTCTTACATGCCAAATGACTATTGTTCGTAGCATCTATGCACTTGCAGCTCATCATGTTTGGAATGTACATCAATTGGACATTAGGACTGCATTTCTCAATGGTGACCTGCGTGAAGAAGTGTATTTTTTTTCAACCCCATGGCTTTGTGCATAAAGGGCATGAAAACCAAGTGTGTAGGTTGAAAAAGACATTGTATGGTTTGAAGCAAGGACCACGTGCTTGGTATGAAAAGATACATGCATACCTGATTGCACATGGTTTTGAGAACAGTCCAACTCCAACTGAGAGCATCTTATATGTTAAGCATGCAAATGATGTGCTTCTAATCATTATTGTCCATGTTGATGACATGCTACTCACTGGTCTTATTGAGAATCATATTGTTGATTTTAAGGCTATTTGCATACCTCATTTGAGATGTCAAATTTGGGGCACTTGCATCATTATTTGGGTATTCAAATTTATGAGGTTGAAATAACTTTGTGTCAAACAAAATATATTGACATATTATTGCAATGTTTTGGCCTTGAAGACTCTAAAACTAGTGCCATTCTTATGGAGACAAGTTTACAGTTGAGTCTTCATGAGGCTAGACATGCATTTGATGTTGTCTTCTATCAGTAGGTTGTTCGATGCTTGATTTACTTATTCATTACTCGGCCAGATATTTAGTTCGCTCTCTCATAGATGAGCAGGTCTACGCATTGCCCAGGTGTCAAGCATTGGCAGGCACTTAAGCGCATCTTTCACTACTTGAGTGGTACCCACATACTTGGATTGTTTTATCCCAAGGGGGGATTACTACCGCCAGATTTACATGCTTTTTCTGACTCTAACTAGGTTGGTTGCTATGACACTTGTGTGTCCACCAGTGGCTTTTGCTTCATGCTTGGTAGCTCACGTATATCTTGGTTGAGCAAACAGCAGCCTATTATGGCCACTTCCAATTGTGAGGCTGAGTATAGGGAAGCTTTCACAGTGACTACTGAGTGTGTGTGGCTCAAATGCCTTATGGATGATTTGGGTGTTGGTCAATCTTCTACCACCACCATATTCACTGAAAAGCAGAGTGCATTGGCAGTTGCAAGAAACCCCGTGTTCCATGCTCACACTAAGCACATTGAGGTGCACTATCATTATGTCAGGGAGAGGTTCTGGGCTGGAGAGATCAATTTGGCTGTAGACCTCAAACTCCAACAATTCGTATCAGATGCCTAAACTTCTCTTTATATGTATCCTGAGACAAGCCATGCTTATCACCCTCATGTTGTAAAACTTTATAGAACTCCATCTTCTTCTCCATATGGTAATGTGGACAACAATCATGCTTTTTTGTTTTCTCCCTAAATTCCTTCCATAGAACTAGACAATAATGCATCTGAGTTTGCATATAGGACTTCCACCAGAGCTATGTGATGCCACATAGACATAGGTTCCCAACCTTTGCATTGTACTCCTTAATGAAAAATCCAAGATCAAACAAGTCCTCTAGCTCCTCAATCCATTCCTCTGGATCTTTGTTGCTCTTCTTCTCACCATCAAAGTCATTCAATTTTGCCTTCTTGAAGATATGGTTGAGGGAAAACGCATGCACATCCATATCTTCATGATTGTGTTTTTGTCTTGCTCTAGGCATAGCTAAATGTTCTCATACCTTCATCAACATCATGGTTAAGCTCCACGAACAAATTTTTGGTGCCCTCTAGTTGCTTTCACTAAGTTCTCTATTTTATTCTCATTTATAGTTTTTTGACTAGCTTTGGCCCTGTCTAGACCTAGTGTCCGGCCTAGTTAAAAATTAGGTTCCAGGGCTTATTTGAGGGCCCAAACGAGATCTAAAAATTATGAAAATTGGCAGGCAACTACTTCTAAGGCTCCCCAAGCTTGAGGACTCCTCGGCTTGTACAAAATGGAGCTACAAAAAGGTGAAATGATATTTACAAGGGTTTGTAGTGATGAGAATCACTTTAAAATGATGTGAGGGTTTTGAAAAAAATGAAGGGTTGCCTTAGTGCTAGATCTGCATGTGTGTCCGTACTTGCTTCTTCCCGTATACTGGCAACACTTGATCAATGTACGTCTGCAGGAGGTCGGTTGCCACTTCTTGTTCCTTGATGCGTAGTCCCCGGACCAAGTCTCTCTGGAGGGCATCCCAATTGACTGCTCCCGGCATATCAGGGTGTGGTGTGGTGTAGAGTTTTGAGTGCATGGTTTGTTCACACGCGAATAGATGTAGCAGGTGGGTTGGGCGTGGTGCGAACACTTCTGAGTGTGACTCCCAAAACCCCGTGGTGAACATATCGTCAAAAGTTTGCTTATAGCAGGCAGGGAGATATCTGATGCATGCGTGCCATGCATAAGCAACTCGTATGCTTGGGGTTGTGCTCATATCATACAGGAGGTCATAATTACCATTGATGAAGCCGGGAATCGGAGGCTGAATGTTACATACGTTGCGGAAGGTTTTGAGCACAACCTACATCATATCAAATATCTTGAGTAGCACCTGTGCAGCTACATCTGGCATGGAGTGGAGGCGTGGGAGCCAATATCGGATGGTAGCCATCATGTATGCTGTTGTAGGTGGGCCTGTTGGTGGTGCGATTTTGGGGTAGTTCAGCCACTGTTTGCAATTCACATTGTTCTGAACCTTGATGGCGAATGCTTTCCAGGAGCGTCTTCTTTGTACTGGTCCAAAGCATGGGTTATATTTGAGATGCATGGGAGCATGATCCCATGTTTGTAACATTTCCGGATAGGTCTCCAGTAACTTTTGCCTCCATATGGGCTGGAATATGGCCCCTTTTTTGGCTACCTCTGGGATTTCCTCGGGTTCGAATTGTGTTGCGAAAGAGGGGTACTTGTTGGTTATGCGTTTGATCTCAGCATTGTAGTCCGCCAACAATACAAAATAAGGTTTGTATTGTAACTCTGAGCTAGTTATCAGCCGCCTAGGAGCCAAGTTCGAGAAATATTCAGACTTGAGTATGGTCTCCTCTATGGCTTCCATGGCTAGCATCTGAGTTGCAACACGCTCTTCGTGAGTGTGACCCATCTCCTCTACCTGCTTCATCCATGCTGACGGGGGTTCCTCATATGTATCCTGGCCTTCCTCCGTAATTCTCCCTCCTGGAAGGGGTTGAGGCTCATAATTGTCTTCAAATGTCTCCTCCACTGGAATGACTACTGTTTCTTCTTCTATGGTTTGATCAGGTGGAGAGGGAGGTCGTTCATACTGTAACAACTTAATTTTTAGTTCTGCAACCTGTTGCTGTAGCTCAAGTACTTCATAATTCTCCCTCCTGGAAGGGGTTGAGGCTCATAATTGTCTTCAAATGTCTCCTCCACTGGAATGACTACTGTTTCTTCTTCTATGGTTTGATCAGGTGGAGAGGGAGGTCGTTCATACTGTAACAACTTATTCCGGCTCTGGTGAGGTTGCAGCGTTGGCCATCTCTTTAGGTTCTCGTTGGTGTTGTGTAGGCACTTGGGCTTTCTGTAGGTCTTTGACTTGGTCAGCAAGCTGATCATGTGCTTCCAAGAGATTGGCATAAGCTTCCAATATTTGTTGTATGTTTTCTGAGGGGATGGCTTGGAATTTAGCAGGGTCGATGGGTGCCCCTGGAGTATTTGCCATGGCTGCTTTGAGGTTGTCTTGATTTTGTTGCTGTAGTCTTTTGTTTTCTTCTTGAGCAGCCGCTAAATGGCGTCGGAGTAGAGCCATGTTTCGTTGTAGTCTAGCGTTACGAGCTAGCTGGTCTCTAAGTTGTTCTTCCGTTGCCCTACTCTTCTCTGTATGTGTGGACTCGAGCTCCACCTGATATTGTTGGAGGGTAGTCACCTCCTGCTGTAATTCCGTATTAGACAACTCCAAGGTAGTGACACGTGCCTGGAGGTGGGATGACAAAGTATAGAGCTCTTTATTGTTTTCTTCTAGTAACCTGTATTCCTGTTTGAGTTGAGCAGCAGCTTCGAGCATGGTGTTGAGTGCATGACTAAATGAGGTGGGTGCAGGGGTAAAGGTGGAAGATGCAAGGGGTCGGGAGATGGGAAAGGGAAAAGTGGATGTTGTGCCTACAGTGTTTGGAAGTGGTGACGTGAGTGAAATGACACGTGGTGATGTTGGAATAACAGTGGTGGTGGGTGATCCTGTGGATGGTGAGATGTCCATGGGATCGGACGTGAGAGTGTGTGATTCGTGAACTGTGAATACAGGAATGGTGGGTGGTGTGATAGTGGTGGCAGTGAATGTGGGGGAGTGGGGTTGGGAAAGGGACTTTTTATTATAATTATCCACCTGTTGGAGTATATTTACAAGGTTTGTCCAGAATGACGGTTGTGTGACTTGGGTTGAGGATGAGGCAGTTACCAGGGAAGTGGTGGATAGGGTTTGGGTGTGGGTGAATGGAAAAGGATGGGGTGAGGTCTGGCTAGTGGCAAGTGGTTGTCCAAGGGCGGGGAGATAGGAGGGGTGACCTATTATGGTTTGATTGGTGGCCGGATGACCGGTGTGAGGTTCAAAATTTTGGGTGGAAGTGATGGATGTGGGTAAAGGGAAGGATGTAAAAACAGAGGTTTGTACAATGGTTTCATGATGGGTGGACATCGGTTGTTCAGAAAGGCTAGTGGAGAAGGGTTCTGAGGGTTGAATGGAAGGTGACGGTGGAGATGGTACCTGAGTAATTACATCTTGTTCGTCAGTGGGACTTGGGCTCGTCATGTGAACATCCTCTGAAATTGTGGTAGGCAAGGCAGTAGAGACTTCCATTTGAATCATTTTCCCTCGTCGTGGCCGTGTATCAATCCTTCGTTGATCATAGATAGGGTTTTCCTGATAGACCATTGTCCTCAATGCTTCTCCGATCCCACATGTCTCTGCCAATAGATTCAATGATTCCAAAAAATGTGAGTCGACATTCTTGGTTTGAAGCATCTGGTTCACTAGAGCTCTATTCGCCTCTTCTGTCATCTTATGTCTTCTCTGTACCTGCTTGATCGTCTTGTATAGCCGTTTGAGTTGTGCCGTGTAGGCAGGAGCCTCCTCTTCACTGTCTTCTGGTTCATTTCTTTGCGCACCTTCCTGAACTTGTGTGTTTGGGTCATGAGGGTGTTGTGTCACCTCTTCCCCATGTACTCTGCTTGTCTCGCCCCGTGGCTGTTCTCTTTGGACTGATGCTCCTGGATCAACATTGTCAGGGGAACCTTCACTGTCTGATAGGTGGACCGTCTGCAGGAATCTTTCAAAATCAAAGTTTGGATCCTCTGTGAAGGTGGCCATAGATGCAAACTGTGCATCGGTAGGTAGTGGAGGGGCGGATGGAGCGGGTTGTACCACACCCCCAGCTTGAACTCCTTGAAGATGGATCGTGAAAGGTGCGACCTGAGCTTCTGGTCGGGGGGAAGCTTCGGTCGTGGCTTCGTGAGGGATCATTACCTGGGAGAGCGATCCACGCATTCGTTTTGCAGGCTGGCTCCCTGACTTCCACCCTTTGAACAACTCCAGTTGTGCATATTTTAGGGCTCTGGCAACCGGCACATCATATGCAAGACATCTATAGATAATTCTTGTAAGCGCACAACAGCCATGTAAAGTAGGCTTCCTCACTCCCCGCTTGCCTGCCTCATACACTTGGTCCAAGATCCATACAGGCATCTTA
This sequence comes from Ceratopteris richardii, assembly GCA_020310875.1. Classification (NCBI taxonomy): domain Eukaryota; kingdom Viridiplantae; phylum Streptophyta; class Polypodiopsida; order Polypodiales; family Pteridaceae; genus Ceratopteris; species Ceratopteris richardii. The sequence goes on along the minus strand of CM035416.1, from coordinate 15,757,592 downwards.
ATGGGCAAGCTTCCAGTCTCTGCTAGATATAGCCCATACCATATTTTCTTGTGAGGTTGGGTGAAACGGTCCTGAGCTGGGAATGCGAAGTGTTGGAGGCACATCCGCAAAGGTATGGCGATGTTGGGGGTGAGGGCGCACATTTCTTTTAGCTTCTTGATTCTATTGCTTTTCATCGACTCAAGTATCAAGGGGTCGCGGTCAGAAGGTACATGCGTGCCATACATCTGAAGTGCTTCCCTGATTAAAGTAACATTCAATTCGAACTTCCTCATTTCCTCCAGATTTGACAAGGAGGGCACCCAGAATGTGCCTGAATGATCTTTATCCCCTGTCGGCTTCAGCGTGGCAATTAGGTAGTAGCACCTGAGGAAATCAGGTTTAGGCAGAGCTGCACTAAAATAAGTTTGTAATCCTGCTTTTTGCCAGATATCTTGAAGTGGAGCTGCATTTTGCAATGCTTCGAATTCTCGTGAGAAGAACTGGAAGGTCCACCACACTCCTCCACATTCCATCTTGGATTCCCAGATGTGATCCGCGTCTCCCAAATCTCCTGGCATCTCATTGAACCAGTGAGAATGCCCCTTTACTCTTTCGGTTAGGCCATTTGGTGGATCTGGAATATGAATTCTCCGCACATTTACGAACTCCTCAGGCCGAGCTGTTGGTGGGGCCTCCACCGGCATGGCATCCCAATTGATTGGAGCACCAAAGCCTGCCTGAGAGCTTGTGCCTGCCGCTGTTGCCATGAGAGTAGGTTGCTTATCTGCTGGAAGAAGAAAGGCACATTAGTGTTGCATAGGAAACAAGACGTAATGGTGTTCCCTTCACGATACTAACATGACAATCCCGGAGGTCAGTGGTTAGTGGTGAAGTGTTTGTGATAGATGTGAGTGGTGATTAGAGGTCAGTGTCATCCTAGATGCATACTTTGGTTATGCAATGGGCTCAGAATGCTCCTGTGTTAGAGTAGACGGATTTACAGAATTGGGTCGGGGGGTTTAGTACACAGTTTAATTCTCCAAACTTTGATAGAGGATTCGTAGCTCTTAGAACTAAAGACAGGTGAAGATTTCTGGATGAGAGCGTGATGTATTTGGGACCTTTTGGGTACCCATTTACAGACATTCCTAGGGTTGATGGGAGTGGAGACAGTGAGAGGTGTAGGTATCTTTTCATTTTCTGAGTTGTTGGCCACGAGTGCTTGTGAAAGTTGCTTCATCCTAGTGCCTGGAGGTGAAGTAATTTGGGCTTGTAAGCAGGCCTTGGGCACCCATATCTGTCTAGTATTAGGGATGGCCTTCATTGACCTCTTAGGAACCCAAATAGAAATGGTATGCCTAGGGGTTATCCTAGGGGGCTTTTTCACTTTGTTCCTTGATGGTGAGGCTAGTTTCTTGTCTCCTTGAGAGTCTGCTATTAGAGTTGTGGGTTTTCCATCCTTGCGTATCCAGATCTGCTTCGCACCACGAGGTGCTCCGTGTTGCACGGGCTGGCGCTCCTGCCTCTTGATCAGCAGCCTCCTTCGTGTTGAGTGATGTTCGGTCTGCTCGTTTAGAATCTTCTTTGGATCCGTTAGGAACTCCTTATTGACTCCTGTACCTTTAGTAAGATTGACAATCCTCTGCACCATAGAAGTTTGTACAAGAGCAACATTGTTATCTTCATGTGGGTTCCTGGAGGGACCAGGAGTTGGTGTCTGTTCTATTGGTTTGAGTGCTTGATTTTCTAATTCAATCGTGAGACGGCTTTGGCCTACCCAAGCCTGAAGAAGTCCATTTCTTAGGTTGAGGTTGACTGCATGATCATAGATCCAGTCTTGGCCTAAGACAAGAGGTTCGGTCAGATCCTCGTCTTCACACACTAGCACTTTTGCTGGCATGAGGGCCTCTTGTATGTAGAGGGGAAGATCCACCTCTCCCATGCAAGGGGTTTCAACACCTCCTAATCCTATTAGGTATGCTTCTAGGGGTTTTACCTCCAATTGCAACTGCTCGCAATAAGAAAGCCGAACTGCACTTGTGGCTGCTCCTGAATCAATTAATGCTCTCACGCTTGTTGTGCTGTCTCTTTGTCCTATTTCTATGGTCACAAAAGGTCGTCGGTCCACTATCTTATGGGTACGTTCACCTGCAGTCTCACACATGGCCATGTGATAGCCTGGAGACTCTTGAGTGTCAGTCATAGGCTGATCCCTCCCTTGTCTCCTCAACTTCATTCGTCTGATACGCTCTAAGGCCTCTGCCTGTGCTTCTTCTCGAATTCGTTTTTCCTCCTCTTTACGTTGCTTAGCAGTATTGAGTCGACTTAGCATTTCCTCCGTGAGGGGTTCCTGATACAGCTTGACTCTGCATCCGCTAATATAGTTTGGGAGAACATCACCCTCTAAAGTGGCTAGTTGTACTGCTCCACTCGTGGAGATCCTATTGATGATCATAGGTCCGTAGCCTCTCTTTTCTAGCTTCCTTGCGTGTTGTTTCAATGTGTAGACTAAAACTAGATCTCCTGCTTTCAAGCCCTTATCCTTCACATGGGCATCAAAGTATGCCTTTTGTCTCTTCTTAGCTGCATATATCCCTGCAGCTGCTCTCAGTCTTGTCTCTCCTAATCGTTCAAGGTCAAAAAGTCTCGAGGAGAGTTCATGACCCGTCCATTCGTGCTCTTGTGCTACTTTCAATGTAGGTATTAAGAAGTCCAACAGTAGCACTGCGTTTTGGCCAAATACCATTTGAAAGGGGGTGGCTTGGAGTACCGTTTTGTAGGCGACTCGGTATGCCCAAACAGCATGGTGTAGCTGTTTGTCCCAATCAGAGCGTTTAGTGTTCACTAATTTTGTCAGTACATTGCATAAGATCTTGTTGGTGCTTTCGGCTTGTCCATTAGCTTGAGGGTGATAGGGGGCAGACTTCTTATGCACCACCAAGAATTCTTGGAGCAGATTTTCAATAACTTCATTCAAGAAGTGAGTACCTCTATCACTAACTAGCTCTATTGGTAACCCATATCTAGTGAACACACGTTCGAATAAGAACTTAGCCGTCGTTTGAGCATCATTCTTCGTCGTGGCTTTTACTTCCACCCACTTTGTAAGGTAATCTGTGGCTACAATAATGTATTCTGCATGGGATTTTCTAGCTGGGGGGTTGATGGGACCTACAAAGTCTATACCCCACTTTGAAAATGCACGTCCTCCCATCATTGGCCTTAAAGGCATTTCATCTTTTCTTATCGGATATTGGGCACGTTGGCATGTGTCACATTTCTTCACATAAGTATGTGCATCCATATGAAGAGTGGGCCACCAAAGTCCTAAGAATAGAATGGTCTTAATTACTCTGTCAGGCCCAAAGTGTCCACCTGCAGCACCACTGTGTGCAGTTTCTAAGACTTTCAAATAGTCTGATTCATGAATGCACAGTCTTAGGTAACCATCCTTGCCTCTTCGATATAGGTTGTCTCCTACTAAGGCATAGTCTTGAGCCTCTTGCTCCATGCTCCGTTTTCTTGCAAGACTAGCCTGATTGGGTAATGTTCCCGATCTCATGAACTCAACCAATGGAGCACTCCAATCTGGGATTAATGACACATGATAAAGAGTGGCATGCTCCACTGGGGGTCTCATCTGGCACACTAGACAATTCTGGATCCACTTCTGTATTTCTTTGTCCATGCTAGGCCAATACACTCCTAAACGTTTTAGATTCTGCAATGTTCGTTGTTTAGGGTAGTGATTTCCTAGCAGTCCCTCATGGGCTTGTTGCAACCAACTAGTATGTTCATCGTCCTCGACACAACAAGCTAATACGCCCTCGATATCTTGCTTGTACATACTTCCGGCCAATATTTGATACTTTAGTGATTTTACAATTTCCTCTTTGCTTGTTTTCACATTCTTATTTGCAGGCCCGAAGGTTAGGACTGGTACCAACTTATTTGCCCATTTAGGAACAACTTCTAAATTGAACAGATAAGCATCGGGCAATTCATCAGACACTCCTTGCGGTGGCTCTCCTGAAGTGATGCGAGAAAGATGGTTTGCCCTAAGATGGGTTCTACCTTTCCTGACAACAACTTCAAAGTCGTATTCCATTAGTAAGAGGAACCATCTTACTAATGGCCAATAGACACTATCTATTGGCCAATAGATAGTGTCTAAACTTCTTCACAGCATATACCATGCCTAAGCCTTCTCTCTCCGTTGTGGTATAATTTCGTTCAGCTGCATTTAATTGCCTACTAGCATATGCTATCGGCAAATCTAGGTTTCCTTCACCTGTGGGTTGTGCTAGCACACATCCTATTGCATGATTGGAGGCATCTACATGGACATGGAATGGTTTGCTCCAATCCGGAGTAGTCAATATTGGTGCTGTGCACAAACGTCTTTTCAGCTCGTTGAAGGAGTTCTCGCATTCCTCGTTCCACTCAAAATTTGTTAACAACCCATAAAGAGGTTTAGCTATGATGGCATACATGTGGATAAACCTACGGTAATATCCACAATGGCCCATGAAGGCTTGTACCTCTTTAACATTCCTTGGTCTTGGCAACTCCGCTATCGCTCTTACTTTGTCCTCCTCTGTTGAAATTCCATTCTTAGAAACAATGTGACCTAAGATTTTACCTTGTCGTACCATGAACACACACTTCTCTGGGTTCAGACACACTCGATAATCTCTACACTTGTTGAAGATTTGTCTGAGCTCATGGATGTGGTAACTTCTCTGTTGGGAATGCGCACATAAATCATCCACATATACTTCTAAGCTCTTCCGCAAGAACTCTTTGAAGACATGACACATGAGCCTTTGGAATGTTGCAGGTGCATTGGTGAGTCCAAATGGCATCACACGAAATGCAAAGATTCCCCATTCTGTGGCAAAGGCTGTTTTGTGTTGATCTTCGGGGGCAATGGCTACTTGGTTGTAACCTGAAAATCCATCAAGGAAGCTATAAACTTCCTTGCCTGCAACACGCTCCAATAGATGTTCGGTGATTGGAAGTGGATAACTATCTCTGATCGTAGCGGCATTAACTTTTTTAAGGTTAATGCACACTCGCAATTTCCCATTCTTCTTGGGCACCACTACAATGGGGGACACCCATTCAGTGTGCTCAATCTCATAGATGAATCCAGCTTCAATCAGCCTGTCAATTTCCTCCTTTATTTTGGCTGCATAATTGTCATTATATGTGTAGGGCTTTTGTTTGGTAGGCTTGGCATCAGCGGTCATCGGAATCGTATGAGAGCAAATCTTTGGATCTACTCCTTTCAAGTCTCTATAGTGCCATGCGAACACATCCCTATATTCCCTTAATAGAGCTACAAGCTCTGCTTCTTCCTCTGCACTTAGGTCATCTCCTATGTACGTACATCGTTCTTCGTTCCCTTCAATGGTCACTACAATTTTTTTGGTCTTTTCTTTATTGTCATATGCTTCTCCTATAATGGCCTCTCTCTTAGGCATCCGTACCAAAATTTTTCGGTCTTCCACTTCATATTTCTTGAAATTTTCTGGTACTTCAAACAATGATTCTTCCTCCTCTTGTTTCACTGCTTTTCTTTTCTTTTTCTTTTGACCTCCTTCACTTCCTTTCTTTGAATTTATCGTTTTAATACTCGCGAGGGGTTCTTCTTCTTTTTGGGTTAACACTCCTATGTCTTCTAAGTAGTGTTCCTCCGAGTCAAAGTAAGTATCCATCACAATGGATTCGAGATCATCATCATTCTCCTCTTCTTCTATGAACTCACTAGGATCACACTCTTCCAACAGGGGCTGACACATGAACACTGAAATATCATAACCCTCCTCATCACAATGAGGTGTCCATTGTTCTTCATTGACTGCAATGTCCATGGTAGCTAAGATTTCTGCCCAACCATGAGGCTCAAATTCCTCATCTGGAAATATCATCGGTGTATAGGCTGGGTCTTTTATTGGTCTACCTCCTGGGGGAGTTCCTTCTTCTCTCGCTTTTAGGCGCTTTTCCTCTTCCTCCGCGACCTTGCACATCCACAAGTGATTATCTTCATGCAGCCATGATGGATCAGGTGAACTCCTAGAATGCACGGAGATAGAATCTTCTTTCGCTTTGTGGATAGGATTCCACTATAGGGGTGGTACATCTCTGAAGGTGTAATCCTTCAAATTGACCTTGGTGGTGACCCCTAAGTGCTGTAAGTACAAGGAGTTGGTTCCCCAATCCTGTACTATTTGCAATTGTCGTAGGAAGGGTCTTCCTAGGATCATCTCGTAGACATTATTTTTCTCAAAGTCACATATAGCAAATGTATGTTCAAACTCTACACCACAAGTGGTTAGAGTTATCCCTTCAAGCAATCCTAGAGGTCTTTCAAAATGACCATCTGCCATTTGAAGTTTCATTCTCGTTGGTCTTAAGGTGGGTTTGCCCCATCGCTTCCACAAGGAGGTGGTCGCAATAGCAACACCAGCACCCGAATCCACAATTGCTTTGGTTGTGTAACCTTGATAGGTGATCGGAAGATAAGTGTTACCTTCTTCACCTTCGCTCATGTCTCCTATCTTGTCGAGAGGTATCTCTGGAATTTTTTGCTTAGAGCCTACTTTTGGTATATTGGATTCAAGTTCTGGAACCTGATCCTTCACATGATTCCAGAGCTCCGGTTTTGCCTTGAGGAGCTCCTCTACAGTGAGATGACATTGAACCTTAGTGTTCTTCACAACATCAGTGTTTCTTGGAATCACTGAGTCTTCATTTCTCACCAATATTGTGGGAGCTCTGATCTGAAGAGATTCAGATTCCCATGGGCCTGTGAAATGAGGCAGCTCTTGTAAAGAATTAGATTCAAAATCTAATCTCTCATCCTCTTGTTGCTCTGTTTGATCTCCATAGATAGACGGAATATCTTGGGGAAATTGATCATGAAGATCATCAATCTCAGGAATAGGAGGGGAATTACCCTTCTCCTTGGCCCATTTCTCTTCTTGTATTTCCCGCAAGAACTCTTGAGAGTACTGTTGAATTGAAGGAGGTATTCCAGCATCCGTGGAATTAGGAACATAAGCTCCCATTGGTGGTGAGCTTCCTCTTTCAATAACTGGTTGAGCCTGTGGAGGTAAAGGAACTTGTGGTTTGTTTACCAACTGCTCTAATTTTTCTAGTAAGCCTTGGAAGTGCAAATCTGATTTGACAGAGTTTGTCTGATTGAACTTTTGACTAGTCTCAAGTATAGCTTGAGCTTGTTCTACCATTTTCATGCACATTTTCATCCGTTCAATCTCTAAATCTGCTCTAGGGTAACTCTTGTCTAGGTTTGCAGCTGTTGGCCCTTCTTGAAGTCGAGCCTGGTAGGCCTTGAACATCATGTCCAAGCCTTCAGGAGTGGGATCAGCTAATACTGATCCTACTCGGGGTGGTGGGTGGGTTACGTGGGGTGTATTAGAGGGTGGAGGAATGGAGGGTGATGGGGATGGTAGCGGTGGGAATGTGTGAGAGTGCGGTTGAGATGTGATCTCTATGATTTTTGCCTTGGTTTCTCTCAAGCTTTCTTCAAGTTCGTTTATCTTTTTTGCCCATTGCCTTTTCATTCTTTCACGACTATCCTTCCAGGCTCTAGTCCTCTTTTTGGTTATGCTCTCTGTTTCACTCACCTTGGGGGTCTTTTCCTGATCAACACCTTGGTTTTGTTGTAGTGCCTGGGCTCTTGTGATCACCTGCACAGGTGCAGTGGAAGTCACACTCCCTGTGGAGTCCACAACTAACCCAACAACATTGATAGGAGTGATTTTAGGCATGTTATTAGGGTTCTTTGGGCAATCTCGTAGGAGATGTTCTTTCCCGCAGTCTTGACAGAACCCCTGAATGGTTACTGGTTGAGGTTGTGTAGGGACAGGCAGTGGACAATCACGTATAAGGTGATCTCCCTGACATCTGAAGCATGGTCCTCTAGGAAATGGGGTTCTTACCTGCCTAGGTTGAGGTCTAGAGTTGGGGTTTGTGAACATGACATTAGCATACTCAGGTTCCCCACTATTTTCACTTGGGTCCTCATAATAGTATGACTCGTTATGCTCGGGTGACTGCATGTAGTAAGCTTGTGGGCTATCAATATGTGTGGAGTCAAAACTATGGTCACTTGGATCACTGTCTGATAGCAATGGGGTGACTGGGACTATGGCTCTATTCGGATTTTCTTCGGCAGATGCATATTTCACTGGGATCACATTGGTTGGAGCAAGGGGTTGCTGCACTAGGACTGGTTGAGGTCTCTGCTGCCCTTGATAAGGTGGCTGATAAGTTTGCTGTGGTCTGTTGTATTGTTGTGGTGGGTACTGATTCTGGTATCTACCATGTTGTGGATATGGCTGAGGGTAATTTTGCCTAACAGTTTGTTTGTTATATGGGCAGTCTTGTGCAGTGTGGTTGGTGTACCTGCGCTCTATGGTGCAGTACTGGCTACTAGGATTCGCCTGGGGTTGGGCCATAATGGGACATACACTTGCCATATGGTCACCGCCACAAGTGTAACACCGCTTAGCTGGGGCAAATCTCGGAATTTGTTTGCTAGAGACACCTAGTTTTTGAGCTACCTTCTCTACAAGTTCCTCAATGGATGTGGATTGACCACAAGTGAGGTTACTAGAGCTATCTGAATCCTTATAGATTTTTGATAGTTCCAATTCCTCACCTAGATTGTCCTCAATGTCTATGCACATGCGCACGCACTCTTCTATCATTCTGGGGTCCTTCAGATATACATATGACCTGAGCTTGGTGCTCAACAATCCATCTAAGAACAAGGCCACTTGTTTGGCTGGTGTGGGTAACTCCGGCATCGGGCATCTCTCCAGGTACTGCCTAAATCTTCTTCCAGCTAGTCTGACCGTCTCTTGAGGTGTTTGTTTGAAGCTATGAATTAGTGAGGAGGTGTTATGCCTGATTCCACTCTTAGAAAACTCAACAATAAATGCCTCTAAGAGCTGGTCTATGTTTCTGAAATGCCTCTCGTTTAGTGGTTGAAACCACGTAAGGGCAGTGTTCCTAAGGGTTAGACCGAAGACATTATATTGTGTGAATAGGTCCTCTACCTGTTCAGCTTTCAATACTTGCCGAAATTCTGCCACATGGTCATAAGGGTCTCCCGTGCCATCGAAATAATTCTTCATGGACTTCACCAGTTGAGTTGGTCACAGGGTCCTAGTGTGTTCTCTCGGCCTTGGCAAAGGAAAATCGTCAGTATTCCTTTGATTCCATGGGGTTCTATGTCTCTCAGGTTCCACTCTATTCCTTTCTGTTCGCGTTCTTTCCCTCCCCAGGGAGTTGGCAAAACTTACCTCAGGTTTGTCTCTACTTCTATCTCTTTGAGCTCCATGAGCTTGGGAGGTCCCAGCTCCTTGGTGACCAAAGAACGCATTAGACCTTGGTTGGGGAAAAACAAATTCACCCTTCCATGTGTAGGCATGTCTGCCATGCTCAGTGACCATGAAGATTCTCTCTGATGCATTGTCTAGGTAGGTTACTTGGCCGGGGCTATCAGGGTCTTTAAACTCATAGATTGCGAGGGCACTCACTTCCTGAGGTTGAGTAGATTTATATCTCCAAAAAGCCTCATCGGTTTCTCGATTTAAAAGCAGATCTATGCTTTTATTATCCTGTGGAATCCACTCTGGAGTCATGATTCTGGTCAAGACAGATTCACCCCGGGGAGTTCTCGGCTCTTTCTCTAAATTTCCTTGTTCTATATCACCCATGTCGGTCTCAGCAATCACATTTCCAAACTCATCAGTTCTATCAGGAAGAGTGGTGACTACATATATAGTCCCCTCTTTATCTAGGTATGCTCCATTCTCAAACTTGACTACCGGGTGGTCTAATCCATGGGGTTGATCGGGGTTCTTAATCTGGACCACCGATCTTCTCAGGCCATCTTCATAGATGCGAGCACCTAAACGATTAGTCCTGATGTATTCCAATTGAGTCTTGTATGGTCCTTCTGGCTTTTCTAGATAAGCCAACCCTGAACTACCTACTGGTCTCTCCATGTGATAGGACATCTCAGAATCACTTGTTTCTGATCTGGGAGTGTATGGGTAATCACTCAACTGCTGGGCCCAAGACCTGGCAGTGTGATTGACACAAGCTTCAGAAGATCTGAGGCTTTGTCTGTCTCGGCCTAAGTGTCTGCCTGATCTAAGGTTCATATGCCTGATTTATCTACCCCCTTGGGCCCAAGCACACTCTCGTTGCAGGTTAATTTGCACCAATCACTTTGTTCTTTTGAGTTGAATATTATGTTTATGGTCTTGTCTGAAATCGCGTCGTCAGGAGTACTTAAGTGAATTTCCGCACTTGATAAGTGATCGATTCCAGTTTACCTTTTGTCCCTTAGAGTTTTCGCACTTAAGACCTACTTAATTCTTGCACTTGGTTGATTAATACTCTTGGATTTGATTCGTGCCTAACGTTGCCCTAATTAATTACCACACCTAAGTCGTACTTAGCCTAGGCTAGGAATTGACAAAGGAGGGTTGAGAGGTCTTCCAACCTCAATTTAGCTGGTTGACCAGACTGCTACACAAGCCCAGGAAGCCTTCTCCCAAGCTTGGTACTCACCCTTGCTAGCTTGCTTTGGATTGCCTTGAGTGCACACAATGTTCCTGCAAAAGCTCACCAATCAGTATTGCTCTATTACCACAAGTAATTGAAAGACACACATCAATATTTGCAATCCCCCTGGAGTAACTCACTGTACCCCTTCAATCTTAAGACCACCTAGTTTCACCTAAAGGTCAACTTAAAAATACATGTTCTAAAACTCCGCGTATGATTCTTACAAAAACCAGTCGAGGTCCACGTAGGATTCTCAACGAGCTTTCCAACGAGACCAAAATCTCATCAATCGGAGTTCGTACGGTCAAGTTATGACCATTCAGGCACTAAAGGGTCAAAACAGGCTCTCAGGGTTCAGGAGATCCCTCTCTGATTTCTAGGTCTTTTGCTCACTTCCAAGGTTCTAAAGTTATACCAAGGTGCCTAAAATTAAGCTCTACTACCCTTCAATTCACTCAAAAATAACCCTAAATTTTTCATGTGTTAAAGGCCGTGTATCGCGATAGGTCGGGTCGAAGTGTCGCGATAGGTGGGAAGTGTCGCGATAGGTGGGAAGTGTCGCGATAGCTCGAAGTGTCGCGATAGCTCGAAGTGTCGCGATAGCTCGAAGTGTCGCGATAGGTCGTGAGGTGTCGCGATAGGTCGTGAGGTGTCGCGATAGGTCGTGAGGTGTCGCGATAGCTCGGGATATGGTGAATTTTTCTGTTCTGTCTAGTGATCCTGGGAGCTCTAGGCCTGCGCAGTGTCGTGGTGCACTCAGAATCGTGATTGGGTGAAGTTTTCGGAGTGTCGCGATAGCTCGAGCTCAACGCCTCAGGGACTGTGCAGACAGATTCCGTACCTGCTGAGCTTGCTGGAGATGATGATGGAGCTGCCACCTGCAAGAAACATGCAAAAAACACACAAAACAAGAACACACACGCTTGCTCTCTCTCAAACTCGCACACCACAAATGAGGGGAATGACAAGGAAGAGGGAATATGTAGTGGAGAAGGAGGTGGAGGTGGAGATGGAGAAGAAGGTGAAGATGGAGATGGAGGTGGAGAAAAATCAGAAATTTACCGACTACTTACCATTCCAACGCGTCCTCTCTACGTCTTACCATCACACGCTCGTCCTCAAAGCTCGAATCCCCGGCAACGGCGCCAAAATTTGGTGTAGCTCAGTGATGAGTAGCACCTCCTTCAATGTCAATCAGGGAAGACGTGAGGATGGTATGAAGACCACGAGCAAGTGGAAGCACAAGTGCGTGAGTGAGAAGCACACAAGCATGCACACACATACACGCACACGCACGCACACAGCAAGAACAAAGAGAGTAAGACAATGGAATCACTTCTATTGCAACAAAGTTCTCATACAAGCTCAAAACTACAAGAAGCTCCCCAAAAGTGAGCTCTCTAGCTCTATTTATAGTTTTTTGACTAGCTTTGGCCCTGTCCAGACCTAGTGTCCGGCCTAGTTAAAAATTAGGTTCCAAGGCTTATTTGAGGGCCCAAACGAGATCTAAAAATTATGAAAATTGGCAGGCAACTACTTCTAAGGCTCCCCAAGCTCGAGGACTCCTCGGCTTGTAGAAAATGGAGCTACAAAAAGGTGAAATGATATTTACAAGGGTTTGTAGTGATGAGAATCACTTTAAAATGATGTGAGGGTTTTGAAAAAAATGAAGGGTTGCCTTAGTGCTAGATCTGCATGTGTGTCCGTACTTGCTTCTTCCCGTATACTGGCAACAGCAACCATCTGAGTGGAAACATTGCTTTGATGGCTGATCTAGATCATAATGCAATCAATCATACAGTTCAAATAGGTGATAATACAAAGCACAAAGTAAAGTCAATTGGTTCAGTCAAAGCCAAAGATGGAAGCAGTCTTTTGAGTAAGGTTCTGTATGTTCCTACAATTCCAAAGAATTTGATCAGTGTAGGACAAATTGTGGAAAAAGGATATGAGGTAAGGTTCACTAATGATGGAGTTTATGTTGAAGACCCTAGTCAAGGGTATAAACAAATTGTTACAGGGAAGAAGGAAGGAAGGCTCTTGACATTAAAGATACAAGGTAATATTGGACATGCTATGTTTACATGTGGAGAGCAAAAGGTGTCTGAATTGGATCTTTGGCATAAAAGACTTGGACATTTTAATGAAAGAGGTATCAAAGAAATGATAAACAATGGTTCAGTGCTTGGATTGCCTAATGTTGCAGGTCAACACATGACATACATATGTGAAGCATGTCTGTTAGGTAAGGCTCATAAGCAGTCATATAATAAGCATGGTTTTATGTATTCAGAAAGACTTGAATTGGTACATACAGATGTGTGGGGTCCTTCAAAAGATTTCAGTATAAATGGTTCAAGATATTATGTCATATATGTTGATGATGCTACCAGGTGGATCATAATCTATGTGATCAAAGATAAGTTAGAAGTGTTTAATACATTTAAACACTATCATGCATATGCAGAAAGAATCACAGGTCATAAGTTGAAGAGACTAAGGTCAGATGGAGGGGGAGAGTATTTTTCTAATGAGTTCAGTGATTACTTGTGGAATGCAGGTATAAAGAGAGAGGTTACATGCAGGTACTCTCCTCAACAAAATGGGGTAGCAGAGAGAAGAAATAGAACTCTTGTTGAGTTTGCAAGATCCATGATGAAGGAGAAAAAGTGTCCAAATTATTTGTGGGCTGAGGCTGTAAACACAGCCACATATTTGGTCAATAGGTTACCTTGTAGAGCTTTGCAGGGTATGACACCATATTAAGCTTGGTGGGGTAAGAGACCTACCTTGGATCATTGTAAAATATTTGGATGCTTGGCATATGCATATGTGCCATCTCAATTGAGGCATAAATTGGAACCTAAAGCAGAGAAGTATGTATTCATTGGTTATGATGACAAGCAGATGGGTTATAGGTTGTGGAGTCCATCCACAAAGCAATTCCTTGTGTCCAAGGATGTTACATTTGATGAACAAAGTACTTGGTATGCAGGTACACTTAATGTGCATGCAGATGTTGAAGAAGTTGTGAATCAAAAGAAAGGTAAGTCAAAGGTTCAGATATTTGATGAAGAGGAGAACAATGAAGTACAGGTTGAAGTTGAAGAAGTGCCAAGATTTGACCCAGAATGTGATGAACCAGAAACTTCAAGAAGTGGAGAACTCAGAAGGTCATCTAGGCACAAATGGCAACCTATAAGGTATAGCTATGATACTTCATTCTTGACTACTAAAGATTATGCTTACATGTTGAAAGCAGATGAAGATCCATCTACATATGATGAAGCCAAAGGGAAGAAGAATTGGGAAAAAGCTATGCAAGAGGAATATGATGCATTGATGGAAAATGAGACTTGGGATTTAGTTTCTAAGCCAAATAGTCAGAAGATCATTGGATGTAAGTGGGTTTACAAAACAAAAAGATTTGCAGATGGAAGTATATCTAGATACAAATCCAGGCTTGTTGTGAAGGGATATGCACAGACATATGGTGTGGACTATGATGAAACTTATAGTCCTATTGGAAAGATGACAACCATAAGGACACTCATAGCAATCGCTGCTTGCAAAGGTTGGAAATTATCTCAATTAGATGTGAAGCATGCATTTTTGAATGATTTTATTTCAGATGAAGTATACATGGAACAACCAGATGGTTTCAAAGATCAAGTGTATCCAAATTATGTGTGTAAGCTCAAGAGAGCTTTGTATGGGTTGAAGCAGGCCCCAAGGGCATGGAATTATAGGCTTGTAAAGTTCTTGAAGGAACTTGGATTTCAAGCATCAAAGGCAGATAGTAGTTTGCTAGTCAAAGCAAGTAAGGATGGCTTTATTTATGTTTGTATTTATGTTGATGACATAATACTTACAGGAACAAATGATAAAGGTATACACATGATTAAGAAACAGATGGAAAGAGAATTCAAAATGAGTGATTTGGGAAATTTGTCATTCTTTTTGGGAATGGAGATTTCATATACTCAACATGGAGTATATGTAACTCAAGAAAGGTATCTGAAAAATTTGTTAACCAAATTTAAAATGGAAGATTGCAAGATAGCACCAACTCCAATGGAAGTGAATCAAAGATTGAGTAGATATGGAGGAGAAGAATTCAAAGATATGAAGCTTTATCAGAGTTTGGTGGGTAGCTTGATTTATGCTACATTAACAAGACCTGACTTATCATATGCAGTTGGAGTTCTATCTCAATTCATGCATTGTCCTAGAAAGGATCATTGGATTGTAGGACAAAGAGTACTTAGGTACATCAAGGGCACACTTAAAGAAGGTCTGTATTATGGATATACTTCAGATACAAGAGTCAAAATATACAGTGATGCAGATTGGGCAGGTAATTCTGATGATAGAAGATCAACACATTAGGGGAAAAAATGAACCCTGAATGGGCCTTTTAGATTAAGGAGTGATTAGTGATGGACCAATCAGAAGAGGGTGGTGGCCACAGTCTATGCCCTATAAAATACTAGGCTGAAGGGGGAAGAGGGGACATATTTCTCCCTTATTTAATGAGCTGCCTCTAGAGAGAGAAGGAATCTCGTAACTTTGTTGGGCCCAAAAATTCAAAATTGCTTAAAAGTTAAAAAACTCATCATAACACCTAAAATTGGGCCCCCCATTACTTTTTAGGGTCAAAAGTACTCTTTTTGACCCCAAATTCAAAATCCGTGCATGTTTTGAGCTCAAAAAAATGGGTTTTTTCAAAAATACTCAAAAAAGAGTTATTTCCCTCCTAAACCTCACATTTTCATACCTAGGTCCCAAAAAGTCATCTTTTCCCACTAGTTTCACTCTGTAGCACACCATTGAAGCTCCTGTTTCTACACTCCAATCTACCTGCATCTCCTATCTCGAATTACTATTGTAGCTTGAAGACTTTTAGCTTCAATGGCAATAGCTAAAGCTTCTAGGCGATCGAAAGATGAAATCCTCAGAGTAAGATGTCACAATATCAAGGCCACAGATGGACAATGGCTATCACATGAGTACTCCAAAGGTGCATGGGTGTACATGCAACCCTCTAGAGTTGGGCCTCATCGAGTTAGAGATCGTGGAAACTTAGATCTTCATTGGAAGGGAAAGTTACTTGGCTTCAAGAAGCACAGAGACAATGGGATGGTTGCTATTGTACAACATGTTTTTACAATGGCAACTATGAAACTTGAAAACTCTAGTAGAATGAGATATCTTGTGAATTGTAAGTATTACTCTACAATATTTTATGTTTTCTTGTGTCGGATATATTTCTGAACTATTTAGATATGTTTTTATTTGTTTGAGATATATTTCCTTCTACTTTGCTGGAAGATCAACCACTTCATAGTCTTACAGGTACTTTCCAAGCATTGCATGCAGATGTTGGTGCACTAGTCTTTCCAGAAATATCTCCTGCTCAACTTTACCATGTTAGAGTTTTCTTTTACACACATAGATATGTTGTACCCTCTACAATGAATGGTATTGAAGTACATTCTCTTCTTAGCTTGGAGTGGCCAAAACCTGGTATATGGTCCGTATCATCTTTGAAGCAAAAGATGGTAATGGATATACATAACTCTTTGAAATTCACAAAAGTGTCTAGGTCTGTAGGTTTGCACTGGTCTTTTCCCATTCATTTTTTTGTATATTTATTCCAAGGATTCTCATTCAAAGAGACTTCCACCATGTTCATGTGTAAAGATATCACATATGAGCAAGTCGAAAGTCTTCTTGGTGAAGATTGGGGTTTGATAGAAGGAATTGCAAAAGGTGATAAATATCTTTGTAAAATAGGTGGAACAGGTATAGGATTTTGATATTTGAAACAACGTACTTCATTATACATCAGATTCTACTATGATCATTGGATGTGCAAACTTGGCAAATGGATACCATTTCAAAGTTCAGAGGGATCTTTACAGTCATTTGAAATAAAGCTTAGATTGCCCAATAATGAAACAGAAACTATTTTAGTGAAGAATCATTGGGCCTTGGCTAATCTGAGAGAACACTTGATGATTATGGGGTTTGAAGGACTAACTCAATCCAAATTCTAAATTCAAGGACATAAGGTGAGAAATGTTTCGGGCTTTTGTTAAAGTAATCTTTTCATTATTGTTTATTTTACTTTAATGACTTCAATTTCTTGCAAATTGATTACAGGTGGGCAGAATAATGGAATACAAAATGAAAGTCCCTATAGATTGGAGCAAAGATGGAACAAAACTCTCATTGTCATAGTTCTTTTGCAACCTGATAATGTCACTTCTTGGGCCCCAATCATTGTATCTCATAGTTTTTTCACTTTCAAGAACCTTGTAAAAAGTAGGACAATTGATTCATGTTAGATATTGTATATACCTTCTTCTCTGATCCCTTCTCTCCTACTAAGATATCTAAAAATCCTCTTGATCTAGAATTGTTCTAGAAATACTTTACATCATGGATGAGCATTGCAAATTTTGTGATGCGTTCTTGCATTTGCAAGCACTTCAAGTTGTACAATCATTGATACCAATGATTTGTAAATTTTGTAAGATTTGATATTTGTAATGAAAACATGTCTACTCTCACATTTTTGTAGTCTACAATTGTGCATTTATAATCTCTTGGTGATTACTCAATTTTTGCTTTTATATAGAGTACGTTCAAGTTCACAATAATTGATATTTTATTGGTTAATTTTCTCAATAGATGATCATTTATGAAGTTTGAAATACAGAGGATATAACTAAAAAATGCCATTCATGTTAGATATACTCAATACTTACTCCTCAAGTACCACAAATGATCCATGGTGCTCTAAGTTATAAGGCCCCCATTATGAGGAGAAACCACTTTGAGAGTACAAACATCCATGGAACCTTAACTTATAACTTATATGAGTTTTATATGTGAAAATTTATGGTAATAAATGGTCTTTGTGATTGATGCCATGAAGTAAGTGGGGCATAAAAGTTTTGCCAATTTGAATGCCATTCAAGCTAAAAATAAGGCCCTCTGGTGCCATGGAATTTCCCCATAGAACCTTAATGGGAGGAGTTCAAAGGGGGATTTCTGCCTTATGTGGGGTATAGAGGCACAACAAGAATGCTACACATGAGGATATTATCCTAAATTATACTTTGCAAACTATTTTATCTCATGTGACTATGTTTGTTTATACTGGCTCCTATTGTAGAAGTTGTATATGCATGGATCACTATAGAGTAAGTGACTTGTTAGAAAATAAGTTCCACGACTCTAAAAATCTAAATAATAAAGTTTCATATCCACTAAAAATAACCTTGCATGGCGTCAAAAGTATCAAAAAAGAGGAGTCATACAGACATGGGATATTTCTTCGCAAAATTTTTGTAGAGGCCTATTGTGTGTTTATATGGATGAACTTTTTTTGTGCTTTTGAGGCCATGCAAGTTTATTTCTAGTGGATATGAAACTTTATTATTACAAATTGAATGTCCATGAAACTCATTATGTGCTCAACTCAATTTACCAATGGAAAAATGACTTTATCACCATAAATGATTTGCTCTGCACACATAGCATGTTGACTTAAGTGCATATGATTGTGAACATATGATATAGATCAATGTGGAGTTGAGCATGTGTAAGAAAGGTTATGAAAAAATATATTACCAATGAGATAATTCTAATTACAAAACATCTCTTCAAGAAGAATGATCACATAGTCATATATGCTCCTATCTAGTTCTTGGGTTGCATAATTTTCCTAAAATTTGCAAGAAGTAATACTTATTTCCACCATTTGATGACTTTGCATGACCTCAAAGCACCAAAAAAGGTTTATATCTCATGAATGGTTTGGAATTTGGAGAAATGGATGCTACCATCATGTCCAGAACATGCAAAAACCCTAAGATTGACTGTTTATTTGTCCAATTCTGACATCTAGAGCCTTGGAAACCTCAAAAAGCACGAGAAAAGGGGCAGCCACAGAAACGCGGGATTGGCCTCTGCAAAACTTTTGCAGAGGCCAATCCCGCGTTTCTGTGGCTGCCCCTTTTCTGGTGCTTTTTGAGGTTTCCAAGGCTCTAGATGTCAGAATTGGACAAATAAACAGTCAATCTTAGGGTTTTTGCATGTTTTGGACATGATGGTAGCATCCATTTCTCCAAATTCCAAACCATTCATGAGATATAAATATGTTCATAGAATTTATGGTTTTACATTGGTTTCCTTTGTGTTTATGACATCATCTCCCTCTCAAAGCGATAAGTTCCATGCGAAGTTGCTATCTAACTATGATATTTTTTGGAAATTGAATCTTCATAGTTATTGGTCTTCTTAGAGTTCTTTATATGTTGTATTGGAACACGATGATGATGGATATCCATGATGGTACTAGAAAGGGATTGTAGTATATCTAGCTAAAGAATCAAGGGCATGATTCTCATGATGGATATTACTCCTTTTCTGACTCAGATGATGATCTTTTGATGTGGAATGGTGATCGTGGAAGTCTTAAACCCAGCTTGTATCTTCTTCCTAGGACATTTGAATATGATGTGGTTAGTGACAATACAACTCCCTTCTTTCAAATTTTAGGTTCATGGACCTTATTATATGCACAACCTAGTTGAACAATGCAAATACTAGTTTTGATTCTAAGGGATTTGTTTTGCACACATACAATCTTTACGCAAGTTGATACAATTATGAACATATGATATAGATCAATGTGGACTTGAGCATGTGTAAGAAAGATTATGAAAAGTAGATTATCATAATGGAAATGTGATTTTACAAAGTGTATCTCTTCAACAAGAATGATTACATAATCATGTATGGTCCCATCTAGTTTCTTTGGTTGCATGGACATCACCTTCACATGAGCTACACACAAGTCAATATCTTTCAAAATAGAAGTAAGGAATGCATCTCCTTCCTCTTGGATGGCTTGAAGTGCTATTGATTATATCCAAAGTCTAGTGCATTAAGTTTGAATCACTAAGGATCGATAACATTTGCTCACTTTTTTGTTGCTTTTGCATTAGGAGAAACTTTAGGTTGTGCTACATATGATCTATGATGTGGTTGGTAGTTCTTATTCATTTTACATCTATGCCTTGATTGACATTGTGACACAATTTATGGCATATGTTTCTTTTCTCATATGTGGGTAGTGTTCTTTGACCTTATAGTAGTGACTTTATAGCCTCTACTTGATATGATGTTGGAATATGCATATGTTTCATGATGATTCCTTGAAGCTCTCCTTTTTGGATGACTTGGAATGGTTACTTCATGCATGTTTCATCAGCCATGTTCCATTTGGAGGTAGATTGAGTTCAAATGGTTCATCACCAATGATTAGTGGATCTATTATTCCCCTTTGTGCATGTCCTTAGAATCTTTTTATGAATGGTCACATCTGTGGCAGTTGATCTTCATCATGCTCACAAGAATGATTCTATGGATGAGGGTATGAACTATTTTGATATTCTTAATCGACTTCACTCTGTCATATTGAGCCACTCTATGATTGTATGGTGACCTCTGTTGCATGTAGACCACTTCATCCTCTCTGATGGACCTTCATCCAAGGTGGTCATTATGTACCTTGAGCATGGATAGGATATACCACAAAAACTTGTTAGTATAAAATAATCAATGATGCCTCTTATGTAACTTGAGTTCCAAGTTGAACCCTAAAACACTTTTTGTGCATGACATTGATCATGATGCAAAGGACTTGCTGATAACCTCCAATTTTCACTTGCAATGTTGTGTTGTAATTTCATGAAAACATTTCTAATAGTCAAACTCTTGCAGAAGTTTTTTGAAGAAAAGCAAGTGAGTATTATTCCAACGAGTCAACATGCATAGAACCACTAATATGACATGTACTTTTTAAGAAATTACTATTAGATCTATAGTGGGAATTTTCCATCACTACTGTACTAGAATCTTGACTGATAAAAATCGATACATCAAAATTCTCCATATGACAATACAACATGTAATATTTCAATGAATAAAATGAGCACAATTTAAAGAAACAAACAACATCTGAATGTAGAATGTACCTTACCTTTCACTATTCCAAGTCATTGATGATTAGTATCTTTAATATGAATTTGAGCCTATAACCACAACATGTAGAAAAAAGATAAACATATATAAAATCAAATTCAAAAGGGATATGAAAAGAATATTAGTAGAGGTAGATTTTATTCTAGAAGAAGAACATTGATTTTTGAATCCTCTATAGATTAAAAATTTATTTATTTATTGTTTTGTACAAACAAAAGCATATGTATATGAGTTCTTCATAAACTAAGGATTTGCTTTCTTCATTGATTCCTTAGTCATGGTTGCATGCTAAACATACCTAGGCATATTTTCTTTTATGTGTAAGTACTATGTGGAAATATCAATCATGTCCTCTTTATAATTCATGTTCCTAATGAATAACTTCTATAATCATGGCGAAATGCTTCCACACACATTTTCCTATCCATACTGTGTAATATTGGTGTCATAATTCTTTTGAAAAGAAGGAGAAGTAAGAGAAACTATTAACAATTTAAAGTGCTTCTTTGGTGTTGATGAAGCACTTATTTCTTAGATGAATTACCTATGCAAAGGAAATATTGGTTTAATTCTTTTGCAAATATGAGAATCAAGAAAAATATATACCTCATTAGAAGAATATGGTGTCTTTGTCCTCCAACTCCACATGAAAGAGCTTCGAATGATGGTATTGTGTGCTTTTCCTCTTGAAAAATAGTAGATGAATACTGGAAAGTAAAATGAATAGTACATCTTTGATCACAAAGAAAGAATGAACCACCTACTTGGACATGCATATTGTCATCTCATGGGAGAAAAATTTCTTTGTGAGTGATTCTATTATTGTTACATCTTCTCCTTGGAGGAAATTGTGCGAGAACCCCATGGCTGCTAGAATTCAAGAGCTAAGAGAGAGAAAGATAGAAGAGAATCAAAATAACATGTATAATGGACTAAGAAGTATCTGTACATAGAGAAAATTACTTTTTTGATATGTGTATGGGTCAAGGTGAGGTTTTCCATTCTATGTGAGTGAAAATGAAAAAAATTTGAAAAACTCATTTTTTGAGGTAGGGAAAGTTACGAGTTTGATGATGTGGCACTTTACTTTTGGAGCAGTTTGAAAAAAGAACTATTTTGAGTGATTTTATTAAAAAATCCATAAAAAAAAGTAACTTCTGACATGTATATTAAAAAATGGGCCCTTTTTAGTAAGCAATAACTAACTCTGTGACTTAAAAAAAAAAAGTCATTTTTTTATTCACAAAGATGGACGGATTTGATGATGTGTAAAGTGGAATCTCTCTCTCTTTCTTTTGCAGAAGAGAGAGATGACCCTACTTGGGCCTAAAAAAAAGCCTAGTCTTGCCTACTAAAAAGTGCTCTATTAAATGCACTTTGTTCCCTCAAGCAAGAACAAGATTAGGCTTAATCCCTTAAAATTAGGAATCCTTACAAGGCCCATGCAGGGTTCATTTTTTCCCCTAATGACATGGATATTTGTGTTATGTGGGAGATAAGCTAATTTCATGGTGTTCTAAGAAGCAACATACAGTTGCTCTATCATCTACAGAAGCAGAATACAAAGGCATGGTAGAAGCTGCAAAAGAAGTAATATGGTTAAAGACTCTTATGAAGAGTTTTGATATTGTTCAGAGTACTCCTATCATTTGTGGAGACAATATGAGTTCTTTATATTTGGCAGCAAATCCTGTATTCCATGCTAGAACTAAACACATTGAGATTCGGTATCATTTTTGAGAGAGAAGGTTGTTGATAAAGAAATAGAAGTTATGCATACTCCTACAAAAGATCAACTTGCAGATATGATGACAAAAAGCTTGGATGGATCAAAGTTGTAGAGATTTAAAGATATGGCAGGGATAAAAAGGATGCAGGTAATCACAATTGATGATTGAGGGGGAGCTGTTGGAGCAGTACAATCAACAATTGGTGATTATATAAAGCCTAGAAGTGAAGAGATGAAGGAAAGATTGAAGATCAACTTCATGAAGTAAAGAGAAGATTCAGATAGCAAAGTTCTTTAAATTATATGTACATTAGTTCTGTATATACTTCAATATACTTGAAGTAATGATGAATCAGTACTCATATGTATATATAAGTACATGCTCATAGTCATATTGTAAGTGTAAGAGAGTGCAAGATGAAAGATAGATGAGTAGATGATGAACAATATGTGTATCATCCATCAGATGTATGAGGAATTAAGATAAGAAAAAGTTTTCAGAGAATTGCGCGTCGATCTTTTCTCTAGTTCTCCTTCTGTGTTTAATCTTATGAGAAATCCTTTTGTACACTTCTAAGTCCATACTTAATCTATCTATGGATAAAGTTTGAGAGTTCAATTGCAAACAGGCTGAGAGAATTTTGGATAGGAACATCTATATGTGAGAAAGTGTTGAGTGTCTTCTGAAACAGGCCCAGATTCGATGGTCAAAGAAATGGACAGTGCTGAGTGCATAGTGTAAAGTTTTACACAAATGAGGAGTCAAAATTTAAGTTGGAAGGTAAGCTATCTATGGCTAAAAGCATTTGCTTAAATGGGTTCTAGTTTTGGAGAATCATGTCTTAGAAGTTGCAGGTGTCAAAGTCGACTCTATAGAGAGACAATTTTAGACATAGGTAGATTGTTTGAATCATTTCTCACAATATACTCAAGCTTTTGAAGTGTTTTAACTTGGAGAAGGTGTGCAACTTCTAGGCAACACATTCTACAAAGTTTTATCAGAAAATTTACACAAATTATTAGTCAATGAGTGATTAATGTGCAACAGACTTTTCTGAGAAATGACTTTCTTCACAGTTAGCTAATTTCTTGATAGTTTGGTGCTTGTCTTCCAAAATTGGTTGGAGTTTAAAGTTATTCTTGACATAGAGGTGGTCTAACATCAAGGATAGCTTGTTCTTTTGGAGATTAACACTCTCCATCAATAAATACTTCTAATACTCCTCAAGCTTGAGGACTCCTCGACTTGAACAAAATGGAGTCAAATCTACCAAAAATGGTATTTACAATGTTCATGTAGTGATGAAAATCACTATTAAAAAGAGATTAGGTCAAAAAAATTGAATGGCCTATTTTTCAGATCTTCTTTGACTGCTTTGCCTGCTTGGCCCTTCTCTTTGCTCTGATTCCTTATGTCGGCTCCCTTGCCTTGAGATGCGCTGACTGCTGCCAACACTGCCCCCTCTCTCGTGTTTGTCGTCTCTGACAGATCCTATCTGAGCTGAATGTTTGACGTAATATTCAACCACATCTGTGGCCAAGTGATGCTCTTCTAGCCTCAGCCCTCTAGCTAGATGTGTGAGTAAGGCATCCCAATCGACTGGCCCGAGTACGTCTGGATGTGGCATACGTAGCTTATCTGAGTGTAGAGCCTACTGCACAACAAATAAATGTAGCAGATGAGAGGGTCTGGGTATGGATGTTTCTGAGTGATAGTCCCAAAACCCTGTGATAAACATTTCTTCAAACGTTTGTTTGAAGCACACTGGGAGATATTTGATACGAGCCTGCCATGCATATACAACATTGACGGATGGGTGGTGCTCATATCATAGACTAGGTCAAGGTTGCCTTCATTGAAGCCGAGGGCCGAGAGGTGAAGTTCTTTAACATTTTTGAAGATCCGGAAGATGACGAGCATGATTTGAATATTTGAGGCACATCTGTGCCATTAAGTCTGGTACATTCTTGAACCTAATGCCCCAATGCTGAATGGTTGAAATCATATATGCTATTGTTGCTGGACCATGCGGTGGTGCCAAATATACATAATTGAGCCATTTGTCACATCCTTTGACATTCTTTAGTGTGTTCGTGAACTCAATCCATGATCATTGTCGAAAGACAAGACAATAGCAGGGGTTATACTTAATATACAAGGGCATGCTGTTCCATGTACGCACCATCTTTGAGTAGGTCTCTAGTAACCGTATTCTCCATGTAGGCTAGAAGATGGTTCCCTGCATGGCACTCTAAGGAATGTCTTCAGGGGCGAATTGGGTTGCAAATGTTGGCTCTTTCTTGGTGCGATGCTTGATCTCTACATTACAATCAACCATTAGCACACAAAATGGGACATACAAATCATCATTGTAATGTTTCATGGACTCTGAATAGGTTCGTACGTTGTGCATCTAAATGCTGGTAATTTTGCTGTAACTAAGACACACATTGATATAAAGTATTGAATACATTATTTATAGGGGTGGATGCTGGGAAGGTTTGGAATGCAAGGGGATAGGGAGGAGTGAAAGGGGTGGTGAATGCTGTGGTGAGAAGTGGTGATGTTGGTGGTGGGGGAATGGGAGATTGTGGGAATATGGGGGGAGGGGGAGGTGCAGATGTGGGTGATATGTCCATGTGGTCATGCGTGGATGCGGTCGTGGGAGTTACCATATACATGGGAATGGTAAGTGTGGTGATGGTAGTGAAAGTGTACAATGGTGTGTTTAACTGTGCATGTGGACCGCTTAGAAGTGTGACAAAAGGAATTGGATTTTCGGTGACCATAGTTAGAGTCCCATAGTCCGTGGTGATAGTTACAGTGGTAGTGCTGTCAGGTTGTGAGAGGTGAGGGGGGTGGAGTTGGAGGGGAGGGTGGTAAGGGTGGTGATGGGGGTGCACTTGACGCATGGGGTTCTTCAATATGTTGAGTGGAGTGTGCTGTGGTGGTGGTCGTGGATGTGGTGCCATGTGGTTCTGATACTATGATATGTATATGCTTTCTTGATCTTGGAGGGCGTCTCCCATGTCTTCGTTCAAATCTCTGAGAGAGGGCTAGGCGGTGTGCACAGCTTCTGGCACCCCAATGTATCAGCGAACATGTCAAGGGAAGCTCCGGATTGGTCATCCGCACCTTCTTCTTCAAGTATCTGGTTCATTAGGGCCTTCCCAAATGCCAATGATAGTCTATGTTGTTCCTGAACCAGGTTCATAGTATCATACAATCTTTTTATTTGCGCTGTGTATGCTGGGGCTCCCATGAGTTCCGGTATAACATGTTGCTCATATTCATGCTCCTCTTCATTAGGTGGTCCTTCCTGCTCCTCATCTTGTTCCTCTTCTTCAGTCTCCTCCTCATCTTCCTCTACTTCGATAACAACTGGTTGAGTTTGGTTTGGCTGGTTCGTGATTGTTTGTTGTCCACTTAACTGCTCTGCTTTGATTTCCAAGTTAGCTTCATTGATTATCCTGTACTTCCTCATCAGTTAAATCCTCAAGCGTGAAGCCATGAGAGAACTCTAAATTTGCGGGGATCGATGGAAAGATAAGATTCGGCCCTTCTACACCATGCCTTGGTAATCGGATGGTGAAGGGTTGTACTCGCCTTTGGGGTGGTAGAGTCATATCCGGTGTCAGTGTAGCACCCCGAGCTTGTGCACATGGCATCTGAACAACTCCTCTCATTTTCTTTGATGGGGGCCCTGTGGTTGATGCTCTTCGCTGAAATTGCTGCACCCTAGTCCAAATGAGTGCCCTTTGAATTGGCACATCATATGTCAGGCATCGATACACAATTCTAGTAAGTGCACAACATCCATAGAGCACCATTGACTTCTGTTTCTTATACCAGCCTTGATGTGCAAGATGGATCTGGTCTATAATCCAATGTGGCATGTTGATTGTCAGGTTTAGCGTGTCTTCCAAATATAAACTAAACCAAATCTTCTTGGGTGGCATTGTAAATTGTTCTTGGGCTGGGAATGCGAAGTGCTACATGCACATTTGTAGGTGGATGGCAATAGTTGGGGTCATTGCCACCATGTCCTTCAGCTTAGTTAGGTTCCTGTTCTTCATATTGTTCGGGATCATTGTCTCCTTCTTTGTAGGGATGTGCATACCTCTCATTTCTAGGGTTTTCCTCACCAAATTGTTGGTCAATTTGAAACGCTTAAGTTCATTCCCTCTTGTAAGAGAAGGAAGTACAAAGTGCTTGTACCCTTCTTATCTTTGCTAGGACTGTGTGAGCTAACTAAGTACAAACACCTCAGGAAGTCGGGCTTCGGTAACTTAGCATGGATATAGGCATCCAATCCGGCCTTCTTCCATATCGGATGCAATCCTTTGCTATTATAAAGTTTTTCAAACTCTCGTGTAAAGAAATGGTACCGGCCCCACCGTCCATTGAACTCTATCTCAGACTCCCATAAATAGGTGCCATCCCCAAGCGGGCCTACAACTTCACTGAACGAATGAGAGTTCTTGATGATTGGCGATGTGTGCCCCTTGGGAGGATTTTGATTGGGTATGACGTGTACTACTCTTAACTCCTGTGGCCATTCCTTCAACTCCTCCTGGATAGGGAGACTTTCAATGTCCACTATTTGAGGACTGGTGCCTGCTTGGGAGCTCGTTCCTGTAGCCTCTTCCATGTTGAGGGTACTGATTGCCGACTCTATGAGAATATATAAATACATGTTAACATTGCAATGGACACAAAATGACCATTTGTCCACGTTACAACATTGACATGATGAACTGTGATGTAGTTAGTATGTTAGTTAGTGCTCGTGTGGTCGTGAGTGTGAAGTGTGGTTAGCGAATGAAGGGTTCCTATGTGCTAATTGGAGTGGTGCAATGTAGTGTGGATACAGTTAGTATGCGGCTGTGGTTTTACAATGGGATCAGGTGGTTTATTACAAGATTTGGGCTACCAAACATAGTGTATGGCTTTATCTTTTGATTTTGTGGAGACTTTGGAGGGCTTTCTAAGAATGCCTAATTGGAAATGAGGCTTTTTAGGGACCCGTTTACAAGTGATTCTGCTCATGCTCATGGACGAATATGTGTTTGTGTGTGTCAAACAATTGTGGGCATCGGCTGTTCGAGTGTGTGAATCATGCTGAACATTGTGTGGTTTATGTGTGGCTATTTGTGCTTGCAAGCAAGCCTTAGGCACGCAAATTTGTCTTGATTGTGGGTCGGCCTTCATCGACTTCTTGGGTACCCATATAGACTTTACTTTTGTAGACGAATCTTTGAAAGAATTCTTATTAGTGTCCTATCATTGATCACTAGCATGACATTTATTCAGTGGTTTTAACTTGGCCGCAACAGGATGCTCGCCTTTCCGTACCCATACTTGTTTCGATGGCTGAGACAACTTGCTTCATACTCTCCTTTGGCTTTGAGCGTAGGCCGTCTCCTTCCTCTACGTTCGATACTCCTTTGGTTGCCGTGTCTCTATCACTTTTGGAAAAGAAGGGAGTTCCATCGTATCCTTGGCTTCTTTGTTGAGAACACCATCCCTCTACATCACAGTGTTCTGGACAAGAATAGCATCGTCATCTTCATGTGTACTCCTGGAAGACCAGGAGTTGGTGCCTTTCCTAGTTCCTTGAGTGCTTCATTTTCTAACTCAGTTGTAATGCGATTCTGATTTACCCAGACCTGAATAAGTCCACTTCTTAGGTTCAGGTTGACAACATGATCATAGATCCAGTCTTGACCCAAGACAAGAGGCTCAGTGAGGTCCTCCTCTTGACAAACTAGCACCTTAACTGTCATAAGAACATCTTGAATGTAGAGGGGGAGTTCCACCTCACTCATGCAAGGGGTTTCCACAACTCCCAATCCTATGAGGTATGCTTCTATAGGATTGACACTTAATTTCAATTCTTGACAGTAAGAAAATCTAACAGCACTAGTGGCTTCACCTGAGTCAATCAAGGCTCTCACATTCCTTGCGCTTTCTTCTTGTCTCATCTCTAGGGTTACAAAAGGATGTCGGTCAACTATTTTAAGGGAATTGATTCCTGGTGAGTCACACATGGCCATGTGGTACCATCGAGCTTCATATGCATATGATCTAGGCTCATCTGTACCCTATCTTCTCAATTTCATTCTTCGGATGCGTTCTAAAGCTTCTGCTTGTGCTTCCTCGCGAATTCGTTTTTCTTCTTCCTTGCGTTTCTTGGCAGTGTTGAGTCGGTTAAGCATTTCCTCCATGAGGGGTTCTTGATATAGTCTAACGCTGCATCCGCTGATGTAACTAGGGAGAACATCACCTTCTAGAGTAGCTAATTGGACTGCTCCACTAGTTGAGATCCTATTTATGATCATAGGTCCATGCCATGCTTCGCTAGCTTCCTAGCATGTTGTTTCAGAGTGTACACCAAAACTAAGTCTCCTGCTTTCAAGCCTTTATCCTTCACATGGGCATCAAAGTATTCCTTTTGTCTTTTCTTAGCTGCATAAATCCCTCTAGCTGCTCTCAGTCTCATTTCACCTAACTGTTCAAAATCAAAGATCCTCGAAGAAAGTTCATGACGTGTCCACTCATTCTCTTGTGCTACTTTTAGTGTAGGAATCAAGAAGTCCAATGGTAGAACTGCATTTTGGCCAAATACCATCTGAAAGGGTGTGGCTTGGAGTACCGTTTTATAGACCACTCTATATGCCCAAACAACATGGTGTAACTGTTTGTCCCAATCAGAACATTTATTATTCACTAATTTGGTCAATACATTGCATAAAATCTTATTGGTGCTTTCGGCTTGCCCATTAGCTTGTGGATGATAGGGGGCAGACTTCTTGTGTATCACCAAGAACTCTTGGAGAAGGTTTTCAATGACTTCATTCAAGAAGTGAGTGCCTCTATCACTTACTAGCTCTATAGGTAGCCCATATCTTGTGAACATGTTCTCAAAGAAGAACTTAGCTGTCGTTTGAGCATCGTTCTTCGTTGTGGCTTTAACTTCTACCCATTTAGTTAGATAATCAGTGGCAACAATGATATGCTCCACATGTGAACTCTTAGCTGGGGGATTAATAGGACCTACAAAGTTTATTTCCCACTTAGAGAATGCACGTCCACCCATCATAGGTTTCAATGGCATCTCATCTTTACATATGGGATATTGAGTTCGCTGACAAACATCACACCGCTTCACATAGGTATGTGCATCCATGTGAAGGGTTTGCCACGCCTGCAAATAGGATTGCCTTAATCACACGGTTTGGTCCAAAGTGGCCTTCTGCTACACCTTGGTGAGCGATTTCCAAGATCTTAAGATATTCATTCTCATGGACACATAGTCTGTGGTAACCATCTTTACCACGCTTGTATAAATTATCTCCAATGAGTGAGTAGTCTAGTGCCTCCTGTTCTAAGCTCCTTTGTCTAGCCAATGTCATCTCTTGAGGGAACGTTTTTTTCCTCAGAAAGGCTACTAATGGTTCACTCCAATCTGGCACTAAAGACACCCGATAAAGAGTGCCATGTTCCACTGGAGGTCTAGTGCTACAGATTGGGCATTCCTTGCACATACTATGGACATCTGCTTCCATAGTTGGCCAATATACCCCTAACCTTTGTAGAGTTTGAAGGGTTTTTTATTTCGAATGGTGTTGTTGTAATGCACCCACATGTGCTAATTGCAACCACTTCGTGCACTCTTCCTCTTCCACACAACAAGATAATATTCTTTGATTTGTATGCTTGTACATACTGCCTACCATGATATGGTACTTCTGGGCCTTTACTACCTCTTTATCTTGAGTGTTTATTACTGGGGGTTTAGGCCCATATGTCAATACTAGCACTAATGTCTTGGACCACTGTGGTACAACTTCCAAATTAAACAAGTAAGCATCAGGAAGATCATCTGGTATTCCTTGTGGGGCCTCTTTGGATGTGAGCCTCGAGAGATGATCTGCTCTCAAGTGAGTCTTGCCTTTCCTCACCACTACCTCAAAGTCATATTCCATTAGTAAGAGGAACCATCTTACTAACCTACCTATACTGCATGGCTTGTTTACCAAGTACAGTAGAGCTTGATGATTAGTAAAGACTTTAAACTTATTTGCGAGCAAATAATGTCTAAACTTTTTTACCGCATACACCATGCCTAATCCTTCTCTTTCGATCGTGGTATAATTCCGCTCAGCCGCATTCAACTATCTACTAGCATAGGCTATCCATATTACCTTCACCAGTAGGTTGTGCAAGTACACATCCAATGGCATAATTGGATGCATCCACATGGACATGGAATGCCTTGTTCCAATCTGGTGTAGTCAAGATTGGTGCAGAACAAAATCTTCCCTTGAGCTCATTAAAGGACTCCTCACATTCTTCAATCCACTCAAAGTTAGTTAAAAGGGAGTATAGAGGCTTTGCAATGATCGCATACATATGAATGAAGCATCAATAATATCCACAATGCCCCATGAAAGCTTGTACTTCCTTGACATTCTTTGGCCTAAGTAGCTCTGCAATAGCTCTAACTTTCTCCTCGTCCGTGGATATGCCATTCTTTGACACTATGTGTCCTAGAATCTTGCCTTGCCTAACCATAAAAACACATTTTTCTGGGTTCAAGCAGACTTGGTATTCTCTACATTTGTCAAAGATAGCTCTCAAATCTGGGATATGTGTTTGTCTTATGTTGGAATGAACACAGAGATCATCAACATAGACTTCCAATTTTTTCCTCGAATTCTTTAAACATGTGGCACATTAGCCTTTGAAAGTGGCTGGCGCATTGGTAAGATCAAATGCCATTACTCAGAAGGCAAATATGCCCCATTCTGTAG
This sequence comes from Ceratopteris richardii, assembly GCA_020310875.1. Taxonomy (NCBI): domain Eukaryota; kingdom Viridiplantae; phylum Streptophyta; class Polypodiopsida; order Polypodiales; family Pteridaceae; genus Ceratopteris; species Ceratopteris richardii. Next base: position 15,726,394 of record CM035416.1, on the reverse strand, counting down.
CAAAGGCTATCTTATGTTGATCTTCTGGAGCTATGGCCACTTGATTGTAGCCAGAGGAGCCATCAAGGAAGCTGTAGACTTCCTTGCCTGCCACTCTTTCTAAGAGATGTCCACTAATAGGAAGCGGATAGCTATCTCTAATAGTGGCCGCATTAACTTTCTTCAAGTTAATGCATACATGTAACTTTCCATTCTTCTTGGGCACCACTACGATGGGGGATACCCAGTCAGTGTGCTCAATTTCATAGATGAATTCATGTTCAACCAAATGATCTATCTCTTCCTTGATTTTGGCAGCATAGTTATTGTTGTATGTGTATGGCTTCTGCTTAGATGGTTTGGCATCTGAGGTCATGGGGATAGTATGTGAGCATATGTCAGGGTCTACACCTTTTAAGTCTTTGTAGCTCCATGCAAAAACATCTCTATATTCTCTTAGCAAGGCTACCAAATCTTGCTCCTCCTCCTCAATCAGGTCATATCCTATGTAGGTGCATCTTTCTTCTCCTTCCTCTATGGTTACAACAATTTCCTTGGTGGTTTCTTTGTTGTCATAGGCCTCTCTTGCTTGTGCATCACGTTTAAGCATTCTCATCATGACCCTCCTATCTTCTATCTCATACTTCTTAAAGTTTTTCAGGACCTCAAACAAGGATTCTTCCTCCTCTGGTGTGACTTCTCTCTTCTTCCTCTTCTTGCCCTCATTCTTAATGGTTACCTGTGTGGTTAATCTCACATCATTTGTAGGTTCTTCATGTCTCTGAGGGTGAGCTTCTACTTCGTAGAAATATTCCTCATCTGATGCAAAAGGTGGGTCCATAATGATTGACTCGAGATTGGAGTCACTTGCATCCTCGAATGCATCAATGCTAGGTTCACATTCTTCAATAACCAAGTCACACATGATTGTCTCTACCGTGAAGACTAAAATGTCATAGCCATCCTCGTCACAATGGGGTGTCCATTGTTCTTCATTGATGGCTACATCCATTGTTGCTAAAAATTCTCCCAAAGATGAGGCTCAAATTCTTTGTCAGGAAATACTACAAGTGCATAGGCTGGGTTTTGAATTGATCTATGAGTTTCCTTTGCACCTACCTCTCTGGCTTTTTTTCTCTTCTCTTCTTCTACGGATACTTTGCACATCCATAAGTGGGTGTCTTCATGGATCCATGAGGATCTTGATCCTTTGGAATGCACTGGCTCCGCATCGTCTTTAGCTCTATGGATGGGATTCCATCGAATAGGAGGCATGTCTCTATGAGAGTAATCCTTGAGATTGACTTTGGTTGTAATACCTAAGTGTTGTAAATACAAAGAATTGGTCCCCCAATCTTGTACCACTTGCAACTACCGCATAAATGGTCTTCCCAAAATCATCTCATAGTCCTGATTCTTCCTAAAGTCACATATAGCAAAAGTATGCTCAAACTCGACACCACATGTAGTGAGAGTTATTCCTTCTAGCAGTCCTAAGGGTCTTTCTATGTGACCATCGGCCATCTGCAGTTTCATTCTCGTTGGCCTGAGTGCTGGCTTTCCCCAATGCTTCCATAGGGAAGTGGTGGCAATTGCAACTCCTGCACCTGAGTCCAAAATTGCCTTGGTGGTGTAACCTTGATGGGTAATTGGAAGATAGGTGTTTCCTTCTTCTCCTCCACTCATGTCTCCTATCTTGTCCAAGGGTATTTCTGGCACTGTTTTATGAGATCCTATTTGGGAACGAGGTTTTGCTACTTTTGGCACTTGATTGGCTACATGTTTCCATAATTCTGGCTTAACCTGAGTAGCTCTTCTAAAATGAGATTGCACTACACTTTAGTGTTCTTTACTACCTCTGTATTCCTAGGTATGATTGAATCTTCATTCCTTACCATGACCATGGGTGCTCTCATACAAGTAGACTTAGCTTCCCATGGGCGTGTGAAATGGGGTAGTTCCTATAAGGAATTGAATCAAACTCTAATCTATCATGAGATTGGGCACTCTCCTTCTCTCCATAAATGGAAGAAATGTCCTGTGGGAATTGATCATGCACTGTGGGAGCGAATGGTGACGACTTGCGGATCAATTCAGCTGTCTCGCTAACGGTGCACACAGGGTGACTATGCAGAACAAGTATAAGTTTTCCTAAGATCCGTAGGGCAAAGCGTTTCTATATCTTTCTATTGCATCAAAATAGGATGGTAATATTAATTTCTCACTAACTACTTGATCTTTAATGGTTTCAGTTATGTTTAAATCTTCTTGAGAATTATCAATGTTTCTAACTACTGATGGTGGAAAAAGATCTTCACTATCTTCGATACTAGGTGGAACAAAGGAAATTAATGGAAAAGTTCTAGATAAACTACGATAAAATTCTCTTGTATGCAAAGTTTCTTTTACTATCTTATCTTTAACTAACTCTTCAATTTCTTCAACTGGACTAGGAAATAAAATTTCAAAGGTAGATGGAGGTAAAAAGGAACTACTTGATGAAACCTCTTTAGACATAAAAGAAGAAAATGAAACTAGATTAATGATAAATTTCCTATACAAACTATAAGATTCAGTTCATAAGAAATAACCTATACAATCTAATCAATAGGTTTTAGCTAAGTAAATTCTTCACACTTCAAATCGTCAGTTCTTCAACAGGACTGCAATTCATCTTAAAAATCACATGAGAGATATTAGTAAACTTTTATAAAAAAGTAAACACTCATTTAAATCTTAATATATATAAAAGAACTTAGTTATAAGATAATTAACTTTTCTTAAACACACACACACACACACACACACATATATATATATATATATATATATATATATATATATATATATATATATATATATATATATATATATATATATATATATATATATATATATATATATATATATATATATATATATATATATATATATATTCATTTATTTAAACATACACATTGCAATTAAATATTACATTCATACAATTACTTTAGTATACATCAATCATTCATATAAGTACATTGCTTCATATACTTATACATATTCATTCATATTATATAAGCTAACATGCATCACACGCATATACATACACTTAACATAAATGAACATGCATACATGCACAGTAACATACATGACTCACATGCATACATGCACATGCATAAATGAACATGCATACATGCACACTAACATTCATAACTCACATGCATACATACACATATATAAATGAACATGCATACATGCACACTAACATACATGACTCTCATGCATACATGCACATGCATAAATGAACATGCATTCATGCACACTAAGATTCATGCATGACATAACATACATCACATGCATACTAACTTACATGCATAACATATCATACATTAACATAACTGAACATGCATACATGCACACTAACATACATGCATGACATAAATGATCATGCATTCATGCACATACATGCATAAATGAACATGCATACAAAACATGCACTAACATAACTCTCATGCATACTTGCACATGCATAAATAACTTACACTAACACACATATGCATAAACATACATATACATGCATACATAAGTTAGATACTCTAACATAACTCAAATGCATGCATACACATGCATAAATGAATATGCATACATACATGTCATACACACATGCATAAATACTTACATTAACACACACATGCATGAATATACATGCACATGCATAAAAGAACATGCATACATGCACATGCATTAGAAACCATGCATGAACATACATGCACATGCATAAAAGAACATGCATACATGCACATGCACCAGCACACATGTATGAACATACATGCACTAACATGCAACAAGCAAACATGCATGACATGTATACATACATGCAAACACTATCATACATGCGTAACATAAATCAACATGCATGCATTTATGATAAGCACATAACATCTAATTTTCATACAATAATTGACATGCATTTACTAACATATATACATCTATCATCCATAAACATACCTATCATTTACATGCATATCCTAACATGTAACATGCACTACCTTAACTAACATGCATTAACATTCCTAACTTCTAACATGCATACACTTCTAACATACATTAACATGGGTACAACATTTACTAAACATGCCTAACATGTACTAACATACCTAACATGCACTAATATTAACTAACATACCTAACATGCACTAGCATACCTATCATGCACTAACATGCACTAATATCGTACATGGGTTTATGCACTAACAACTAACATGGGTTCATGCACTAACAACTAACATGGGTTCATGCACTAACAACTAACATGGGTTCATGTACTAACATGGGTACAATCAAAACATGCCTATCATGATACATGGGTAAATGCATTTATCTCTAACAACATCTAACATGGGCACAAACATCACTAAATCTAATGCATTTTCAACTAAGTTATTAACAAACTAAGGGTTGAAGATGCTTGGATTAAGGGTAAGAAAAGGAAAGGATAAACTCAGAATGGATAGGATAAGTGAATGGATAAAGAAAAGTTTAGATAATATAATGGAATCTTAGAGAAAGGTAAGGTTAAAAGCTAAATGAACCCTCCTTCTGGTAACCTGAAACTCATAAAAGAAGGTTAGGAATGCAAATCATATACATGTAATCACTTTAGATAAATAAACACTCTTCATACCCTCCAAGATTTCATAAATAAAATCATTAACCATTGCATATCATTCATGTCATTCATTCTAAACATATGCATATCATAATAATATAATGAATCCTAAGATAAAATACTTTTACACACACACACATACATACATAAATACATAAACATATATACCTATATTTAAACAAATACATATATTAACATAGAGACATATTTATTTTCACTTAAAATATACATTCACACACATACATAAATAAATACATATATATTCACACACATATATATAAAAAAACATAAACATCTCTAAATAATTTTTATTTCATTAATATATAACTAATAAATAATATCTATATTAACTACTAAAATAAAACTTATAAAATTTCATTATATAAACATTAAAAAGAAATAAGATTCTTAATATAAAATAAAGAAAATAAAAAAGAAAAAACTCTCTCATTCTCTCTCTCTCTCTAGTGCGCCGTTTGCGGCTGGAGAGAAGGGAAAAGAGGGAAGAAAAAATAAATAAAAAAGAATATATAAAATAAAGTAAAATAAATAAAAAAAGAAAAAGATAACTCTCCTTTCTCTCTCTCTCTCTCTCTATTGCGCCGACTGTGCTCGTTGGCTGCAGGAAGAGGGGAGGGAAAATTAAAAAAAAAGAAACTAAAAAAAGAAACAAAAAAATTAAAAAAAAGTACAACTCTCTCTCTCTCTCTCTTTCTCTCTCTCTCTCCTACGCGCGCAGCTCTGCTGCGCCGCTGGCAGAGGAGAAAGGGAGCAGAGGGAGAAATAAAGAAAAAAAAGAAATAATAAAAACATTAAATAAAGAGGAGGAAAGGCAAAATGGAAGGGAAGAATTAAAGAAAAGCAAGAACTCTCCTCATCTCTGCGTCGAATATTTTTCAGGGTAAAAAAAAAATTGCATTCATTTAATTGAAGGACAAAAGCAAGAGAGATGGCCTTCTCTCTCCTCCTGTCAGAGGACTGTCATGGAAATGTGTGCATAAATGACTATAGTCTAGAGCAAAGGAAAATAGAGTACCTGAAAAATCACATGAGCTTGTGAGTACGTACTCCCTCTTTATATAGATGAGAGTAGCCCATCATAGCCCACATTTTCCTTCAGATAACTGATCCATGCAGCCTACAATAACTCCTCTTTAACTCAACAACACTCCAACAAGAAATTAGGCATGGGTTTTTCTCTATTTGTTTTTCCCAAAAATTCACTCAACCATTCAATTAATTATTTACTAGACCAAAGACTTTAGATTTAAATACAACCTTTCACTTCTTTTCTATTTATTTAATTACTTTAGAATAAATATAAACCTTTTAGAATAAAATAAATTTAACCCATCAATAAATTTAATTATTACCATAACCTTAGTGAAACTTAATAATTAACATATTTTTTATTTGAAATATTTTGCTAAGGTTCCTTTTATTATTTTTACCCTATTTATTAACTCATTTATAGACTGAAACCTACTAAATTAATCATTTAACCTTAGGTTTACCCTTCAACTAACTTCAAATCATGATTTTTAACCCCAACTAACCCATAAACTAATTTTCTAATCTTCCATAACCCTCTAAATTTGATAAATAACCCTTAAGTAACCTTGAAATTAAGCTAGAACCCTATAAAACATGATCAAAACCTATATTTGACCCTTAATTACCCTAGATTTTTCTGTCAAAACATAGACAAACCCTTAACTAACCCTTGATTTTTCATCTCTACCCTTAATTATATTAAAAAACACCTAGATAAATACTTCCCATCTTGATATTGATCATCAAACTTCTTATCCTGTAAAAATTAAAATCAAACATTAGTCAAAATTATCATAATTTAACCAAACTTATATCAATCAATCAATCTTTTAATTTTAGTAATATTTCAAGAGTAAAAAATTCTTTCCGACATCCGCCCCCACTAAACCTGCACATCGTCCCGATGGGCCAAGCTACATATTCAAGTGGAACATATCAAGTTCTTTTGAAAATAAGGTTTAAATTTTTCAAAGTTTTATTTTATCATGCATTCATACTTTGTGCAATTAAAAAGATTAGTACAAATCATTTAAAAAAAACAAAGTAGTTATAAGTCATATAAATATCATGTTATATCTCTGAATCCACATTTAAACAAGCATTTATCTGAATAAACCATATGTGTCATAGTCCTTCTGTTCATGTAACTTTCTTGGAATAAGTAACTTATCCTGCATAACAACATATACCAAAACTTTGTTCATCAAGTAATAGAATTATATGCCTCCTACTTTTATTTCCTATGGTCTGACTCTCTATTCATTGCTTTTTTCATATCATTTTTCTTTTGTTTTTTTACTTCATCCCAACTCAGCTTTTTCTTTAATTTTCACAATTCGGCCTATACCAAAATTGGGTGCGACTCCTGGACTTGTCCACCCGACCAAGTTTATTCCACCCAGCATAGCGCGTGACAAAACTATGTCAACCCTACATGAAATCGACATCGGCTCGTGGCTCTGATCACCCGACCAGAGTAACTCCACCCGCCTACTGACCCATGCAGGCACATGACAACATAAAGGTTAGGCCTATGATGAAACTAGCGTCAGCTCATGGCCTTGATCACCCGACCAAGGTTGTTCCACCCGCCTACCAGCCCAACGTAGCGCACCAACAACAAACACATACATATAAGCTAATTGGGTATGAAATTTTATTTAGTTTTTTAATTCATTTAGAGGTCAGATCTCATAAGAAATAAATAGAAAGATACAAAATCCCACTAATGAATAAAAGTTTTAGCATATACATGTATTCATAATAAGGCTACCTTTTCTTCTACAAGCTTTCAATTCCAAAATTTCTATTTAACTATCTGATTCAGTTCATATAAATACAAGTTTTTTATGCTTCAATCATAAATATATCAGATTTTTTTACATCTTAAATTCTACTTGAGTTTTTGAAATAAATTTGAACATATCCTTTTAACCCATGCAGTAATGCGATGCATATACACAAAAAATCAAAGAATCTTCAATTAAAACTTTTTCACCTGATTGTATTTATTCATCTTTTACGTCGCGTGTCATCCATATATTTCTTCGATTGCCTGGATTTTAGGCTTTATCTTCTTATCTTCAATCTCTCGAGTCTATAAAACATCTTCAGTAAAATTCCTGTTGATAATCATAAACTACAAACTACAAATTAAGTAGCTTTCATCACTCATCATTTTTCATCAAACTTGTCATCACATCATCATCATATTTTTCCGTCATAATACTCATAAAGAGAAGCATATTATTAATCACATTCATAATCATAATTTGGTATAAAAAACTCTATTTTTATCATGGAAAATTCTTATAAAGAAAAATTAATAAAAAAATGTCAAATAGTTTCATTGAAAAATTAAAATTTCATATCTTGAAAAAGCATAAGAAATTAACACATATTCTTTTTAAAAGCAAAGATTTTTCATCAACTATTAATATCTTTTTCAATCATAGAAAATTATATAGAAGAATTTTCATTAAACATCAAGCATCAATATTTCATATTTTGCATCATAATTTTAGTAAACAAAAAGCTCATAAAAAATTCATAGATATAAAAAACCACAAGAAAATTATTCTATCAATTTCTTTTCCCTCTTATTCATAAGTTTAGAAGATTTTCAAGTATTTTGCACAATGTTCCGAGTAGCCTCTTGTACCCATTTCCCAATATCTTTGTCATTATCAATTTTGGTATGAATTTTTTTTTATCATTAGATTGAAATTTGAAGTCATCAAATGTATCTTGTTGGGTTAGGAAGTCACAAATCGTAAGATCATGTGTAATAACTAAATGCATCATCATAAGAAAGACAATTATCATATGCATGACCTAACTGATCACACCAAAAGCATCTTGCTGGATGTTTCATTCTTCTATGCATAGCTGTATGGGTGGATCTCCTATGCTCAAATATATGACCTCTGTTATGCAGTTTTGAAGATAGGCTTAGAGTTTCATATTCATGCTTGCATTTACATTTGCATAAATGCAATCATGCATTCAATCAATTTATCTCATAGTTAACGCAAAAATTCATCTCATACTTTCACATATATCTATAAATTTATTTCAAAACAAAATTATTCCAAAATCATAACATTTATCCTTGCTTCTTCATTTATTCAAAACACATTCGTAGGTATTTATAATTTTAATACAAGACATCAAAAATTTCTTGCATAGATAACTCACTTTTTCTTTTAAGGATCTTCTTATTTTGTGTAATTTGATTGATAATATTTTCAAAAATTTCTTGTTCTTTTTCATTAAGACTTTTCTCATTATTTGCATCCTCATTTATATTAATTAATTGTTTACTTTGCTGAATTTCAGCTTGATTATTAGTTTGATTACTAGTATCAGGATTCATTTGTCCTTTCATCTTTTCAATTTTCTTATCTTCAAGTGATTGATCATTGGAATCAATTGAAATTTTATGTAATTTTTCATATTTTCCTATCTTCTCATAAGTTGTTCCTTCATACTCTAATTGCTTATTATCTTGCTTATCATTTGGCTGATTATCTTGCACCATCTTTTCAACTTGTGGGTTATCCATTTTTGCCTGATTATTTATCATATCTTTAAATGATTGAATGCTAATGTCTTGAACAATAGATTTTATATTTTTATTACGTTTTACTTTCCAATATTTTTTACCACGTTTGTTTGATTTTGACCAAACTTGTTTTTGCTCAAAATATTTTACCATTCCACCTCTACCTAGGTTTAAGTGTAAAGGGTCTTTAGTATGACAATCACATATTTTCTTTCCTATCTGACATACTATTTGATGTTTGCATGCATGTTCGAATGCGACACAATCATCATAGGTATGGCCAATCTGGTCACTCCAAAAACATTGAACAAGGTGTTTTTTATACCTAGGTCTTTTAAGTATTGGGGAAGATCTTATCCTATGATCAAGTAAAGGGGCTTCTAATGACTCTATAGACATGCAATGAACTTGGGTCTCATAATCATTGCTATGACTGCTTGACACCTTCTCGTTTATACGATTCTCCAAAGTATCTAATTTTTCATGTACTCGTGCCAATTCAGATTTCATCGTATCTCCTAATAATGCTAACTCTTTAACAACACCCATATGCAATGCTTTAATTGGATCAGTAAATTTCATCATTACTTGAATTGTTTTTGATGTCAAGGAATCAAATTCGGAAACAAATTGTTCATTAATGGATGCAACAATGCATGATTCAATGTCATACAGGACTTCTGCAGAAAAAGCCATCTTCATATGTATGAAATCAAACTAGATATATGGTTGAAAAGAGATACCTCACAGTTGAAAAATCTTTTGTGAATCTTGAATCTAACAATTCCTAATATTTTAATGAAAAATAGATTCTAACTTTCAAAAAAAATCTTTTTTTAATTTTAAATCTAACAATTCCTAATATTTTCATGTTCTCAATAAAATCCTACTTAAATAGTGACAAACAAATGCAAGTTTAGAAAATATACCTGACAGTTGGTGCTGAAGCTAGAGTGCATGTGAAATTTTCAAGTTACATTTGTTGAGCAATAAATGCCTAATACAAAGAATCTAAGTGCTGTGTGTGCAAACATATATCTTCAAATACTTGATGGTAAGGGTGAAGAGATGAGGTTCACTACTTGCCTATTCTCGTGGAGGTGCTCAGAGCATAAGCTCAACCCTCAACAACTAGGGAATTACAAGGTTTGTAATTTCTGCCTCTGCAAGATGACCACCTCAAGCTGCTGCAACCACGTAACCTAAACCAAGCTAATGCATATGTAAAAAAAGAAAAAGTGTTTATACCTGTCCTGCTATGCCGTTTTTCACATCAGGTTCAAATGTGGGAGCGAATGGTGATGACTGGCGGATCAATTCAGCCGTCTCACTAACGGTGCACACAGGGTGACTATGCAAAACAAGTATAAGTTTTCCTAAGATCCGTAGGGCAAAGCATTTCTATATCTTTCTATTGCATCAAAATAGGATGGTAAGATTAATTTCTCACTAACTACTTGATCTTTAATGGTTTCAGTTATTTTTACATCTTCTTGAGAATTATCAATGTTTCTAACTACTGATGGTGGAAAAAGATCTTCACTATCTTCGATACTAGGTGGAACAAAGGAAATTAATGGCAAAGTTCTAGATAAACTACGATAAAATTCTCTTGTATGCAAAGTTTCTTTTACTATCTTATCTTTAACTAAATCTTCAATTTCTTCAACTGGACTAGGAAATAAAATTTCAAAGGTAGATGGAGGTAAAAAGGAACTACTTGATGAAGCCTCTTTAGACATAAAAGAAGAAAATGAAACTAGATTAATGATAAATTTCCTATACAAACTATAAGATTCAGTTAATAAGAAATAACCTATACAAGCTAATCAATAGGTTTTAGCTAAGTAAATTCTTCACACTTCAAATCTTCAGTTCTTCAACAGGGCTGCAATTCATATGAAAAATCACATGAGAGAAATTAGTAAACTTTTATAAAAAAGTAAACACTCATTTAAATCTTAATATATATAAAACAACTTAGTTATAAGATAATTCAATTCTCTTAAACACACACACACACACACACACACACACACACACACACACACACACACACACACATATATATATATATATATATATATATATATATATATATATATATATATATATATATATATATATATATATATATATATATATATATATATATATATATATATATATATATATATATATGTATAAGTACATTCATTTATTTAAACATACACATTGCAATTAAATATTACATTCATACAATTACTTTAGTATACATCAATCATTCATATAAGTACATTGCTTCATATACTTATACATATTCATTCATATTATATAAGCTAACATGCATCACATGCATATACATACACTGAACATAAATGAACATGCATACATGCACACTAACATACATGACTCACATGCATACATGCACATGCATAAATGAACATGCATAAATGAACATGCATACATGCACACTAACATTCATAACTCACATGCATACATACACATATATAAATGAACATGCATACATGCACACTAACATACATGACTCTCATGCATACATGCACATGCATAAATAAACATGCATTCATGCACACTAACATTCATGCATGACATAACATACATCACATGCATACTAACTTACATGCATAACATATCATACATTAACATAACTGAACATGCATACATGCACACTAACATACATGCATGAGATAAATGACAATGCATTAATGAACATACATGCATAAATGAACATGCATACAAAACATGCACTAACATAACTTTCATGCATACTTGCACATGCATAAATAACTTACACTAACACACATATGCATAAACATACATATACATGCATACATAACTTAGATACTCTAACATAACTCAAATGCATGCATACACATGCATAAATGAATATCCATACATACATGTCATACATACATGCATAAATACTTACGTTAACACACACATGCATGAATATACATGCACATGCATAAAAAAACATGCATACATGCATAAAAGAACATGCATACATGCACATGCATTAGCAACCATGCATGAACATACATGCACATGCATAAAAGAACATGCATACATGCACATGCACATGCACTAGCACACATGTATGAACATACATGCACTAACATGCAACAAGCAAACATGCATGACATGTATACATACATGCAAACACTATCATACATGCATAACATAAATCAACATGCATGCATTCATGATAAGCACATAACATCTAATTTGCATACAATAATTGACATGCATTTACTAACATATGTACATCTATCATTCATAAACATACCTATCATTTACATGCATATCCTAACATCTAACATGCACTACCTTAACTAACATGCATTAACATTCCTAACTTCTAACATGCATACACTTCTAACTTACATTAACATGGGTACAACATTTACTAAACATACCTAACATTTACTAACATACCTAACATGCACTAATATTAACTAACATACCTAACATGCACTAACATACCTATCATGTGTTGGAGATTCACTCACTAATTAGGCATAATGACATAAAGACAAAGAGAAGCAGAAACAAAGCATTTAGAAAAATCAAAGAGTTGTCTTTTTCTTTTGTTATTTATTTTACTTTATTTTATAATATCCTTTTTTATTTATTTGTTCTTCCCTCTTTTCCCCTCTCTGCAGCTGCAAACAGCGCAGTAGAGAGAGAGAGAGAGAGAGAGAGAGAGAGAGAGAGAGAGAGAGAGAGAGAGAGAGAGAGAGAGAGAGAGAGAGAGAGAGAGAGAGAGAGAGAGAGAGAGAGAAAGAGAGAGAGAATGAGAGAGTTTTTTCTTTTTTATTTTCTTTATTTTATATTAAGAATATTATTTCTTTTTAATGTTTATATAATGAAATTTTATAAGTTCTATTTTAGTAGTTAATATAGATATTATTTTTTAGTTAATATATTATATAAAATTATTTAGAGATGTTTATGTTTTTATATATATATGTGTGTCAATATATATGTATTTATTTATGTATGTGTGTGAATGTATATTTTAAGTGAAAATAAATATGTCTATGTGTTAATATATGTATTTGTTATATAAGTATATATGTTTATGTATTTATGTGTGTATGTGTGTGTGTGTAAAAGTATTTTATCTTAGGATTCATTATATTATTATGATATGCATATGTTTAGAATGAATGACATGAATGATATGCAATGGTTAATGATTTTATTTATGAAATGGAGGGTATGAAGAGTGTTTATTTATCTAAAGTGATTACATGTATATGATTTGCATTCCTAAACTTCTTTTATGAGTTTCAGGTTACCAGAAGGAGGGTTAATTCAGCTTTTAACCTTACCTTTCTCTAAGATTCCATTATATTATCTAAACTTTTCTTTATCCGTTCACTTATCCTATCCATTCTGAGTTTATCCTTTCCTTTTCTTACCCTTAATCCAAGCATCTTCAAGCCTTAGTTTGTTAATAACTTAGTTGAAAATGCATTAGATTTAGTGATGTTTGTGCCCATGTTAGATGTTGTTAGAGATAAATGCATTTACCCATGTATCATGATAGGCATGTTTTGATTGTACCCATGTTAGTACATGAACCCATGTTAGTTGTTAGTGCATGAACCCATGTTAGTTGTTAGTGCATGAACCCATGTTAGTTGTTAGTGCATAAACCCATGTATGATATTAGTGCATGTTAGTGCATGATGTTGAGGTTATGTGATGTCGCGACAAAAGCTTGTTCACTAACAAGACTGCGGAAAATTGTCACGCCTCAACTAGAACTAAGCTAAAGTGATGTTAGAACACCTCTATAATCATCAGTAGCTTAGCAACCTGAAAACTTTACTACTATTTGTGCCCATGTTAGATGTTGTTAGAGATAAATGCATTTACCCATGTATCATGATAGGCATGTTTTGATTGTACCCATGTTAGTACATGAACCCATGTTAGTTGTTAGTGCATGAACCCATGTTAGTTGTTAGTGCATGAACCCATGTTAGTTGTTAGTGCATAAACCCATGTATGATATTAGTGCATGTTAGTGCATGATGTTGAGGTTATGTGATGTCGCGGCAAAAGCTTGTTCACTAACAAGACTGCGGAAAATTGTCACGCCTCAACTAGAACTAAGCTAAAGTGATTTTAGAACACCTCTATAATCATCAGTAGCTTAGCAACCTGAAAACTTTACTACTATTTTAGTGAATTTTGAAAATTCACTTTACAGAAAGTTTTGCATTTCTTTCAAGCTTTAATTCTGAACTGATTTACTTCAAACTTTACACTAGAGCTTTGGTATCCAAGATCATTGAGATACTTCACAAGTCTATAATTCCAAGATCTTGGAGCTTGCTTCAATCCATAGAGAGCTCTTCTTAATCTGCAAACATGATCTGGGTAACTGGAACTTACAAACCCTTCAGGTTTTTCCATGTAGACTTCATCTGATATATATCCATTTAAAAATGCATTCTTTATATCCAGCTGACTTAGCTTCCATCCTTTTGATGCTGCTATAGCAATCAATGTCCTTATGGTTGACATCTTTGCCGCCGGACTAAACGTCTCATCATAATCTATGCCATGTGTCTGAGCATAGCCTTTGACTACCAGTCTAGCTTTGTATCTGGCTATCCTTCCATCTGCAAGTTTCTTAACTTTGTAAACCCATTTATTTCCAATTACTTTCTTACCATTTGGTTTTGGAACAAGTTCCCAAGTCTTGTTCTCTTCCAGTGCTTTAAACTCCTCCTTCATTGCTTCTTCTCATTGTTTCTTATCTTTTGCTTCACTGTAATTCTAAGGTTCTTCATCTTACTTTACTAAGTAAGCATAGTTTTTCTGAGTCAAATAAGAAGTATCATAGGAATACCTTGTTGGTTGTTTCCTTACTCTGTTTGACCTTCTTAGCTCATATTCTTCATGTGTATCTCAATACACATCTTCATCAAATCTTGGTCCATCCTCGTTTCTCATACCTGATGCGATCCTGGACGTACTTGCCTGCATATGATCTTCATCTCCATTTACCTGCATATGTGATTTACCTTTTCAATTCTTCTCATATCTTCTTCAAGTGTTTCAACACTATGCTCTTTATCTGTATACCAGCTCTTTCCTTCATCAAATGTCACATCTCTGGAAACAGTAAACTGTTTGGTTAGAGGAGTCCATAGTCTATAACCCATCTGCTTTTCATCATATCCGATGAACACATATTTTTCAGCTTTTGTTTCAAGCTTATGTCTAAGTTGTGATGGTACATAAGCATAAGCAACTGATCCAAACACTTTACAATGATCAAGTGTTGGTTTCTTGCCCCACCAAGCTTAATAAGGAGTCATCCCATTTAAAGTTGTACATGGTAATCTATTTACCAGGTATGTAGCTGTATTTACAGCCTCAGCCCAAAGATAGTTTGGACAATTCTTCTCCTTTAACATTGCTCTTGCAAACTCTATTAGAGTTCGGTTTCTTCTTTTTGCTACTCCATTTTGTTGCGGTGTATACCTGCAAGTTATTTCTCTTTTGATACCTGTGTTCCACATATAATCATTGAATTCTCGAGAAAAATATTCTCCTCCTTCATCAGACCTTAGTCTTTTCAGTTTATGTCTTGTAAGTCTTTCAGCATATGCATGAAAATGCCTGAAAGCTCGAAACACTTCTGACTTCTCTTTCAAAACATAAAGAGTTATCCATCTTGTTGCATCATCAATAAAAAGAACGTAATACCTTGAGCTGCTTAAGATCCTTCTTTTGTTGGTCCCCATACATCTGTATGTATGAGTTCTAACACATCATCGTGTTTGTACCCTTTCTTCTGAAATGGTAACCTGTGGGCTTTTCCCATCTGACAGGCTTCGCACTTGTGAATCATATGTTGACTCTTCATATTTGGTAATCCTCTCACGGATTGTTTCTCCACCATAGTTTTGATTCCTGTTTCATTAAAATGTCCTAACCTCTTATGCCAGAGGTCTAATTCTGTAAAAACTTCATCACCATGTGTGATCAATGCTTGACCAACATTCCCTTGTACTTTAAGAGTAAAAAGTCTACCTTCCTTTTTACCATGGACAATTTGATTGTATCCATTCTCTGGATCTTCAACAAATACTCCTTCATTTGTAAACCTCGCTTGAAAACTTTTTTCTACTATCTGACCCACACTAATCAGATTCTTTGGAATTGTTGGAACATACAAAACATTTGTTAGTAGGTCAGCTCCATTCTTACACTTTACTTTTCCAATTGACCTTACATTATGTTTTGTGTTATCACCTATTTGTACTGTATGATTTGAAATACCTCCTTCAAGTTTTGATAACAATTCTATATTTCCTGACAAATGATTTGAACAACCATAGTCAATATAGAATACCTTGAGGTCTTCATTCTCTGACAGACTTATTGAGTTCACCATCAACATTGTATGACTATCATTCTGCGTATCATTCGCATAGTTGTAGTAGGTAGTGTTGTGAGACTAATTCTGTCCCCAACTTCTTACTCCACCTCTACCATATCCGCCTCTTTGGCTTTGTTTTCCTCTTTGATATCTTCCGCTTCTGCCTCTACTGTTATTGTTCTGATTCTGACTTGATCCTTGAGAATTATGCCAGCAATCATGAGCCAAATGATTGCTTAATCCACAGATCCAACAAGTCTTCTTGTTGTTAGTCTGATTACCTCTTCCTTTACCTCTACTTTTACTTCTTACGTTACCTCTTCCTCTTGCATAATTTACTTGAGTAGACATCTCTTCTTCATCTTTTTCTTTACCTTTATCACCTTTCTTCTTATTCTTTGCATACATAGCCGAACTATGTCTTTTATCTCCGTCTGTCTTCAAATCTTGCTCAAACATTAGCATTAGTCCAAGCAACTGATTTAAATCTGGTACAAAATGATTTAAAGAAAGTTCAGTTGAGAGTACGAAAGGTTTCCACCTTTCATCTCCTCTCAATCCTGCAAGCACTTGTGCTATCAACCTGTGATCTTCGATATCTTCATCAATAGATCCAAGACTGTCTGCCAAGTCTTTCATCTTAGTGACATAATCACTAATGCTTTGACTTTGCTTTTTCTTGAACGTTGTAAACTCTGACCATAAGCTAGCTTTCCTAGATTTCATCGTATTTTGGAAATGATCTTCCAATGCACTCCATATGTCTTCTGCTTTCTCCAGACCTCTAATATGCGATAGTAGATGATCTGTAATGGTATTGTAGATATAAGCTCTTGCCGTTGCATCTTTCTTCTTCCACAGCTTCAAGTCTTCTAACTCTTCTTTCTTCGGTTGACTGTTGTCTTCAAAAATAGGTTTCTTTTCTTCTCCTGTCACATATATCATTAAGTCCTTACTCATAAGTAAGGCTTCCATGCGCATTACCCATGCAGGATAATTATCTCTATCCAATTTGTCAATAGAGATATGAACTGCCATAATCTTCTTGTTTCTGTTACTTTTGGTGAGTATAACGTTAAAGGATTTTACCTTTTGTAAACCTTTACCCTTGAGAATAACTTTGGAATACTTTTCTGGTTCTGTTTGTTGTTGATCACCTCAGCCTTCACCTTTCTTTATGAGAATTCTTCAAATTCTCTTGTATCTTTACTTCTGTTTGCTCTTTGAGGATCTTTCTGCTCTTCAGAACCTTTTCTGCTCTAATACCACTTGTTGAGGTTATGTGATGTCACAGCAAAAGCTTGTTCACTAACAAGACTACGGAAAATTGCCACGCCTCAACTAGAACTAAGCTAAAGTGATGTTAGAACACCTCTATAATCATCAGTAGCTTAGCAACTTGAAAACTTTACTACTGTTTTAGCGAATTTTGAAAATTCACTTTACAGAAAGCTTTGCATTTCTTTCAAGCTTTAATTCTGAACTAATTTACTTCAAACTTTACACTACTGTGTTTGCTTACAGTAAGATAATCTTTTCATCACTTAACTGTGTCAAAACTGTGTTTTGAACTCACCGAAACTTCACCGGAACTCCACCAGAATGTTACCAGACTGTCACCGTAATCTTACCATAATTGCACCGGAATTTTTACCGGAATCAGCTGCAATTCTGTTTGTAGTTACTTCAAATGATTGTTGATGAAGTAAGGAAGTAATATCTGAGCTTCCTTTAGTGAATGAACATTATCTGAAGTTTAAGAAAAACTTCACCAGTTTTGGATGTCTTTACTTTTAGACACAGTATTGTGCGTACTTGTCCCGTTTCAGAGAAGTCTTTTGATAAACTTATAGTTGAGACTACTGGCTTCAAGATGAGCTATCTCTCATGAAAATCTTTACAACGTGCTGCGAGATTTAACTCTCAGAAGTACCGAAAAATGTGTACTGAGAAAAACTGTAACTGTTAACTAACTTTCACAGTAATATGAAATCACTTAGATTTCTTCACATACGAAGAATGCGCTCGAATTCTACCACATGAACATGTGTTTTCTATTAGAGAAGATTTGTACAAAAATAGCTTGGCTTCACTTTGCTTATAGCTATGGAAAAACTCTCCTACTCTGAGTAGTTATTCTTTACCATCTCTCTCAGATGAATACCCGACAGTTCAGGTTCTATTATTCATCTCTACATACGCAATCTCTGGCGTCTTCTACAGATGCGCTTCTAAGCTTTCTATCTGAGCTCTCTTTATTATATTTTTTATTCTCTACTCTCTCTTATATATACATGTTTTATCCGAGCTTCGTTGTTCTGGAAGTTTCTGTGAACTATATTACAGTCGTGAATTTGTCCCTTCACTAAGGCTCCTTTCTCTCTCTCTCTCTCTCTCTCTCTCTCTCTCTCTCTCTCTCTACTGTGCCGACTGCGCTCGTTGGCTGCAGGAAGAGGGGAGGGAAAATAAAAAAAAAAGAAACTAAAAAAAAAACAAAAACAATTAAAAAAAAGTACAACACTCTCTCTCTCTCTCTCTCTCTCTCTCTCTGCTGCACGTGCAGCTCTGTTGCGCCGCCGGCAGAGGAGAAAGGGAGGAGAGGGAGAAATAAAGAAAAAAAAAAGAAATAATAAAAACATTAAATAAAGAGGAGGAAAGGCAAAATGGAAGGGAAGACTTAAAGAAAAGCAAGAACTCTCCTCATCTCTGCGTCGAATATTTTTCAAGGTAAAAAAGATTTTGCTTTCATTTAATTGAAGGACAAAAGCAAGAGAGATGGCCTTCTCTCTCCTCCTGTCAGAGGACTGTCATGGAAATGTGTGCATAAATGACTATAGTCTAGAGCAAAGGAAAATAGAGTACCTAAAAAATCACATGAGATTGTGAGTACGTACTCCCTCTTTATATAGATGAGAGTAGCCCACCATAGCCCACATTTTACTTCAGATAACTGATCCATGCAGCCTACAATAACTCCTCTTTAACTCAACAACACTCCAACAAGAAACTAGGCATGGGTTTTTCTCTATTGTTTTTCCCAAAAATTCACTCAACCATTCAATTAATTATTTACTAGACCAAAGACTTTAGATTTAAATACAACCTTTCACTTCTTTTTTATTTATTTAATTACTTTAAATATAAACCTTTTAGAATAAAATAAATTTAACCCATCAATAAATTTAATTATTACCATAACCTTAGTGAAACTTAATAATTAACATATCTTTTATTTGAAATATTTTGCTAAGGTTCCTTTTATTATTTTTACCCTATTTATTAACTCATTTATAGATTGAAACCTACTAAATTAATCATTTAACTTTAGGTTTACCCTTCAACTAACTTCAAATCATGATTTTTAACCCCAACTAACCCATAAATTAATTTTCTAACCTTGCATAACCCTCTAAATTTGATAAATAACCCTTAAATAACCTTGAAATTAAGCTAGAACCCTATAAAACATGATCAAAACCTACATTTGACCCTTAATTCCCCTAGAATTTTCTATCAAAACATAGACAAACCCTTAACTAACCCTTGATTTTTCATCTATACCCTTAATTATATTAAAAAACACCTAGATAAATACTTCCCATCTTGATATTGATCATCAAACTTCTTATCCTATAAAAATTAAAATCAAACATTAGTCAAAATTATCATAATTTAACCAAATTTATATCAATCAATCAATCTTTTAATTTTAGTAATATTTTAAGAGTAACAAATTCTTTCCGACAGCGCGTCATCCACAAGTTCAATGGGAGGAGGAAATTCACTCTCTTTAGCCCATTTCTCTTCTTGAACCTCTCGCAGGAATTCTGGTGAATACCAATTCATAGAAGAAGATGTGTCTGGTTGCACATAAGCTTCCTAGGTAGGAAGGCTTATCCTTTCACTTGCTTTGTCCTTACTTTGAGAGGCGGGGTCCTTTTTAGATTTTGCAATTAGCCTCTCCAATCTTTCTAGCAGTCCATCAAAGTGCAACTGTGTCTTAGCTGAACTAGAGAAGTTAAAGAGGCGACTAACTTCAAACATGGTTTGAGCCAATTCCACCACCTTAGCACAAATTTTAGTTCGTTCAAGCTCTAGTTTAGCTCTAGGGTAACACTTTTCATGATCTGTTACATTTGGCCCTTTTTGAAGTCTGGCCTGATATGCCTTAAGCATCATGTCTAGGTCCTCGGGAGTGGGATCTTCTAAGATTGATCCTGCTCTAGGGGGTGGTGGGATTGTGTAAGGTGGGTTGGAAGGTGATGGATTGGAGGGAGATGGAAATGGTGATGGTGGAGTAGTGTGAGAGTGAGTTTGAGATGTGAGTTCAATTATCTTGGCTTTTGTTTCTCTCAAAATTTCTTCAAGTTCGCTCATCTTCTTTGCCCATTGCCTTTTCATTATCTCCCGGCTATCCTTCCAAGCTCTGGTCCTCTTCTTAGTTATGCTCTCAATCTAACTAACCTCAGAACTCTTTTCCTGGCCTAAGCCTTGGTTTTGCTGCAAAGTTTGAGCTCTAGTGACCACTTGCACTGGGGTAGTGGAGGTTACACTTCTGGTAGAGTCTACGACTAACCAAATAACATTGATAGGAGTGACTTTTGGCATATTGGTGGGGTTTTTAGGAGAATCTCGTAGCAAGTGTTCCTTCCCACAATCTGGATAGAAACCTTGAATTCTCACCGATTGGGTTTGTGTAGGTGCAGGTAGAGGGCAATCACGAATGAGGTGATCTCCTTGACATCGGTAGCATGGTCCTCTAGGAAATGGAGGTCTTATCTGTCTAGGTTGATGTCCAGGGTTTGGGTTTGCGTACATGACATTTGCGTACTCAGGCTCCCAACTAGGTTCACTCGAGTCTTCATAATAATATGACTCATTATGCTTAGGTGACTGCATGTAGTAAGCCTGTGGGCTATCAATATGAGTAGGGTCAAAAATATGATCACTTGGGTCACTTTCTAAAAGTGACGGTGTTACTAGCACTAAGGCTGTATTCAGATTTTCTTCTGCAACTGCGTACTTTACTGGAATCACATAGCCTGATATTGTGGTTGGTAGGGTCGCTGAGGCCTAGCATACTACTGTGATGGGTATTGGTTCTGGTATCTTCCTTGTTGTGGGTATGGTTGTGGATAAGTTTTCCTAACTACTTGCTTATTGTATGGGCAATCTTGCGTGGTGTGATTAGTGTATCTCCGTTCTATGGTGCAGTATTGACTACTAGGGTTCACTTGGGGTTGAGCCATAATGGGACATACATTCGCCATATGGTCACCTCCACAAGTATAACATCTTTTCACTAGGGCAAACCTTGGTATTTGTTTGCTTGAGACTCCCAACTTCTGAGCTACTTTCTCAGCAAGTTCCTCAATAGATGTGGATGGATTTGAATTGAAGCTAGTTGAGCTATGTGAATCTTTGTAGATTTTTGAAAGCTCTAATTCCTCCCCTAGGTTATCCTTGATGTCAATGCACATGCGTACACACTCTTCTATGGTTCTAGGGTCCTTCAAGTACACATAAGATCTCAATTTGGTACTTAGCAATCCATCTAAGAATAAAGCCAATTGTTTGGCTTGTGTGGGTAACTCCGGAACATGACATCTCTCTAGGTATCGCCTAAACCTTCTTCTTGCAAGTCTAATCATCTCTTGAGGTGTCTGCCTGAAGCTATATATCAGTGAGGAAGTATTGTGTCATATGCCACTCTTAGAAAATTATGTGATGAAAGCTTCTAGAAGTTGGTCTATGTCCCTGAACTGCCTCTCGTGTAGTGGTTGAAACCATGTAAGGGCTGTGTTCTTGAGAGTTAATCCAAAGGCATTGTACTGTGTGAACAGGTCATCAACTTGCTCGGCTCTTAAGACTTGCCTAAATTCTGCCACATGATCGTACGGGTTTCTTATGCCATTGAAGCAATTCTTCATGGACTTAACTAGTTGTGTAGGCCTCAATGTTCGAGTGTGTTATCTAGGCCTTGGAAAAGGGAATTCATGTGTATTTCTTTGATTCCTTGGGTCTCTAGGACTCTCAGTTTCTATTCTATCCGTCTCTGTTCTTGTTCGTTCTCTTCCTATTGAGTTAGCAAAGCTTACTTCCAGCCCGTCTCTACTCCTGTCCCTTTGAGCTCCATGGGCTTGGGATGTTCGAGCTCCTTGGTGACCATAAGAGACATTAGATCTTGGTTGGGGAAAAACAAATTCACCCTTCCAAGTGTAGGCATGCCTACCATGCTCTGAGACCACAAAGATCCTCTCTGAAGTATTGTCTAAATAAGTCACTTTGTCTAGGCTATCAGGATCTTTAAACTCATAGATTGTGAGCATTCCTGCTTCATTAGGCTGGTCAGTCTTATACCTCCAAAAGACCTCGCCACTCTCTCGGTTTAAGAGTAGATCTATGCTCTTATTGTCTTGGGAAACCCACTCTGGAGTGATGATTCTAGTCAAGATTGATTTGCCTCGAGGAGTTCTGGGATCTTTTCCTATATACCCTTGCTCTATGTCCCCTATGTCTACCTCCAAGATCACATTACCAAATGCATCTGTTCTATCTGATTGGTTGGTGACTACATACATTGTTCCTTCCTTATCTAGGTATGCACCATTATCAAATTTGACAACTGGATGTTCTAATCCAATGGGTTGATCAGGGTTTTTAATATGGACAACAGATCTTCTTAGGCCATCCTCATAGATGCGAGCACCTATTCGGTTGGTCCTGATATATTCTAGTTGCATCTTGTAAGGGCCCTCGGTTTTCTCTAAGTAAGCCACACCTGAACTTCCTGTGGGTCTCTCCATACCATAAGACATCTCTGACTCGCTAGTTTTAGAGCTAGGGTAGTGCGGATAATTGTTCAACTGTTGGGCCCAAGACCTAGTAGTATGATTGACACTAGCCACTGAAGACCTGAGGCTTTGTCTATCTCTCCCTAGATGTCGTCCTGATCTAAGGTTCATATGCCTGATTGAACACCCCAATTTAACCCCAAGTACAACCTCATTGCAGATCAATTTGTATCAGTCACTTGTTTTTTTTTAGTTGGTTATCGTGTTTATGCTCTTGTCAAATATCACGTTGTCACGAATACTTGAGTGAGTCTCTGCACTTTAAGTTGATCATACCACGTTCAATTCTTTCGTTTAAAGTTATCGACCATAAAGAGATTATATTTCTGCTTGAACTTGAGTGATTAAGTAGTCTTCAACTTGATAGATGCCTATCATCACCTGACTAACTTCTAGCATGACTCGCACTTAGCTTAAGCTAGGAATTAACAGAGGGAGTTGAGAATGATCCAACCTCACTTGCTTATCCCTTGCTTTTGGGTGCTCAAGAATGCCATTCTCAATCTTGCAAAATGCTGAGGCTCTAGGCGCCCTCTATCGCTCTCGATGAACTTGTAACAGTCCCATAGTTAGCTCAAGACTTAGTTTTAATTGACCTAAAGGACCATGTTCATGCATGCACTTCAGAGACCGAAATTTTGCTTTGTTTTAATGAGAATTCGCTTAGAGATCCCTCTACTTTTCTCACCCCTATGCAACTTCAATTGGATTTCGTAAGAGGAAGTTATTACAGCTCAGGGTTCGGGGGCTTAAAAGAGGCTAACAGGCAACTAGGATCTCTCGAGTAATTTTCTTGGGGCCTCAGTATGCACCAATTGCTTGAAATGTATGCCCGAAATTGACAAACTTTTGAAAATTCAAAACCCTAAAAGCTTGGCCAAAAATGCCTATCAATCCCGATCGAGAGGGCTGTCGATCGCGATGGATAGAGCTGTCTGTCATGGGTGTCAATTGCGATCGATGTGCCAATCGCAATTGATGGTGTCAATCACGATTGACAGAGTCGGTCATGAGGACTATCAATCGTGATCGATGGTGTCAATCACGATCGACACTTTTTCCACAAATTTCGGCATAAATTCAATCAATCCTGGGTCTGTCCATCGCGATGGACACATTGACAGACGATTTATTGTGTCAATCATGAAATTTTAGTTGTTCACAATTGACAGTGTCAATCACGACTAACAGAGTCTTACGTGGCAATCCATCGTGGCTGTCGATCACGATTGACAAGGTCTGTCTGTCATGATTGATAGGGTCTATCGGTCGACTATGTCGATCATGGCTATCGATCGCGATTGATGGTGTCAATCATGATTGACAAAGGTGTCTGTCATGGCTGTCAGTCGTGATCGACAATGTCAATCACGATTGACAAAAAATCATTGAATTATTTGACTGTGATTAGTGATTTAGAATGTGCTAGGCATGTATGTTATGGTGGTGCACTTTGTTTTACCAATGGTCAAACTTTTCTGTCAATCGCGATCGACAAAGGTCAATGCCTTGGGACCTGCACAATCAATTTTCTCACCTACTAGAGCTGTTGTAGTTGCTATGGAAGCTGGTACCTACAAGAACACTCAGGAAAACACAAAAAACAAGTGCGCATACAAGCTCTCTCTCATTCTCGCTCTCAAGTGAAAATGAGAAAATGAATGGAGA
This sequence comes from Ceratopteris richardii, assembly GCA_020310875.1. NCBI lineage: Eukaryota > Viridiplantae > Streptophyta > Polypodiopsida > Polypodiales > Pteridaceae > Ceratopteris > Ceratopteris richardii. Next base: position 15,701,216 of record CM035416.1, on the reverse strand, counting down.
TGGGGATATATGTTCGTGGTGGGGAAGATGATGATGAATGGATATGGTGTTTAGAAGTGAAGAGAAAGGTAAAAACAAGTAAAAGAAAATGCTTACCTACTATTCCAATGCCTCTACTCTACATCTTACCATCACACATTCGTCCTCAAAGCTTGATCCCCGACGACGGTGCCAAAATTTGGGTAGCTCAGTGGTGAGTAGCACCTCCTTTAATGTCAATCCGGGAAGACATGAGGATGGTATGAAGACCTCGAGCAAGTGATGTGCACAAGTGGTGATGGAGAAGCACACAATCATGCACACACATACACACACACGTGCACACAAGTAAGAACAAAGAGTGAGACAATGGAAGATTTGATTAAGATCAAAACACAATTACAAGAGCTCTTCTTTAGTTCAAACTACAATTTGTCCCCGAAAAATGAGCTTTCTAGCTTAGTTTTTGACTAGCTAGTGGCCTTGTCCGAACCTAGTGCCCAGCCTAGTTAAAAATTAGGTTCCTAGACTAATTTGGAGGCTCAAATGAGCTCTAAAACTTATGGAAATTGGTACATAAATACTTCTATTACTTCTCAAGCTCGAGGACTCCTCGGCCTGAACAAAATGGAGTCGAATCTACTAAAAATGATATTTACAATGTTCATGTAGTGATGAAAATCACTGTTAAAAGGAGATTAGGTCAGAAAAATTGAATGGATTATTTGCCGAATCTTTTTTGACTGCTTTGCTTGCTTGGTCCTTCTCTTTGCTCTGATTCCTTATGTCGGCTCCCTTGTCTTGAGATGCCCTGACTGCTGCCAACACTAAGCATAAACCTTTGCAACAAGCCTGGCCTTATATCTGTCACTTGTTCCATCAGGTTTACGCTTGAGCTTGTATACCCACTTAGTGCCAATGGCCTTCTTGCTAGGAGGCAAGTAACATAAAGTACAAGTATCATTTTTCATGATAGCATCATATTCATATTGCATTGCATCATCCAATGTTTAGAGATTAGAGGCAGCCATATCATAGAAATTTTGATGCAAAAGAGGCACTATGAGAGCCTAAAAGAGTATGGTATAATAGAGATGCATCTAATTTGCTGTCACGCAAAGTCTACACTAGCCATTTTGGCATAGTTTTTACCTCCTCAAATATCAGCTCTCTCATCAACAAGTGCATCATGCAAATCTGCATCAGAAATGGAATGATCTGCATAATCATGTGAAACATCTAAAGGTTGAGAAGTTGCCTCATTAGGACTAGCACTAGATTGTCCACCCGTAATAGGAGGCAGTAATGTATCATAAATGTCTTTGGAGCGAGCATATGTCTCCTTAGTACATGAAAGTAATGGCTATATAGCATTTTCCACAAAAACAACATCACGGATATCCAAAATGCGTATAGTTTGTGGATGATACAGATGATAGCCTTTACTTCCAAAACTGTACCCAACAAAAATACATTTTACTGCGTTATCATCCAATTTCCTGCGATGTTGTTCAGGCACTAATGCATATGCCAGCCAACGAAAAACACACAGATGAGCAACAGATGGCTTGCGACCATGCCAAGCCTCATATGGAGTGATAGACTACAGTGCTTTAGTGGGACACTTGTTAAGTACATATGCTACACACATGATAGCCTCAATCCAAAAACTATGTGGTAAAGCCTGACTCTTGATCATTGTGGAAGGGGAATCGAGTAAGAAGAGAAGAAGAAAAAAATCAAAGACCATAACTGTTCAATAAATAATGAAGATCATAAAGCAAAAGATCCACCCTCTGCCCAAAGCCCCGCAAGGGCACGCATCAGGCAACAACACCAAACATCTAGATCCTGAGGAATGGAATTAAAGAAGATCAAGAACCAGGACATTTCATGGGAAGGATAGACCATGGCTAGGAAGTATCCATGAAGAAGTGCAAGAAGATATTTGGCAGGTAATAATCCTTCTGCTGATAGCGTGCGTTGGCAACAAAGTAAACAAGCTCAGAGCAATACAACAGGTCAGATATGTGAAGACAAAGATAAATCAGAAGACCAAAAGTTAGAAAGAGGCAGAGGCTGAAAAGTTGAAGAGGGTGACTAAGAACAACACATTCTTAGTCACTGATGGCGTGCGTGGCAGCCCGATTGAATACAACAACCCAGATTTGTGATGTACGGGATATCAAGGGGCAAACAAAAGCAAAGGACATACATCGGATAAAATAACAAATTCTCTCACAGTCCTTGTTGCTGCTTCGACCACTGGGTGCGTGTATTTAGAACTCTTAGAAGACGTACAAACAAGAAGCAAAAGCCTGTCAAGGGACGACAAAGACAAAGAGGGGGAGAGTGTTGTAGAGCAAAGAGGCACAAAAGAGGAGTCACAAAATTTTCAAACTAATGGGCACATTTTTCTTCTTCAAAGTCCTAGGAAATTCCCTCAAGCCATGTAAATGCACTAGAGGAGTCTTCTAGATGCATAATCCCAACTCATTATAATATAATCCTTGTAAATTAGTAGGAAATTCACTTTTAGTAATAAAGTGCCGGTCTCTTGTGTGAAAGTACCAAATTTAGGGCACATGTATATAAGTCACTTTGTGACTCTTTCTAAAGAATTTTTGCCATTGTGAAGAAGGAGAGCTCTTGATTTTCGAAGTTGCTTCTTTCTTGTAGATTTCCATATTCTCTTTGATCTTCTATGTGTGTGTAATGCTTGGAATGTGTGTGTAGGACTGTTATGTACCCATCCTCACTGTTTTTGAGCTACTGTAGTGTGTGTGTGAGCTTGTAGGAGTTGTGGAGTGAGTGTGGGTGTTTCCTACCATTCACTATTTTGGTCATAACTTGAAGCACGGTTGTCAGAATCAAGTGAGACCACCTGCAATAGAAGCGTCTCGTCGAGGGCTTCGAAAGAAACCCACTATTGGCCATATTCAGAATTCAAAAATGAAAGAAATCCTCGATTTAGTGAAAACTACTGTAAGTGGTATCACGACAGACACTTTCAATATTTAAGTGAGTTAGAGAGGTGGATTAGTCTTTTCTCACACATATAAGCTGAACCACTTCATTTCCCATCATGTGTGCACATGTCCTCATACACTTGGTTAGGTCGTTTCATCTGATTGACAAATAAGCGTGTGTCAATTCCCCACTATACACACTTGTGTGGCAAATGAGATTTAGTCTCTTTAGCACAAGTCCTTAAGTCTTTTTGACTTAGGTACACATGTTTTTGGCGCCCGTTGCCGGGGAACACTCAGCCAAGGTGCCTTCGTGATGGTTATAGCTCAAGAGTGATGAAATCGTACTTGTAGAAGTGAACTCGTTCAGTGGCAAGTAGTCAACCACTTCAGCACTTGTTACTTCACATCTAGGAGGTGTGTGTAATGAGTTTCTAGGTTTAGCGTTAGTAGGAAGGGAGAGAAGGGAGAGTTAGGGTTAGGATAGTAGAAGAGGAGAAGAGGAGGGAAGTAGGAGTAAGTCAAGATCACCAAGAAAAATCCCAAAAAAATTGCCAAATTAGTGTAGTTCAGTTTCAGTCACCAAAAAGTATAAAAACCAAAAATTTTAGTTCATTTCTCACTTGTTCAGAGAAGTAGTATCGTTAGAGAGCAGCGATCAGTATCATGGGCTTGGTATCGTGCTTTCCAGGCTATCAAAGCTAGTTATTGAGCTCAAGGTGCAAGCAATACTTTCCAGAGGTAAGATTCCATAACATTTTATTGACAAGAACACTTTAGAAGTGCACAAAAACATGATCACTTGTGCAACCGGTATCGCGGGGTGGGACAAAGTGTTTTTTGAGCTCCTTTGGGAGAGACAGTGGGCTAGGAGTGAAAAGGGGTGAGAGAAGAGTAGGGGGAAACAAAAATTTTGGATTTTTGAGGTATTTTGGCTTGAGTATCGTGATCGGTTGAGTTTTTGGTATCACGATACCAAAAATTCCCTTGTATCGTGATACTCGCCGAAGTTTCATATCGTCAGTTACCAGCCGTGGTATCGCGATACCACTTGTGCTATCGTATCGTCGGGTTGGTATCGCGATCGCACTTTACCAAAGTGGTATCGTATCGTGGTCCACTTTTGGTATCATATCGCGTTCTATCCCAATATTGTATCGCAATACCATACTAGTATCGTATCGTGCCCTACTCTGGTATCGTATCGCCAGAGCATCCAGTATCGTATCGCGTAAGTCGGTGGTATCGTATCGCCACCTGCAGTAGTATCGTATCGTGCAGTCCTCAAGTATGATATCATCTCTCATTCTGGTGTCGTATCACGATACCACTTGTGGTATCGTATCGCCACCTGTTGTGATATCGTATCATGTGAGAAGATCAGTATCGTATCGTGCAAAATGCAGGTATGGTATCGAGCAAATTCCAGTATCGTATCGTGCCCTTTTTGGTATTGTATCGTCCAAAAAGTGGTATAGTATCGTCTAGGTTTTCAATATCGTATCGTCCCAAACTTAGTATCGTATCACCAGAGTTTTTGGTATCGTATCAGCCAGTGCATACGTATCGTATCGCGACAAGATATTGGTGTCGTTTCATCCACTCTCGTGGTATCGTATCGCCAGGGAAGCCGGTATCGTATCATGACCAACAGCGGTATCGTATCGCCTGTGGCTACAGTATTGTATCGCCTAGTCTTCAGATATCGTATCGTGGACTACTTGGTATCGCCTAGAGCAGTATCGCCTAAAGTGGTATTCCCCAGAGCAATTGAAGCATTTTCAGAGACTAATTTGAGGCAATTGAGGAGTCACTTAGGTAGAGTTTCAGAGACCTAGAGAGTCCCAGGAGGGTGAATGAACTTGCGATCAGGTAGAGTGTTAAGTATCCGGAGAAGTGTCATATCTTCTGTTGGAAGTGCCGCTCAGGTAAGTCACCGCTCTGTTTATTCAGACACCTCCAGTGACTCAGAGGAGGAGATACCCATGGCTTCAGAAGACATGCAGGGCCCCACTCCCAATAGAAACTTCATGACCACTGTAGAGGGGGAGTATCGCACTTCCTTACAGTATGTTTCTACTAATGCCCAGGAGATTCCCATCTACCTGGATGGATTAAACAGATATGTGGCTCGGATGATGACTTCCATGGATGCAACAGTTGTGCCCAGGCCAGCTGTTAAGTATGAGGGAGGAGCATATGTAGGACAAGTTGGGTCACATATACATAGTGACTGAATACCCTGATTTGATCAATGAAAGGGGAGAGTTAGTGGGACAAGAAAACTCAGGGAGACCAAACCCTGAGGAGTTAGTGACTACTCCCAGAGGTAAGTCAAGGGTGACAAGAGTCTTGAGAGGAGACTTGATACCTCAGGACGACTACCTATTGGAAGTCTATTTGATCCATGGAATGGACTTGTTGCTTCAAACAGACTCACCAACTCAAGGAAGAGAAGAAAGCCCGATGACATTTTATGAACTAAAGGATCCAGAAGACGCGACTAGAATAACATACCTAGATAAAAATCAGAGAAGATATTGGTTGGTAGATGCCATAGACAGCGATCAACTGAAATACATGGGCTTGCCTGTATTCCCTCAGCGAGAGCAGGCAACCACCTCTCAGAACCAATTCGGAACCCAACAAGAGGCAGAGCACACCATGTCAGGACAAACTAGCCAACAGAGTGTCCCAAACCATAATCATGTACAATTTGCGACTCCAGGAGTGCAAACACACAATCAGACCCACCCTGGAGTAGGTAATCAATACCGACCACTAGTAATACCACGACCACCAATAGGAGTACAACCTGGAATACCCCTAGTTAGACCAGCAGTTCCTCCCTTCCTTGTAATGCCTAGAACGCCAGAACCAATGAGAAGATTGAGACCAATTCAGATGGCCAAATGCGTGAGAAATCATTATGATGGATTGGGAGAACCTTACGATCACATTGCCGAATTTAAACAAGTTCTAAGAGCAGAATAAGTAGACGACTTCTTCGTGCAGTATGAGTCCTTCGGACTCACCCTCACAGGAATGGCTCTGACTTAATTCCAGCCATTAGACCCCAACCAATTTGGAAACATGGAGCAATTTTTTCAAGAATTCATTGGGGAATTCACTAAGAGAGGGATTAAATACAATTCTGCGTCTTTAATCCATAGCTTTAAACAGAACCCTAATGAAACTTTGAAAACTGCCGCCCGAAGATTCAACCAATATGTTGATAGATGCCAGCTGCGGAGAGACCCACTCAACAAAAAATGATTTCATTATTTTTGGATGGACTCACGAATGGAACCCTAAGAACACTAGTTTACGTAAAGAGGTTACAAACCCTCAGTGAGTGTCTTCAAGAGTGTATTGACCTAAAGACAATCTAGCTGAAGATCTCAAGAGCACGCCCAACCCCACTAAATCAGAAAACTCTCGGAGTACAATTACATCCAACTCCAGTAATGTGGAGGAATTAGCGGAGTTAGTGGCAAAGAAATTGGGAGTCCAAAGACAAAGAAATTACCAACACCCAGCCTTAAGAGTGCCAATGTTACGAAGATTTAGTCTATGTGGAGGAGATCACCCCACACACATGTGTGTATGAGGAGGAATTGGTATACCTCAGACATATCCTTACAATAGACAACCTCATCAAGGAGCTGCATTGTAATGCCACATAGAACAAAAATACACCAACCACACCACAGAAAACTGTCCATTCAATAGGCAGGCACGACATTTACAACCACCTCAATATCGACCATATGGATATCCACCTAGAGAGCCAGGCAGAGAGATGCCCAGGTACAATCCCTACCCAACACCTGCTTACTAGTAGATGAGCTCCATTTATATTTTCCATTCTGACTATCTAGGAAAGCTTGATCTACAACATGCATAATGGACTTGTTCTACCTAGATTGATCTTCCTCCAATAGAACAGAGACTAAATCTTCAAATGTCAATAAATTTGGATTGCCTTTCGTCATCAAACAAATAGTAGAAGCAAAACTTTGATATGAATTAGGAAGACCATTCAGAACGGTCTGCACAAGTGAGCTATCTGGTATAACTTCATCAGCAGAAATCAATTGTTCCTTCAAGTCTTTGATCTTTGTCAAAAAACTATCCATAGAATACCCTCATTCATATGCTCACTCTCCAACTGTTTTTGGAGGTAAGCAACATGAGCCTCATTCCTAGCATAGTACAATGTGGTAATCCCAAACATCCTTAGTTGTTTTGCAAGAGGGAATGTGAGGAATAATGGTATGTTTGATAGAAGAGGCTATCAATGCATGTGCCTAAGCATCTCTACAATCCCAATGAATTTGCTCTACAATAGGTGCAACAGAAATTGCAGCACGAACAAGAATCTACAGAATATCAGTATCTTCAACGCCATTTGCATCAGTACCTATATTTGCAGGTGTAATGGGATGTTTTTCAACACCCTGCACAATATTCCAAAGTCCTTTTGTGACCAATACATGACACATCATATAAAACCATAATGGGTAATTTATACCATCCAACTTACCCTCAACAACCAACATACAAATACATCAGTGACACATCATATAAGACCATAATGGGTAATTTGTACCATCCAACTTACCCTCAACAACCAACATACAAATACATCACTGCTTTCAGCCATGGTCACTGACTAAAATACCCTTATGTAGAAAAATGACTATAGCTAAAAAAGTTGAACAAAATTACCCAGACGAGTTCTACTAAACCTGTAGCAGACTTCGAGATGCTTATACTGGCAAACCAAAACCTCTTTATATCTTTGGTGCAAAAGATGAAATAACTTGCACAAGCGCTGCAATAGTGCGTTCAGAGGCCGAAACGAGCTCATATCGCGATTTCAGCACCACAAAGTGAAGCAATTTTGATCTCCTAATCACCTTGAGTATGCTCACCAAATTTTGTGCGATTTTGAGATTGGGACCGGAGGGGTGTGGACGATGCTCTAGATGAAGCAACGACCTAATCTGATACCAATTGTTGGAGTTCCACGTCCGCAAAAGCATGCAAACAACATGAGGAAGAAGAAGAAGCTTGGAGCACAACACACAATTCTGAATGTATTACCACTAGAATTTACAAAGATATGTAACCCATTAGGGATATAGGCATATATACAAGCCGAGAAAAAAAAACCTCCTAAAGAGGGAAAAAAGTGCCTTGGCATTCCTAGTGTGTTCACATACATCACTACCTAAATATATCAACAAGTACATATGCTACACACATAACACCCTCAAGCCAAAAACTATTTGGTAAAGCCTCACTTTTGACCATCCACCTTGCCATCTCCATGAGTGAGCTATTCTTCCTTTCAATAACTCCATTCTATTGATGTGTATACAACACTGCACACTAGTGTTTTATCCCACATTCAACCAGATATGCATTAAAATCAGAAGACATATACCCCCCCTTGATTAGAATGGAGGGTGCCCATTTTACATGTAGATAGATTTTTAGCCAAAACCAGAAACTGTTTGAAGCACATAAAAATGTCCGACTTTGCTTTCAATGGATATATCCATGCATGCCTAGAAAAATCATCAATGAAAGTCACAAAGTAAAGATAGTTTCCAAAAGAGGGTGTTTGTATAGGAGCACAGACATCACTATGAACAAGCTGCAATTTTTAAGTAGCTCGAACTCAACCATCTTTGGGAACGAGGAAGGCTGCATTTTTCCCAAAATATAGCCTTCATAGATATGTTTACTAGGTGCCTCAAGTTTGGCCAAAGAGGACACCATTTCATATTTTTGTAGGCATAGCAAACTAGCAAAATTCAGATGACCAAAGCATGCATGCCAAAGCTTTGCATTTGACATAGCCTGAGAATCATGTACTACACATGCTGAATCATTCACAAATTTTTCATAGCTTATGACCTTATATAGCCCATGAGATAAAATGCTAGAAGCAATAATGATGTTGCACTTTGACAGATCATGAACTATACATCTGTCATCAATTTCAGCTTTAGCCAATCTTGGCTAAAGCTAAAACTGATAACAGATTCTTCTTGATCCGTGGCACAAATAAAGCATCCGACAATGTAAAAGGATGACCATCAGTAGTAGTCAAAATGATCTTACCAACTCCCATGACTGAATAAGAGGATTTGTTGGTGCATGTGATAGTATTCCCTATAGGGGCAAGCTCTAGTGAAGTGAAGAAACTATGTTGCAAGGTAATATGTTTGGTTTCCCCACTATCAAAGTACCAAACATTTGAGTCTACTACAGACATACACTATTCATGAGAACATGGGTCATAATTGCAAATAGTGGCAAGTGCCCATTCTTCATTCTGCACAAGATTAGCAGAATCTGTTTTGAGTGTAGAGGTCTCTATAACAACCATTCCAACCTCTTTCTTCCTTCCCTCTTTAGCAGCTAGTTTTGGACAACGCTTTGTGACATGATAATTTCCTTAATAGTATTTGCAAAAACTTTTTTGCTTTTCTGTTTTCTTCTCATCTTTGTCATCCTTTTTTGATTGTGCAGAATTAGTTGATTCTACTTATTAGTAGAAGAGCTCCATTTACCTTTGCCCTTTTGACTATCCAAGAAAGCTTGATCTGCAACATGCGTAATGGACGTGTTTTGCCTTGACTGATCTTCTTGCAATAGAATAGAGAATAACTCCTCAAAATTTAAGGCATTTGGATTGCCTTTCATCATCAATCAAAGATTAGAAACAAAAATCTGATATGAATCTGGAAGACCATTGAGATCAGTCTACACGAGTGAACTGCCAGACAAGACTTCATTAGCAAAAATCAACTGCTCCAAATCTTTGATCTTTGTCAGAAAACTGTCCATGGAATCTCCTTCACTCATGTGCTCACTCTCCAACTATTTTTGGAGGTAAGAAACACGAGTCTCATTCCTTGCGTGGTCTAAAGTGGTAAGTGTATTCCAAGCATCCTTAGCTATTTTGCAAGAGCGAATATGAGGAATAATGACATGTTTGATAGACAAGGTTGTCAATGCATGTGCTTGAGCATCTCTACCATCCCAACAAAGTTGCTCTATAGTAGGTGCAGTAGGAATCGCAAAATGAATAGGAACCTAAAGAATATCACCATCTTCAATGCCATCTGCATCAGCTTCAGTAACTGTATTTGTAGGTGTAATAGGACATTTTTCAACACTTTGCACAACATTCCACAATACTTTTGCAACCGTTACATGATGCATCATATAAGCCCACAATGGGTAATTGGTATTGTCCAACTTATCCTCAATAGCCAACATACAGCATACATCATTGCTTTCAACCATGGCCATTGAGTAAAATACCCTGATGCAGAAAAATGATTGTATCTTAAAAAGTTGAACAAAAACTACATTGTCAAGTTTTGCTAAACTTCTAGTAGACTTCGAAGCGCTTATATTGGCGAACCAAAACCTGTGTATATCTTTGGCACAAAAAGATGAAATTGCCTACATAGGCACTATGATAGTGCATTTGGAGGCTGAAATGAGCTCGGGTAGTGATGTCAATACCACAAAGCGAAGATTTTTGAACTCCTAATTACCCTGAGTATGCTCACCAATTTTTGTGCGATTCTAAGACTGTGACTGAAGGGGTATCGACGATGCCCTAGATGAAGCGACGACTTGCTCTGATACCAATTGTTGGAGTTTGAGGTTGGTCAAGCATGCGGTGTGGAAGTGCTCAAAGAAGTGGACACACAAGAAGAGGGAGCATGTAGGGAGCTCCAAGAAGTGCATGTAAAATTTTCATTTCCGGAGTCCTTGAGCTTGAGGAGTATTAGAAGTACCTATGTACCAAGTTCCATAATTTTTAGACTCTATTTGAGCCCTCAAATGAGCCCTAAAACCTAATTTTTAACTAGATCAGACACTAGGTCTAGATAGGGCCAAAACTCATTAAAAAACTATAAAAAGAGCTAGAGAGCTCATTTTTGAGGTTGGTTCTTTAGAGATTGAAGCTTGTGTAAGAGATTTCTTTTGTAATCAAAAGCCTTCCATTGTTCCTCTCTTTGTTCTTGCCTTGTGTGCACGTGTGCTTGTGTGCTTCTCACTCTTGCACTTGTGCCTTCACTTGCTCATGGTCCTCATACCAGTCCTCATGTCTCCATAGATTGACATTTATGAGGTGGATCTCCTCACGTTGGTACTTACCATTGTGCTAGAGTGACACCAAATTTGGCTAATTTGATAAGCTAATTTGAAGTTGACCTTCAGGTGGGACTAGGAAGCCAAGGGAGCTCCAAAGGATTTTGGGCAATACAAAAAGGAAAATTGGGACTAGTAGACAAAGCTTATGAACCTTAGATCAGGTAGACACCTAAAGGGGGATAGACAAAGCATTAGATCTTCTCAAGCTAGTGTCAACCATACAACTAAGTCATGGGCACAACAACTTAGTGGTTATCCCTACATGCTAAGTTCGGACACAAGTGATTCAAAAATGTCATTTAGCATGGAAATACCTGTAGGTAGCTCAAGCACTACCTATTTACAGACACAAGAAGGTCCCTATAGGACAAAATTGGAATATATCAAGACCAACTGATTAGGTGCTCGTATCTATGAGGATGGTCTGAGACAATCAATTGTCCAACTCAAAAATCCCAATAAACCCTTCGGAATTGAACACATAATGGTTAAGTTTGAAGAGGGTTCTTATATTGACAAGCAAGGAACCATGTATGCAGTCACCAGCCTACCAAACAAGATAGATGAGTTTGGGAATATCACTCCTGAGAACGAGATAGGAGACCTAGAGCAAGGAGACCTAGGATGAGAACCCAAGACTCCTCGAGGCAAATCCATCTTGACCAGGGTAATTACTCTAGAGTGGATTCTTGAAGACAACAAAAGCGTAGAAATATTCTTGAATAGAGAAACAGAGGAAGCCTTTTGGAGATTCAAGCTAGAACCACCTAGCAAAATAAGCGGAGTCACGAGCTATGAGTTCAAAGATCGTGAAATGCCAGACAAAGTTTTCTATATGGATAACACTTCAGAGAGAATGTTCTTGGTGACAGAACATGGTAGGCAGGCATACACTTGGAAGGGTGAATTGATTTTCCCTACACCAAGATCAAATGTTTCCCATGGCCTCCAAGGAGTAGGATCATCCCATGCTCATGAAACCCAAAGGGATAGAGCTAGAGAGAGACCTGAGGTAAGATTTGCACACACGGTGGGTAGAGACAGATTAGGAATTCGAAGTGAAAGACCTGAACGAGAGAGACACCGAACACATAGGCATCAAAGAGATGAACATGATTTTCCATTGCCTAGACCCCGAGAGTACCCAAGAACCCTTAGACCCTCTCAAGTGGTCAAGACAATGGAAAACTACTTTGATGGGTGAGGAGATCCTTATGATCATGTAGCAGAGTTTAGACAAGTGCTAAGAGTCGAATAAGTTGAGGACATGTTCACACAGTATAATGCCTTCGGTCTAGCTCTCAAGAACACTGCCGTAACATGGTTTCAACCACTACACTAGGGTCGGTTCAAGAATAGTGACTAGGTGCTAGAAGCATTCATTACTGAATTCTCTAGAAGTGGCATCCGACATAACACATCATCCTTGATCTAGAGCTTCAACTAGACAACACAAGAAACAGTCCGACTAGTTGGATGAAGATTCAAACAATATGTGGAGAGATGCCCAACACCTGAATTACCTACACAAGCAAAACAAGTTTCCTTGTTTTTAGATGGAATTTTTAGCGAGAAATTTAGGTCATATGTATATCTCAAGGAGCCAGTCACTCTAGATCAATGCTTGAGAATGTGCATTGACATAGAAGACAACTTGGGTGGGGAGTTAGAATTATCCAAACTCTATAAGAATTCTAACAGTTCTACTAGTCATACTTCTAGACTCTCCACTGAGATGGATGAGATAGCTAAGCAGGTTGCAAGGAAGCTAGGAGTTCAAAATAGAAAAACACCAAGGGTCACCTCATTGAAGCGATGTTATACTTGCACAGGAGACCACATGGCTAACATACACCCATTCCAAAACCAGAACATGAGAGAAATGAATGTTCCATATTGCACTATTGAGAGGAAATACGCAAACCACACAACTCAAGATTGTCCATACAATATGCACGCTATGAGACAAACTTATCAAGAACCTTACCAATAGGGTAGGTATCAAAACCAATACCAATAGCCATATTATAGGCCACAATAGCAATATCAACCTCAATACCAGCAACAATATCAGGAATAATATAGGCCACAACCGGTCCTAGGAAACCGAGCCCCACCTCAGACAAATGTGACCCCAATTAAACATGTAGTGGCAGAGGAGAACCCTAATAGAGCGTTGGTGATGATGAACCCTTTGCTCTCACAACATGACCTTCATGCACAAGTTTTGACTACAACCATGAAGATAGTTCTCAAGCTTATTACACAGAGTCACTTGAGCATAGTGAAACTTATCCATATCAATATGAGGCACTACCTATGTTAACAAATTGGGAGCCAGAATACTCCAATGTCAGGTATACGAATCCTAACCCTAGGCCCCAATTGAGACAAATGAGACCACAAGCCCCCAGAGGACCATGTTTTAGATGTCAAGGTGACCATTTCATTTGTGAATGTCCCCACCCATGGACTGTGGGACAATGACATAGCATGAAAATACAAGGTTTTTGTCCTAAGTGCAGAAAAGGACATCGCCTGAGAGATTTTCCAAGGAATCCCTCTAGTGTAGCCGAAGTGCATCAATTAATGTGGTAGTATTGGTGGTGGATTCAAGTTCAAGTAGCATTAATGTGGCTCCTATACATGCAGTCACTAGGACACAAGCCTCAAAATAGTCTAAACTAGTTGAACATTGAGAGCCAAGTGAATCAGGAGAGCCTAGTAAGAGAAACACTAGAACATGGAAGGATACTAGTGAGAAGGCCAATCATAAGTGGACTAGAAAGTTCTCCAAAGTAGAAGAAATCTTGAGAGATAAAAAAATAAAAATTGCAAACATCACTTCTCAAAACCCCTCACATGCCAAAACTCCATCCACTCCACTTCATCCCACCCCACCACCCATTGTGAATGGACCACAACTAGGGTCTATTCTTGCAGATCCAACCCCAGAAGACTTGGACATGATGTTCAAGTCCTACCAGGCTTGACTACAAGAAGGGCCAACAGCTGCAAACCTAGACAAGATTTACCCTAGAGTAAATTTAGAGATTAATGGACAAAAATGTGCATCAAAATGGTAGACCTAGCACAAGCTATGCTCAAGGCCAATCAATTGTTCAATCAAGCAAATTCTACCAAACCCGGTTTGCATTTGTAGGGCTTACTAGAAAGACTAGAGTAGTTGGTAAACAAGCCGCATGTTTCTTTACCTCCATAGATTCAACCGGTTGTTGAAATAGAATGCTTACCACGAAAAAAAATTATGTTTGAATTCCATGGATTTTGGAACCTCTTTCAGTTCAATAGTAGTCTCAAGAGTTCTTGCGAGGAATAAAAAAAGAGAAATGGGCCAAGGAGAAGGGTAATCCCCCTCCTATTCTTGAAATTGATGATCTTCATGATCAATTTCCCCAAGACATTCCATTTATTTATGAGACCAAGCAGAGCAACAAGAAGACGAAACCTTAGATTTTGAATTAAATTCTTTGCAAGAGTTGCCACAATTCACATGCCCATGGGAATCTAAATCTCTTCAGATCAGAGCTCCCACAATATTGATAAGAAATGAAGACTTAGTGGCTCCAAGAAACACTGAACTAAGGTGCAGTGTCATCTCACTTTAGAAGAGCTGCTCAAAGTAAAACCTTAGTTGTGGAAACATGTGGCGAATCAGGTTCGAGAACTTGGTTCCAATATGTCAAAAGTAGGCTCTAAGCTGAAAGTCCCAGAGATACCTCTAGACAAAATAGGAGACATGAGTGAAGGTGAAGAAGGTAATACTTATCTTCCAATCACCTACCAATGTTGCACAAGCAAAGCTATCTTAGATTTTGATGCTAGTGTTGCAATTGCAACCACCTCCTTGTGGAAGCAATGGGGAAAACCCACGTTAAGACCAACAAGAATGAAGCTTCATATGGCTGATGACCATATTGACAATTCATGAGCTATTGCAATCTCATTCACAATCACACTCTCTTTCACAATCTCATTCTCAATCATAATCCCAAGTCAAGACTTTGATTTGCAGCCTCCTCTTGCATGGCACAACAATCTCCCATAACAAAGTTGAACATCCCTCATGAAGGAAGTGCATGATCCACCAAATTTAGCAAAAGTCGGGTCTCTCTCATGCAGAAGCATGCATTTTAGTGGTTAGTTTCTCTTTAGTGGCACCTATCAAAATAGAAGAAAAATCAATGAAAATAAATATAAGTCAACAACTAGAACATGCATGAGAGAACATATGCACCAAAATGATGACTTTAAATAATAATAATAGGAAATCACGCTTTTCTTTTTTTGGTCCTTGTAACTCAAAAAAATATGGAATCCCAAAATGCTTAGAGGGGTGAAATTTCAAATATTCGATCTATCCAATGTTAGAGACACCCTTAGACCAAATCCCCCTCCAAATATCAGTTTTTAGTCCTGCAAGTTCAGAAATTATAGAGAGAGAATAAAATCAAGTCATTATTTTGTAGTGAACTAATTTTAGAGCCTGAAATGAGGTACCCAAAGCATGATTCACAAAATTTTGAGAGACAATTTTATTCTACTATGCATACTCTACCTTTCTCTTGTGCATCATTATTCCTCATTCTTTCATCTTTGTTGATATATTTAGGTGGTGATATGCGTGAACACTCTAGGACTGCACTTTTTTCCCTCTTTAGGAGGTTTTTTCCCCCGGCTTGTATATACGCCTATTGCCCTAATGGACTACTTATCTTTGTACATTCTCTAGTAATACATTCAGTATTGTGTGTTGTGCTCCAAGCTTCTTCTTCTTCCTTGTGCTTTTTGTGTGCTTCCGTAGACATCTAACTCCAACAATTGGTATCAGAGCAGGTTTCCGCTTCATCTAGGGTGTCATCGACACCTCTCTGCTTGAAGTCTCAAAATCGCACGAATTTTGGTGAGCATATTTAGCGTGTTTTCAAGATCAAAATAGCTTTGCTATGTGGTGTCGAAATCGCCATCTGAGCTCGTTTCGGCCTCCAAACGCACTATCATAGTGCTTGTGTAGGCTATTTTGTCTTTTTGTGCCAAAGGTATATACCAGTTTTGGTTTGCCAATATAAGCATCTCGAAGTCTGCTACAGGTCTAGCAAAATTTGTCTGGGCAATTTTGTTCAACTTTTTAGTCATCGGCCATGGCTGAAAGCAGTGATGTATTTCGTATTTTGGTTGTTGAGGATAATCTGGATGGTACCAACTACCTGTTATGGGCTTATATGATGCGACATGTATTGGTTGCAAAAGGACTGTGGAACATTGTGCAGGGTGTTGAAAAACTTCCTATCACACCTGCAACTGTTACAACTGCAGGTACTGAAGTTGATGCACAAGGTGTTGAAGATGATGATATTCTGCATATTCCTATTCGTACTGAGGTTTTTGCTGCACCTACTACAGAGCAGATTCGTTGGGATAGCAGAGCCCAAGCACATGCATTGATAAATTTTTCTATCGAACGTGCTATTATTCCTCACATACGCTCTTGCAAAATAGCTAAGGATGCTTGGGATACTCTTACAACATTGTACCAAGCTAGGAATGAGGCTCGTGTTGCTTACCTCCGAAAACGGTTGGAGAGTGAGCACATGAATGAAGATGATTCCATGGATAGTTTTCTAACAAAGATCAAAGACTTGAAGGAACAGTTGATTTTTGCTGATGAGATTATACCAGATAGCTCACTTGTGTAGACCGTTCTGAATGGCCTTCTTGATTCATATAAGAGTTTTGCTTCTACTCTTTGGTTAATGATGAAAGGCAATCCAAATGCCTTATCATTTGAGGAGTTAGTCTCTGTTCTATTGCAGGAGGATCAATCCAAGCAGAATAGGTCCATTATGCGTGTTGCAGATCAAGATTTCCTGGCTAGTCACAAGAGCAAAGGAAAATGGAGCTCTTCAAGTAGTAAGCAAAAATCTGCGAATTCTGCACAATCGAAGAGGGAAGACAAAGATGAAAAGAAATCTAAAAAGTAGAAATTGTTTTGCAAGTACTGCAAAGGAAATGATCATATCATAAAGAACTGTCCAAAACTTGTTGTGAAAGAGGCAAAGAAAAAAGAGGCCGGAATGGCGACCATACATATTACCTCGCAGCGAAGTTTCTTCTCTTCACTCGAGCCTGCCCCTACAGGGAATACTGTTACATGCACCAACAACTCCTCTTATCCTATTATGGGAGTTGGTAAGATCATTTTGACTACTACTGATGGTAGTTCTTTCACTTTGTCAGATGCTATATTTGTGCCAGGGATCAAGAAGAACCTGTTATCAGTTTCTACATTAGCCAAGA
This sequence comes from Ceratopteris richardii, assembly GCA_020310875.1. Classification (NCBI taxonomy): domain Eukaryota; kingdom Viridiplantae; phylum Streptophyta; class Polypodiopsida; order Polypodiales; family Pteridaceae; genus Ceratopteris; species Ceratopteris richardii. The sequence goes on along the minus strand of CM035416.1, from coordinate 15,683,760 downwards.
TTGGCTTGGTTGTGAAATTTGGTGATGACAGGTGTACAGTTCATGATGTGTCAAATGGCGATGTGATTATTGCTTCTCACATTTTATGTCATGGGCTGTATAAGCTCATAGACTATGAAACATCTGTGAATGATTCGGCATGTGTAGTACATGATTCTCAGGCTATGTCTAATGCAAAGCTTTGGCATGCATGCTTTGGTCATCTGAATTTCGCTAGTTTGCTACGCCTGCAGAAATCTGAATGGTGTCCTCTTTGCCAAAACTTGAGGCACTTGGAAAACTTTTTTGTGAAGGCTGTATTTTGGGCAAAATGCATGGTTCCTCATTTCCAAAAGATGTTTTAGTTTGGGCTACTTAGAAATTGCAGCTTGTACATAGTGATGTTTGTGGTCCTATGCAGACACCTTCTTTTGGAAATTATCTTTGCTTCGTGACTTTCATTGATGATTTTTCCAGGCATGCATGGGTATATCCATTGAAGGCAAAGTCCAAAGTGTTCATGTGCTTCAAACAATTTCTGTTTTTGGCCGAGAATCTATCAGCATGTAAAATGGGCACCCTCCGTTCTCATCGAGGGGGGGAATATATGTCTTTTGATTTTAATGCATTTCTAGCTTAGCGTGGGATAAAACACTAGTGTAAAGTGCCGTATACACCTCAACAGAATGGAGTTGCTGAACGAAAGAACAGGTCACTCATGGAGATGGCGAGGTGTATGGTCAAGAGTCAGGCTTTACCACATAGTTTCTAGCTTGAGGCTGTCATGTGTGCAACATATGTACTTAACAGGTATCCCACTAAAGCACTGCAGTCTATCACTCCATATGAGGATTCACATGATTGCAAGCCATCTGTTGCTCATCTGTTTTTGGTTGTTTGGAATATGCATTAGTGCCTGAACAACATCACAGGAAATTGGATGATAAAGCAGTAAAATGTATTTTTGTTGGGTACGGTTCTAAAAGTAAAGGCTATCATCTGTATCATCCACAAACTAAACGTATTCTGGTTAGCCGTGATGTTGTTTTTGTGGAAGATGCTATTCAGCCATTGCTTTCATGTACTAATGAGACATCTGTTAGCTCCAAAGACATGTATGATACTTTGCTACCTCTTTTTACAAGTGGACAGTCTAGTGCTGGTCCTAATGAGGCAACTGTGCAGGTTTCAGGTGATAATGCAGATCATTCCATTTTTTATGCATATTTACATGATGCACTTGTTGATGAGAGAGCTGATATTGAGTAGGCAAAAACTATGCCAAAATGGCTGGTACAAACTTTACGTGATAACAAATTAGATGCACCTCTGTCATATCATACTCGATCAGGCTCTCATAGTGCCTCTTTTGCATCAGATTGCTATGCTTTGGTTGCATCTAGTCTATGTGATGAGAATGAGCCTGTTTCGTTTGATGAAGCACAAAATTCAGAAAATTGATGGCTGCTATGCAATCTGAATATGATGCTTTAATGAAGAATGGTACTTGGTCTTTGTGTGACTTGCTGCCTGGCAAGAAGGCAATTGGCACTAAGTGGGTTTACAAGCTAAAGCGTAAGCCTGATGGAACAGTTGACAGGTATAAGGCTAGGCTTGTTGCAAAGGGTGATGCGCAAGAAAGAGGAATTCACTTTGATGAGACCTTTGCACCTACATGTCGTATGACTACTGTTCGGAGCATCTGTGCACTTGCAACCCATAATAGTTGGAATGTACATCAATTGGACATTAAAATAGCATTTGTGAATGGTGACTTCCATGAAGAAGTGTATGTTTTTCAGCCCCATGGCTTTGTGCAAAAAGGGCATGAAAACCAGGTGTGCAGGTTAAAGAAGGCATTGTATGGTTTAAAGCAAGCACCACGTGCTTGGTATGAAAAGATACATGCCTATCTGATTGCACATGGTTTTGAGAATAGTCCAACTAAAAGCACCTTATATGTTAAACGTGCTAATGATGTGCTTCTGATCATTGTTGTCTATGTTGATGACATGTTGTTCACTGGTCCCATTGAGAAGCATATTGCTGATTTTAAGGCTGATTTTGTGCCATATGCGATAAGACCAACCACACCACTCAAAATTGCTGGTTCAATGGGAAGAACCAGGAAGGAAGTGGAAGAGGTGGATATGGCAACAATAGAGGCAGAGATGGACACAACTTCAACAATAACAATAGAAGCTATAATAGAAGGGACTACAACAATTATTCAGAAGATCAACCACATGAAGACTCATTGCTTCTTATGAATCTAAGCCACAAAGAAGGTAAAGAAGATCATCATTTGTTCTACATAGATTCAGGATGTTTGAATCATGTTGCAGGCAACATTGCTCTTCTATCTGATTTAGAAAGTCCAAAGCATAGACATGAAGTGCAAACAGGGGATGACACGAAGCACAATGTGGAGAAGATTGGTAATGTCAAAGCTTCCAATGGCAGGACAAACATTCTGAGTAAGGTTCTCTATGTACCCACTATCACTAAAAACCTAATAAGTGTAGGCCAAATAGTTGAAAAAGGCTTGCAAGTTAGGTTCACCCAACATGGAGCTTTTGTGGAAGATCCATGTCAAGGCTTCAAAAAGATAGCCTGAGGTGAGAAGCATGGTAGGCTCTTTACTTTTGAAGTAGGAGAAACCAGGAACATAGCTCTATTCAACTTTGGGTCTCAAACCCTAAGTGAGCTTGAAGTGTGGCATAAGAGACTTGCTCATGTGAATGAAAGAACCTTGAAGGATATATGCAAGGATCAAAGTGTTCTAGTACTGCCGAACATATCAAAGCAACACATGATCAACACGTGTGATGCATGTCAGATTGGGAAGGCACAAAGACAACCATTCAACCACAAAGGCTACATCCACAACAACTTGTTGGAATTAGTACATACAGATGTATGGGGACCAAGTCAAGAACCTTCATTGGCAGGATCAAGGTATTATGTCTCATTTATAGACGACCATAGTAGATGGACTGTTCTATTCTTTATCAAGAGTAAGAATGAAGTGTTTGATTGCTTCAAACACTTCATTATGTCTCATACAGGTAGATCACTAAAGAAGCTCAGATCTGGTGGAGGGGGAGAATACTTCTCCAAAGAGTTTGATGAGTTCTTGCAAGACAAAGGTATCAAAAGGGAAGTGACTACTAGGTACTCTCCTCAAATAAATGGAATTGCAAAGAGGAGAAACAAGACATTGGTTGGATGAGCCCGAACAATGCTTGAAGAGAAGAAGTTTCCACATTATCTATGGGCAGAAGCTATTTCAATTGGTGTGTACCTTGTCAATAGACTACCATCCAAATCACTTCAAGGTATAACACCTTATGAAGCATGGCATGGAAGAAAACCTAGTCTTGGACATTGCAAGGTTTTTGGTTGTTTAGCTTATGTTCATGTACCATCACAAATAAGAGGTAAGCTAGATGAAAGGCCAACAAAGGTAGTGTTTATCGGATATGATTCAACTCAGATGGTTTACAGGTTCTTCAATCCTTCAACCAAGCAATTCACTACAAGTAGAGATGTTGTGTTTGAAGAACACAGGTCTTGGTATGATGAAGACAAACAAAAGGTAACACTACCATATGATCTTGATTCTGACTCTCATCAATTAGGAAGCAAGCATGATACACAGGTCCAAGATCCAAGAAGTGATACAGACGATGACCAAGATGAAAGGGAAAAGGATTACAAGCTATGGAAGTCAAGAGGCAAAGCAAAGATGCAAGAGGTTGGAGAATGCTCCAAACAAGCACCTAGAAGATCAACAAGAGAGAAGAAACAACCAAAAAGGTATAGATATTGTAGCTCTGTGATGAGTAGCACCTCCTTTAATGTCAATTCGGGGAGACGTGAGGATGGTATGAAGACCACAAGCAAGTGGAAGCACAAATGCGTGAGTGAGAAGCACACTAACATGCACACACATACACACACACGCGCACACACGGCAAGAACAAAGAGAGTAAGACAATGGAATCACTTCTATTGCAACAAAGTTCTCATACAAGCTCAAACTACAAGAAGCTCCCCCCAAAAATGAGCTCTCTAGCTCTATTTATAGTTTTTGACTAGCTTTGGCCCTGTCCAGACCTAGTGTCCGGCCTAGTTAAAAATTAGGTTCCAGGGCTTATTTGAGGGCTCAAACGAGATCTAAAAATTATGAAAATTGGCAGGCAACTACTTCTAAGGCTCCTCAAGCTCGAGGACTCCTCGGCTTGTACAAAATAGAGCTACAAAAAGGTGAAAATGGTATTTACAGGGGTTTTTAGTGATGAGAATCACTTTTAACTGGTGTAATGGTTTGAAAAAATAAAGGGTTGCCTTAGTGCTAGATCTGCTTGTATGCTCGTACTTGCTTCTTCTCGTATACAGCCAACACTCTCCCCCCCCTAGCGTCTGTCGCCTCTGACAGACCTCTGCTCCACTGTTTGATCAATGTACTCTTGCAGGAGGTCGGTTGCCACTTCTTGTTCCTTGATGCGTAGTCCCCGAACCAAGTCTCTCTGGAGGGTCTCCCAATTGACTGCACCCGGTATGTCCGGTTGTGGCGTTGTGTAGAGTTCTGAGTGCATGGTTTGTTCACACGCGAATAGATGTAGCAGGTGGGTTGGGCATGGTGCGAACACTTATGAGTGTGACTCCCAGAACCCCGTGGTAAACATATCATCGAAAGTTTGCTTATAGCAGGCAGGGAGATATCTGATGCGTGTGTGCCATGCATAAGCAACTCGTATGTTGGGGGTTGTGCTCATATCATACAGGAGGTCATAATTACCATTGATGAAGCCGGGAATCGGAGGCTGAATATGGCATACATTGCCGAAAGTTTTGAGCACCACCTGCATCATATCGAATATCTTGAGCATCATCTGGGCAGCCATATCTGGCATGGAGTGGAGGCGTGGCAACCCATGTCTGATGGTTGCTATCATGTAAGATACTGTGGGGGTGCCGGTTGGGGGTGCAATGGCGGGGTAATTAAGCCATTCTCTACAGTTTACATTGTTCTGAACTTTGATGGCAAAGGCTTTCCATGATCTTCTTCTTTGTACTGGCCCATAACAAGGGTTATACTTCAAATGCATGGGAGCGTGATCCCATGTTCTCAGCATGTCCGGGTATGTTTCCGGTAATCTTTGCCTCCATATGGGCTGGAATATGGCCCCTTTTTTGGCTGCCTCTGGGATGTCCTCGGGTTCGAATTGTGTTGCGAAGGAGGGGTACTTGTTGGTTATGCGTTTGATCTCAGCATTGTAGTCTGCCAGCAATACAAAATAAGGTTTGTATTGTAACTCTGAGCTAGTTATCAGCCGCCTAGGAGCCAAGTTCGAGAAATATTCAGATTTGAGTATGGTCTCCTCTATGGCTTTCATGGCTAGCATCTGAGTTGCAACACACTCTTCGTGAGTGTGACCCATCTCCTCTACCTGCTTCATCCATGCTGACGGGGGTTCCTCATATGTATCCTGGCCTTCCTCCGTAATTCTGCCTCCTGGAAGGGGTTGAGGCTCATAATTGTCTTCAAATGCCTCCTCCACTGGAATGACTACTGTGTCTTCTTCTATGGTTTGATCAGGTGGAGAGGGAGGTCGTTCATACTGTAACAATTTAATTTTTAGTTCTCCCACCTGTTGCCGTAGCTCAAGTACCTCATTGGTTACTGATAATTCTGGCTCTGGTGAGGTTGCAACGTTGGCCATCTCTTTAGGTTCTTGTTGGTGTGGTGCAGGCACTTGGGCTTTCTGTAGGTCTTTGACTTGGTCAGCAAGCTGATCATGAGCTTCTAAGAGAGTGGCATAGGTTTCTAATATTTGTTGTATATCTCTGAGGGGATGGCTTGGAATTTAGCCGGGTTAATGGGTGCCCCTGGAGTATTTTCCATGGCTGCTTCGAGGTTGTCTTGATTTTGTTGCTGTAGTCTTTTGTTTTCTTCTTGAGCAGCCACTAAATGGTGTCGGAGTAGAGCCATGTTTCGTTGTAGTCTAGCATTACGGGCTAGCTGATCTCTAAGTTGTTCCTCCGTTGCCCTATTCTTCTCTGTATGTGTGGACTCGAGCTCCACCTGATATTGTTGGAGGGTGGTCACCTTCTGCTGTAATTCCGTATTAGACAACTCCAAGGCAGTGACACGTGCCTGGAGGTGGGATGACAAAGTACATAGCTCTTTATTGTTTTCTTCTAATAACCTGTATTCCTGTTTAAGTTGGGCAGCAGCTTCGAGCATGGTGTTGAGTGCATGACTAAATGAGGTGGGTGCAGGGGTAAAGGTGGAAGATGCAAGGGGTCGGGAGATGGGAAAGGGAAAAGTGGATGTTGTGCCTACAGTGCTTGGAAATGGCGACGTGAGTGAAATGACACGTGGTGATGTAGGAATAACAGTGGTGGTGGGTGATCCTGTGGATGGTGAGATGTCCATGGGATCGGACGTGAGAGTGTGTGATTTGTGCACTGTGAATACAGGAATGGTGGGTGGTGTGATAGTGGTGGCAGTGAATGTGGGGGAGTGGGGTTAGGAAAGGGACTTTTTATTATAATTATCCACCTGTTGGAGTATATTTACAAGGTTTGTCCAGAATGAGGGTTGTGTGACTTGGGTTGATTGTGAGGCAGTTACTAGGGGAGTGGTGGATAGGGTTTGGGTGTGGGTGAATGGAAAAGGATGGGATAAGGTCTGGCTAGTGGCAAGTGGTTGTCCAAGGGCGGGGAGATAGGAAGGGTGACCTGTTATGGTTTGATTGGTGGCCGGATGACCGGTGTGAGGTTCAAAAATTTGGGTGGAAGTGCTGGATGTGGGTAAAGGGAAGGATGTAAAAACGGAGGTGTGTACAATGGTTTCGTGATGGGTGGATATCGGTTGTTCAGAAGGGATAGTGGAGAAGGGTTCTGAAGGGTGGATGGAAGGTGGCGGTGGAGATGGTACGTGTGTAATTACCTCTTGTTCGTCAGTGGGACTTGGGCTCGTCATGTGAACATCCTCTGAAATTATAGTAGGCAAGGCGGTAGAGGCTTCCATTTGAATCATTTTCCCGCGTCGTGGCCGTGTGTCAATCCTTCGTTGATCATAGATAGGGTTTTCCTGATAGACCATTGTCCTCAATGCTTCCCCGATCCCACATGTCTCTGCCAAAAGATTCAATGATTCCACAAAATGTGAGTCGATATTCTCGGTTTGAAGCATCTGGTTCACTAGAGCTCTATTCGCCTCTTCTATCATCTTATGTCTTCTCTGTACCTGCTTGATGGTCTTGTACAGCCGTCTGAGTTGTGCCGTGTAGGCAGGGGCCTCTTCTTCACTGTCTTCTGGTTCATTTCTTTGTGCACCTTCCTGAACTTGTGTATTTGGGTCCTGAGGATGTTGTGCCACTTCTTCCCCATGTACTCTGCTGGTCTCGCCCCGTGGCTGTTCTCTTTGGACTGATGCTCCCGGATCAACATTGTCAGGGGAATCTTCACTGTCTGATAGAGGGACCGTCTGCAGGAATCTTTCAAAATCAAAGTTTGGATCCTCTGTGAAGGTGGCCATAGATGCAAACTCTGCCTCGGTAGGTAGTGGAGGGGCGGATGGAGCAGGTTGTACCACCTCCCCAGCTTGAACTCCTTGAAGATGGATCGTAAAAGGTGCGACCTGAGCTTCTGGTCTGGGAGAGGCTTCAGTCGTGGCCTCTTGAGGGATCATTACCTGGGAGAGCGATCCACGCATTCGTTTTGCAGGCTGGCTCCCTGACTTCCGCCCTTTGAACAGCTCCAGTTGTGCATACTTTAGAGCTCGGGCAACTGGCACATCATATGCAAGACATCTATAGATAATTCTTGTCAGCGCACAACAGCCATGTAAAGTGGGCTTCCTCACTCCCCGCTTGCCTGCCTCATACACTTGGTCTAAGATCCATACCGGCATCTTAATGGGCAAGCTTCCAGTCTCTGCTAGATATAGCCCATACCATATTTTCTTGTGAGGTTGAGTGAAACGGTCCTGAGCGGGGAATGCGAAGTGTTGGAGGCACATCTGCAAAGGTATGGCGATGTTGGGGGTGAGGGCGCACATTTCTTTTAGCTTCTTGATTCTATTGCTTTTCATCGACTCCGGTATCAAGGGGTCGTGGTCAGAAGGTACATGCGTGCCATACATCTGAAGTGCTTCCCTGATTAAAGTCACATTCAATTCGAACTTCCTCATTTCCTCCAGATTTGACAAGGAGGGCACCCAGAATGTGCCTGAATGATCCTTATCCCCTGTCGGCTTCAGCGTGGCAATTAGGTAGTAGCACCTGAGGAAATCTGGTTTAGGCAGAGCTGCACTGAAATAAGTTTGTAATCCTGCTTTTTGCCAGATATCTTGAAGTGGAGCTGCATTTTGCAATGCTTCGAATTCGCGTGAGATGAACTGGAAGGTCCACCACACTCCTCCACATTCCATCTTGGACTCCCAGATATGATCTGCGTCCCCCAAATCTCCTGGCATCTCATTGAACCAGTGAGAATGCCCCTTTACTCTTTCAGTTAGGCCATTTGGTGGATCTGGAATAGGAATTCTCCGCACATTCGCGAACTCCTCAGGTCGAGCTGTTGGTGGGGCCTCCACCAGCATGGCATCCCAATTGATTGGAGCACCAGAGCTTGCCTGAGAACTTGTGCCTTCTGCTGTTGCCATGAGAGTAGGTTGCTTATCTGCTGGAAGAAGAAAGGCACATTATTGTTGCATAGGAAACAAGATGTAATGGTGTTCCCTTCACAATACTAACATGACAATCCCGGAGGTCAGTGGTTAGTGGTGAAGTGTTTGTGATAGGTGTGAGTGGTGATTAGAGGTCAGTGTCATCCTAGATGCATACTTTGGTTATGCAATGGCTCAGAATGCTCCTGTGTTAGTGTGGGCGGATTTACAGAATTGGGTCAGGGGGTTTAGTACACATTTTAATTCTCCACACCTTGATAGAGGCGTCGTAGCTCTTAGAGCTAAAGACAGGTGAAGGTTTCTGGATGAGAGTGTGATGTATTTGGGACCTTTTGGGTACCCATTTCCAGACATTCCTAGGGTTGATGGGAGTGGGGACAGTGAGAGGTGTAGGTATCTTGTCATTTTCTGAGTTGTTGGCCACGAGTGCTTGTGAAAGTTGCTTCATCCTAGTGCCTGAAGGTGAAGTAATTTGGGCTTGTAAGCAGGCCTTGGGCACCCATATCTGTCTAGCATTAGGGATGGCCTTCATTGACCGCTTAGGAACCCAAATAGAATTGGTATGCCTAGGGGTTATCCTAGGGGGCTTCTTCACTTTGTTCCTTGATGGTGAGGCTCGTTTCTTGTCTCCTTGAGAGTTTGCTATTAGAGTTGTGTGTTTCCTATCCTTGCGTATCCAGATCTGCTTCGCACCACGAGATGCTCCGTGTTGCACAAGTTGGTGCTCCTGCCTCTTGATCAGCAGCCTCCCTCGTGTCGAGTGACGTTTGGTCTGCTCGTCTAGAATCTTCCTTGGATCAGTTAGGAAATCCTTATTGGCTCCTGTACCTTCAGTAAGATTGACAATCCTCTGCACCATAGAAGTTTGTACAAGGACAACATTGTTATCCTCATGTGGATTCCTGGAGGGACCAGGAGTTGGTGCCTGTTCTATTGGTTTGAGTGCTTGATTTTCTAATTCAATCATGAGACGGCTTTGGCCTACCCAAGCCTGAAGAAGTCCACTTCTTAGGTTGAGGTTGACTGCGTGATCATAGATCCAGTCTTGGCCTAAGACAAGAGGTTCGGTCAGGTCCTCGTCTTCACACACTAGCACTTTTGCTTTCATGAGGACCTTTTGTATGTAGAGGGGAAGATCCACCTCTCCCATGCAAGGGGTTTCAACACCTCCTAATCCTATCAGATATGCTTCTAGGGGTTTTACCTCCAATTGCAACTGCTCGCAATAAGAAAGCCGAACTGCACTTGTGGCTGCTCCTGAATCAATTAATGCTCTCACGCTTGTGCTGCTGTCTCTTTGTCCTATTTCTAGGGTCACAAAAGGTCGTCGGTCCACTATCTTATGGGTACGTTCACCTGCAGTCTCACACATGGCCATGTGATAGCCTGGAGACTCTTGAGTGTCAGTCATAGGCTGATCCCTCCCTTGTCTCCTCAACTTCATTCGTCTGATACGCTCTAAGGCCTCTGCCTGTGCTTCTTCTCGAATTCGTTTTTCCTCCTCTTTACGTTGCTTAGCAGTATTGAGTCAGCTTAGCATTTCCTCCGTGAGGGGTTCCTGATATAGCTTGACTCTGCATCCGCTAATATAGTTTGGGAGGACATCCCCCTCTAAAGTGGCTAGTTGTACTACTCCACTCGTGGAGATCCTATTGATGATCATAGGTCCGTAGCCTCTCTTTTCTAGCTTTCTTGCGTGTTGTTTCAATGTGTAGACTAAAACTAGATCTCCTGCTTTCAAGCCCTTATCCTTCACATGGGCATCAAGGTATGCCTTTTGTCGTTTCTTTGCAGCATAGATGCCTACTGCTGCTCGTAGCCTCGTCTCACCTAAACGTTCTAGAACAAAGATCCTAGAGGACAACTCATGTCCATTCCACTCATGCTCTTGTGCTACTCTTAAAGCTGGGATTAGGAACCCTGCAGTACCGCTGTGTGCCGCTTCTAAGACTTTCAAATAGTCTGATTCATGAATGCACAGTCTTAGGTAACCATCCTTGCCTCTTCGATATAGGTTGTCTCCTACTAAGGCATAGTCTTGAGCCTCTTGCTCCATGCTCCGTTTTCTTGCAAGACTAGCCTGATTGGGTAATGTTCCCGATCTCATGAACTCGACCAATGGAGCACTCCAATCTGGGATTAATGACACGTGATAAAGAGTGGCATGTTCCACTGGGGTTCTCTTCTGGCACACTGAACAATTGTGGATCCACTCTTGTATTTCTTTGTCCATGCTAGGCCAATACACTCCTAAGCGTCTTAGATTCTGCAATGTTCGTTGTTTAGAGTAGTGATTTCCTAGCAATCCCTCATGGGCTTGTTGCAACCAACTAGTATGTTCATCGTCCTCGACACAACAAGCTAATACGCCCTCGGCATCTTGCTTGTACATACTTCCGGCCAATATTTGATACTTTAGTGATTTTACAATTTCCTCTTTGCTTGTTTTCACATTCTTATTTGCAGGCCCGAAGGTTAGGACTGGTACCAACTTATTTGCCCATTTAGGAACAACTTCTAAATTGAACAGATAAGCGTCGGGCAATTCATCAGACACTCCTTGCGGTGGCTCTCCTGAAGTGATGCGAGAAAGATGGTCTGCCCTAAGATGGGTTCTACCTTTCCTGACAACAACTTCAAAGTCGTATTCCATTAGCAAGAGGAACCATCTTACTAAGCGGCCTGTATTGCAAGGTTTATTGACCAAATATAGTAAAGCTTGATGATCGGTGAAAAACTTAAACTTATTGGCCAATAGATAGTGTCTAAACTTCTTCACAGCATATACCATGCCTAAGCCTTCTCTCTCCGTTGTGGTGTAATTTCGTTCAGCTGCATTTAATTGCCTACTAGCATATGCTATCGGCAAATCTAGGTTTCCTTCACCTGTGGGTTGTGCTAGCACACATCCTATTGCATGATTGGAGGCATCTACATGGACATGGAAGGGTTTGCTCCAATCAGGAGTAGTCAATATTGGTGCTGTGCACAAACGTCTTTTCAGCTCGTTGAAGGAAGTCTCGCATTCCTCGTTCCACTCAAAATTTGTTAACAACCCATAAAGAGGTTTAGCTATGATGGCATACATGTGGATAAACCTACGGTAATATCCACAATGGCCCATAAAGGCTTGTACCTCTTTAACATTCCTTGGTCTTGGCAACTCTGCTATTGCTCTTACTTTGTCTTCATCTGTTGAAATTCCATTCTTAGAAACAATGTGACCTAAGATCTTACCTTATCGTACCATGAACACACACTTCTCTGGATTCAGACACACTCGATAATCTCTACACTTGTTGAAGATTTGTCTGAGCTCAGGGATGTGGTAACTTCTTTCTTGGGAATGAGCGCATAAATCATCCACATATACTTCTAAACTCTTTCGCAAGAACTCTTTGAAGACATGACACATGAGTCTTTGGAATGTTGCAGGTGCATTGGTGAGCCCGAATGGCATCACACGAAATGCAAAGATTCCCCATTCTATGGCAAAGGCCGTTTTGTGTTGATCTTCGGGGGCAATGGCTACTTGGTTGTAACCTGAAAATCCATCAAGGAAGCTATAAACTTCCTTGCCTGCCACACGCTCCAAAAGATGTTCGGTGATTGGAAGTGGATAACTATCTCTGATCGTAGCGGCATTAACTTTTTTAAGGTTAATGCACACTCGCAATTTCCCATTCTTCTTGGGCACCACTACAATGGGGGACACCCATTCAGTGTGCTCAATCTCATAGATGAATCCAGCTTCAATCAGCCTGTCAATTTCCTCCTTTATTTTGGCTGCATAATTGTCATTATATGTGTAGGGCTTTTGTTTGGTGGGCTTGGCATCAGCGGTCATCGGAATCGTATGAGAGCAAATCTCTGGATCTACTCCTTTCAAGTCTCTATAGTGCCATGCAAACACATCCCTATATTCCCTTAATAGAGCTACAAGCTCTACTTCTTCTTTTGCACTTAGGTCATCTCCTATGTACGTACATCGTTCTTCGTTCCCTTCAATGGTCACTACAATTTTTTTGGTCTTTTCTTTATTGTCATATGCTTCTCCTATAATGGCCTCTCTCTTAGGCATTCGTACCAAAATTTTCCGGTCTTCCACTTCATATTTCTTGAAATTTCCTGGTACTTCAAACAATGATTCTTCCTCCTCTTGTTCCACTGCTTTTCTTTTCTTCCTCTTTTGACCTCCTTCACTTCCTTTCTTTGAATTTATCGTTTTAATACTCGCGAGGGGTTCTTCTTCTTTTTGGGTTAACACTCCTATGTCTTCTAAGTAGTGTTCCTCTGAGTCAAAGTAAGTATCCATCACAATGGATTCGAGATCATCGTCATTCTCTTCTTCTTCTATGAACTCACTAGGATCACACTCTTCCAACAGGGGCTGACACATGAACACTTAAATATCATAACCCTCCTCATCACAATGAGGTGTCCAGTGTTCTTCATTGACTGCAATGTCCATGGTAGCTAAGATTTCTGCCCAACCATGAGGCTCAAATTCCTCATCTGGAAATATCATCGGTGTATAGGCTGGGTCTTTTATTGGTCTATCTCCTGGGGGAGTTCCTTCTTCTCTCGCTTTTAGGCGCTTTTCCTCTTCCTCTGCGACCTTGCACATCCACAAGTGAGTATCTTCATGCAGCCATGATGGATCAGGTGAACTTCCAGAATGCACGGAGATAGAATCTTCTTTCGCTTTGTGGATAGGATTCCACTGTAGGGGTGGTACATCTTTGAAGGTGTAATCCTTCAGATTGACCTTGGTGGTGACCCCTAAGTGCTGTAAGTACAAGGAGTTGGTTCCCCAATCCTGTACTATTTGCAATTGTCGTAGGAAGGGTCTTCCTAGGATCATCTCGTAAACATTATTTTTCTCAAAGTCACATATAGCAAATGTATGTTCAAACTCTACACCACAAGTGGTTAGAGTTATCCCTTCAAGCAATCCAAGAGGTCTTTCAAAATGACCATCTGCCATTTGAAGTTTCATTCTCGTTGGTCTTAAGGTGGGTTTGCCCCATCGCTTCCACAAGGAGGTGGTCGCGATAGCAACACCAGCACCCGAATCCACAATTGCTTTGGTTGTGTAACCTTGATAGGTGATCGGAAGATAAGTGTTACCTTCTTCACCTTCGCTCATGTCTCCTATCTTGTCAAGAGGTATCTCTGGAACTTTTTGCTTAGAGCCTACTTTTGGTATATTGGATTCAAGTTCTGGAACCTGATCCTTCATATGATTCCAGAGCTCCGGTTTTGCCTTCAGCAGCTCCTCTACAGTGAGATGACATTGAACCTTAGTGTTCTTCACAACATCAGTGTTTCTTGGAATCACTGAGTCTTCATTTCTTACCAATATTGTGGGAGCTCTGATCTGGAGAGATTCAGATTCCCATGGGCCTGTGAAATGAGGCAACTCTTGTAAAGAATTAGATTCAAAATCTAATCTCTCATCCTCTTGTTGCTCTGTTTGATCTCCATAGATAGACGGAATGTCTTGGGGAAATCGATCATGAAGATCATCAATCTCAGGAATAGGAGGGGAATCACCCTTCTCCTTGGCCCATTTCTCTTCTTGTATTTCCCGCAAGAACTCTTGAGAGTACTGTTGCATTGAAGGAGGTATTCCAGCATCCGTGGAATTAGGAACATAAGCTCCCATTGGTGGTGAGCTTCCTCTTTCAACAACTGGTTGAGCCTGTGGAGGTAAAGAAACTTGTGATTTGTTTACCAACTGCTCTAATCTTTCTAGTAAGCCTTGGAAATGCAAATCCGGCTTGATAGAGTTTGTCTGATTGAACTTTTGACTAGTCTCAAGTATAGCTTGAGCTTGTTCTACCATTTTCATGCACATTTTCATCCGTTCAATCTCTAAATCTGCTCTAGGGTAACTCTTGTCTAGGTTTGCAGCTGTTGGCCCTTCTTGAAGTCGAGCCTGGTAGGCCTTGAACATCATGTCCAAGTCTTCAGGAGTGGGATCCGCTAATACTGATCCTACTCGGGGTGGTGGGTGGGTTACGTGGGGTGTATTAGAGGGTGGAGGAATGGAGGGTGATGGGGATGGTAGCGGTGGGAATGTGTGAGAGTGCGGTTGAGATGTGATCTCTATGATTTTTGCCTTGGTTTCTCTCAAGCTTTCTTCAAGTTCGTTTATCTTTTTTGCCCATTGCCTCTTCATTCTTTCACGACTATCCTTCCAGGCTCTAGTCCTCTTTTTGGTTATGCTCTCTGTTTCACTCACCTCGGGGCTCTTTTCCTGACCAACATCTTGGTGTTGTTGAAGTGCCTGGGCTCTTGTGATCACCTGCACAGGTGCAGTGGAAGTCACACTCCCTGTGGGGTCTACAACTAACCCAACAACATTGATAGGAGTGATTTTAGGCATGTTATTAGGGTTCTTTGGGCAATCTCGTAGGAGATGTTCTTTCCCGCAGTCTTGACAGAACCCCTGAATGGTTACTGGTTGAGGTTGTGTAGGGACAGGCAGTGGACAATCACGTATAAGGTGATCTCCCTGACATCTGAAGCATGGTCCACTAGGAAATGGGGGTCGTACCTGCCTAGGTTGAGGTCTAGAGTTGGGGTTTGTGTACATGACATTAGCATACTCAGGTTCCCCACTATTTTCACTTGGGTCCTCATAATAGTATGACTCGTTATGCTCGGGTGACTGCATGTAGTAAGCCTGTGGGCTATCAATATGTGTGGAGTCAAAACTATGATCACTTGGATCACTGTCTGATAGCAATGGGGTGACTCGGACTATGGCTCTATTCGGATTTTCTTCAGCAGACGCATATTTCACTAGTATTGCATTGGTGGGAGCAGGGGGTTGCTGTACTAGGACTGGTTGAGGTCTCTGCTGCCCTTGATACGGTGGCTGATAAGTTTGCTGTGGTCTGTTGTATTGTTGTGGTGGGTACTGATTCTGGTATCTACCCTGTTGTGGATATGGCTGAGGGTAATTTTGCCTAACAATTTGTTTGTTATATGGGCAGTCTTGTGCAGTGTGGTTGGTGTACCTGCGTTCTATGGTGCAGTACTGGCTATTAGGATTCACCTGGGGTTGGGCCATAATGGGACATACACTTGCCATATGGTTACCGCCACAATCGTAACACCGCTTAACTGGGGCAAATCTCAGAATTTGTTTGCTAGAGACACCTAGTTTTCGGGCTACCTTCTCTGCAAGTTCCTCGATGGATGTGGATTGACGAGATGTCAGGTTACTAGAGCTATCAGAATCCTTATAGATTTTTGATAGTTCTAATTCCTCACCTAGATTGTCCTCAATGTCTATGCACATGCGCACACACTCTTCTATCGTTCTAGGGTCCTTCAGGTACACATATGACCTGAGCTTAGTGCTCAACAATCCATCTAGGAACAAGGCCACTTGTTTGGCTGGTGTGGGTAACTCCGGCATCGGGCACCTCTCCAGGTATTGCCTAAATCTTCTTCCAGCTAGTGTGACCGTCTCTTGAGGTGTTTGTTTGAAGCTGTGAATTAGTGAGGAGGTGTTATGCCTGATTCCACTCTTAGAAAACTCAACAATAAATGCCTCTAAGAGCTGGTCTATGTTTCTGAAATGCCTCTCGTTCAGTGGTTGAAACCACGTAAGGGCAGTGTTCCTAAGGGTTAGACCGAAAGCATTATATTGTGTGAATAGGTCCTCTACCTGTTCAGCTTTCAATACTTGCCGAAATTCTGCCACATGGTCATAAGGGTCTCCCGTGCCATCGAAGTAATTCTTCATGGACTTCACCAGTTGAGTTGGTCGCAGGGTCCTTGTGTGTTCTCTCGGCCTTGGCAAAGGAAAATCGTCAGTATTCCTTTGATTCCATGGGGTTCTATGCCTCTCAGGTTCCACTCTATTCCTTTCTGTTCCCGTTCTTTCTCTTCCCAGGGAGTTGGCAAAACTTACCTCAGGTTTGTCTCTACTTCTATCTCTTTGAGCTCCATGAGCTTGGGAGGTCCCAGCTCCTTGGTGACCAAAGGACACATTAGACCTTGGTTGGGGAAAAACAAATTCACCCTTCCATGTGTAGGCATGTCTGCCATGCTCAGTGACCATGAAGATTCTCTCTGATGCATTGTCTAGGTAGGTTACTTGGCCTGGGCTATCAGGGTCTTTAAACTCATAGATTGTGAGGGCACTCACTTCCTGGGGTTGAGCAGATTTGTATCTCCAAAAAGCCTCATCGGTTTCTCGGTTTAAAAGCAGATCTATGCTTTTATTATCCTGTGGAATCCACTCTGGAGTCATGATTCTGGTCAAGACGGATTTACCACGGGGAGTTCTTGGCTCTCTCTCTAAGTTCCCTTGTTCTATATCACCCATGTCGGTCTCTGCAATCACATTTCCAAACTCATCAGTTCTATCAGGAAGAGTGGTGACTACATATATAGTCCCCTCTTTATCTAGGTATGCTCCATTCTCAAACTTGACTACTCGGTGGTCTAATCCATGGGGTTGATCGGGGTTCTTAATCTGGACCACCGATCTTCTCAGGCCATCTTCATAGATGCGAGCACCTAGACAATTAGTCCTGATGTATTCAAGTTGAGTTTTGTATGGTCCTTCTGGCTTTTCTAGAAAAGCCAACCCTGAACTACCTACTCGTCTCTCCATGTGATAGGACATCTCAGAATCACTTGTTTCTGATCTGGGCGTGTATGGGTAATCACTCAACTGTTGGGCCCAAGACCTGGCAGTGTGATTGACACTAGCTTCAGAAGATCTGAGGCTTTGTCTGTCTCGGCCTAAGTGTCTGCCTGATCTAAGGTTCATATGCCCGATTTATCTACCCCCTGGGACCCAAGCACACTCTCGTTGTAGGTCAATTTTGCACCAATCACTTTGTTCTTTTGAGTTGAATATTATGTTTATGGTCTTGTCTGAAATCGCGTCATCAGGAGTACTTAAGTGAATTTCCGCACTTGATAAGTGATCGACTCCAGTTTACCTTTTGTCCCTTAGAGTTTTCGCACTTAAGACCTACTTACCTCTTGTACTTGGTTGATTAATACTCTTGGACTTGATTCGTGCCTAATGTTGCCCTAATTAATTACCACACCTAAGTCGTACTTAGCCTAGGCTAGGAATTGACAAAGGAGGGTTGAGAGATCTTCCAACCTCAATTAGCTGGTTGACCAGACCGCTACACAAGCCCAGGAAGCCTTCTCCCAAGCTTGGTACTCACCCTTGCTAGCTTGCTTTGGATTGCCTTGAGTGCACACAAAGTTCCTGCAAAAGCTCACCAGTTAGTATAGCTCTATTACCACAAGTAATTGACAGACACACATCAATAATTTTAGTCCCCCTGGGGTAACTCACTGTACCCCCTGAATCTCATCAATTGGAGTTCGTATGGTCAAGTTATGACCATTCAGGCACTAAAGGGTCAAAACAGGCTCTCAGGGTTCAGGAGATCCCTCTCTGGTTTCTAGGTCTTTTGCCTACTTCCACGGTTCTAAAGTTATACCAAGGTGCCTAAAATTAAGCTCAACCACCCTTCAATTCACTCAAAATTAACCCTAACTTTTCATGCGTTAAAGGCCGTGTATCGCGATAGGTCGGGTCGAGGTGTCGCGATAGGTGGGAAGTGTCGCGATAGCTCGTGAGGTGTCGCGATAGGTCGAAGTGTCGCGATAGCTCGTGAGGTGTCGCGATAGGTCGAAGTGTCGCGATAGCTCGTGAGGTGTCGCGATAGGTCGAAGTGTCGCGATAGCTCGTGAGGTGTCGCGATAGGTCGAAGTGTCGCGATAGCTCGTGAGGTGTCGCGATAGGTCGAAGTGTCGCGATAGCTCGTGAGGTGTCGCGATAGGTCGAAGTGTCGCGATACCTCATGAGGTGTCGCGATAGCTCATGAGGTGTCGCGATAGCTCGTGAGGTGTCGCGATAGGTCGTGAGGTGTCGCGATAGGTCATGAGGTGTCGCGATAGCTCGGGATATGGTGAATTTTTCTGTTCTATCTAGTGATCCTGGGAGCTCTAGGCCTGCGCAGTGTCGTGGTGCACTCAGAATCGTGATTGGGTGAAATTTTCGGAGTGTCGCGATAGCTCGAGCTCAACGCCTCGGGGACTGTGCAGACAAATTCTGTACCTGCTGAGCTTGCTGGAGATGATGATGGAG